>JAQQZU010000033.1:26161972-26182059 GCA_030068025.1 Parauchenoglanis punctatus
TATAAAAGCTAGTGAAAATGTTAATACTAAATTAAATTCATATCCAGTTGTTTAGAACATCTTTCTTGTATCCGAATAGAGCCATACTCTAGAGGTGTTTATAATATTAAGCCAATAAATTGAAACATGGCAAGATATTTATGAGTTATTGACACCATAACATGTAGGAATGTCTTCCGGGCACAGTCTTTAGAAGATGGTATTCTGCACTTGGGTTTCTATTAATAGCTTTCAGAGCACTGATGATTTATTAAACAGATAATCATATGTACAGTTTATTATATTTTTAAAAAGCCCAAAAAAATGGTATGACTCCTTCCAGTTATAAATATTGATTAACATTTGAATTATTCATTACTGAAAGATAGAACAAAGTTTTGTATTTTGAAAATCTCATACATTTATTGTATTTGGACACATGTTTAATTTGTCGTTTTCAATGATTTTAATTGTCGCGAGATTAGGGAGCTAACATGTGTGTGTTGTTTCCACTGTGAAATTGATGTGAAGCTGATATTATGGCATGCACTACAAAGGAGAAATGGAAAGAAAAATGCTTCTCTTGCTTGCTAGGCAGTAAATCCTTACTTTCCATGGTCATTTGATTTGGTAGAAGAAAACGCAAAACAATGGCTGATGTACATTAGAACTTTATCCTAAATGTACATTCTTCCTTGAAATGAAAGGAAAGGAGTCTTTCCACTAATCATGGACAACATGTTCAGCGGATACCAAGCAAATCGAGGATATGGAATTTTGATACATGACCTGAATGTGACAAAAAAAAAAAAATCAAAATAAATGATGAAAATGGTCAAAATTAATTAATTAATTAATATTTTAATAGTTAATTAATTAATATTAATTCTAAATACAGAAATAAGTCCGAGATCAGTAATGCCAATTCAGCTGATAATAACATTGCTAGCTTTTTTAAAAATAAACATTTCCATCCTTTTTTTCATCCTAACACTAAGGCTAGGTATCCTTTCATGTTGTCATTCATTCAATGATTTACTAGCATTTTCATTTCTAATATACTGCATGTCTAACATACAGTTTTGGTTAACAAACCGACTATAGAACTATAGCTAACCAAATGTATAAGGAATAAACACATAAGCATTACAGTTTAATAATTAATTATTACACATTTAGTAACAACATTCAGGTTTTTTTTTGTCATCCTGGATAGAAACAAATCAGACTACACATTACGACTTTTATTTTCCTCCCAGATGAGTCAGTCATGCATGTGGAAGCTGCTAAACTGTTCATGAACTCTTCCCAAACACAAGCTGCTGCCTCTGATGAAGTATTTGGAGCTGAGGAACATTCTGTCACAGCTCTGGTGCAGGTGTCTGCTCTAAAATTAACCAGAATAGGATGAACTGAATTTTGAAAAAGACTTTTGATACAAATTACATAGTGATGGTGTTAGAATATTACAAAGACATGCAGAAGAAAACAGTCTGGCGTCTCATTGGCGTTACCCTACCAGTAGTTTACAGCTTGCACACCGTGTTCTGTGTCTTTATTGTCCTGTGTATTTATTATTCTGATCTCACACTGTTGTATATTTGCACTTTATGTAGTCTTGCATGCTGTTATGTTTTGCACCGTGGTCTTAGAGAAATGACATTTCACTGCAATGTATACAAGCAATATAGAGAAATGACAATAAAAATCACATTGTTTAGTTCAGTTCATTGCATCATGTACATCAAACCATGACTACAAACTACTGAAACCTGGAGCCAAACAGCACATTGGACAAAAAGTATCTGAATTTAATTTCAGCTGTTGAAAACCTTCTATCTGCTTCATTCATTATTTTGCTGCTTTCGTTCTTTCTTTCTTTCTTTCTTTCTGTCTCTCAAAGGTTGTTTGTCCATAACCTCTGATCAGTTTATCCACCGACCGGCATGTTTTTAGAAAGTGCGACAAAACCGAAGAACCCTGAAGAAAGCCACACTGACATGTAGAGAACATATCAGATTTCACACAGGAGCTCAGGCTCGAACCCTGAACCTCGGAGCATTGAGATACAACGATGCCCTTCCCTGCTACTCTGTTATGCTTTATATTTATTATTAGTTTATATTTATTATATGTTTATATTTCTTGATTATTTTGGATAAATCTATCTACTAGGTTTAACCTTAGCACACCTAGGTATGTGTCTTGTTTTCAATTACACCATATAGCTGTTGAATTCTCATAGCTGATTGGTTTAGAAGTTGCTAATTACTTTTCTGTAACTGCAGATCAGAGAGTATTTCTGCCTACAAGGCAAATCACAGGTGTGTATTAATGCACTTGTTCTAATACATTATAATTTTTCTGTAATAATAATGAGACCTGTACAGAAGATAATCAGTTTTTGTAATGTGTTATATATTAAAGATAAATCCTGCATGGAGATATGATTGATTGATTGATTGATTGATTGAATAAATGGAGGTTTATTTAACAGTTATGGAAGGAGTCTCCAGTCCCAGTCCTTGATAACATAAGTTGTTTCTTTTTTTTTTCTTTCGTTTACTTTTGTAGCAGCTATAATAGAAGTGATATGTAATATAAGGTCATATGAATCGATGGATTATGAACATGTTCATATCCTGTTACTAAGGCGTTCTTACACTTTGCTGTATTTCTTTATGAAAACGCATTGTACTTTACAGCTATATTTATTATGTATTATGAATTGTTTGCCATAAATAATGATTAATTATGAATGCATTACAACAGAATGTATTATATATTTGGCATTTAAAGAAAATGTTACTAGAGCACTTTCTATGTAGACCTTATGTAGAATAGCTTATGAATACATTCGCAACTTGTTATAATGTATTCATATTATTTATGGAAATACATTATAATTTGTAGAATTGATTAGAATGCATTTATAAAGTGTTTAAAAAGGCATCATACAGTAATACTGCTTATAACACATTTATATGGCCAATATATCGTCTCATAATACACTACGCTAAGTAAGGTTTGGTAACATAACATTATGAACACTGCGTATAATGTTAAAGATTCACAATGCATAATAAAGATAGCTGTAAAGAGTAATGGGTTTTCATAAATAATTATAACAATGTGTTTAATGCCTTATGAATGTGTTATAACATGATTTTAACATGTTCATAGTTTATTATAGATATGAAAGTGTTACTGTGTAACCTTAAATTGGTTCATGGGCATTCCAAAATAAATAAGTGGATAAAAAGTTTTATTTGTTATTTTTTAATACATACAAATGTCATGCTGTGTGGTAAGAGGAATGAAACAGTTCAGCATGTGATGTGCATTACACCACCCTGTCTTTGATTACTTTCCTATAACAGCATACCAAATCCTTACTTATCAAATCTCACAACATATAAGCTGTTTACTGTGATGTGATGTCCTCTTTGCAGCAGCCTCAATCATCTTGTAATATGGTTTAGAAATCTGACTCGTATTAAATCATGACATCCAACACTTTTGTTCGTTTTTGAAAATTTCTTGTATTTATGACCTACTGTATCAGCATCTGCGAATATTTCTCAGTTTTGGCTTTATAGACCTTTACAGCCAAGCAGGATCCCTTGTACTGTTACACGTAACAGATGGTTCGCAAGTCTTGTAAGAGTTCCACATATTAATTTCACCGAGGAAAGCTGTGACCTTGCTCTGACTACTCTCTGCAAAGAGACGTATCGGCAACCTTGCGCACAATATAATACTCGCTACAGCAATAGTTTATCACGGTGTGATTCAGTGCACTTTGGGTAGGTGGGGAATTTCCTGCTCAGTAAAACACAGTGAAGTGATCCAGCAAGAGCAATACACGTGGCTACATGACCCAGCTGTCCTTCAGAGATTATGAAAGAAGCCCTGGCTTTTCACCACAGCCAGCTGGAAAAGTTCCTGGACCAAATTCCTGGCATGGATTCGGTCCATCTTGTGTATGTTCCCCCAAGTCACAAGTTCTCAAGCAAAGTGAGGAGAAAATATAGAAATATAGAAATAAACGAATGCGATGTTAAAGTCTACGTATGGTGCGTGTAGTAGTACGATCTGCCAGGCTGCTTCTCTCGAATTCGTTCAGAGCCGTCAGAGAATCAATAACATGATGGACTCGAATCAAACAACAGGGACTCCTGTTGTCATTGGTGAAGGGCAGATTTTGTTTTCTTCCAAAGACAGATGCTGATGGAAACACACATACTGTCTCACGCTGTGGCGAGGCGACGTGCACTCTTTCCCCAGACGTCTGAATTTGTGTCTTTCCCACAAAGCATTGCTTGTTTTCTTTGATATATTTATTTTCATTTTTATTGCTTTTACAAGAATGAACTTTATTAGCATTCAAAATTGCTATCATTAGCCACATGTGACATAGCAATTTAAACTTAAAAAACACACATTAATAATGCAGTGACTCTTTCGAGGTCAGGTTGGTGTGAGAAGAGCAGTTTATGTTCTAAATTACTTCTGGATTTCTGGTGGAAAGCAACATTTCTACAAATGCCTTTAGAAAATATGGCCCCACTTTGCCAGTGCAGGTGCTAAAAACAATTAGTAATTAATTAGAGCAAAGAGAAAGAAACATAAAAAATGGCTGCCACCTGGACCAAGCCAAAGCATTCAGGGACGATAATTATCAATCATGCTCTGGTTGCCGAATACGGACTGCTAATTCTCCTTATGTTTGCCACATTTAGTGTCTTCGCTGTCGTATTCATATTCAGGAATAATGTTTACTACAGTCTATCTAGTAACATGTAGATGAAAAAATGGTGACTGCTATAAAAAGGAGTATAAAATGCTTTTCATTTCATGAATAATTAATGCACGGCTTTAATAATAGTACGGTTTTATGTAAGTCATTATTAAGCATGCACATGTAGTATGAAGGAACTTAAATCTCAACTTAACTACCAAATGTTGTTATGTTGGTTATAGATATCTCTTGTGCTTCATTTTATTTTAGAACAATGCACTGCTAACACTGTTAAATCATCATGGGGATTTAATAGCCCTATAATGATGTCTCGAAAGAACATCTTCTCAAGGCCAAAAAGCTCTCACTGTATCTGAACGAAAGAATGGGAATGGGTTTGAGGTTTCTTGATGCCTGTGTTAAATATTTTTCCTTTAACAATAAGAGATATTCTATTGTGTCGCTTTCTAAACCACATCTAAACCGCAATTCCCCTTTGTCTACAACCAATACACTTTTAGTGATAAATAAACCATATTAAGAATGTCCATTGTGATGAATCTTGTGGATTATAACATGTCACCAGTTCACACCAAGGAAACCAGTATGCTTGTAACCCTTATGTCAGAAAAACATTTCAGTTACAATTGTAGGAAACGTGGGAGCGCAAACTTATGAAATGTGATCCGACGTCTTTGAACAAAAACAACTTTCAAATTTACAACCAATAGAAAAAAACTCAGCACGCAGTAACACTTTCTATGAATGTCATGTTATAATGCAGTCATAAATCATTTATAAAAGCACATTACACATTAACACTATCTTTATTATGCATTATGAATTGTTATGTATAATAAGTAGCATTGTTTTCAATACTGGAGTGATTATCAGGAAATCATAGTAGACAATTTTACCATGTCAGAAATGTTTTTTACAACAGCATGTAATCGGATCCTAATAATGCATTATAAACACTGCTATTATCCTGATGTATATTATTCCTTAGGTCAATATTCATATTCATGTGATTCATATCGGAGGTCATTTACAATGAACAGATTCATATCATGTCACAATGCATTCATAAGGCATTGTACACTTACGAGCGCATTATAATGCATGGATGTGTTATACTTATTTATGAAATCGCATTCTGCTTTATACATTGTAAATTATTAACATGATGCATTAAAAGTAGAGTTAAGAACAACAAGACCAAAGAAACCAAGCTTTTAATTACAAATATATAAGCTTCGTCTTCATTATATATAATGAATTATGAATACATTCATGCCATGTTACCATGCTTGTAGCATTGTCTACAATGCGTTTATACATTGTTCAAAATAATGCATTATACCTAGTTCTTAGTAAACATAACATGACCATTATACTGTATCTTCTCACAAGTCAGGGTTGGTGAAATAACATGTTATAATGCATAATATTAAAAATGCATGGTGTATAATAAGAACAGCTATAAAATGTAATGCATTTTTGTAAATAGTTGTAACAACATGTATTATGTTTTATATATACATTATTACATGATATGAATGTGTTTATAGTTTATTACTGATTTGATCTTCATGGAAAGTGTAACTGAACATGTCAGAGTGTCTAAGTCTGAAATTAAGCTGAATTACTGTGTAATAAGCACTATTTATAAAACATGTCGTTAATAATACATTATAACCATTGCTATAACTAATACTATATAATGCCTTTATAATTATAAATAATGTTTAATGTGTATAATGCTGATGAATGCATTATGACATGTTACGAAGGTATTTGCACATCAATGTTTACATGAAGAGACGAAGAAGAGACAGTGATCTTCAGGCTAAGACGGTGTTTCAGGGTTTCGGTTGCAGACAGTTGAAGGAGGACGTAGATGCTCTAAACCTTCTTTGCTTCAGGTCACATCACATCACCATGTTGTTGATTATCCTCCTATAACCACATGCCCTGTTGGGTTTTATTTCTCTTATACCACAGCAACTTGCCAATGATTGCTTTTTTATATTTATTAAAGACCACCAGATATTTTTATCTATGTATTTTTACACTTAATGTTAACATACGCAAAACCTGTTATTGTTTACGGTGTAGCTGCTGTAAACAATCACTCCTTCACTCCTTCTCTTAAAGACCAGTAAATCACAAAACACAAAACCATCTCTCCTTTCCGGTCCCTGTGAGTTTGCCGTTACTATAGAAACTATAATTTATTAGCACGTAATAGACATGTGATTTGAATTACAGCTACAACTACTGTTCAGTGCTGTGGTATAAGAGTTATATAATGCATGTTTGTTTGGACCACATCAATTTAAGCCATTTATACTGTATGAGACAACATTATAACATGATCACTGACAATAATTTCAATTTTTTGGAAGATTTTTCTATAAAAAATGTATTTCGTGGACTAAAATGTTGAATAAAACATTTCGACTGGCAGTTAAGGGTTTCCTGGTGTCCTCTATGTATCTCATTTGAGAATGGCTTTGCAAATTAAATCACTTGATGGCACAGATCATAATTACCCATGCATAGCATATGATTGAAAAAAAAGAAGAAAAAAAAAAAGAAGATGTAGCCATTCAGCGTGGGCATGCTCTAGAACCATTCTGTGATTATGAAGAGCATCTATAGTTAGGGCAGAGAGTGACAGACACACCTAGACACATGTACATCTAATTTCATCCATGAGGTCATCGTAATCGAGTAGATTTTCTGAGACGAACAAAATCATTTCATTTCACGGAAATCTGAACGGAAAATGAAAAAGAATCCTTCTGAACTGGTGATCATAAACTGTCCAACAAAATGCACCATATTAATATCCCTTTCAATGCAATTTAAATATTTGCTCTGCGACGGCGGTTTTGACGTAAAGGAACGTCTGTTGCTGAAATCAGCACTTTATCGGAGTTGTAAACATATCTTTAGTGTCTAATTATAAAAAAAAAGCCTTTCTCTTCCATGGTTCAGTGCACGATATTAATGAGGTCAGTGATTATGTTAATTGGGTGAATTGTTTACGGCATATTTTAATTAGTTCTCTGTGTTCAGTTCTAATCAAGAGGTGAAAAAAAACTTTCTTGGATGACTGATACTGTGTTATTTCACATAAAGTAGCATTTCTGTATCAATCCTGGAGCAGTTGCAGGTCAGGTTAATGCTTTCTGTTAGTGCTATTACATCAGCTGTGATTAGGGGGGAAAAAAGTGCATCATGTAGTCACAGTATGCTTGTAAAGGATTGCTAAGTGTGTGATATAAAATTGTTGACGCTCTGAAACAAAGGCTGGCAAAAGGCTGGTTTTCGGAGTAAAGAGCCAAAATGTGGCAAACAAGACATAGTAAATGTATTTGTTAATCTGGATCCTGGGGATTTGCCCATGCATTTCTTATAAATTCGTACTAATGTTTGTCCAGTGAAGCACACAGAGACACGAAACATGCTGTTTTTATAAAGTGCATTAAGTTTACAAATTACTCCCCTAACAAATAACCATTCCAGGCACTATTTGAAGTGCCATTATCCGAGTGTTCCAATCTACTGCTTCACCTCCAGATTTTATCATTTATTATACTGATGAGATGCAATTAAAAGAGCAGATGTCCACAAGCTGCCTCATCTGTGACGGGTAAATAAAATACCGTCTGACGTAATGAGACGACATGAAAGAAGGCATGAGAGAAATATTTGTCTTTATAGAGCTCGCTCCTGATGAAAGAACAGGTAAAGCTACGCAATACATATGGTACTCCTTTTCACTTCGTTTCTTACGACTGAGATCACATTATCACATTCAATATGGACGGAAGGGTCAAGCATTTATGTTACGTCTGGTAAAGAAACTGAATATAATGTTTAAAACATATAATATCATGATATCCTTTAATATGCTAATGTGTGTATATGTTTATATGCATTATTCACAGACACACACACACACACACACACGAGTTAACATATGGCAGATATTTCCTGGATAAGGACACCGAGATATCTACTTTTTCCAAATCTCTTGACACGACAACGTATAGTGTGAACATCCCTGCGAGAAGTCTACACCCCTGTCACAAACAACTAATTGGAATGACCCCATTTAGCAACACTGTCAAGGGAACACGACAACACACACTTGTGAGTGCCTTCACCAATCTTCTCTGGTCTGAGCGTAATGACTGGACTGATGCTGGAGAGGTCATAAAAAACCCTTATGACTCATGTTAGTTGACGGCTCTTTCTTTAGCAGCGTAAACTGAAGGGTTGTTTTGGAGAACGAAAACAAAAAAGAGGTATATTAGTGATATTTCATAGATGTTCGGAGATGTGTATTAAATAAGGTTTATTATTCTTATAAACATTTGGATTCCGTTTAATTTCCGTTGTTTTTATTACGGATCTCTAGCTGATTTGTTACCAGACCTTTATGTGGTTTTAATAACTAGCATTCTGCTTTTGATTCAAAACAGCATTTAATATGGATTTGTTCAATTAAATAGCAACAGTCATCATCTATGCTTCATACCACTAATCTCAAACACATTGCTGTGATATTTGTACGATATTCCCACACCGCTTTTCATCCTGCTATGAACATGAATTCCCTTCCACGTTGACGTCAAGGCTTTTTCAAGCTACGGACTTCTTTGTAAAGTGAAGATGAATGGGTGAACGCACTTTGGTGAGTTTTCTGAAAAGATTTGGCGAGTGTCGTGAAGGTGCACACACCCCAAGACGACAGGCCTGGTGTCAGCCAAAGGTCAGATATAAGAAAGAGGCCAGAAATGCCAGCTAGCTTTAATTTTCAGTGGAGGAAATAATGCCTAATGCATCTTTGAAAAGCCACAGCCATTTTTTATTTATTTATTTGTTTGTTTATTTATTTATTTATTTTTCCTGCAATGTATACTTTGTACCAATGTTCCTGTATAATGAGCCAACACATGAAAAAGTGTGATAATAATTGTATAATATAAATGTACATACTCTATACGTATATTATAACTGTATTTGTTACAGTAATATAAGCAATACATGTAATCAGTATGTTCCATGCCCAATTCATTATAATCTTCTATCCTTTTTTATTTTCCCCCAGTGTTCATGCAGCTTTGTGTGAACCCACGTCTGACCCTATTCTCTCAATTTTTACCCATTATGTGATGTGTTTCACTTGGACACATAATGATCTGTTTTAATCATTTTCTGTAATGAAATGCGTCTTCAAGTCTTGACATTTCTCAAACATTTGAGATTTTTTTTTCTCAGGCCCGAATTTGACAAATAAACTTTACTAGACAGCACTGTGCATAAGTGGGACTTGAGGCATGTGCATTATGAAGTGACATGTTACAGCTCTCTCACTCTCACTCTCACTCTCACCCTCTCTCTCGTGCTCACATTACTAACATTAACTGCAGCCATGTTGGGAAGTCAACACTGACTGTGTGCTAACCGCACGAACTGGGCTCGAGCTGTGATAGCTTCTTCGATAGAAAACACCCCACCCCCCACCACACACACACACACACATACACACACACACACACACACACACACACACACACACACACACACACACACACAAATACACAAAATGCCTCAACTAATGGGAAAAATCTAGCTCGAGGTAATAGGTAACACCAAACCACTAAACTAGAGTTGAAATAATTCTACTCTAATAATAATTCTAAATCATTGAAATATTACTCATGCATGCAGGGATCTGTGAAAGGAAATGTCTTGAAAGTCGCCGTACCTCATTTCTATGTATGTGTGTATATGATGCACACATTTACTTGCACTTGAGTGTTTAAACACGAATTGATCTTTTGCAAAAAAAAATCACAAATAAGTATATATTTTTTTGCATTTCATTACAGTGTGCTATAGATATGATACTCTGGCTTTAGCTGAGAAACTAGAAACTCAAGATATATTGCGTAAGTTCTAAAAGTGCATGAAGACTCGATTAATCTCTATTCTTCCTTTCCTTCCTTCATTCTTTCTTAAAATTGAAAAGCGACTCGTCCCAACATCCAAATGTCTATTTATAATTTTTAAATTAAACGTAATAATGTGAATTAAAAAATTATTTTCAAACCCTACGCTTGCAAAGTAGTATTAATTTTGGGGAAAAAATACTTAAAAAAAAAAAAGAAAAAAAAAAAAGCTAGCTTTCTCAGCTTTTAAAATAGTAACGTGTTTGATGATTTGCGTAGTCCTAAAATTCACGACTAAAAGTGTTTTAGACAGAAAGCAGCTTTGATTCATTATCAGGCTATTTACAGTAAAGCCCAGACATCTACTTTCCCATATCACAAATAAATAAATAAATAAAACAAATATGAGCAGCTATTTAGCGAACTGCTGCTCAATATTGAGCGAACAGGAATAAAAAATGTTATTTGAACTCAGCCAAATAACAGAGAAATGGGAAGCATAGCCTAGACACACATACGAGCGCGCGCGCACTTCACTGTATAGATCAATACATAACACTTTTTTATTGCTAGTCTAACGGTGCATGAATGAAAATGTACCACAACCTTTAGAATAGATATAGAGTGTTAAATAGAGTCGAACAATTCATTTTATTACCATCACTCACACATCTCAAAACCTAATAACCCGTGAAAAAGAGAATATGAATGTTATTGGGGGAAAAAATCACCTCAGACATCACGCTTTCGCACCGTATTCCTTATTACGGTTGGTTGTAGCCTACCAATGCATTTTTTTTTAAGTTAGTGATTATTTTTTCTTGTTCTTGCACCACTCTTCAGTCGTTTTTGCTTTACACACGTGTGCACATCTTTAAGGGAGGTGGATGTAAACACTGCAGGCTATAGTGCACACGTCTAAATATTCTAGATGTGTTATATTTTTGACACTGCACAGCAAAAATGCAGTGTTTTTAAACATTTTAAACGCCTAGATGGTGCATATACGTCAATATGGCCGCAAATAAACCTACTGTAACTCTTCAGAAGAGTTCATTTGGTGTGTTAGACATTGTTAAATTGTTAAAAGTTAAAGAACAACGTTGATGGTCTTTTATTCATGGTGTTAGAATTAAATCGGAATTTTAAGAGTTAATGATTTTATGTAATAATCACCAATGATAATACTGTTCAAAAGCATTAAAAAAAACAAATTACGGGATGTTTAAATGATTTACCGAAATATAAAAAAATTGGCACCCCTTAATTCCTTTGGCTGTGTGTTTAGTTCTGATTTTAGTTTTCTTTGCACTCTAGAGCTCTCCTTTCTTTCACGTTTTACACCCTGAACTACATATAAGAATATTAATAATAAATATAACAATTTCACGCTTAGGCCTAAGGTTAAGGTTATTTTTGATCATTATTATTATTTTTTCTTCGTATGCTGAAGTTGGAGTCGTCTATTTGATGTGATCTCTGCCTAATGGGGCGCTCAAGCACGCAAAGCAAGCAAAGCAGTGAGGAACAAAAGCCCATAGCACTGACTCTCCCAGACTTCTGGCTTTAAGTGCAACAGCCCCCCTCCCCCCTCCCCTGTCCCCCCTCGTACACACACACACACACACACACACACACACAGAGACACACGCACGCACGCACGCACGCACACTCACGCGCACTCACACTCACACACATGCACACACTTCTGCAAAACTATTGGATCAGGGCATAATTAGCCATAACAATTAAGCAACGTCAGCAAATTAGCAGAGGCCACGTTGATACTCCAAATAAAATAAAATTCGTCACGACTTGTCGTTTTGGTTCAAATGTGAACACGACACTAGGGAGTCGATCGAATCATGTTCACACTGAAATAGTAATAGAAAATGCAATTACTTAAAAAAAACAAAATAATTCGTCTTGCTGAATTAGCTGATGCAAACAAAGAAGGGGATGCGATCTGATGCAATTAGCCTCCAGTCCTGAGCAGACTCGAGACAGCTTACATTGTGTCCTGGACTGAATTGTGTGAATGAGTTTCATTGTAATGATTTGTAGTTTGGGGTTTAGATGTTAAGGGTTAAATTGTTATTTCACATTTACACCGCAATTTCACAATATTTAAGATCAGCGGCATCTTGTTTTAGTTCTTGCTTCACTTTCATGAAAGTAATAATAATAATAATAATCATAATGATAATTATAATAATCACTTTGTATTCTGTAAAGCTCAAAATGCCTAAAGTTTTTTTTTGTTTTGTTTTTTTGTCGGGTTTATTATTTATTAATTTAACATTTCAATAAGGCTTGTTTCTTTTTAAGTACACATGTTTGAGAAAACAAAAATATTGAAGGCATATTGAATGTTGTACGTTTAATTCTTTAATATTGTACGAAATTGTAACCAAACATTATTTGGAAAACTAAATTTTACATACCCTACCAAACGCATTTCTCCATAAATACGGATAAGGCCTATATGTCTATAACATGAGTTACCGGATCCTTTACATGCGGATAAATATGGAAAACTGAACCGTAATACAGGTCATCATTTCCTGCAAAGTGGCATTGCAATAGACAGGTTTTTTTTTTTTTATATTTTTATATCACTTATACATAAACAAGATTGACACGTTTCAGGCTTTCACTACACAATTTATCGACATGACATTAAATAACAACAATTGTGCTACTCAGACTGGACTTTAGACGAAATGTTGCACTGGATACAAAAGCACATTAATACTAATAGTCGGTTAGGTAAACGTGTAGACGGTATAATACTGAGTAATTCACATTTGGTACACATTAACTATAACATTCTCCATTTTCAGTCAAGACTAAATCATCGCAATATTCGTAAAGCCATCTCATTTTCCATATATCTAGGGACGACATTTTTTTTTTCACAAATTCCCTTAAACTGTATTATGACTATTTACAAAATAAAAATATTACATTTTAAACTAGGTAAATCTTTATGTACAAAAAATGCAGGGTTTTTTTGACCTGCTTGTAGCATGCAACTGATCCCCGGTGAGCAGTCTCTCCCAAAAACAACAAAAGAATAAAAAATTAAAAAAGGGAAAAATGAAAGGAAAATTAAAAAATATATGTATATTAGGGAAAGACGTTTTAGTTTATTGTTGTCGGCCTCGAACCGCGTCCATGCACTCATTTCTTTCTGCTATATAGCCAGAAAACAATCGGGGTTCTCCATTTTTATTTCTCTCTTCCTCTAAGAGTCCTTGCGAACAGGCTGATTGTTTTCATTCCAAGCAGTCTTTAAAATCTGCAGTCTTTTTTTCTTTTTTTTTTCTTTTTTTTTTTTTTTTACTTGCTGTTGTTGAAAATATTTACACGTACCATTCGTTAAAATTTGAGGCCAGGGTGGAGGTGGTGGTGTGGTGCACGGTGGAAGAGGCTGAAGGCGATATGGAGCTGCTGCCCTGGTTCTCTGTGGATGGAGAGACGATGGTAGGAGGAGTGGAGGACTCGTAGCCCGAGCTGGCTGCTGGAGATGGCTGCGAGCCCTGAGACGCCGACTCGTGAACCTGAAATGAGAAATATATATGTAAATATAAATAAAGAAACATGCAATAAAGAATGAATGCTTTTTTAAAGACGTTCAGATCAAACTTCAGTGAAACGATACTTTGTGATGGGATTTTGGCGTGAGGGTAAAAAATAAATAAATAAATGTTGTAAAAACTATGTATATCAAACGTCTCTGAGAATTATTGATATTTCAGTTCATAACATTTTATATGTGTGTTGTACATTTATATTTTGTTTCGTTTTCATTTTACTACGCAACAGAAATAAAATTCACAGAACGAATTAACGGAGAAGGAAAGGCTAAGATGCATACCCAATCTTTTCTAATATCTAATCTATGCACTATTTCTCCAGCAAAGATTTTTTTCTCTTTCTTTCTAACGACTAAGACGATTTGTATCTCTCTAAACAAACTCGCTCTGCAAATAAGACTCCACAGGGGGGGAAAATAGCGTGGAAAAATGCACAGCTAAAGAGCTGGGAAAAAAATATATACATAAATGTATTGCAAATGCGTACATACCTTCATGTGTTTCCGGAGGGAGCTGGGATGTGTGTATGATTTGTCGCACATTTTGCACAGATATGGTTTATCTGACGTGTGGACGTGCATGTGTTTCTTTCGGTCGCTGCTGTTAGCAAACCGCCTGTCACAGCCTTCAAACTCACACTTAAAAGGTTTTTCACCTGCAGCACACAAGCGAAAAAAACAAAAATGCAATCAGTTTTTTTACTCAGTAACTGTATTTAAACTGCACCATCAAATGTAAACAATTCAAACTGCATCCGTGGAATTTAATCTTGCAAGTGATTTTACTCTAAGAATAAATAAGCCTTCTCGTATTTCTGCGACTTCACACTACATGGTAAAGCAAATCACACAATTCCATAATATTTAAGACAAAAATTATCATGAGGCTAATGAATTAGCTGTTTATACTTAGTTAATAGCTAATTAAATTAAATCTAGACTGTCTAATAAATTGAGATGTATAAAATTAGTTATAAATAATTCCAAAGTAATATATAACAAGCATATAACTATTATTATTATTATTATTATTATTATTATTATTAAAATGTAGATACTTGTTTTACTTATTTAGTAATAATAATAATAATAATAATAATAATAATAATAATAATAATAATAATTTTAAAAAGGAATGCAGCTTACCTGTGTGCGTCCTCTTGTGGATTTTCAGGTTTTCTGATCGGGCAAACACTTTGCCACAGCCGGGAAACGGACACGGAAACGGTTTCTCTCCGGTGTGCACTCTGATATGGTTCACGAGCTTATATTTGGCCTTGAACGGTTTCCCTTCCCGTGCGCACTCTTCCCAAAAACAGATGTGATTTGTCTGCTCGGGTCCGCCGACATGCTCCACGGTCAGGTGAGTGACGAGCTCGTGCATGGTGCTGAAAGTTTTGTTGCAGGACTTTTTCGGATTGCTGAGCTGCTCCGGTTCGATCCACTTGCAGATGAGCTCTTGCTTGATCGGTTGCCTCATGTAACGGAAGAAGGCACCGGCGCCGTGATGTGCTGCCATGTTCATGTTCACAGGGCCGTAGCCGTGTAGCTGCGTTGAGGCATAGTGTGGATCGGACCTGGGGCTCGCCACGTGGCCGTACTGCTCAGCCCGGCCGTACACGTCGCCAGAAAACCCCAGGCGCATCTGACCATTCACCACACTCGAGGCAGATGCGTGCGTCGCTGCTTGCTCGTGCAGTCCTGGGAAAAGCAGGTGCCCGGCGGCGTCCGAGTGCCCGTGCGGCCCCGCGAAGCTTCCGGCGGCAGAAGCGAAGAGGCTGTGCTGCGCGCCTGTGGCGTCTCCGAAGCCCCGGTTCCGGAAGAGAAAGTCCCGCGTGGAATTGAACGCCGCAGCTGCCGCCGTGGAGTACGAGCCAACGTGGGTCGCGTGGTGATGGTGATGGTGGTGGTGTCCCAGGGCGGCCGCGGCCGCGTACCCGGCGGGCGCCTGAGAGGAGAACGCAGCCTGGCCGGCAGAACCGAGCTCATGCGAGCCGTGGTTGATTTTGAACGCGCCCATGCTGTCTGCGAACGGATTGATCCCCAAAGCCACTTCGCGGTCCGCCACTTCGCCCGCTGAGTGATGTCTGGAGGAACCGAAAGTAGTCACTCCGATCGCCGGATACTGCGCTCCCGCGTCCAAGAGCATCTTTAGCCCGCAACAGGAGCAGACCGAGAGAAATCACGCACAAGACAACAGCAACTCTATAACAACTGTCTCTGCTGGGGTTATTTCTCTCTGACTTAATGCAACCCAAGCAAACTCCAGACTCCTGTTTGCTTCTATTTACTTTTTTTTTTCAAGTGGAGAGGGAAAATATTTCCCCCCAAGTCCAGCTCATCCGACGATGCGCGCGCGCAAAAATCACGCGCGATTATTGTTGTCTCTGTCCTTTCTGCAGGTTTATCTTCTTCCCCAACTTTTCACCTCCTCCTCCGCGAGTCGAGCTGCTTCGGACTGATAGTCGCAATCATTCCTGCAGATAAATGAATTGAAAAGACAACACACAGTCCACCCCTGATGAATGGGGAGGGGAGGGGAAGGGAGCTGGGGGCAGCACGTGACCCCAGTGCGTGGCCGGTCATTGGTGAGCGTGAGCTTCTTTTTGCCTACCCCTCCTTTTACTAAGATTCACCTTTACCAAATAACAGAGCGAGCTTCCTCAGCGTCGGCGCGATTGGTCGGTTTACATCATCAATCTGTGGTATATTGTATATAGTGAGGAGGCAGACTGACTGTTGATTTCACCCTGAAAGTCAGAAAAAAAAAGAAGTCAGAGTTTGGGGGATGCACAGGCCAAGAGTGCGAGTTTTTGTTTTTTGTTTTTCTTTTGATTTTTTGCATTTTTGCACATACAAATCACAGGATAACAAAGTGCCAACAAAAACACTGCAAATAAAGATTATTATTATTATTATTATTATTATTATTATTATTATTATTACTATTAATACTACTACTACTACTACTACTACTACTACTAGTAGTAGTACAGGTGCCATTGTGTCATCTGAGTCTCACAAAATGCCTTATTTTACTGCACAAATAGAGAAATTAAGACAGACCACGAAGCTCTTTAACAAATTCAGATGTTTTCCATAAAATCAGTTTATAGTGTTATGATGCTGAGTTACGTTCGTGACTGTGCAGCACTTTAAATTCCGTTTTGCATAAAAAAAAAGCCACGGACCTCAAGGACACCACTTCAGACGTACTCAGACATACCATTTTTAAAAAAAGTTTATTAATAAGAATATTTCTTTCCTTTATTATTATTTATAAACATGGTTAAACATGACCACACCTCTACTGGCAGGAAAACAGTAGACTAACTTTCATAAAATATCTGATCATGCAAACCCAAACCCCAATATTGGTCGTTGCGTGGAAAAAAAAAAAAAAAAAAGTTGTGGCTTGTCGAAGTTATCAAGTGGGATTTGCGGCACTCTCACTGCAGGAAACTCCGGGCGGCTGCAGTTCAAAGCCATACGAGCCATGAAAATCAAACCCGGACTGCAGCCTTCTGCTCTGTACATTTTCCACCCCATTCCAGAGAGCGAGAGAGAGAGAGAGAGAGAGAGAGAGAGAGAGAGAGAGAGAGAGGAAAGGAAAAGGGATGGGGGGGCAAGAGATTTCATTAATTCTTGCATCCTGCTTTCTGCAGTTCCTATGGAGGTACTGAAGAGAGGTGATCCCCCTCCTTCCATCCCCCAGGTCCCTTAAAGAGCATTGTGAGCTCTAAAATTTTACTGTGCGCAGCAGGATTAGTGGCAGTCTGAGAAGACCTGTGCCAGGCTTTGGTAAAAAAAGAAGCTTTGTGACTGAAAAAAGTGGCGGCCAAAACATGGTCTCTTCCTGAAATATCATACTGACAAGCACTCTTTGGCCAATCCTCATAGAAACCGTAAGGACAGCACCACTGCTTTCCATTTCAGACTGAACCTGTTTCATGAACATGTTCTATATGATTTACCAGTGAAGTGGAGAGTTATTGGACCATCCATCCATCCACTATCTACACCGCTTATTCGTCAGCGTTGCGAGGAAGCTGGAGCCAATCCCAGCTGACTTTGGACAAGAACTGGGGTAGACTCTGGGAAGGTCACCAATCTAACAACTACTACCAACAACGACCAACAACGGGCTAACAACGACTGCACTACCATGCCACCCAGTTGTTGGAACATCTTTTTCATTTTCCTGGTTTCCTGTACAATAAACAAATGTCATCCAAGATGAAATGCTGGAGGACTAATGATCATTCACTTAAGGGCATTTTAGAGTAGCCAGGTGACCTAATCTGCATGTCTTTGGACTGTGAGAAGAAACCCATGCAGGCATGGGGAGAACATGCAAACTCTGCACAGAAAGGCCCCAGTTGGCCACAATGTTTAAACCCAGAACCTTCTTGCTGTAAGGCGACGGTGCTAACGACTGCACTACCATGCCACCAAGTTGTTGGAACATCGTTATCATTTTCCTGGTTTCCTGTACTAATAAACAAATTTAATCCAAGATGAAATGCTGGAGGACTAATCTGAAGAGCTTGTCTACATTAAGGGTGTACTCACACTAGGCGATCCGAACTGCTCATGGAAGTGTTTGTCCCCCAAAGACCTTTTTGAATGACTAGTGTTATCGCGCTGTGTCAGTGGGGCAGTTCACTTGGCCCGCATGGAAGCGGTGCCCCAGGAGTGGACCAGTTGGGCGCATGCACAGTGTGACTGCAAACCGCACCCAGGCAGCGAACTCAAACTCTACCACATGAACTATTCAATTCATTGGAGAATATTAGTGTTAATAACGGGTCTTGGCTCTCACATTATTGATGAACATGGCTTGTAGTCAGTGAGTAAAGCTGCAAATTCCTCCTGCCATGTCAGCTGCGTCAGTAAAAATCTTCTTAGGGTGCATGTCCACATAGCATTTCTTCTGGCAGAAAAGCTCTGATAAAGTGCTGGGAAGCACTTTGGGCGTTTGACCACATAGCGTATTTCTTTGGCAGAAAAAGTGCTGGCTTCTTCCGAGCACTTCGTAAAAAACCGCTGCATGTTGGTTTTGTTTCTATGACAACATCTTGAAAACATATCTCCACTAACCGCCATATGATTGGTTGCCAGAAAGGGACAGACAGTGACGACACAAAAACTGAGGAGCGCTCTGAAAAACGGCACTGGGTGCAACGTTATTTTTATAGGCAGCCGCATGCGGTGGCACATGCTCTCTTCTCAATGGGAACAACTGAAAAAAGATGTTGGCGCTCAGAAATAAACGCTTCACGCACCCTTATTACTGAAAATCACTGCATTTCACAATTAATAAATGTGTACGGCATATGAGAGGACTGTATGTCATCATGCCCAAAATAATCCACAATGTAAAAACAGTCTCCATCATGCTAAGTGAGAGCACTTTCCTTCAACACAAAAAGCTGCAGCATGATGACGTAAGCACCCTTGAGAACAGATCGTTTAGAGCACACACCAGCAGGGGAGTGGGGAGGGGGGACAATCACTCTTGGGTGCGTTATAAGGCAATCGAACCTAGTGTGAGTGCACCGTTAAATGGCCTAATTACTGGAATCAAGGTATTTTTTAAAAATTAATATACACATATTAAATGGAAAGGATCAGATATCGCTGGGCGGCACGGTGGTGCGATGGTTAGCACTGTCGCCTTACAGCAAGAAGGTCCTGGGTTCGATCCCCAAGTCACCCAATGTCTTTCTGTGTGGAGTTTGCATGTTCTCCCCGTGCATGCGTAGGTTTCCTCCGGGTGCTCCGGTTTCCTCCCACAGTC
>JAQQZU010000033.1:26228974-26244961 GCA_030068025.1 Parauchenoglanis punctatus
ATATATATATATATATATATATATATATAGAGAGAGAGAGAGAGAGAGAGAGAGAGAGAGAGAGAGAGAGCGAGAGACAGAGAGAGCGAGAGAGCGAGAGAGAGAGGAAGGATACATACATTTTAAACACAGTCTGTGTAAATAAATAAAACTTTATTCAATAAAAAGTACCCCAAACATCATTATAGTGCATGTCCCAGATCACTGTAACTTTGAAAATAATCATTCAAATGGTTAATTTTTTTTTTTTTTTTGCATTAACTTTAGGCCAGAAGCATCCTTTCCCATTCTTGTCCATTATGAATAAAGAAAAATGAACATTCTTAGCTCAGTCACACAACTTGTAGTCATTCACAACACCAACTATTTGGAAGGTTCAACAGGAAGTTGCATCATTGTTTTATCTTTATTTTTAGAATTATATTATTATATTGACTGATGAACTTGTACAGAAAGTAAATTATTAATTAAAAAAATATTAAATCATTCAAAAGGTGAATTGCTAGAGTTTCTGTAATGTTTTCATACCATTACATAGACGCCAGTTAGCACTTTGTTTATTTGCTAATTTTATTCTAATTTCCTCCCACCTCAAAACTGTTCATTTCAACCCTGTTACACATTTAAGAGCCAAATATTCAGCAAAGAAATCTTGCAAAAAAAAAAAAAAAGAGAGAGAGATAGAGAGAGAGAGCGAGATTGTTGTCTGGTGATCACATTTTTTGAGTGGTTGAGTGCACTTTTTTAGATTTAATGTTTATTTTTTAAAAGTTACAAGTTAATGGCACCCCAATCACAGAATCACCCTTTTTATATTTTCTTGCACTTCCACTGTTAATTAAACACGCTAAATCACTAACACAGTGCCATAATGTTCAGTGTTGGGTTCAGCTTTACGGCTACATTAGCGTTCGATCTTGAAGTGTTCGCTTGTATCCCTGTAAGCAGTCATCCTTCATTATGAGTCAACAAATAAAAGTTAATTCTACACTTTAAGAGGGAACTCAACATTAGATGCGACACTGTAGGTGTTGATTCGGCACTGGGCTAACAGATAGAGCATGATAGCGGTGGTGAAGAGCTGAACATCTGGGCTGTACAGCTTGCAGCAGCGAGCTGAACATGGAGGCAGCACAGAGCATGGCGTGATGCCCACTTCTGCATGGGGAGAGACGCTGCGCCCTCAATCTTCACCCTACAAGAGCGATAAAGCCTCGCTGCGAGTGTTAGTGCTGCTTTCATTTATTTTATTCATACATTACATTCATCTGTGCATAAGAGTCAATAGAAAACATACACACAAAAAAGAATTATAGGAAAGATATTTTGTAGTATAGAATAGTTTCAACGCCTGTCAAGTTTTTTATTGTTGCACAAAGCTGATTATTGAGTCCTCTAGCCATCGAGATGTTAAACAGGCTGATGAAAAGCTCTCTATATGCTAAACACCTCAGCGAGCCTGGGCTCATAATGTTTTTGACACTTTACACTGACCTCATTTACCCGTCACGTCAGTCATAATAATTAGCCTTAAATGTTGATAAATGATGATAAATTCCCCTGGTGACACCACTGAATATTAATGAAAAGGTGTTAGGTCTTCATTTGGCTGCAGAACAGACTCACATTATGCAGGAGAAATCCGCCGTGACGCAGAGCTGGCCTCGCGTTAAAACGTGGATAGATAACTTTCCTTTTTTTTTTTTCTTTAAACATATGTTCAATGAAGTATTTAAACAAAAAATGTAGTATTCATTACAAAAATAAATCCAGTACGTTTGGAAAGATGCAGCCTACAGTATAAATCGCACCCGAGTTTGTTTACATTTACGTAAAAGAAGTCTTATTGATGTGAACCTTAACTGATTGTCGCTTAGTAACGCTGACTTCATACACAAATTACGCTGTTGAGGTCACAAATCACGTTTCTGTTTACATTTTAATTACACACCAATGAATAATAAAATATTGATGTGAATTTCAGACGTTATTGAAATTGAAGTAAAGGAATCCAAAACCAATACATCATCCTAGCCATTGCAGTAGGACAGAAGCAGAGTCACCCTGTATAAAATATGAAGTGTTAGGGCGTGTCTACGGTAGCTGATGCGCTGCAGTGGCTGAGCTGCATTATTGGAAGATTTTCGTATGCTTTGTTTAGGAGGTGCTCCTTCACCCTTTAGTCTTCATTTTGTTGTTTTTCAGCTCTGTGAGCTTTGCAGTTCTGCGGGCATCAGTGAATGTAAATCAGCCGCGCTGTGAACGTGCTTGGTAATTGGTGCCTGATTGGCATTCAGTCAACATACACATGAGTTACAAAAGAAAATCAGCATTATGAAACTATTATAAATCTGGCAGGAATTTCAGTTTAGTGCCGTTTAATTTATGATGCCATTTACACAAAACTTTACTAAATGACTGATAAATGAGGCCTGATGTTAGAGCTGTATGCGTAAGTTTGTGTGCATGTCTTCGGCAAGGCATGGCACTTTTACAAAGCAGCCTCATATTCATCCAAAAAAAACGAGTCCAAAAAACACCACAAACTGACTGAACACTTGTGTAATGGTGGGGAAAAATCAGTTATAACAGAACATGCTTATTTTCTTTTTCTGGCCCTTTTGCAGTTTGATTTATTTGTTAAATATGATATAGAAAAGTGGCGGAAAAAAAACAAAAAATAATGGCATAAAAGAGTGTGCAGCTGGATGATAGTGGCAGTTCTCCCACAGAGCTGTCATAGTCAAATCACACACACACACACACACACACACACACACAAACACACACACACACACACACACAAACACACACACATACACATACACATACACACACACACACACACACACAATGATGTCCCTCTGCATGAACTCCTCTGTCTCTCACCTCTCTCCCTCTTCCGTACACACACACACACACACACACACACACATACACACACACATACTCACACAGGATGGTGTTCTCCTGAATGAACTCTTCTGTCTCTCACCTCTCTCTCTACCTCTTCCACACACATACACACACACACACACACACACACAGAAGATGGTGTTTGTCGCTTTGAAGTATCACTTCAATTAGGGGGTTTAACCCTTCTGGTCAGATTGTGATTATTTACAATAAGCTGGTGTAATTTTGTACTAAAGTCTCACTTTCATCGTGATCACAAAGGTGCATGAAGTGGACTTCACATCACTCTGGATCTGCTATTGACCTGCCGCTGACAGGATCACTGCACAAATGAAAAGATGCACATCATCCACCTGCCAACATCTACTCATCCTGTAATACATGCACACACACGCACACACACACACACACACACACCTCTAATTTGTGTAATTATGCTATTTACTTTATATTGAATGTGAAATTGTGAATCAAACCATGGCCATGAAGATATCAGAAAACATGGGGAAAAATAAATGAATGAATGAATACATAAATAACACACCGTGAAAACAATGTTTTAGCAATGCAAGACATCATATTTTTCATCATGAGGTATTTATACAACAAATACCGTTAGGTCCATAAGTATTTGGACACATACACAAGTTCTGTACAACACCACAATGGATTTATTTGAAATCCAAAAGCAAAAATATGAATATTGTGAGACTTTCCAAATAATTATGGACCTAACTGTATAAAACAATTAAACTTGTTTTCAGACACATTCAGACATATTCAGTTATTTCAATCTAAAAAGTGTTTTATTTTAATGGTAGCTACAAGTGCTCTTCAGTCATGTTCATTTCATTTGAAGTTTGTGTGCCGGAAAATTGCACATAACACTGTGCTTCTAACAAGCTTTTTCTATTTTAAATAAAAGACGGAGAAAATCTCTCTCTCTCTCTGTGCTTCTGGTTTTTGTTTGTGTTCATGCATAAATATTTAAAAAAGTTTGTTTCTCCCTTTCTGTATCTTTTGCACTACATTTTTTTTTATCTTTATCTCTATATCTATGGAAATGTGGATATACACAGTGTTCACTTAAAGACAATTGAAGATACATAAGTGGATTGTATTTCATTTTTAGAAAACTGTTTTAAAAGATATCCTACATACATCTCTCTGGGTAAAAGATGCCAAGTAAAAATACAATACACAATACCACACAATAAGTGTAGCCCTGAGGGTCCCCCTCCAGCAACAAGGAAAGATTCAGTTTAATACCCTTTTTCTGAGTGTGTATACATTCATTGAATTACCAAAATATGTGAGTAAGTAAGTAAATAATTAAACGAACAAACAAACAAACAAATAAATAAATAATAATAGTAATAATAATCTAACATATGCTTCTTAATAGCCTAATATGTAAAACCAGATAAAAATAAGATTACTACTGTGAATGTAACTGCACTCGCTGAACTTGCCAGGTGTCTGGGGTGCTCCGCTCTAGAACTCAGCAGCACCTTGGTTCTTGATCATTAGATCCAGGCTGGGTCTGCTCTGCCACTGCTTACTCATCATCACCTCTAACTGTTTCCTGTTTGTGAGCTCATTAAGAGATGCAGTGAGTGTATACTACCAGTTATCTCCAGTCTTTGTGAAATCTTACCAATATTATCAGCTTTTGGACCAGTTTTTTTCACCACTATTTCAGAGGCACTAGACTTACAGCCTTCTCCTCATGTAACTATCATGCCCAGCAGACTAGCACTATGTACCTGAAAAATAAATGCCAGTAAGCTTTGCATCTCTTGTAGCCCGGAGGCAGGTACTTTCACACTGGAAGTCACGCAGTCCCCCATCTGAACATGACTGGCTTGTAGACGTTGTCATTTTTTGACAAAAAAGTTAAAAACATGCTTAGATGCTCCCAACAACACACTATATATAATGCCATCCTCTGATCTCAGACAATCTTTTTATACAGTTGTTTGCAAAAGTTTTGGCATCCCTCAGAAATTTCATGATTTGGTTAATTTTTGAAGTGAAATAAGTAAACACAACTGCAGCTGCAAACTTTTTATCTTCACATGTCAATGAGGAAAAAAAATCTTAGAAAAAAATGAAATAGTTCTTGTGGCATGTGCAACATTTTGGATACCCTACTAAAGCAGTACTAAGTACCTGAAACACCGCTTTTGCCAGATATTACAGCTTGCAAAAGCTTTTCTGTTGTTGTTTAATGGATTTTCACCCATGCTTTCTTGCAGAACATTTCTAATCCTGAGATATTCTTGGACTATCGCATGCCCTGCTTGTATTCCTTGAAGAAGATCATGGTGGATTTTGAGGTATGTTTTTTGCTTTGCTTTGGGATACTGTATTAAATCCCATGAGGAAATTCTTTCTCTTCTCTGCATTTGACCCATCCAAGCAATGAACACACACACACACACACACACACACACACACGCATGCACACACACGAGAGAACACATATCCAGAGAAGTGCTGCAGTGCCCAGGGAGCAGTTGGGGGTTAGGTGCGTTGCTCAAGGGTACTTCAGCCGTGGATGCAGAGGGAAGGGAAAATGCTGCTCATTCACTTCATTTGCTGGTTTTGGATCATGAATGGCTGCCCTGATTGAATGGTTTTGAATGGCTGTCCTGTTGAAGAAGCAAATCTCTTAAGTTTCAGTTTTTTCACTGACTGTGTCACATTTAGCTCAAGGAATTCCTGATATTTAATAGAATCCATTCTTTCATTTACGCCTGCAATATTTTCTGACTGCTATACAACACCAAAGCAAAAAGAAGGTGTTATTTCCTTTCTTTCCCCAAACATACGTTTGGTAATTGTGACCAAAGAGTTGTATTTTTACTTTATCAGTTGTTTTTAAAATGCCTCTGGTTTATCTAGATACTGTTTTGCATGCATCAGAAGCACATTTTTGTGATGAGTTTGCAGGTAAGGTCTGCTTCTGATGACTCTTCCATGCAGATCATGTTCATATAAGCAACACTACAGAGTAGAGCAGTGCAGCTCCACGCCGGTGTCTCCTACTGAATCTTCCTGCAGGTACTCAGTAATATTTATTTTCTTTCTTTGCCTTTCTGCCTAGCACAGAGGCAGTTATATGTGAGAGTTTTATTGCTCTTTCAGATCTTGCCTTGACATCCACAGATCTTCACCCATTCCTCAATGACATTTTGGACAGTGGGAGTTTCATATCCCTTTATAAACGTCCTCGGCTTCTTAGAGGTGCATTCTTTCCATATGTGTCTTAACACTTTGCCAACACCATCAAATGTGTATAATAATAATATATAAATAAGTGAGACTAGTTGTGACTGTATTAATTAATGATCATAATTAATTAATTAATTAATTAATGGTTAGGCTGGGTTTTCTTCCTTTTTCCTTCCTTCCTTATTACGTATTCCTTACCATTTTATTTATTTTATTTTATTATATAAATATTATTTAGTGCAGTTAATTGCTTTATTGGTATTAAAAAGCGGACACCTAACACTTGCATATTCCTGAATCACATGTCCAATAAAAATATACTGTACATATATACAGAATATTATGACCTGGCTCTTAATATAGTGATCCTATTCTTAAACTGAGTCTATGTCCACATTAAATGTTTTAGTTTGAAAACAATACAGTTTTTAACTGCCTCCATCCAGAAAAGCATTTTAGCTTGTTTCAAAAATAATCTCTGTCCTTGAAAACACGTATCACATGACCAACCATGTACACCAGGCATTATAAAATGCAGAATTTTACTGCACGACAGCTGCTAACAAAGACAGCAAGGTCAGCAACATTAATTCATGAGTGATAAGATCCAATCGGGATGAGGACGAGGGTTTCTGTATCATCGTTTCCAAAACTCTACGTTTCTGGCCGTCCGCGCTAAAACGCAACCTGGAGATTTCAAACTAAAATGGGGACAGCAGTGTTTCCAAAACTCATAAATCTAAAGCATATTAATGTGGCTGTAGCATGAGTTTCTACATGTACCGTAACATGTTTTTGTGTTCTTTAATCTTAACCTGTCTGCTCAGATCTACACAATGTTTCATGATTCATGTAGAAGGCCTGATAAACTTATCCAGTCCTGAAGACTACGCCAGATAGCATAGTCAAAGACAACTTTAAATGCTAACAGTTATGTGGAAGATGCTACACACATATTGACACACACGTGCATGCTTGTATGATGTTCATGTTGATGTTTAATAGGGAGTGTTGAATATCATGACGCGAGTAGCTCTTTTGGGAAATCAACCACAACACCTCTGTAATCTAGAGCACACTGATTGGCGTTTACTTACCCTTTCCACAGCATCCTTACCTCCTCTCACAGCTGGGGAGCACCTATTCACTGCTTTTATTTTCCATATAAAAAAGAACGATATGAGAGTCATGATGGCCTGCTCTTAAACAATATGCTGAAAGAAAATGATAAAAAACAAACGACGGGCTCATTCAGATTGCACCACGCTTGCTCATCCACATCAGTCCTAGGCGTGGGGCAAACAAATGAAGGGAGTGTTTTTTTTTGTTTTTTTATTATTTAAAGAGAAAAGGAAAGCTCTCCCTCTCTCTCACTCTTCCCTCGCTCTAAGATATATCTCCGGTCATAAAAGTTGCAGGCAGCAGCTCAGGTGGAAAAAATGTTTTTTTGGTGTAAAAAATGTATTCAATAAATAGCGAGGCCTGCATGGGGCCAGCCCAAGTGTGCATGAAACGGCAGTTTGAAGATTGGAATAATGGAACGAGAGATGAGATGGAGCATGAGTGTACATTAAGCAGTGGAGCTGCACAGCCGTGACAGCCAGCCCTCAGCTGGGAGTACAACTATTAACTATCTTCGCATTCTTTCAATTTCAAATAACGGCCTGTATCGTCATCAGGGCGCGTTTTCTTTTTTTCCCCGTGAATGTTTTTCACTTTATGTGGGTGCGTCGGTGTGAATATCGTGTAGCTGTGAAGTTCACCGATGGCACCATGCTGCTCAGGGTTATTCAGGGGGTCATGTTTCGTGGGTTCTGTTACTGTCTGCTCAAGCATGCACCAGTTGTTGTCACAAGCAACGCAACAAGACGAGACCTACGAGATATTATCCACCCATCAACAACAATCAGTTTTTCAATTACGAGCGTGGAATTGTTCTAGTCTACAGAGATTTCCCAAAAGACTTTCTTGCAGACTGAAACTCGAAGTTCTCAAGACATACAGATGAGAACACATCGATTTTTTCTCACAGTAGAGATGTTAATGAATTAACATGTTTAATTATTAAGAATTATTATGAATCGAGATGTTAATGATTGAATATAAATTACTTCGTAGAGTAGCGCTGCTTCTGAGGCCTGGTGAGAGTTTTTCAATGGAGACCTTGTAAGGAAAGAAATCCTTGAATTGATTCTTATAGGATGATTTTTTTTTGCCTAATATTTTTCTTTATTAGATTTTAAATCAATAGAAGATTAAGCAGAATTTCTAAACACAATTTGGATATGGTAATTAGGAAACGTACATATTGGATAACTTATCCTTTATTCAAGATATTTTTCGCCAGCAGTGTATTGACTAAAAAAAGATAGCATGCTACAAAAGTATATGTTTCACAAAATTGATTTTCCAACAACTGACCTTCAATTTCCTTCAAGTTTTTTTCTTCTTGTTTTTTCCCCTTTCTTTACAGAGTAAAGGTCTTGTCCATAGTAGTTGCTCATACACTACAGGCAAGATAAGGTTAAATGCAGCAAACAATGTTTATGTTCCTTTTAAATGACAAAACAGTGTTTACTCACCTTTTTATGATTGTTTATTTATTATCATGCAATTTAATTAGATTGAGTCAAAATTGTATAGTGTCGTTCACTGCATTAGGACTTCAACGGCATAACTCATTGCCCATTCCAGCACATTGGCACACGCGCCCTCCCTCGCTGCTCTCCTCCGTCATTCCTCAACAATGCAGTCTCAAGTAAATCAGTGATAGGTGCTGCAGCGTGCATGCTGAGTCACAGCCATGAACATCAGAGTGCGTATAGCGAGAATCGCAAGCCCCCTTCAAAAGAGCGTGGATGGAGGCGATAAAGAGAAATGATAAATAGGCCGAGTGGTTCTCTATGTTTCAGTTACTAAGAGAACATTAGTTATTATCGGAGGTTAAATGGGGCCGAAGCCCACCGGAGCCGAGCTCCGCCTCCTCACGTCCAAATCGCACCCTGCCAAAGTTGAGCTGAGCTCCATCTCCCTCAATAACATGTCATCATATCACACTTGTATTTTTTTTTTAATCTCCTAGTAAACGTAATAGCACATGGGTCTTTATGAGCAATTCTTTACACTACAAAGAGAGACATTTGAAGTGAATTCTACACCCCAACTAATGTTAACAAGCTTTATAGGTTACTGGTATCAATTACCAAACATCATAAGGCGCACATGCTAATGTGCTTATGTAACGGTCTTTAATGGCACAAATAGCACTCCAACATTCAGCCAAATGGTTTTGCTCCATGATTAGTTTTCAAACGTTCAGTTCTGAGTTAGCTAACATTTTATGTGTACTTACTAAGCTGTCGGTTAAGCAGGATTAGCTGCATGTTATATTGCTGACCTATACATACAGCAATTAGCGGTTTTTAGCTTCTCAGGCAAACGTCATAGCAGAAACTGTGTAAACGAGCTCATATTAATCTAATTTAAGCAGCACATACGCCTAAAACTGGTAACAAAGGCAATCTCACCAGATCATGTATTATGCAGAGGGACAGGTAGAGCGATAGTACTTAATGTATAAGAGACAGGAAAACCGGAGAAACTCACTCTCAATCCTGTTTGGAAGCTAATGAATTAAAATGAAGGGACTGTTTAACTAATATGTGAACTGATGGCATGAGATTTAAATAAAGATGCCTTGAAAGATGTTAACCATTGACAGTAATATGTAAACAAGTGTTCCTCATCCTTACAAAACCCAGTTTAACCACTGGTTATTATCGTGTGCTGTAGCCTATTGATTGATGCTCTTTGCAATAGAGATAGCTGGCTAATAGACAGAACATTAGAAAGGCATTTGAATTAATGTGAAGTGTATAATTTGGGAACTCCCATTTCCATTTGTGCTAACAAACAGGACAGAGGCAAGAGGAGTTAGCGCATGAGTGGTTTTTACGTCCTGGTTGTGTCTCCACCCTGTTTTGCCATTTGGATGTCACCTGACAGAGTCCAGCTGTTTTGTTAGGCCCTCTTTACACTTGGTTTTAAAATGCATCTTGAGCATTCAGGTCACAAATGGACTGCATCGCCGTTTATACCTGTGTTTATCATGCACTCCAAAGTGTCCAGCTGACTGCTTTTGTTCAAATTTCTACATCACTTCTGCTAGAAGGGCAAAGGTCCATCTACAACATTATATTAAAACACTATAACGACATTATATTAAAACATTAAACCTGCAACATAAATTCATTTTTTTCTTGCGCTCCAACCACGTACATCGGTGCTCCTCTCCATTTTTTTCTAGCATGTCGCGCTGTTACAAAAACAATCACTGCGTCCAGAATTAATGATGCGTTTTCCTGTTACGTCCGTGTCGGGGACGCATCAGCGTTTACACTACAGAAGGTATGCGGTTAAATGCGTCCCAGACCACCTCAGCAAGTGGTTTGAGCGAATGCGTCTTGGAGGTGGTTTACACTTGTATTTAGCGCCGTCCATTTGTGATCAGATTGACGAAGACACATTTTAATACCAAGTGTTAAAGGGGTCTTAGTTAATGACCAGGTAGTCTATGTATATCCTGTTGTGCTGTGTAGCTAGCAGGGCTGAACTCTCTCTGTTTTTTTTTGAGAAACAAATACATAAAAAAAAAATGTTATATTATTTTGTAGCTCACATTGTCTTATTTCCTTACATAGTGCACTATTTGTTACTTTTGTAGAACTGGTTGTAAGCAAAAATGCATAGAATAGGATGAAAATGTGAGTGTGTGGTTGATTCATGAAGTCAAACAGTGAGCATCAAGCCAGGTATTTACACAGAATGACACACCCCCTGGAGTTCATTTCCTTTGAGGTCAATTCATTTAAGGCCGCTTGAAATGGTTTACTTCCTTGATGGCTGATTTTTCAAAATGTTTTCAAACTATATTAGAAGTAAATAGGCTAAGCACACCACATCGAAATCTAAACTACCTACCTTTGATTTTTTAAAAAAACAATACCATATTTAAGTAAAAAATTGAGAAAAAGTGCATAAGTGGAGATAAATAAAGGTGGGCTGAGGTCCAAAATATGGGGACTTCTTGATATCTTGGCTTGATATCTTGTTCAAAATCCCTCTCGTGCTTGGAGAAGTGCGCATTCACAGCTGAATAAACCTTTATCTGAGTGCTAAAGCTATGGAATAACTTGGTTCTCCTCTCCATATCACTATGGAGACACTAAAGACGGAGTTAAAATAAAGACACAATAGTTACATATACTTTCTTTGACAAATGTGATTCTTTCCGCTTCGAGAATCAGAGCAAAAACTATTCAGTTCGACGGCATCTGCTCTGCTTCAATAATTCACGCCGGCGTATGTCATTTTCATGTTTTATAAGTAAATTGTGTATTCTTTTGGAACATGCGACGGCGTTTTTGTTTTGCAGCTGCTGGTGGATGTTCACTTTATCTTTCATAAACAAGCCGAACGCAGATGCTGCCGTAATGTGATTTTCCTCAGCCTATTAACCCTTTGTGATGCTCTCTTCCAGATATGCTTTTGTTTGCTTCAGCACATTTCTTCACGAGGAGAAGAATCAGGAATGGGGAAACAAAATAAATAAATAAATAAATAAATAAATAAATAATAAAAAAAAACCCCACTATTCAGCATTACCCTCATTTTCTCATCAAGTTGATCCGCCTGCACTGTTCACTGCATTACAATGGCCTCATCCTTCGCCACTATCAGCGATACCTCAGGAGCGGGCTTTAGCTATATGAGCTGCTCTAGGCTAATGCTCTCAATTAGGCCCATTCTCTGGCTATGTTAATACCTTATCATTTGGGGTGTTGTTAAAAAAAAGCCCAAAGTTGGCATTACAAAAGACAGACGGCTTGCTCTCCGTCTCCGCATTACATGGCTCCATCATTTACGGCATTCGCATTGGCCCGATGACTGATTATGATTACCTTTTCTTGCAAATATCCAGCTCATTACTGCTGGCGCGCTGGCACTGGGAGCGTGTAGCCCATCTCTCTGGGAGAGGTGGAGAGGTGGAGAGGAGAGTGAGAGAGAGAGGAGAGGAGAGGTGGGCTCGTGTATTTGGCTATTAAACACAATGAACGGCCTCCTTTGTTATTAACATCTGTTCATCAGGGAGTGTGCTCGGATAATCACCCCTCACACCTTCTGTTTCTGCACTCCGACTCACGCAATCAAGGCCATCATTTGGCAGCTGGCAGAGGCCACTAATGCCTCACACTCTCTCCCTCTACAGTAACCCCCCATCATCCCTCTTTCCCTCTCTCTCAGCTTCAGCTGTCATCTCTCCCACTTCTCTCAGGCTCAGCTCACATCCAGACGTCAGGTGCAGGTGAGATCTGCAGAAACACAGGAGATCCTGATGCACAGTGCTTTTGAAGTGAAGTTCCCTTTTTTTATTTTTCCTTCTGATTTATAAAATCCATATAAGATGTTTTACTTGATATTTAGAATGTCAAACTCGATGTGTGGATGAGTCATATATGAACAACTGAATAAACGAATACACACCCCTGTCAAAACATAAGCAAACAAACAGAACAATAAATATGACGCATTTGGCGAATGGTTGTAACTCTTAATTTCTGACCTCTAAGTAGGAAAAACCAAAGAAAAGACTTAGTCAACTCGGAATTCCTACTTGGTAACTCCGGTTTCCTCAACATGACTGCACACAGCACGTTAAACAAAGTAGCACTCTTTATCTTTAAATGAATAATAATCTGTATACCCATGAACGAATGAACAAACAAATATTCACATCAGATAAACAAAACAAAAAAATTATATTAAATAATGATAATTAAATACCACGTGTCAGAGAAATAATAATGGATAACTAAACAAATACAGTACATACCTATAAACTTTTGGTCTGGAAATAATAAGTGGGGTTGGAAATATACTTGGAAACAGTATGTGTAAAGGTGTATTAGGTAAGATTGATCAAAATTTGGTAAGATTAGTTGTCTAAAGGTCAAATAGGTGGAGCTAAATAAGATTTGAAGGATTTTATGTCAGTAACACGCACCCTTCCATTCATGCCCATGGACACAAAGCTCTGCCCCAGAACAGATGGAGTTAGCATTAGGAAAGCATCGTTTTCAAGTGCACTCTTACTTTATTAGCTATAACACTATAAACGTGTCAAACTCAGCTCATATTGATTCGTGAGGATGTTCTCAAGAGAAAAGGAAAATCTTCTTGCCTTGTTATGTAAAGCCAGCTAATCAAACAATTCAATGCTTCTTGAGATTGAGTTTACAGACCTGTCATGGAGGAACATCCTTTTCACCAGTAATCAATCAATCAATCAATCAAAAAAAAAAAAAATGAACACAAACTTCCAATTTTTATTCTAAAACTGCAGTGCTTAGCACTGCCGCCTCACAGCAAGAAGGTTCTGGGTTTGAACCTGCTGACCCACTGGGGCCTTTCTGTGTGGCGTTTGCATGTTCTCCCGTGTGAGGGTTAAATCCCAAATACGTGCAGGTTAGGTCAACTCTCTACTCTAAATAGTCCATAGGTGTGAATGTGAGTGTGAATGGTTGTTCGTCTCTGTGATCAATTGGCAACCTGTCCTGGATGAACTCTGCCTCTCACATGAAGTCAGCAGGGATTGACTCCAGCTTCATCACAACCCTGATGGATACGCGGTATAAATAATGGATGGATGGAAATAATAAAAACGCTTTTTGATGGATAGATTTTAGTCCTTTATATTAAAGAATCACATTAACCCATTATATAAAGTTATTTTTGGGCTTTTCAGCACAGAGATAGCAGGACCTAAAATCACTGAAAGGCCTCTTATAAACCACACACACACACACACACACACACACACACACACACACACACACACACACACACACACACACAACTTGGCTCTGTGGTAACAAGCTGTGAGATCCAAATTCTTCCCCATGAACATCCAGTCCTCCTGAATCCATGGCAGATGTTGTGTGTAACTAAATAAACACATAAAATGGATGCAAAAACGACAGACACAGGTTCTGATGAGCTGCCAGATGACATTTGGTTCATTAGATTGGCTAAGTGTATATTTCACATGTTTTTTTTTTTCATGTGCAGTTCCATCTCAGGCGGAAGCGGTCTCAGGAGGTGCCAATCAAACCGTTGTGATTGAGTCATCATGGCTCAGTGTTATAGAGATGTGTGAGTTCCAGGCCCTCATACTGGATCAATCAACACTTGCTGGAATGTCTTCCTTTCTCTGTTCGGGTGGGAGAATGTGGCTCTGGTTTGGAGTATTGTCTCTATCAAAATATTTAATCCCTGTTTTGCTTGTGTCTTTACTAGATGACTGCAGAAATCTTTTCATATGTGTACATTATGGATGCGTTTCATTTTCTGATCATGCCCAGATGATGTTTGTTTTCTGTGTTGCCTCGTTGTCTTAGCTTCAGAATGGAGAGCATGTTGTGTCTCCTTCTGTGCCACACAGGAAGCACCTGAAGAAAAGCGAAGTTGGAGAAGAGAAGAGAAGAGATGTCACTCTAGAAGTCATCTTCACATCATGCTGAATTGTCCCTCAAAATGGCTGACATGTCTTCTATCCTGCATGAGGTTATTTTCACTTCGTAAACTGGTGTTATTTTGCATATAACAGGTCTGATGATGACAGGAAGTGTGTGTGTGTGTGTACAAATCTCAGCAGAGACCATATGTACGATGACGGCAGTCTTTTACCATATGGCTCATGTTGTGGTGAGTGCAGACTTGGAACCGTGCCTGAATGAGGCGAATGGTGGAACTGTAGCGTGTGCAGAAGACCAACATAATCACACATTAAGCATTCAGATAAAGAAAATGGATGAACCATTAAAATAGGTTAGATATTGTAGTTTTTATTTTATTTATATACAACTTTGGTCAGATGAAACTCAAACAAAGAAATATCAAAAAGCAGTGACCTGCAGGGTCCTAAAACCCAGTTCTTACAAGGTCTGTGCTAAAGAGACCACAGATTGTCACGTCATCACCAGAATCAGCTTTGCTTCACACAGAGACGCCTACAAACATGCCTGTGGACGATAACTTCCAGAACCAAGAGCAGACTATTAAAATGGCCACTGAAGACAATATCCAACAGCCATCACAAACTATATCACATTCTCCATTCTACTGATTACACACACCTGGTCTCACTTATACAATCACGCCAACAGTATAAAAGGATGCACTTTCCACTCCACACTGCGAAGAATACGATTAGTGGTTTTTACTTGTCTATACCGAGCCTTTCTCTTGCCATATTGTTTTCTGGTTATGAATCCTGTTCTGGTTATTTGGTTTATGTCTTTGTCGTTTGCCCTGGTTGCCCTTGTTGCACATCGCCTGACTACTGCCTGTATCCTAACTTTAATCTTGCCTCATGTTTTAGATTTGCTTGCCTGCTGCTTTAATAAAACTCTAAGCCTGCAGCTGTCACTATCTCTACCACCTGAAATAGATGAACAGGCTGATTGTGCTTTTATAATACCCTGCTTTATCATTAGAAATATACTTACACCCAAACTTAAGACATACAGTTCCTGGGAAATAATTATTTGAACATAATTCAAGTCAAGTCAAGTCAAGTGGCTTTTATTGTCATTTCAACCATGTACATTTAATACAGTGTACAGTGAAACAGGACAGAGTTTCTCCAGGACCAAGGTGCTACATACAAGACAACAGCTTTAGCGCTGGGGGGGAGCGCTGTGCACTCCGATAATAAATACAGAGACGTTGGAAAGTATTTTGGTTGTTAGGGGCCGGCTCGCCGCACTTCCGCTT
>JAQQZU010000033.1:26256103-26271377 GCA_030068025.1 Parauchenoglanis punctatus
TGCTGGGATTGGCTCCAGCTTCCCCGCGACCCAGACGGATAAAGCGCTATAGATAATGGATGGATGGATGGATGGAATCAAAGCTTTCAAAGTCCAGGATGATGTGAAAGTAGGAGTCAAGCTCTGATATTGTTCCTCACTAGAAATGGCAACATGCACTAGAAACCTAAGGGATTAGACTTAAGGCAACAATGTATATTGCCAGCAAGATTTTGGTCAGCTTGAGAACAGCGTTCTCTCCTCACATCACAAGTAAAACATACTGTCTGGCTAGCATCTTTATTTTCTCTCAGTGGGCCTCATGCATCAATTTTGAGTAAAATTTTGTGTAAATATTTGTGTACGCCAAACCAAACTAAAAGTTATTCAAAATTTTTGTAAATGCTGATTTTCTTCATATTCACATGTGTATGTTGATACACACTTTTATTTGGTATGGCCAAACAGAAGAAGAATAATTTCTTTGAGAATAAAATAATGTTATTTAGCAGCATATCCTGCGGAGTCACAGCACAGGAAAATGGCAAAATGTAGAGAGGAAATTATGGCAGTGAATACGGTGTCATCCATCCATCCAGTGAAATATATAGTAAATTAGGTCAAAAGAAATTGGTTTGACACAAAAACTGACTAAAAAAAAATATTACTGCAAACACAGCATAGTTTCTTCGCTACCAGGTGCCAAGGCATATGAAAGCTTTATAAACTTGATGCCCATTGCAAATGGAACTGACTGAAAAAAAAAAAAAAGGTGTATATGAAATGACGGGTCAAAGAAAATTGTGTGCATTTGAAATAAATCAAGATTTGAACTTGACATCTTATAAAATCCAGGAATTCATTGTAAATCATACGATTAGGAGCTTAATCAACCGTTTTACCCTACTAAGGTTACCTTTAGGTAGTAAAATTTACACACACTCACAACCCTCTAAATTACATGATTTTCATGAATACCAAATCACTCGTGAACTATTTATGCATAAATCTGTTCCTATCCCGCTTGATATAAAAGGCCCAATATGTGATTGCATGTAGTAAGCAGGAGAGATTTTGTGCCTAACTTTATTTTTTTAAGTCAGTTTCTTCAGTTTCCACAAGCCTATATGATTCTGAAAAGACTGTCATCAATACACACTAATTAATCTGCCTAGTAAATACTGTTCCTCCGACAGCCAGACCACACACTCATGTAGTGCAGCAGGCAGTGGGATTTTTAATGAGATTACCGTAAAGGTGTGTGTTACACCACCAGGAACTGTATCCTGGTTAAACAATGACAACTTTTGTTTTTGTTAAGGTTAACAAAGTAGTAGGGTTTGTTTTTTTTCTTTTCCTGGTTTTCTTGTTGGGTATGTCCCAGATGTCAGGGTTATTAATTTGGCCCTTTTGAAAACAGAATATGACAAACAGACCTTCATATTATGTGAATGACAGTTTTCTTAATGAGAAGATAAAGCACAAAGAGAAGAATATGAATGATATAAAAGAAGTGTTTTGATTATAATTGACAAGCAGATGATTTAATCAAGAAGCGCGAGTGAACAAACAATTTGAATCCGGTGCCATTTAATTTGATGATGATTATCTGTTGTTCTGAATTGGTGAGATACCAGGAAAAAAAAGATACAAAGGATAAGTGTTTGTAAGTGCCTTAGTGTTCATAAACTTTCATTCATTCATCTTGAGGATCTACTTTATCCTGGTCGGTAATCTGAAGACTACCCTGGGAATACTGGATGCAAGGAATGGCATCCCATTCAGAATGTATTCCCACCATCTGCCCAGTGTTCCTGGGATAGGCTCCGAGGAGGGAGTAAACCAGAGAACCAAAAGGAAACCCATGCACACTGTAACCCGATCTCAGGATTGAACCAAGGACTTACTGGTACATTGGTTAATGGCTTTGGGTTATTGACCAGACGGTCAGCGGTTCAAGTCCCAGCACAAGCAAACTGCCACTGTTGGGCCCTTGAGCAAGGCTCTTAGCCCTCTCTGCTCTAGGGGTACCGTATCATGTCTGACCCTGTGCTCTAACTCCATCTTCCTAACAACCTGGGATATACAATGCAAAGAATTTCACTGTGATGTAATGTACATGTGACAAAGCCTTCTTCTTCTTCTGTCTGTGAGATGGCAACGCTCCCCGATGCACCACGGTGCTGCCTTCATTCTTTTCCTATGACTTAATTGAAATGAAATTAGTGTCATCCAATCACATGGCTCTAAACTTCAGCGATCAGGCCCAAGCTGCCCACCTCCAGTTACCAGAATGTCTTGTAGCTGTAAAAGAAATCACAACAGTGAGGGATTCTGTGGCTTGGACGCTCTACTATGTCCTTAATCCTCACTGTTTTGATCTTGGGGATTGATTTATGAAGATGTTGACCTGCATGATGCAACTGCCTTTAAGTCTGGAAATACTTATCATACCATTAAAGAACATGGAACTATTTCATCTTTCCCCATTTTCATTTTCTCTAATATACTGTAGATCTCCTTTGCAGTTATTACTATGAACCGGACCAAAAGCTTTGGCCAATTGTGGTTTTGTCTTCGTCTTCATTCCTGTCTCCCATGGTGTCTGCCATGTGATGCTGCAGGGAGTGTTTATAGTCCTGTGGCTTGGTGGTTTCCACCAGGCAGCTAGCAGGCTGCAGTGTGATTCTTTCAGCAAAGTACACACTTGGTGTCAGCCAATAGAACAAGAAATGAATGTTGAGGACGAAAAATGCAATAGATTACTGTAGGATCTCAGACTCTCCATCACTGTACAGGTCAGAGAAGCAGAAGTAAGGAATGAATAAATACAACTAGCAGAATCACGTGACTTGCTTCAATCCATCCATAAATTTGCCTTTTGATGGCAAGCATGTGGCCACTGAAAGACAGTTCTCTTTCTAATTGCACGGCAGAACAAGCAGTCCATAAAGATGTCAAGACATTGTTAAATATTCATGGAGACAAATCGAGTAAAGAATTAGTGGATAAATGAGTAATGGCCAGCTAATGTGATTAGAATAGGCAAGTAGTGCCCTTTACCAGATCAATCTAGCGTTGACTTACCTTAGCCATACATCTTATTCCGACACATAAAGGTGATTTAAATTGTGTTCTTGGCTCTAAAATTGGCAATTGAGGCCTCAGAAAAGCCAAGGAATCACAGGAGGATGAAACTGACACTGTTAAATGTGTTTGCCCTCTTTTTCAGGATGGAAAACACATGCAGCATGTATTATTGATATACAACCTCCACGTGGGACTGCCAGTTTGGCCAAAGGAATGAACAATGAAACTAAGCGATGCCAAACATCGATAATTCTTAGATATGTTTAAAAAAAAAATCTCGAATTCTCATCATCATGGTTCTTCACTGGCATCCAAACGAGTCATCTCTCACTTTTTTTGCCATTATGTTCAATGTTGCATGTTTAAAAAGGCTATACAACCCATCCATTTCCAGAGTCGGCTTTTCATTTCTTCTGTGTGTGTGTGTGTGTGTTGGATCCCTACTGAGGCTGATTTCTCTGCTGCTATTGAACGTCCTCTAATGGTCAGGAAGAGAACTGCAAAATAGGAAAACATCATCACTTGTAGTAACACAAACCGGAAAGTCATAGCATAAAACACGTGGTTAGAAAGTAATACAGTAAATTTTACTGAGAAATAAAGTTTGCATGGATCGCTGTGCATGTGTTCAGTGTGTGTGTGTGTGTGTGTGTGTGTGTGTGTGTGAGATATCTATGGGGCTTTGATGTTCCATACTGAAGCTGCTCCACAGTTTTAACTCTCTTGTCCCCCTGCAGCTTTATTCATCTGGGCAGTTGAGCCATGTCTCGTACTCAGACAGAGCACAACCCCCAACTCCATCCCCATCCCCATCCCCGTCTCAGTCTCTCGCCTTCTCCTCCACACCTTGTGAAGTTTCATCTCGCTCTTTCACTGATTGTTGTGAGTAACAAAAAAATCATCTCTAATATGTGATAAAAAAACAAACAGAGAACAAAAAATAAGGAGTAAATTTATTTACATGGTTATCAGATACTGAAAAAAGGGGACGTGTTTGAACGCTTCAAAGAAAACAACATCTGTGTGTTTGGTCACTATGGGGTGTCTGTCTGATTGACTGAGCGGGCAAAGTTCCCATAGTCCTCTTTGTGTCCTGCTTTTGAAATTCTCCCGGTCTGGGAAAAGGAACGCCTGTGGCAGAAGATGATAAATTAGAAATACATCATTTTCCCTCTAAAAAATCAGTCGATTTATGCGTAGCCTCATATGACAGGGGGAGTCGAAATCATAATAAAGAGAAACATTGTTGATTCATTACCCCGAAAAAATGAAAGAAGGACAAAAACATCTGATGCTTTTTCGCTTCTCTGGCTGAAGTGATTATGTGCTATTGATATACAACTCCATGCCGCTCTTCAATAAAGTAATTTAATTTATTACAATGGACCTTACGCTATGGGTGTCCTAATGCACAGACTTCCAATCAATCTAAAACAGTTACACTGAATATGGCTTTAAACAAAAACAAACCACATTACTTATCTTTATGGTGCTATTTATTTAAAAAAAAGAGTAATTAGACTCCATGAATGTTTTGCACGTAGTGTATTATTTTGATTATTAAAGTAAATGACACTATATTAAGTAAAGTAGTAAGGATAAAAGAAAAAAATATATATATTCTTTTTTGGAAAGAAATGCCTTAATGGAAAATCAAGCATATATTTGCAAACTTCTGCAGAACAATAAGTTGTCACAATCAAACTAACACTACTACAACTACTACAAATATTATTACTATTATTATTATTATTATTATTAAGAAGAAGAAGAAGAAGAAGAAGAAAGTACATATTTTTTTTACATTTATTTTACAAAAATTGAATTTTGCAATCATGTCTACAAAATGCAAACAGTAATACAGAATCCCTAATATAATGAAGATATGTTAGTCATGGACATATATTTAAAAAAATAATAATTTAAAAAAGAAGATGAATATTCTTAATAAAATACTAATTTATTTGATTAATTCTGTCATTCTCTAAATCTTCCCCAGAAGCATGTAATGATAAGTTTTAATAAATAAATAAATAAATATATAACACCAATACTACCACCACCACCAACTATTATTATTATTATTATTATGTAAATATTTTAGTAAAAATAACTACATAAAATACCAAGTCATGTATATAAAATACAAACTTTGATTCAGAATCTGTCATACATATATGTGTGCGTTTGTGTGTGTGTGTGTGTGTGTGTGTGTGTGTGTGTGTGTGTGTGTGTAAGAAAAAAATAGTAGCATTCAAGCTACTTGTGATTCATCTGTGTTATTCCTTATCCCACTCAAAGAGATTTTTCCTTCGCCGTAACAACTGTGACATTTTCTGTAAATATAACAATACCATAATGTAGCATTAGTGTATACACATAGAATACACATATAAAAATACTATATGAATACTACTATAGAGATATAATAAGAAAGTTATTAACATATAATGTGCTGAAGGTAATGCTGACAATTCTCGTAGTTGTGTTGGTAATGTTACACTTTTCAGCATATTGCAATGCTCCTACCACGTTAAGCTGATTTGTGCTTAAACTGCATTTTAATGTTAAGTCACAGGTCTCTACATCCACATCTACATCATGCAGTGGTTTTGTGTTCCAGGACGAAAAAGTGGTTTTGGTCACTTGCGCTAGAAACCAGCTGCTAATCCTTAATAAAGGCCTTAAACAACCTGTGCTGAGATACACGCTGTATATCTTTATATGAGAAAGGAGAGAAGCAAATCTTATTTAGATTAGATTAGAAAAGTGTAACTCCTCCACTGAGCATAGAGCGTTTAAGTATTACAGGGATCTTATTTCTCCGTCGAGATTAACATTTTCCAACATTAAAATCAAATAAAATCATCAAAGCATTCACTTATAAAACATTCAAATGTAAACACATTTACAGTGAGAAGGTTTTGACAAGTGAATTTAATGCTTGTATAAGTCTCGTATGCCCTGTAGTGGCAGCCATGTGTATCTTTCTCACAAATGAATTAAGAGGAGCACTGAGAGCGCTGACACTTCACAGCTCCAACTAAATCTCATGTTGAACCAACGTGGATGGCATTTAGATTGATTTCATACAAGCGGCAAGAAAAAGTGAACACTAACCTCACTCACACCAACCCTATCCATAACCTGCACATCTTCTCTCAAGTCTCTAGTGTGGTACAAAAACAGACAACACTGAACTTTGAATGTACAAAATATAGCTATAGAGTTAGCGCAGATACACAACGTGAACAAAAACTCCTCAACATATTGACGACTGAATCTTTCCTGAAGGACAGAATAACGCACTTAGCACTGATGTTTAGCACTGAACACAACAGATTGCAGTGAATGATATGAACAGTAGGTGCTAAGACATAAATGATGATCTGGCTATAATGATCTGATCCTATAATTCATTATGTAGGATAATAAAGTGTTTCACAAGTGCGAGACATTTTTTTTTTAACTCAAGAAACTGTTACAAATTGCATAAGTATATTTATATACATTTCCCCCTCATTAATAAATGCCAGGATCCATGAACACGCATGAATATGCGATTTCAATATGCCACCATCCCCGGATAGCTATCCAGCTAGTTGGAATTTCAACATTAAGGAAAAAAAAAAAACAATGTAAAAAGTTACTTTTATAAAAAGTTATAGGGCGTTTTATTGGACTTTTTTTTGTCTTGCCTATACTGATAATCACTAAGCACCAGTATGTCCCTCCGCTCTTTCCGTACCATTATTAGACTAACGAGAGCACCAAGATGAACGCCATTAATTCTGTCATGCTATTTTGTTTTGTTTGGCCTTATTTTGAGCTGAGCCTTGAATAAATCATTATACACATAAAGTGATGATTAGTGAAGAATTTCAGCACATATCAGCAATTACTTTTTTTTTAATCATGTCTAGCTACATAGCCTGATTTGTACATGTCACATTTCCATGACTAGATAGCTTAATGTGATGACTTACTATCTTTCTGAACATTAAAATGTCTAAACAGGACAGAAAGTGAGCCTTATATCCGACTGAGCCTGTGACCCAGCTGTGGTGTCTACACTCATGAACTGCTAGTCAGCTAGTTACATGCTAGTCAGCTGCTCCTAGGTTGCATTTGTGCCAGTGAAATTTCAGAATCTGTTCCTCATATTCACAGCGAGTCATTCAACAGCACTCAAACCTGTCAGAATATACCAGAATTACAACTATGTTGTTAATCACCAAACATAGCTACATTAGCTAATGTAATCAAGCTAGATTGGCTAAATTAGCTAGATATTTTAGCACAGAGGTTCTGCAGGTAAAGCCATAAAGCAATGGGGATATGGTATATCAGTTATGGTATAACTCTTATCAAAGATAACAGTTTTGTTTTTTTGTTGTTGTTGTTTTTTTATGTTTTAAATGAACTCAGAATTAGTCATCTGAGAAGAATGCACCATTTAAAGATCACATTTCTGAGTTAATTAAAACTCAGGATTGAAGTGTTCTGCAATCATATTAAGTCTGTAAAACTAACAAACTATAGTCTGAAAAATTGCGCTTGCCATTAGCCAACTTTTCCATTCTTCTCCTAAAGTGTTTTTTTTTTTTTTAAAAAAAAACCCCAAAAAAACAAAAAAACAAATCAGTGATTGAGAAACGACAACCCAACTAGGTTTTGATTTCCACAGGGTGGAGCTCTTTATCATTTAGGACAAGTGCCACTTTTTACTCCATTTTTTTTTTTAACAAAATGCATTAAAAACATGTATAATAAGTGAAGTATAATAAATAAATATAAAGCTAAAAATGGTGGGTTTGTTCAGGACCACGGGGTTTCTATGTTCAGGATGTTCTGTCTCGCACGATGCTGATGCAGAGATTCTGACGATTCTCTCTGACCAATCAGTAGTCTGCGCTGTTTTCCTGTCACCTTTTGATATCTCCTCAACTCGCTTGGACCCTTCATGTAGGTGATACCAAAAAAGTACTAGGTACCAGGTACTATTCACAACTTTTGTCCCAAAGGAAAAAACAAGCAGTTGAGTAGAGTTGACTCGAGCCGGTACCATGCGGTGGAAAAAGGCCAAAAGTAAGTCACTGTTTCTTATAGACTACGACCGGAGAAGTCAGACTTTATGAATCTACAGTCTGTGCTAGAAAGAAATCAGCCCCAGCCTTAACTTCATACAAGTTTGTGTACGTTGACTGACATACTGTACGTTACAAAAGAGAAAAATAATCATTATAAAATCATGCTTTACACATGCGATGTGTTCTACACAATAAGTATACTACAGTTATGTGAGCCTGTGTTTTGTTGAGTGTATCATTTTATAGAATTTGATATAGAATGAAGCTGCCATGACATTACTAGAAAATACAGGAGCACTGAGAAACTGGATGCAGAGGGACATGGGTGAGATGAAAAATACCAAAAAAAAAAAAAAACCATTTAAATGCAATCCATTTTGTGTATGAGCTCTGCTTTTTAATGACAAGGCACAAAAACGTCTAAAAGAGCAGTTGTTACTTTTCTGTTAATAAAAACGTCAGATGAGCCCAGAATGATTGACAGCTGCGTACATGTTTTGAGCTTTCTGTTTGAAAGATGAGCTGACGCAGCAGGCACGCGTTCTGTCACGGTGAATAGATAGCGCTAAACTAGCATTAAATAAATATATAGTTAACATGACTTAACTACATTTATTGGGAAGCTTTCTTAAAAAAAATCCAAAATCTTTTATTAGAAAAAAAAATAAATCAATAGGCCTAAAAGGGAGTTCCGACCACAACAATTTACAGTTAATTTGAATGGTCATTAAAACAAGACAGTGATTTAAAGCGCTGTTTGCTTTGCTCTCCTACGACAGTGAGAAACCATTCATGATTTCACAAAACAAATGATAAAAGGATTATATCGAAAAATGTACAGTTTATCCTTTTGTTTTACTGTTCGCTGCATTTAACACATTGCTTTCACGTTGTTTTACTTTGCTAAATGTTATTTTCTAGTTAATAATAGGCAATCAATGGCAACAAAACTTGGAAGTGGGGCTGACGGGGAAAAGAAAGAATGCGTCTGTAGTCGAGTGTTCAGCAGACAGCAGCACTGAGTAACAGTTTATCCTCAGCATTAGCCTCAAAGACAACCCTTCACCCAAACCTTTATTATATACACACAGTGAAAAGGTCATATTTAGATTGATCTCTTTGTCCTATTTAGCTGTGACTGATGTTTATCCCCTGATTAAAAGATGCTGCCTGATGGAGGACACATATAGCTAACAAGCAGCAAGCAAGCAGGGGGACCTGTGTGAAATATCAGCCCTTTGTAAAGGTTACACTAATATAACTATCTGAGCACATGTTTCTGTGTTTGCATGTGTGTTTTATTTGCTTTCCCTTTCCTTAATCTAAAGGCGAACATTTACTTCATCTAAAGAGTGATGCATGTGTGTAGCGGTTATATGGTTAGGCTAACACTGCTAACTGGAGTTCCACACAATGAATGTTCACACACACTATACATATCGATATTCCATTATTAAGCCTTCATTGCTTTTCGGTAACAGCCATCATGCCTGTCAAGTTCACGTCCATGACGACTTTATTACACAGCCATAATAAACCCAGCAGTCACCCCAGGGAAGCATGCGAAGTATACGAATCAATACTTGACCTGCGACTATTCTTTAAAGTGATCAGCTTTAAAGCTTTAAAGCTTTAAAAACAATGGCACATATACATAGCAAATAACTAAATAAATGAAGATGAGCCTGGATATCTATTGTATGCTCTAGTCTGAACTGCTTAGATGCAGAGGGATGGTATCCCAGCGCTAGGAAACAATAGCTCTGTGGCTGTCAGTTCCCAGGCGGCCATTAGCAGGGACCTTTGGGGACATAGTAAATCTCCTGGGTTGGCCTTTCTGTGCCCAGAGCAAATGGCTCATTAGAGATGACACTAATGCATGATCCTTATTAGCGTCTGTGTGTCTCCCTGGCCATCCAGCCTGACCGCATGACATCTGACCGCGCCACATCCTGCTGCATTAGAGGTAAATGATGAGGAAAAAGATGTGACCTTTCAGAGTGCAACAGATACTGAGGAACACAAGAGGAGAGCGGCGATAGAGTCTGCGTGCGGCGTTTACGCACATGGACCTCAATTATACTTGATTTGCCTTGAACATAGCATCTGCCAAAGAAATTTGGAACATTTTTAAAAGCTGACGTTTGAGTTTTGCCCTTACCTGTCACTCGTCAGGCCTGCTGTGAGGTGACTGAGAGTGTGTGTGTGTGTGTGTGTGTGTGTGTGTGCATGTTTGCGCCGGTCAGGAAAATACACTTGGACAGGTGATGTGGGTGAATATTCCATTAGGTTGATACCAAATCCCCTTCCCAGCATGCAATTGCTGAAGCCTCTGTCAAGCCGGAGGCCGGAGTGATGGAACGTTCGCACCATGGTGCACGCAGCCTTGGCTTTCACCCATGATCCAACTGGGGCCACTGGTCAATACAATGGAGTCCAGATGTGTGTCTGCATGTGTGTGTGCGTGGACATTTTAATTTCTATGTTTAGGAGAACATTTAGACATCGCTTGTGATATTATCCCTTATTCACCATCGAGGTCTGTTCCAGATAGAGCCTTCATTCTGAGATCTTTCACCTCTTTCCCGGAGTTCTTATTTCACATTATTTTATGACGGTTGTCACACAATGCCACTTTCTGTATCTGTTCTGTGATCCAAATATCCGTATCTGTATTTGGGTTTAAACTTAAAGCGGACATGGACTAAACCAGAACAGGGTGTATTTTTTATTCCTCTATGAACCGGAAACCCTGGAAAACACTAGCAGGGTCTACATGGTGTGTAAATTCAGGCTCTGACAATTCCTCAGCCTCAGCTACCTCACTCGTGTTCATAATTGGTTTCAACCTGAGAATTTTGAATCCTGCTCATGCTGTTATTGTTTTTGCAGACCTTTACACATTTTGCACAGGAACGCCACATTTTTCCGTCGGTTTGAAAATTCGACTCAAAACCACATGTAAATCTAGAATGATTGACGTTTGATGATGTTTTGAACTCTTTGATATTAACTGATTCCCTGGAAGCCCCGCCTCCTTCCCCTTAGTAATAACTCATCTCCTCAAACTCATCTGGTGTGTTTGTCCCACAAGTTTCACATCTGGCAGCACGTTCAGGCTCACATGAAAGTTAAAAAATCTGCTAACATAATATTTCTGGTAACATTCATACATCACACAGGTGGACGGATCATTGCCTTTTTAACCTAATTTACCTGTCCAGGTTGCTACAATGGCTGTGTGCAGTAGCCTGTGCCATGGTTTATTTACTTTGCTTTCTGCCGTGGTGTTAAAAAAATCAAAAAGGGACATTATTGTGGTTGATCCAAAAAGAGCAAAAATATTAATGTCAGATGGGATGGATTTACCACAATGACGCTTATTGGATGATTTGAGGAATTTGAACCTCATAATAAACTGAAAACCTTGTGGAACAATATTATTGTACCACATTATAAGATGAACTATGCATTCATTCATTCAAAAGCACTTTATACTGCTCTGGGTTGTGGTGGATCTGGAGCCTATCCCAGGAAAAGACACATACACACACACACACACACACACACACAGAAGTAGAAGCGATTTTTCTTAGCCAATACACCAACTTGTATGTTTTTGAAGCTGGGAGGAAACCAGACAACCCAGAGAAACCTATATGGACATGGAGAACGTGGGGAACTCCACAAAAACAGTCATCTGAGCTCAGAATTGAGCCGGGTACCATTGAGATGAGAGGTGGGAACGTTACCCAATTGTGCATAATTGCCCAGATGTGTGTGTATACCTATATTCTCTCCTCTGTGAACTCTGTGCTGTCACATATATATATATATTTTTTTTAGCAAGCACATTTTTTGTATTTTTTATCTGTTTTATCCTGTTAGTCTAACACGTACTGACTGATAAAAAGAAACAACGATGGCTCGACACAAAGAATCTCACTACGCTTACGTCTGGACCATTCACTATACAAATACGTCTCTCATGGTTCCCGTTGTGCTGGGAGAGTACCCTGAAGTAGAAGCTAAAAAAGTCCCTAAAAACAGTGTTCTAAGAACTATAATTGTTCTCAGTTCCTGCAGTGCGAACACAGGGGGTACTTCCTCCAACAGTTATAAAAACTATGAAAAGTTCCTCCGTTCAGAAAGCGCCCTATATTTCCATTAGGTCGACTTCATTCTATTAATTATTTGAACTACTAAAGGTTATCAGCATTTCAGTACGGTTCTCAGCATTGGTTCTTCAAGGCAAAAAATCTTCAAAGCCTTCTCTAGTGGTGTGATTAGAACAAAAAAAATTCAGACTTTCATACATGGCACCAAAATTTGCTTCTGAAATGTTCAACAATCAAAATGGGGACACATTAAGCAAAAGCGATTAATGGAATTGGACCACCAATACTGGATTGATGCAGCACTGTTCTTCTAAAAGCTATATCCTCAGTAGTTGCGATGGTGGTGGTGGAAAACACTGTGTAACACGGTACTCCACAAGTGTTCAGGTTGAGATGTGTTCAGGTTGAGATGTAGCATGTGTGAAGGCCATAACATAGGATTTACATCATTTTCATCCTCATTAAACCATTCAGTGAGCCTGGGATGGAGGCGGAGTCACCCAGAAAGAGACCACGCCCATCGGGATAAAGGTGATCTATACTGTTAAACTTTGTATTGTTCTTCCATGCTAGAAAAATAAATAAATACCCACACAGCATTTTTTTTCTTTTATTTGTCCCTAGGGTTAGATCAAATACTGTAAAAGCTGTAAGACAAAAAAACTCTTGAAGAAGGAAACAGAGTCTGTTTATGCTAAGTGTGAGGTATTAATCAGGAATATTTGATGTGGGCCTGCCACGGCAGATTGAGCCAGTGAGAGGCGTGTGCACGACTGGGAGTGGGGGGTCTCCGTGAGACACACGCCATGGCCTCATGGCAGCAGATGTAATCGTCAGAGTGATTTAGCCGCAAAGAAGACAACACACTTCTCCCCTCATTAGAGCGCCATCCCTCAGGACAGATTAGAGACGCGCACATTCTTAATAACAACTTCACCAACTCACACTACTGAGATGGAAAAATTACATTATTTATAAGTAAATAAATAAAGAAAGAAAGAAAGAAAGAAAGAGATGCAACTGTAAAAAAGCTAAGAGGCTTTTCAGAGATTCTTTTCTTAAATAATGTTTTTAATAAAATTAATGAAATAGACAAATTGGGGTTTTTTTTATTTACTATGAGTTAAAATAAATAAATAAATAAGAAACAGAATGAAGCAGAGAACATTAATAAATTATTACTGTGACTAAAAATAAGAAAAAATGAATCAATATATAATAAATAAATATACATAATGCTGTTATTTAGGGTTTTTTTTCCCTTCTAGATTATTGCAAAGCTACATAATGCTATTCCCTAAATTTGCAGTGTTACACTCTTGAACATTGTTGCTCTCTCTCTCTCCATCTCTCTCTCTCTCTCTCTCTCTTATCAGGGAAAATGTAAGCGGAAGCCTGCTAAACATCAAATTTATCAAATTTGCTTTGCTAAATTTGACTCTTGTGAAAGACGTGTAATGTACAAACAGGATAAATGAAACTGATACACTGTCTGGCATCAAAGGCTTTGAGCTGTTAAAACAAGCTTGTAAAGCCTTTACAGAAACTTTTCTTTAGTTGCATTCCCTTCCCTCAGCACTCAGTATAATGCTCTACTGATAATGCTCAGTGATGTATTGTGTGTTTTTATAGCTTATCTAGGCCACATTACCTTCAAGTGCCGAGAGGTTCAGTGCTACCAGGATCATCTAACCTGGCTCTGAGGAGCAGCATCTCTCCATCTCTCCTCATTTAACCAGAAACAGTACAACTGAGACGGAGATTCAAGCAAGATATTTTTTTTTCTCCTTGGTAAACAGTTTGCGTTGCTCATTGTAACACTAAGCCATATCTGATAACCTGAGCTCCGCTGAACAACTTTTAAAAAAAGACTCTATGACACTCATACAAAGTTTATTAAAGTAGATGTATCTAATACTACTCAATTATAACTAACAGATTTCCGTAAGGAATTTTTCAAGACATCTGGGTGATTGTAAATATTTTCTCCATTAAGACAAGTGTATTGGGGGCTGTCACAACCTACCACATTGCATTATATTTATCTTTTCAGGTTACCAGGCATAACCTTGAAGAGCTCCAGGTGTCTGATAGCAAGAATAATACACGACATTCCTCACACTGAAGGATGGGACACAGCAGTGCTTCACATTCCTGTCTTCAGCGTTCCATCACACCTGATTCAGCTCATGATGCGCTCGATAATTACAGAAGTTATGGAATATGAGTCAACAGGTAAAACATTAAACTCCGTAGATTTCCAGGAACAGATAATCAATGAATACTACTACAATACATGTGCAGTATATATGATTATAATATCTTAATTATATATATTTTTTATTTTACCTGCAACCATTGTCATCTGACAGATCGTCCAAACAACCAATTTCAAAATCAATATTCCCCAACAGCGGTTATATAATAAATAAGTGCATAAGCAGATTTAAAAGGAATACTGGCATGTTCCCTTGGCATTGCTTGCGTAGCAGCACATGGATGGGGATTTGGGTTTGGGACAAGTTCGCACCGCGGCAGGGGAACTGTAGTGATCCGACTGGGTCGGTAATGATATCAGATGCCTCTCCTCAAAACAACAGGTGTCTTGGCAGAACTGTCCTTCACTTCCATGCTGGGCTCATGACATCAGCAGCCAGCACTGGTTAATTATAGACCAGCAGAGCTCGACCTCTACAATACACACTACAGTTCCTCGAGGTTAGGACATGCCACTACACGGGAGTTAAACTTTTATTTACATTTAAACTATGATAATAATAATAATAATAATAATAATAATAATAATAATAATAATAATAATAATATGCACCAATACCATTTTTACCTAGCTGAGTATTTTGACCATCTTCCATGGAAGACTTGTTGATACTTAAACTGATAATGAAACCTACCTGGAATGAATCAATTCAATTCAATTCAATTTTATTTGTATAGCGCTTTTAACAACAGACATTGTCTCAAAGCAGCTTCACAAAA
>JAQQZU010000033.1:26280059-26292577 GCA_030068025.1 Parauchenoglanis punctatus
CTTTTGTGAAGCTGCTTTGAGACAATGTCTGTTGTTAAAAGCGCTATACAAATAAAATTGAATTGAATTGAATAGATAGATAGATAAGTAAGTAAGTTCTCATGAAGAAAAGAAATTAAGGCTCAAGTTAAATTAATTTTTTTAGAGCTTATCAATAGTGCAATCAATTAATCAATCAACCAATCAAGTACATAAGTCAATTCTGGTCAAACTATCTTAATAATATTTTTTTCTTTCCAAGTTAAGGCTCAGGAATTGTTATGATAGTGCTGATTACTTTATTACAATTGTTTTGAATCAATTAAAATGGTGGCACATGTACTTTCAAAACCTGGAAAGTCTCTGCATTCTTGGCATCTTAAAGAATTTCCTGGCTAAAATCTATCCAGATTTTCAACATACCCATTTTAAAGTACCTCGTTACCATGTAACTTGTAAATACCAGCTTGGAAGAAAACAGGACACGTGTCAGGAGTGTAGTAAGTGTAATCGTTTATCATGAAAAGCACAAACTTTACTCTTGAAATGGGCTACAGTCTACAAGTTCAATGGTACTTATTATATATTGATCTTATTCATAAGTATAGTGCTATATGTTAGCGTGGTTAAACTGTGTTGCTGTAGAACGTCGCATGCAGAGGATTCAAGTGAACGTGGAACAATGTATGTATGTCAAAGTAATAATAATAATAATAATAATAATAATAATAATAATAAAAGTTGTTGCAAAATAAGTTGCAATTGGGTTTTTTTTTGTGAGACTGAAATCTTTGCATTCTTTAGGAGGGTAAAGATGGAGAGATATTCTGATGCTACTTATTAGGGGGAACACATGTTAGACAGAAACATTCTCTTTGCAGGATTAGATCATTTCTGTTGCAGTTATTTCTTTATAAAGAGGGGGTCAAAGTGTTCAACCCAGAGAGGAACAAGTACACCGTCTTCCTCAGTCGATGCTCCAGAGGGAAATATAATGGCCTGAGTGTTTTTGCTGTTGTGTTGCAGTAATGCTCTGTAATGCTGATGGTCTCCTCACAGCGGGAGCTCTCTGTGCTCTCAGGTGGGCTCTCCCCGGGGATTTGCCTGAATTAAGTGGTGAACACACTCTCCACATCTTCACACACAACCCTGGCTTTCTTCTGCCATCACTCCAGAGGCACGCTTTACTTTCTCTCGATTTTCTTTCTCATATCAAGTCTTAAGTGGTCTGCATTCTGGTTCATGGTAACAATTCAACTTGGGGAAAAAAAAAAAATCTATCAAAAAATATAAAAATAAGATGTCACCGATGTTACATTAAGCAAATGTAAAGAAATAGAAAGAAACTAAAAATACTCATATTAAATCAATATAATATATTACATCATTATCAATATTTATACTAATACTATTGAAATAAAATGTTTCATATTTTTCGGTAACACTTTGACCACATCTATAATGAGCGTTCAGGTTATAATTTACAATAAACTGGATACATTCAGTGCACGTTATAGCAATGTCAGTTAGACAAAAGTCAAGATTTATAATGCACAATGAACACTTTCATATCATGTAATAATGCATTAAGGCATTATAATTACTCAGGAAAATGTATTGCTTGTTTCTCCTCTTTAGTATGCATTCTAAATTGTCAACATGATGCATTATAAGTAGTGGTCATAGCATGTTATAACACCAATACCAAAGAAACCCAGTTCCACATATTTTATGTGTGAATTAATAATAATAATAATAATAATAATAATAATAATATAAAAAATATATAACTTTTGTCAATTTAGTGCTCGTTATTTATCTCTATATTAAAAATACTAATGACATGAAGATATTTTAAACCTAGAAATTAAGCACTAAGCAAACTGCGGTGAGCTATATACACTGCTTATAATGCAGTTAATACAGTCATTAAAAACATGGTTATAAAGCTTTCATAAGTCATTTTAATAATAAGTATAATGCCTTCATAAGATTTGATGTATTAATGCATTAATGTTATGAATATTTTTCTACATCATTATACGCATGGCCTTTATAGAGAGTGTTACTGCGATGTGTCTTTCGCAGTAAGAATTCTTAATGTACTATAATGAATTATAGACTGTGTACGCAGTCTTCGTAGCACATCAGCAATGACAAAGACATTCGGCTTGCATACTTGCGTTATGATTAGTTATAAACACTCTGAGACCTGCCCTGGGTAACAAGACAAAATGCTGTACTAGTCATAAATAATTAAATGTTATAACATATTTATAATAGCTATTTGTGATCTCGAGGTGAATTGAGCTGATGAAGCGTACAGAAATGTATCGAAACTCTATAGTTATTCTGTATATTATTAATAGAGATAATAAGCAGTCGACTTACAGCAGTTATTAACAGATACAGAGCAATATACACTGAATAAAGCAGTGTTCAAACTTAAAAAGTGTTATAATTATGTTAGAAAATTGTTAAGGATAATTTTGAGTCAGATAAAATGGAAGATTATCTAGTCAAGTGATCTCGTAACATTTCCATAAAACAAATACAGGCTAATCATTATCAACATGCAAAGCCACTTATATAGAATTACATTTTATGTATTTTATAGTAGTATATATTATATTGATAATAACAATAATATACTTTATACACTTGGTCTGATTCCATTGATGATTTTATGGCTGTAAATCTGGAATTGTTTATTATTATTATTATTATTATTATTATTATTATTTTCTACACTTCAAGTACAACAGCTCTTTTTTTCCTTTTCTAAATAGCTAATTATGTCAAACATGTCATATGTAAAAGGTGTTTCAAACATAGCTTTAAAAGCAGAGTCAAATTAGTGTGTCAGTCTTTTTTTTTTTTTGCCAAATTGGATTTTTCTACTGTTACGTCTCTGGATTGACAGATATTCAACACAAAAGTGGCATGCTGTGTGGAAAGTTACTCGGAAACGAATCACTTGAGACAAAATGACATTTTGTTTCATCACCATCAATTGATTATTGATCATGAATTTTAGCACAATATTGATAGTCTTGTCAAAGATCTTGCCCTGATTTATTTACAGTGACAGAAAATTATTGTACACTTATTACAATGACCAGGCAACCACAGGCTGAAAGGATCAGCTGAGAAGTGAGAAAATGGTCTACTTTTGGGTAGACGTAGCTCTTGGTTTGTGTATTTTCTCAGGGTAAGGTAAGCAGATGGTTATGAAAGGCTAGAGGACAGTAACTGTAGTAGAATGTGTTGTTGTGGTTTGTATCAGGGAAAAAAAAAACTATTAGCAACCTGACACAAAATGCCAAGTGAGGGAAGAAAAGAGGAAAGGAGAAAAAAACCTTTCTTAGCAATAACTGGGGAAACCTGGCCACACTGTAACTTAGATTTGTGATTGTGAAAAAGAAAAAGGAAAAAAAAAGAAAAAGCAAAAGAAAGGAGGGGGAGGGTTGTGATGGATTTTAATCCATCCGTCGATAAAGGTCACTACTCCAAAGGGTTTTATTTCTCGGCCGCACATCAAAGCATAAATCCGCTGATTGGCTGGCTCTGAATGGCGAGTCAACAAGGCTGCGTCTGTGGGCCGCCTCTATGGCTCAGTGTGTGTGGAGAGGGCCCATAATGCGCTGGTTTTCTAGCGGGGGCCCCTGGATCAATGGGCTGCCTGACCTTTGCAGTGTGTACGGCTGCCTCTACCCGTGATGTCATGCCATCTATCCGTCCCCCCTTCCCCCTTTTAAGAGAGAGAGAGAGAGAGAGAGAGAGAGAGAGAGAGAGAGAGAGACAGAGAAATGGGGCACGGTCCCACACTGTCCTCCTACTGTGAGACAGAAAAGAAGCCGAAAAGCATCATCTGAAAAAAGTAGCCACTCAAGCACTAGGTAAATTGTGACTAGCAGTCTGCAGCATGAAAGAAAATTAAAACATCCTAACAAAATGAAAGTCTTTTAAGGAGATATCCTTGTCTTGGTGATGCCTTTGTATGTGTATTTGATTGCATTAAGGTTTCAAATTAAATGACTTCGGCACAAGTTGTTAATCAAATACGCTTGAGAGTCTATAGGCATTCGGCGAGTTAATACATGGTGCGAAGCGAACTTAGGAGGATAAAGAGAGGGAGCTTCTCATTGTTCAGGCATGAAAAGGTTTCTTTGTAGCGAGGAGTGCCGATGGCAGCTGGTAAGGTCCTCTCGGCTTTCGGAAGACAGAGCACTTTCTCAGAGTCACAGAGTGCATTCGAATGGAAATCTAAAGAGGTAGGCGTGAACCATTTGTTTAGCCATGTTTGTGTTTGCTGTCAGCATGCCTGTCTGTGTTGTGCGGCTGGCCCTTTCGCCACACAAAGTAACTGTGTGTTTGTGTCTCCCCCTCTTTTCACCTCCAGACATAATCGAGGGGGATCCGGCCAGTGAAAAGGGGAAGCTCTAAAAGAGACAGTTGCCCGAGCCATCTTTGTGGCCCTCTTTTGTGATGGCGACAGATGTTGTAATTGCCAGCTGATGGATGGCCTTTGGAACAGGTCATTAGAGGCCTCTGTGGCTCCACCAAACTCTAGAGACTCAGGCTTGGGTATGGAGAGAAAGGGTTAATGGAAGAGTGGGAAAAGCTGAGTGAAGCCTGGGCATGGATAGATGAGGAGGCAGGTCAGATGCAGTCCCCATTCACTGGAAGAAGGGCTATTAATAACGGAATTGGCCACGCATTCAGAAGGACACTGTCTAGAACTCTTGTTGGGTGGAGACTACATGTATAGGACTGAAGAGGATGCAGGCCACGGCCAAATCCCAATTTACACACACCCTCCCACCATTGTGTGGACGAATACTATAGTGCATTAATGCAGACAATTATTGGGTGACACTTATGCTAAAGTAAAATGGGCCTTTTTTAAGATGTTCTTTAGGAAAGAAATCAGATTATTATGACAAATTAATTGCTGTGTTGAAGAAGTCTGAAACTTCAAGATGCTCAGGATGTTTACAGTGACCAGACTGAAGTACTTTAATAGCTATTGACTTAGCACTAATCAAAAGACGAACGCAAACATCTGCTCCAACTTCTGCAACTATTCACGCTCTTTTAGGCTTTGCACTCAGCTTCTGAAAGTAAGACGGCAAGCAAGCGAGAGAAAGAAAGTGCAAGACGCCTTTTCTTTGGCAGTTCTTTCAAGGTCAGTGCGGTTTGTGTCACAGCTACACAGAGTGTCACTCCAACGCAAAGTGAATTGTCAGTTTGTTTGTACAAGCCATGGGCTCGCGTAAGACATCTCTCTCCCCCTGAACGCTCCCCAGAGGTCAATTAGGACAGATGAGCTCCTCTCAGCACAAAGGGGACGGGTGGCCCTACAGCGGTCCTTGGAGCCACATAATTAACAGTTATAAAGTACTTTGGTTTGTTAATTGAATTAGTTAATCCCTTTGTCGGTGATCTTCAGCTGAAGGGGCTATTGTTGGAGTGCTTTCTGACTGTTGATGCACCGAGGCTCCTCTTTGGCAGATGGTAATGGACGCTTCCGGTATGGTATTTAAATAGCGAGTGAAAGAGAGCAAATTGAAGGATTTTCTATCAAAGCCGGAATTTTGTGTAGGATCTCCAGTGTTGTCCTTTATTTCTCCTTTTGCCATACGTCGTCAAGCTTAAAGCCTCATCACATAAACGGTAATAAGAACACGCAGCGCTATGTAATACTAGTCAAGGTCATGACAGTATCCTGATCACTTTGATCCACCTGCTGGAAGGATGATCCCTAGTCTTGTTTTTCTCATTTTTATTTTACAGCCTTGTAGAAGAAGCACATGAAAGCTGGTGTGTTATCTCGACTGGCCTGTTGAACCCAGGTTATGTTACACAAAACCAGCTTCTGAAATATGAATGTTTGTAATCAGCTGCTCTCCTTGAAAAGACACAATCCCCTTGCAGAGATTTCGGTCCCCCTTTCAGCCGCATTAATGCATTTAGCTCTCTCCCGAGGAGGCCGGAGTCTGGCTTTAAAAAGCTTTAAAAAAAAAAAAAAACCTCAGTGCCAAAATATGCACATACTGTGATCAACCATGCTGGGATTCCATTGACAATGGTCAAACATCTGACACACAATATTTTGCGGCCATTATTCTGGAAGAGATGTTATCGGTGCTGTTTTAATTATCCTATACCACATGTGTCCTGTTATCATTCTGCTTCATGCCAAAGCTTCAGAGCTCATCTGCTTAGATGTTACCATTGAGGCAGATACCAAAGATAAAGTAAACAGGCCATTTTTTCCCCACTTTCCTTTGACCAGCTGGTTGATGGTTTATTTCGAACATTCAGGAAGAGAGGAGGGAAACATACTTGATTTTTGATTGGATGGCAATTTTTTTTTATTCTCTCTCTCTCTCTCTTTTGCTCGCTCTCTCTCCACCAGAGTGGGCTAATTAGCAAGGGTAAATCACACATTCACACTGGCATACACCTGTTACTGTGCTCATGTTAATGCATGCTACAAACACATGGATATGCTAAAAGCCCCCACATTAGGCATCACGCAATTAAACCCACCTGTCTTATCAATCAAATTGTGAGAGGCAGCTCAAAGAGAGAATTTTTACTACTTTCATTACTTTTAGAACAGTAGCTAGACTTACAACGTGTGTAACTACCAGCAAGTACATTTCAAGATTCTAGATACGTTTATTGGCCTTGAGCAAGCAATTCTTACTCATTTCAGCTTAACTAGTTACTTAGTTCTTAAAAATTTGTAACCAGGAACTCCATTGAATGAAGGGGAAAAAATGTACTCAGTCAAAACATTACAATTACATCCAACTCAACAATACAGCTATTTCTGAAATTTCCACCAGCACATTTTATTTTATTAAAATTCAATTTGACATTGTTTACTTAATTTTTGAGGTTTGGATGAAACCCATTCAATATAGGTAAGCAGTCAAATAGACTAATATCTCTAGCAGCCCAATAACTAATATAATAACTTGCAATTACTGCCTAATGCTGGGATCAGACTACACTTATTCAGCCTGATTTTGATCGAGAACATCACATCGAGAACAGCACAAGAACATCTGGGAACGAAGGACTGATGACCTGACATTGTCCGTGACACCCTGATGAAAAGTCTAGCATGCCACAATTGTTTTGCATTTTCTCTCCTAGTTTAACTCATAACTCATATGATGTGTTCCTTAACGTTCCTTCTGTTCCCATGATTGACAATTTCTTGACCATCCTCCCTGACAACATGAAAAAACGTGAACGATGATTGGTTGAGGTCAAACTTGTCGTGTTGGTCTCCTGGCCAAGACACGGCACCAATTTATGGCACTATGATTGCCTAATCTGGCATGGTGAACGTCATGAAAGACAAAAATGTCACGTTGTCTGATGCTGGCATGACCTGATTTAAAAGTTGCCGACCACAGGCTATGCTTCATAGTGAACTCTGAGAGAACGTTGAGAACAATGGCTCCATACAATATAAACACATGATACTGTACATGGCAAAATGTAATATAAATAAACAACATAAAGAGAAGTCAAATATCAATATAGTCTACAACTGTTCTTCATTGTGCATGGTGTCCTCTGCACAAATGATAACTTTTGCACAGTGCTTTGACTTGGTTTAGTAATCTCGCTTTCCTACAGCAGTGTATTCTGGGGAATTATTGTGCATGAAACCAGGGCCTTTCCTTTTCTCTGCACTGTGGGGAAAGATGGCATCCAGCAGCCAAAATGTCCCAAAAATATAATTACACACAAATCAGATTGGCACGATCAGGGTGTGCTGAGATGATTGAAAGTCGGTGTTGTTCTGAGGTGGCAGAAGGCCCCAGGCCTGAGTTGAAGCCCATCACAGGGACGCAGGGACTGCCGAGAAAGAGGGGAAGAGATGGAGGAGAGTGAAAGCTGCTGTGGGGATTAACAGGCTGCAGGTTGAGGTGGGCCTGTGGTTGGAGGGTTTAAATTAGCCTGGAGATGACAATTCCCCATTAGGAGGGATTAGGAGCCTGCTGGAGGCTGCTGTGGTCCTGACATTAGCGCCGGCGGTGAGACTGGCAGGGGAATCCGTCACGTTTAAGAGAGACGGATGTTTAAGAGGCTGCAGCTATGCGTGTGACCACCAGTGCATTCTCAAGTTCTGTTTTGGTGACACTTTTTAGACTTTAATATGCTGCTATGAGACAATGTTTACCACTGATCCTGCTGCTACACTATTCCGCTATTGTTTTTCTGAGGAATTTCAAGCCTACAGTTTCTAGACAATTGTTTGCCACCCAGTACTGTTCTTTTGGTGCACCTATTTACCATACTTTTTGTAATCATCTCATATTATCATGTATTAGGATTTTTTGTAGTCCTCTGTACTGTGATGCTCTATGAAATGATATTTCCTTCCAATGTACACTTTAAGTCATTCTGAGACATCCAAGCAAGTGGAACTCATTGCATATGTATAGAACTGATGAAGATCTTTAGACGAGTGGTGAAATGTCTTTAAGACTATCGCGCAGCTCCGGTCGTCTTACTGTTTTAGACATTAACTGATTGCTGTTTTGTCCTCACTAATGGCTAATGCGGGCAACGAGCCCAGAAGCCCATGTTGCTCTTGTCTTGGCGCTCTGCTATGATGTGATTGTGTGGCTTTAATAAAAGTTAATTCTCTCTTTTTTTTATTTCAGCAGCAGACAGAAGCCTACTGATTGTCATTAGCTTCTTTTGCTGTAAGGCTAATTTAAAGAGACAAGGCCGAGCTGTGACAGAGGCCTGGCTTGAGTCGGTCTCCCATCGAGAGCCTCTCTCACGGGTTCAGATCTGTAAAAATCCACCCGCCGTCTTTCTGGCAGAAGCCATGCCAGGTCCAAAAGGCATACACCAAAACAAAACCCTGCCGGGGGGGGGGGTTAGGGGAGTGAAAGAAATAATCCGATTAAAACAATCTCCTCGCCTTTTTTTTTTGACGAAGGACCATTTGCATGGTTATGAGCTAGGCACTGATAAGAGCAAGAAGGTGAAGTCAGGGGTTCTTTATGAGCTTTTTGGGCCAGTGGTTCTCTGTGACGAAGCCTCCAGTGCCATCTCTCTGGCAGGTTCATTGTAAACGCATAGTCTCCAGCATGCTATCTCACTAACGGCAGCTTTAAAAGGCACCACCTGCTGGAAAAAAAAGGGGCCCGGGATCGGAGGAGGAGAGTAGTGGAGGATATCGCCAAGGAAACAGAGTGATGGCAGCCTCCATGTCCTGGTGTGAGGGGTATGGTGCGGTAGAGTCGGCTCAGTGTGTTCCCATCGCCCCTCTCAAAACCCCAAAAATCACATCCAACACTCATTCATTCACGGCCGAGTCGTACGCAATGAGCCAAGACTCTCGTCTTCTTCCTTATCCATTATTTTTGTTGTTGTGTTTTAATGCTAGCAGTTGGTGAGAGTGAGTGTGTGTGTGTTTGTGTTGGTATGTGTGTGTTGGGCCACAAATGATGGAGTAGAGATGAGCGACAGGGGATGATACTGTTTGGTAAATCTGCAAAGCTTAAGAGATGAAGTGAAAGAGAGATAGAGTGAGAGAGAAACAGATAGAGTGAAAGAGAGACTCGCCTAAAGCAATCAGTAGGCTGGAGACAAATGAAGGCGACCAATGTGTGATTTATTTGAAATTTTGGTCCCTTCACTCCGTTCTTCTTCACACACACACACACACGCCTGGCTCTCAAGCGGCAACAGGAAATCAAACAATTAGCAGGAGGGAAATAGTGGGTCCTGCTTTGCCCTCTGGCTCTTGTAAACACTGCTACTGTGTTTTGCGACGTTGCTGTTTTCACGTCAGCATCTTTTTGTCCATTTACACCTCTTTAGCTCTAGATTTGAGCAAATTCTTCTCCACACATTCTTCATGTATGAACAAGTTCGCCCTTATGCTAGACGCTTTTGCATTCTGTATTTTGTGATTACAAAAAAAGACACTCTTAAGCCTGATAAGTCAAACGCAACACCCAGTTTGTATAGTGTGCATGTTGAAGCACACGCATGAATCTAGATCTGTGAATAATACACAGCTGTATTTCATAAAAGTGTCCTTCCGAACTCTGTGGAGTTTTCAGATTCTTGTACTTGATTCCAATAACAAATGAACATATGTCCGTGAGAATGTCGACTAATTTCTTCAGAGGAAGAAAGAAAGAAAGAAAGAACTAGCCCATATAATTAAGAGCTTTTGCTTTGCACTGCATTTTTAAGTAATAAATGAAGGAAATTAAGAAATGGAATAATGAAATTATGTTAATGGAACTTTTTGAAAAAAATATCATTGTTTACTTTATTCATAAGATTACATTATGCGGCTCTTACTGATTTCAAAGCAGAAAAAAACTTAAAATAGATCAAATATTCAAGTTACAGTAAGCTAGTGCGCTGAAAAGCTTTCGGAAGCACAAAAATAAACGATGAAGCATTTTATTTATGACATTATACGAAGGACTCCTGATTTTAAAAACAAATAATAAATAAATGCAATGCAAAATAAACAAGTACAAAAATGATTAAATAAGTAATTGATTAAATAAATGCAGAAAAATGAATGAATGAATGGAAACTTTGCCTCAAGAAATGTCCACAAAATTTAAAAAGCACTTTTTACAAATAAAATAAATAGGAGAAATGAAATAAAAACAAGGTTAACATTTGAAGTCCACTCAGGTATGTTATTCCCAAACTGGGATTTAGGGATTTTTTTCCTCTTCTAACATTTGTATCTGGTTCATACAGACGTCTCTGTCCGTGTTCTCTGGTTACACACACTCCACTTCTCTAAGTGAATTTTTGGACTGTGAGACCTCCTTCACAGCAAGAAGTGCATGGCTACATCAGCGAGAGAATCAGGCCTGCAACATTGCTCTTGGGACATTAGGCAGGGCCATCCAGCAAAAAAATGGTGTTCACAGACACACACACACTCATGTGCGAGAGAGAGAGAGAGCGTCAACATTTCTCACTTGGCAAAAAGTTGTAGTCTTTTTTCTATCTTTCTTTCTTTCTTTCCCTTGGTTCACTAGCAGTTTACGCTCAGACTGCTTGACTGCATTGTGTAATGAAGCATTTGAAACATGGCCTTGGTCAAACTACATTTTTCAAGCTGCATGATTTCTTTTCCCTTTTTTTTTCTCCTTTTTTTATCTGTAAAATATTAAAGCTTTCTTCTGAGAAATTCTAGCTAAACATATATAATATGGTGCGTCGTAGAGTTGCGAAGGAAATAAAGAAATTATTATAAATAATAATAATAATAATAATAATAATAATAATAATAATAATAATAAATATTAAGGGTTAGAGTTATGTCTTGAATTTGCAAAATATCTATTTATGAATAAATATTTTAAATAAATAAGAAAAAATAATAATAATGGGTTGAGAATACTGAAATTATGAAACAATTTTATTTTCCGTGACTTTTTTATTATTGTGTAAAGTTGTTCATGCAATAAATAAATAGATAGATAGATAGATAGATAGATAGATAGATAGATAGATAGATAGATAGATAAAGATGATGACCACATGACATTTGAATATCAGCAGAACTGCATTACATGGAAACTTTTTTCTTCCCCCCTATAAAGACAAAAGAAAGGGCACTCCAGGATCATTGGCCTACTTAATGAGGCATACTAAATAGAACATCTTTCCAAAATTAGATTTCCTGAATAAAATATCGATATTATCCCATAAAGGGGCAGAGATTGAGGTTGTGGGACGTTATCCGTGTACAGTAATATGATTCCGAATGAGATAAACTCGGCTTTAAATCTCAATTTGTGGAATGACAAAATATCGTCCCAATGCAGATGAAGGGATTTTCAAAGTAGGTATTAAGACCGAAGGGGAAAAAAAGAAAGGACGACTGATTGTCTAGCCAGAGTGAGTGAGGGTGAGGGAGAGAGAGGGCTTATTGAATCACGGATCAGGGCTGTATGTGTGTGTGAGGGTGTGTGTGCGATACTTTATGCAGCATGTGAGGTCATTTCTGTGCAGTTGTAGGGAGATTGTCTGTATTAAATTCGGCAGGAAGTCATAAACTGCTAATACCTCCACTGTGTTATGTTCATGCAGTAATAGCTTAAATTGCTCTTTGATCTCTGCAAATGTCATTCCGGAGAACATAATCGGTCATAAAATTAGCGTTTCGTGATTGCACTCGGAGCGGTAGGAAATACCATAAAAATGCAGATTCAGATGGAAAACGAAGACCTTTGCATAAATTATGAAGAAGGAAAAAAAGAATTGCTGAGTTACCATGTTATTATACCCAAAAGACTCAGAGATGAGATAGCCTGCACGCTGATATATATATATATATGTATACACACACACACTGTATTATAGATTGATTTTTTTCCTAATAATCCACTCCACATACATAATTATTCTTTGTTCTGTTACAGCAAACTGACAAAAGTGCACTAAGACCCAAGTGTTTCTTTAGGTTTATGCTTATATCACTGATATATATATATATATATATATATATA
>JAQQZU010000033.1:26299432-26309881 GCA_030068025.1 Parauchenoglanis punctatus
AATAAATAAATAAATAAATAAATTATGTACTTATAAGATATTTAGTTGCTCTCTATTTATATTTTATCTAATTTTTTTTTTTTGTATGCATTATTTAATATAATGGATCATTTACACTCAGTTCGAGTTTGTATGTGTGCGCTTTACAGGGATTTGTATTTTATATTTTGTCTTTTGTCTCTCTGTATGGATGGGTACTGTGCACTCAAGTTGATTTGGAGAGTGTGTGTGTGTGTGTGTGTGTGTGTGTGTGTGTGCGTGTTTTGTAATATCTATCTTAGGGAAGGGCTTGAACTATAAATTGTGAAACACTTGTACGGGTGATTGTGATAAATACATCTCAGGGGGAAAAATGAAGTTAGAATATGAATAGTTAGAATATTTAAATGTAAAAAATTAGTTTTTCTTTTTTATTTCAGAAGTGAAATACACAGAGATAGTTGATGACTAAATTCTGAGACAGAACACAAGAATATTATTATTATTAGAATATTATCAAGTAAAAGTTTTTTTACACCTCTCACTGATTATCAGAAAATTATTTAAAAAAATTAAATTTGAATTTATTATTACTATTCTTCTTCTTCTTCTTCTTCTTCTTCTTCTTCTTCTTCTTCTTCTTCTTATTATTATTATTATTATTATTATTGTTGTTGTTGTTGTTGTTGTTGTTGTTGTTGTTATTATTATTATTATTATTATTATTATTATTATTTTCTACACAGTGTGTACCGCCTTCTCAACAGGTAATCCTAACTTGTTCTTTTACGGTAGTAAACCTGCATCTTATGATGAACGCTAGCACCCAGGCTGTTTATTATATTGAGCTGAATGATGAACCACTAAGGTACTAATTAGCTAAGTGCAGTGTGAACTATAAAGAAGTACATATTTTGAAAACTGTCTTCAAACTGAATCTGAGGCAGAGGGACTCAAAGTTTGTATCAGGAGACAACTTGGTATTATATTAGAAATGTGTATGGAATTAAAAGACATTGTTACAAACATGGAGATGTGTGTGTGTGTGTGTGTGTGTGTGTGTGTGAAGAGAGAGAGAGAGAGAGAGAGAGAGAGAGGGGTGAGCGTAAGGGCAGAGGAGCCGTGCCCGCCTGGGGAGATTGGCATGTGGCCGAGGCCACACTGACCGCTGCGGGTCAGAGTTATGAAGTGGGGCGACAGTCTACAACACACACACACACACACACACACACCAACTGCAACTTCTTGCTGTCAAAAGCTCATAACTCTTACTCCTCTTACCTCCTGCCGTTTATACAACACAACTCCAGAAGGTTCTTCTGTATGTACTGAACCCGCGACGTGCTCCACTTGTTTAGTCACTTAAATGCTTCATAGCGAAGTCTAGAAATGGAACTTTAAGATTTCTCCAGATATCTTAAAATCCCTGAATAATTCCACCATTTCGGACCTCATACAATATTTTATTTGTAATGTGTAATGATAATTAAAACACAATTTCAAAATCACTTTTTCCTCACACAAAACTCCGGTTGAAGTCGTCACCTCTCCTCCAACCATTTCTATGCTTCTCCTAAACACTTCATACACCAAATATCAATTATGCTCCTACACTGGCTGAGGAGCTGATGGTAAAGTTGACAGCGAGGCCATGTAGCCCCCCGTCAGTAATAGCTACCCGGAGTGCCCGGAGCTCCCCTCCCTTCCTCAGAGGAATTCCCAGCTTTCCCTGCAGGTAGCCCGCCCCAGTCGAGCCAGAGAACATGTGTTTTCCTCCCCCAGCCCGGGTCAGTGCCGGGTTGATCCTTCAGAGGCCGTGATATATATCTGATATTTACATTTTTGAGTTATTGTGTTTATCATCTGTTCTCCTTTTTTTCTCATTTCTCAATTATTCATATCTGGTAGCTTCTATAGGGTTTAGTATCTGCATTAGGGCCGGAATGCTAACACCAATATTGTGGGTTTTGATATACCATGATATCTGCTGACAACTTTCATTTTCAAATGACAGTAAAGAAGTTAATGAATCTTAGTTCAAGTAGAATGGTAGACGGTAGATGTGCTTCGTTCGAACATCTGAAAAAAAAAATGAACATGAAAGAAAAGCATTTTGGGATATTAACATCTATATTAGAACAGCATCATGCTAAAGATAAAACATCAACCTGTCAAAGCTTATATCTTATAAACTAACTGTGAGATTTCACATCACTAAATAAGAGATCTGACAATTTAAGTTCCAAAAGCATTTGCTATTTATTTAACGATAAAATCTATAGCATCATTTCAAAGCATTTGTTTTGTTTTTTTTATCTCAAAACTACTGTAAATTTGTGTGTAATTCAGTGAAATTCATCAGAAATTTCTAGAGAGACTGAAGAATGTGGATCAGGAACCGCAAATGACCCATATACGCAACATATACGCTTTTTTAAAATGGTGTAGAGTATTTCTGACACCAATCCACACCCATTATAAGCACAAACAGAAACCAACAGTGATGCTTTACATTAAGATTCCCTTAACTAGCACTATTTACTGCAGTTATTAACATTAAGAATTGTATTAAGTCATTAAAAATATAAAAAAGAATTAAAAGTAATTCATGGTATTAAGAAATCATGAGATTAATGAGCATTAATGCATTTCTACCCCATATGTAATTCTAATTGAGTAGCAAAGTGAGCATTGATATAACTTTTATGTAAAAGTTATATAACTAATAATATATAAATGAGCAAAACTTTTATTGCATCATGCTCCTAAACATTTACAATGTACTGAATTATGATCTCCGGGTGCAAAATATTGAAACCTGCTTCATCCGGAGGTCTGAATTTTACATCCACAAACATGTTCATGAAGGTGTTGATCATGTCAGTATCGGAAATTTTGCTCATGCATTTGCATGTGTGTTTATGTATCTACCACGTCCGTGTGTGTCTGAGCCTCTCTGGATCTCCACACTTGATGGATTAAACTCTGAGCAGTCGAACAGACTGCTGGCCTGCCAGACGCCTGCTTTCTGTTGCCTTTGCAACTCAATCAGCGACAGACGCCATCTTGGTCTCAGGACGTGTATGTTATGTATTTTACCCTCGTTCCTTCCTACTCCGCGTGTTTGAACTTTGACCACAGAGTTATGAATATTGGCTTTGAAGCGAGAGGAGAATGTGAGGGGCGACCATCGGACACATGATATTCCTGTTTGAGAGCTGCTTCATGTTTTTAATCAGAATGAGGGAAATTGCTTTCCACATGACCCCTTTAAGGTTTGTTTTTTCATCAGACAGAAAATAACACTATATTAAAGACATGTACGGCTGAAGAATAACAGTGGAAGTTATTTTAACTCGTGTAATCTTGTACATGAACCTAGTTGTGTTTTAGTCGAGGGCGTTGTAATCTAATTGATGCAATTCCTAAACATTTACTCAAGAACTCACTATACCAGCTCTACTGAGTTTGCTCATTATGGCATTATTAGCAACCAAACAAACAAACCTCCATGCAACCAACCAAGCATCCAACTAACCAAACAAATAGAACTACTACTACTTATAATAATAATAACTCAAGAGACAAATACATTCAAACATAAGTATACCTATATGAGTATAGTACCCCCTTCTGTAGCATACAAACAGAGAATTTGTGTCAGATCGGAACCATTGACTTAAACCGTGATGTCTACAGAAAGACAGACTGCTAAAGTGACAGGCAGACAGACAGGCAGACAGACAGACAAGGGCATTACATGGTATAAGGTGCTAATGCCTCCTCCTTATTGTTCCACCCAACAATAGCTTCTTACAATATATCTGTATCTGAAGACCTAGGATGTGTTAAATTCTCTTTCTTTCTCTCGGACACACACACACACACACACACACACACACACACACACACACACACACACACGGTGAAAGCCTCTTGCATGACAGTGCCTCTTTAGTGTTTGGAAGGCGCAGCAGCACGCTGAGTACGGCTCTCAGTGGGGGGCGCCACCGGGGGATCGTTCTCTCAGCCCATCTCGCTGCTCGGGGCTGAAAGGCCGAGACGGGAGATTAAGGAGGAAAAGCCGTGTCTCCCCCCTGGAAAAGAAAGAGAGACACCCTGTCCAATTTGAACTCATTACCACCAAAGGAATAAATAGAGAATGATGGTGTGCGAGGACAAACTAATGGATCTGAGTATACCCCAAAATGACAAGTATACAGAAGATGCCCCAGATCAGGAGGCATTTGGGCATATTCTGGGGGCCTCATGTGAAATATGAGATAATGGAGGGATGAAGGGAGGAGCGAAGAGGACAGAGAAAGGCAAAGCAGCATTGAGGGCTTCTTGAGCTCTCGAACCCCTCACTGGGAAAAGTGTATTTATCAACTTAATAGCAGGTGTCTGATTGGACAGGAGCACTCTTCTGAGTCTGATTACGGCACCGAGTAGTCCAGCGTGTCCCCGACAGCACCCTCATCTTCATCCTGCTCCTCTTCCTCGATCCTTCGCTGACCAGGTGGAGTGCTCAAGATAAGGCCTGACCCAAAGCAGTGACTTGCACATTATGCTCCAGCAGACTGCAGATTAAAAGATGGAGACTCCGTCCTCACTGGTGTTTAAATGAGACCCAATTAATGTGGAAGGCAATAGCTGTGGTAGCATTCTGAAACCTATGGTGAGAGAGAGAGAGAGAGACAGAGAAAGTGAGAGAGAGAACAAAACAAAACTTGAGAAGGAAAGAAAGAAAGAAAGTAAGTAAGAAAGAAAGGAAGAAAGAAAGAGAGGCTTGTGCTGGGACCATCACAGCAGTGCTCTGTGGATTGCTGGTTCCAGAGGAAGTGACATTACACTGAACAGCGTTTCCTCAGACCTGCACATGACCTTTTGTCTTCTGTCTCATACTCACTCAGGGACACTGTTGTTGCCCCAGTAGCAGGTCAGCTACAAAAAAAAAAGAAGGCAAAAAAAAGCAAATCCCAAAACCATACCTTTGTTTCTATGGTTTGAGGTTTTTCCAAAAAAAAAAAAAAATGGTGTTCTGACCTTCAAGTAGAGGCTGCATGTGAAAGGCCATCATTAAGCCATGAGAGCTTACGAATTGTAGCTCCGGCCGGCGAGGTCTGCGTTCGCCTCAGCTGGGGTGCACACACGCGGACTAATTTAGCCAATTAGACAAGGGCATGATTAAAGGTGGCCAGATTGAGGGAGAGCCGCTCTTGGCCTTTGGCCAGGACACTGGGGTTAGCACCCCTGCTCCTGAGCTCAAAATGCTGCGAGGTTCTCTAATGACCATCAGGCTCAGGAGCACTAATCAGCCCTCAGCCCTGAGAGAGAGAGAGAGAGAGAGAGAGAGAGAGAGAGAGAGAGATGGAAAGAATCTTTTGTTTAGAGTCCTTTAGTCATGAAGCCCTCTTGTTCTGTATTAATCCTGTTAATCAATTTATACTTGTGCATGTTATATTTAATTTACTACCAGCAGCAATATGTTCTAATGTTATTTGCATGTCCTATGCGAATGCATGTCTTACTCAAAAATATCACTTAAAAGTATGAATGTCTTATATTTATAATAAAATGTTTGCGCAGTCTTATAGCTGTCAAAAACTTTAAGATATTAAGCTTTAACCATAACATTGTTCCTGAACCTCTTGAGTCCAAGTTTTCCAAATTTGTACTCATATCAGGGTTATTAGATTTCATTCATCTTTTCACCCTCATCAGGGTCGCTGTGGATCCGGAGCCTGAAGTGTGAAGTGGGAATACACCCAGAATGGGAAGCCAGTCCATCACAGGGATCCATCCACACTCACATTCACACCTAGGGATAATTTAGTGCAGTCAGTCCACATACTGGCCTTTTGGGAAGTAGGAGGAAACAAGAGAACCAAGAGGAAACCCGCATGAACTTGTGAAAAACCAAGCTCAGAAATGAACCGGGCCTCTTCCAATTATACGCATTACAAACAATATTTCGATTTATATAGACGCTAAAAGTGCATCCATATTTTGGGAATTGGGAACATACGTAAAACATGGATGTGATTGGATTTTGACTATTATTATATTTCCTGTTTAAAATGTCAAGACCTGCTGTTTTTAAGATGTTTATTCCATATCATTGCTATCTCTGGTGAACCAAATCTCTGTAATATCACTAACACTGTTTGTGACAAAAAGTGGCATTAATTAATCACCTTGAGCATTGAATTTTGAATGGGTAAATTTGCTGGACCTTATTTTTACTAAGTGTTTTTTTTTTTTTTTTAAGTGGATCAATCCTTAAGGCAATCCATGATTGGCTTGTTTTGTCTAATGAAATCATTTTAATAACTACAAATATGTATTATTACAGTGGTAATGAAGACATGTAAATATTTGATTCACATTTGTTTAGTTTATCATATTTACTGGATTATATTTGGATTATCAAATTGTATTTATTCTGGAAATAACTGTGATGAGATCTCATCAAAATATACATAAGAGGCATCAGGGCTCCCGAGTTACCAAATAACAGCACGATAATTTTCCCTTCAAGAATTCATTTCCATACACATTTTTTAATGAATTCCTGTTGTGTTTTTCCAGTAATTGATGTCACACAGTTATTGATATGAAAGCATTGAGATATTGAGAGATATTGAGATAAGCCTGAGGCCCATCACTGGAATGAAAAGCAGTTTTTTCCCCTCTGTGAGCGTTCTCTTGCTGAGCTGATTCTTGGCAGTGGAGTGAACATGCGAGTGTCCGACAGCACCGGTGCACAGTGAGGCCGGCCTCAATAGATTTCCTCTCCACGTCTGAGTCTCGTTCTTTTCAGAATTGATTGTTCTCGGCTTCCTCGGTGGAGGACACAATTACCTTTTCTCCCGTTCTGGCGTGTCAGTCAACGCTCATGAATAATGAAAGCCTGACATTCTGTTACTGTTACCTGCCGCTTGTAACCAGTCAAACCGTAAAAAGGTGTTTATCTGCGCTCCTTGCCATTTCAAATGTTAGATATTAAGAATTAATGTGCATGATTAAGATACTTTAAAACCTGGCAAATGGTGTATTTAAATATTAAGTCACATGTAATTAAGGAGACAGAAATTTTCATTCCTGTAGTTAGGGGCAATTATAACAATTTCCATCAAGGGATTTCCCAGCTTGACTTTTTTTTTTTTTTTTTTGTTCCAAGCTATGATGATTAACATTACGGCTAATTGAAGTCATTTTCTTAGGCTCAGGGTACTTCTCTCTGCCTTTGTCCTAGAGGGAGTCCTAACACCCCAAAGCCTCTGTGTTGAATTTCAATGAAAGATTTTAGGCATGTCCCCCTCCACACACTCACACAGGCCTCATTTTATTGTCTGTTGGAGTGTTTCCACCCGGCGGCTCGAGAGGTCGGGCTTCCGTCTTGGAGCGATCGGCTGATGGCTGCGACCCAGCGGGTGGACACTGAACCACAAGCCACCGTCCCTTTTTCCTCAAGCTAAAATGGAGCTAAAACCACTTCAGCATCTCTGCAGAAAATGTAAATTTATCGGCGCTCATTTCCTCCTCATGATGACCACTCGCCTGTAGTCTCAATTAGGGGGTGGAATGAAATAAAAAATTTATAGAATAATAATTGCAGACCATATCGCAATCATTGTATTTTTAAAAAGGACAGTATTAAATGCAAGTGCAGCATAAGTGACAATCATCATTATTATGCATTTTTAAAAAGTCTTGCACCATATTAAACACTGAAGCTGTCAATAATGATATTATAGACATTAATACGGCATAACATTAACAGTTTGAATATTTCACATTTCTCTGACATTTCTTTATACCACAGTACTGCTGAATGCTTGATTTTGCTTGAGATACTTTTTCACGCTTTTCTATAACAGCAGCTCCGACAGCAGTTCTGGCTGTAAATGAAATCTTAAGTTTGTATTAATGCACTCGTGAAAGGAACAGGAAGTTGTACGGGGGACGCTCCACATAGTATATGGTTTGCTATGAAGATTTCTGTAAGGAATAAAAAAAATAGAGGCTGGTCAGGGAACAGCTGTTTATAGATGCATTAATTATAACTACAAATAACGCAAGATATGTTATTGTTTATTTAAAGAAAATTGTTAGCATTGGCAGACTGCTGTGCTATGGGAGGAATAAAACTCTTTGGGTTGGGCTGATGCAGGAAAATACAGTGGTGAAACTCTTCTTAAATGTTGATCATTTTCCTATAACAACATGCTCTCCACGTGTTTAAATCCTTACTTATAAGTCAATAACTAAGACCCCATCTGATGATTTAAGGGTTAAGGGATTTGTCCAAGAGGCCATAACTGGTTCTCTGGCAGGACTGGAATGTGCATGAACATCCTCCAAACCTTAATCTCGACCCTTAAACAGTATTTCATCATCGTAAACCTTTATATCATCCTGCCCTTGTTTTCAGTTAACCAAAAAGAAATCAATTTGGCCGTTATTGCATTATTACATTACATTACATTACATTACCTATGTAATGTAAAATAGTAATGACTAATGTAAAGTAATGCTTACTTTACATTACGTCACATAGGTAACGATCACTTTACTTCATTGAGGTAATTACAGTATTTACATAGGTATTTATAACATTAAATACTACATTACATTATATAGGTAAATATCATTTTTATTTTACAATACATTATGTAGGTAAAGTAACTATTTATTGCATTACATTGTTATGCTATTACTTTACATATGTAATTATAACATTACATTACATAGGTATGTATTACATTACATTATGTATGTAAAGTCAATGTAATTATTACTCTACATTGGTAATTATTTCACTACACAAGCAGTGATAACATTACTTACATTCCATTATGTATGTATTTCCATTAAGTAACTATTACATTGGTATTTATTACATTACGAAGAGTAATTATTACATTATGTAGGTAAGTAATTGTTACTTTACATTACTTCACATAGGTAAATATTACCATACTTGTCATTACTACCTTCCATTATGTAGGTACGTCTTACTTTACATTACTTCACAGAGGTAATTATTACATTACATAATACATGTAAGGCTAAGTAACTTTTACATTGGCATTTCTGACATTACATTTTAATTACTATACATAACATGATTACTTTACATAATTACATTATAACATTACTTAACATAGGTAGTTATTGAAATGGAAATCATTACACATCATTCTGTATGTAAAGTAACTTTACTTCATGTGGGTAATTACTTTACGTCTCATAGATAATTATTACATAAGTACTTATAATATTATATGCTGATACTACATTACAGTGTGTAGGTAAAGTAATTATTATAACGGTGTTTACTACATTGGTAATTACTTTACATGTGTAATTATAACATTACTTGACAGTGGTAATCATTGCATTTCTTTATGTATTGTAGGTACTATAATAATTACATGACATTAAACTGGCAATTATTACATGACATTGGTAAAGCAATGATTACGTTACATCCTGGCACTAAGCATTCGTGTACAAACCCAACAGTTTTCGCAAAACTTTACAGAAGTTCTTTAAACTGCACCCTGTGCCAGAAAAGGAGTGTTTTCACCACACACTTACCCATGCTGTGTACTAACAGCCCTCAGACAGAACCAAAGAGAAGCGAGAGAGAGAAAGTGGTGCAAGTTCTGTTCTGTGGTGTGATAGCCAGCACCAGAGTTACTAAGAGCCCTAATGGTGGCTATGAATTATCAGAATAGCAAAGAATCGCAGCGCTAACAGGGAAGTGGTGAGTATAAGGGGCTAATGTATCGCCAAGTCAAGTCTCAGTGACGCTGCCACTCACACTGATATACCGCCTCTCCCTACTGGGACGTGCATTCTGGCTCGAAAGTGTAACATACTGAGCAGCAAGTCCATTAAAGTTATGCATGATGTTTTCACAAGGCATGCTGCGTGATATGCTGCATGTGCGTGTGTGTGTCTGAGTGTGTGTATGATGTGTATCAGGATCAACCTAAAAACCATCAAGACTTCAAAAAAATCACCCTTAATTTCAAAACACCAAGCGTTGCAGATCACGAATATGTATGCAAATATCAAGCTAGAAAAATCGACAACATCTGGTTAAAAGAATAAATATCAAGACTAAGATGAAGGTTGTAGCTTTGTGTACGGTGTGCGTTTGTGATGTTCAGATGAGGGCCAGAACAAGCAAACAGAGAACAAACAAATTATATAAATATTGCAAACTTAAAAAAAAAAAAAAAACAAGAAGAAAAAAAAAACTTTCCATTTAATAAAGGATGAAAAACAAACAAATATGAATGTAATTACAAAATAAATTTACAAAATAAATAAATTCCCAACTAGTAAACCGTACAGCAGATAGATAGATAGATAGATAGATAGACAGACAGACAGACAGACAGACAGACAGACAGACAGACAGATAGATAGATAGATAGATAGATAGATAGATAG
>JAQQZU010000033.1:26341980-26355495 GCA_030068025.1 Parauchenoglanis punctatus
TAGATAATGGATGGATAAATGTAGTATAATCATTCATTAAATGATTGAATCAATGAATACATATTCTTTTGCATTTTCTTTACTGTAAAGACCACGGTTTTTGTACCAGCTCCCTCTTCCTGTTCCAGCATTGAAAGAAATCATTCCAAAATACATCGTTCCTGCCCTGTCTCTGCTCCACATGTTCATCTGTACCTCCTGGGCATTTAAAAAATAATGAGGCATACGTACATAATGCTGTCATGTGGATTGTAATGATGAGAAAAGCAGCACGTTTTCAATTAGCGTTAATTTAATCTTCACAAATCTGCTTGTCGTAACTGTATGAATCACAATCTAGCAACACACTTCTAAGACCTGTGGCAGTAAGCACTTCACTTTTATTAGGATTAGAAGAAATGGATTTATGAGGTCTGAGGTATTTTTACATGCTTTCCTGAGAAGCCTAATAATAGATGTTGAACAGTTGCATCATCCAGAACTTTGCCAGTTTAAATAAGACTTTATTTTTATGTTTTTTAAATGGGTGTTGACTTACCGTATAATATGATTATGCCTGTGCAATACAGGCCAGGATAAAAATAGAACGCTTCAGATTTAATTCATAAAACCTCTTAGTGATTCCCTGTTCACACGACCAAGCTGGTGCCTTCTTTAGAAAAGCAGTCGCTTGCCTGTTTAGACGATTTAACCACTGTGTCTGAATCCCAATCCAAAACACGATCCATTCGATAGTCTAATGTTGAAGTTAATAAAACAGGATGGCTCAGTTCTAAGCAAGCAGGTTTTTCATCGCTGTGGTTTCTCCATTACTCAGCATTATTATCCATAGCTGTAGTGTGAGTTATGGCTATATACTGTAGTTCCATTGTGAAAATCAGGTTCAAAACCGACAATATTGTGAAATCTTTGTAGCCTGAACGGGACTGAACTTGTGAAGACAGATTGAATTTTATACATGTTTATTCAAGCTGTGATCACGGTAATCAGAAAAGTTGTGCTTGCTGTTAGCCACCACTTTTGTGCAAATGTAAGCCTTAAGATTCTGCCTTGTTACTAACTTGTATGCCTGAAATACCCTTAAAATGTACCTTGACCATGTTTAGATCAATGCCAAGCTGTAATCAGTTCAAATACAAACTTGATATTTAATAGCTTAGTCAGGTCAGGATGGATGCAAGTGCAGAGTTTTAATCATCAATATTAAAAAATAAATAAATAAACACAAAAGCATTGAAGAAAAAAACGGGACACGAGGCACACAGATAAACATGAACCAGACTAAGCAAAGTAGAACAAACAATAAAATGCAGGAACAAAAGGCTTACAGAAACAGGGGTTTCAATAGACAGACAGAGCAGGTAAACAACTCAAAACAGGTGTGCATAATCAAGAGCATGTGAACAGTGCAGCGGCTGTTAGGAAACAGACTTCATAGCTGGCAGTGCGGTTCACTCTCCGTCAAGCCCAACCTGGAAGTCTTGACACCGCTTCTCTTCGCTAAACCGACATTCTTTTTTAATTAATGTGTATATAAATGTGTTAGAACACAGTTTGATTCAGATTCAATCTCTTTCAGACTCCGTAACCGTCTCTCTCTCTCTCTCTCTCTCTCTCTCTCTCTCTCTCTTCCTCTGTGTGACAAGCACGTGTGGAGACTCAAGTCAACAATAGACACAAGGTTGTGTTAAACTAAGTCGAATTTAATGAAGAAAGTCTAGGAGAACTTATACACAGAAGCACATATGTCATAGTAATCTCAAGGAAACAGATAATTAGAAAAACACCTTGTTTGAACAAAAACATATGTCATAATATGGCAAAAGGTCTCCTGCGTGAGAAGTACGACACAAGATAAAACAAGGACAGTATACAGTATCTTGTTCTTTACGATAGCTAACCTAAACTAATTTGGTGATGTCATAAAGACCTAAATTATCACAGGATAGAGCAAGGACAGCTGGACACCATTAAGTCTGGAGTCAGGAAAAGCCATAATGACAATCCCTGGCAGCAGGGTTAAAGGGTCAAAGGACAGAGAAAGGAAAGCAAAGGGACAGTGGTCAAATTAAAGGAACAGGGACAAGATTTTCAATCTAGTAAAATGTATATATGTGTAGATAGATATATAGATAGATAAATACTGCACTAAGAGGAACTCCATACTGATGGATTGAGACAGATTGACAGCCTGTAACGTGTCTTTAGTTCACATGAATATAAAGATAGCATCAGTATGACAAATAGGAAGGACGTTATTGAAGAAAAACTATTTCTGACATTAAACCTAGCTTTGAACTTCACCCTGTTTGGATTAATTTCTAAATTTTATCATTTCATTTGCTGCTTGCAATGATTATTCCATATCAATTCTACAAACATTCAGACAGACACAGCGACAACCCAAAAACATAATGCCTCCACCACCTTGTGCCTGAGACATAAAAAGTCCATTTTAAAGGTCCACTATGTAAGATTCAAACACTTGAGTACCCCTTGAGTATACGGTGGCTGTCAGGAGCCTGTAGCGTACTTCCAAGTACTTACATTTACACTCCTTCGCTTTTTCTGTGCTAAATAATAAGTATGATCATCCATTTTTCAAAATGTAGGTTCTCAAACTTGTTAGCCAGCATCAACAAACACTGATTCCACTTCTTTCTTCTTCCTTGTCTTCCTTTTCTTTTCCTTTCTTGCCCTTAGTGCTTCTTTCAGGATTCACGCTGTAAAAACAAGAAATGCAGAAGTCCCTCTCTAGAGGTTTGTCTGTTCGGGGCTATTGTGGCGCAACGTGGCGGCTCAGTAGAGGTGGACCCGCGCCCTATGGAGATATAAAGGGCTCATTCTTAGCTTATAAAAGCACAATGATTCATAGTTATGGGCAATTATACCCTAATGAAAACATACTTATGAATTCCATAAGTCAATTATGAAATTGAATGAAAATGAAGTCTATTATGCTAGTTTGCCCTGATTCTATCAATTTTAGTGCAAATTCTAGAAACCAGCAATGAAAACTGAAAAGATTAACACAACCATGTTGTACTCAGTGCCGTTTGAACTTACCCTGAACCAGAACGGTGATTGTGTGATGACATTTGTTTTTCCACATTGATAAGGAAATATTTTAGACTATACAGATCAGGGCACTGTGAAACGCATGTCCAGATGTTGTGCTTGCCTGGAATTGTAGAACATCTTCATTTCCAGACAGGAAAGTCGTGTTTCCAAAGCACATCACTAATGAACCAAAAAAAAAAATGACAATACAAAGCATTATATCCATGTGGATGTCATTGTAGCATTAATTATCTTAACAGCCAAAGTTTTTTGTGACATAGAATTTGCATTGTTGCTCCAACAGGAGACACTGTCTACACATGTTCCCCAGCCAGACTCAGTTTTAGACATGTCTTATCCTTCTAAAAGGAATGTGTTCGAGCCAAGGGAATGTTAAGTGTTACAGTACATCTGATTAAACTGCTGATAACCTAAAACTATCCCGCCTTTACTTGTACAGCTGATATTTGCTCTTACATTTACTGTTAATCTGTTTAACCAAGAGAGACAATGTGGTAATCATTACCTCCCCTAAAATACAAGAGCAGCAACTAAGAAGAAATTTGGCAGTGTGGTGTTAGCCAGGCTTCAGTAAATGGTCCTTAGCGAACATGTGGGCTGCAGGCAATGAGTGTACACAGCCACCTATGTGAATTGGTTATAGTTTTACTTGATTAAATGTCCTGTAAGTGTAGCTACAGGATAATTATACCTTTAAACTGGTCACTGAGCTTTACTCTATGTAGAATCTAATAACAAACTACTTCTAATACAGGGTAAAGGAAAACTCCAAGCTGATCACAAGTCAGATAGATTTCCTCTTAAACTCTTCACTGCTCTCCATCAGATGAACCAAATTGCTACCATCAGTCCTTTTAGTTTAAGTAAGGACTAAAGCATGATGGGGCATGCTAGTACAGGAAAATAATCAGTGACGGGGTGGCATATCCTCATGTGCTTTATTCATCTCCCCCCACTGCAATTTGCAAACAATTATCATCATTATTTCTTTATTTAAAATGCCACACGTTTTATCCATTTGTAGTTACATTTGATATTGCGCATCATCTGTGCGACAAGATATTTCTTGTTATCGCTTATATCGCTCATAAACAGGGGACACTTAGTTATAGCTTTACCTCAGATGGTTACGAAGCAATAACACTGGAGACGTCTTTCACGAACACTCAATAAACATCTCCTTACAGAAAACGTCACTGTATCATTGATCACACACACTTTATACGCTTATGTGGAGCTTTAATTGGAAATTTCTAGAGAGTGCATTCTTGCGTTTCGCGTTTTTACAAGTGGCAGTGTGAATCCAGAAGGAAGCACAGGAAGGACAACAAAGAAGAAGAAAGGAAGGAATCAGTGTTCGCTGGTGCTGGATAACAAGTCTGAGAAGCCAAATATTGAAAAATGGAGGATCTTACTTATTATTTAGCACAGACAAAGCAAGGGAGTGTGAATGTAAGTACTTGTAAGTACACTACGGGCACCTGACAGTCACCGTTCTCTAATACACGCTTGTAAAGGGAGGGGTAAGGGAGGGGATTCAGGGGGTTGCAATCAACTGAATCCTCTCTAGTGGACCTTTTAAATGCTGTTGTTGGGCATCTCTTAAATCCCCACCATTCTTCTCTCTAGCTAAAAAAAGCGTGACGCCACAGGTCTGTGGCCATGTGATGAATGTTTGTTATTCTGCCTTTCCAAAATTGGAGGATTCCCGATGTGTATACTTTCCTTTGACTTACGGACTTTACCTAAATTACACACTCTGACTCGGTCACAGAGGCCATCAGTGCGAGACAGAGTGAGACGTGTAAGACGTGTAGTCTACGGAAAAGACCTTTTCTGTTCCATCTTTCTTTTCAGAAATCTGCTTAAAGACCTAAATGGTAATGACCGAGTTTATTCCAGTAAACCTGGGAGATCAAACAACGTCGAAAGTATGCGATTGTTCAGGTTTGCTGATTACACAGCATCTGGGTTCAGCATGTGAACTTTCCTGTAAAAGTGACGCAATTCTAAAGAAAAGGTTTGTCAAACATCTGTGCAAACACACAACAGAAGGCTGCACGGTGTAGACTATTGACATAGAGCATATGGTCAATTTACAGCACTCTGGTTATTGCATTCTTCCTGTATCTAGCAGGTATGTGTGAGAATCCTTAGACGCTCTAAAGATTTAATATAAATAATAATTAAATATGTAAGAAATGAAAGCTATTGGCTATTGTGAGAGGAGGATAATAAACAACAGGGTGGCGTGATGAAGTGGAGTTACTGTTACTACTTAGAAGACCATTTTCCTTTAACAGCACATCCTTAAGTGTTTTTTATTCCTTTCGTATTACAAGAAGTATTTAAGAATGACCTAATAATTTCATCCCCTTATAGTTGCATTGTAATGCTTTGGAACATTCACAAAACAAGTAATTTCATGGTATCGTGGCAGTTTCATGGTAGTTGGTTTTATGTCTGTTGCAACAACTAAAGTTACAGTTAGACAACTAAAACAACAAAACTGACATACTCCTAGTTCAACCTGACAGCAAAATCAGAAAAACATGCAGGAAAGAAATAACTTCACATAAATAATAACAGACATGGGCTAACGTAAAGTAAAAAATGAATGGGAGTGCTCATCCTGGTTTAAGTGTCTAAGAGAATCACTCAGTTGCTAATGACTTTCTCCTTTCTAAAACCCTTCTGATTCAGGATTTGATGACTCAGCGTTTAACACCTGCTCTCAGCTAAGTGTAAGTTTTACACCTACTGTTAGGGATAATTCAGTTTAAGACCTGTTTGTAAAAGGATGTTAAAGTTAACTTAGAAATTTACAGCTGGTGGAAGGCCCCAGGGCATCTGAGGCAATATTTAGAGATTATCCGGTGCTCAGGTTTAGCAGCTGAAACTTGTTTGCAGATCAGGTCATAAACTGAAGTTAAACTCATCATCAGTTTGAATTTTTTACCAGGGCCAAATTCTCCTGTCTAGGTCTGACCTCCTTGACCCTGTCCCAACCCCCATGGTACCAAACCAAACACCTAAACACCTCACACATTTTCATACTACTGAGTCTTACCCATTCACCCACTGCTCCACATCACACGTTAGCATGTTAGCATTGCTAATTACCATGGTGATCCACTGCAGCACACATGCAAATGTATATATATATGTTCTTGCATTAAATCCAAGCTTTCTAGCTAAAATGTCTCTATTCACTTTATCAAACACTTGATCATGTGAAATCACATCATGCCCACCATAATATTATGTCTGGTTCTTATCCTGCTTGAAATTCACAAGAGCACTAAAACACATGAATTTAGTCCCTCAGTCCTGGACTGTGATCTCATGCTCCTGGCCTCTATAATTCTCTTTTCTCCTAACAGGCCAACCGTAGAGGTTCCAGTTGTGGTCATGGGTGGGTGAGGTCCAGCCCAGGCAATGGGACAGAAAGAAAGAGACAGGAGAGTCCTCGATCGATCCTAGCTTGTAATTAAAGTGGCACAATCAAAGCGAAAGCCTGAAAATGAAAAGGGACAAAACTATTTCTGGGCAGCAATTATGACTAAGGTTCCATCAGGGTTGTGGTACCTTGGTGTGTTGAATAAATTACTCACTACTGTGATTGAGAAACCATTCAGTTCTAAACCACTGTGTATTTTGAATAGGAAAAGCCAGATGGGCCATCTTGGATTGTGATCTAGGACAAAAGGTTCAATGACTTCTAGTCCGAATTCATTTGTTGGAATAAATGAAGTATAGTCTGCTGACCAATGCATGTTTATTCCCAAAGATTCACTTTACAATCAGCATTTCGGATTAATACCTACATTAGACGGTAATAGAGGGGTATTCAGCTCTGATGTTTGCGCTTGTGGAAATAAATTATCATTCTGTAACTTGCACGTTATTACACATGTTACACATACATTACACATATTAGCCATTCTATAATAATAACTTATTCCATGGAAGCTGTTTTTTGGGTTTTTTTTTTTTTTTTGGCCATTGACATGGTGAAGTTCCTGTAAGGAGACCGTTACGGGAATACACTGTAGATGTGATGCCAGTCCACTGAAAGGCACCCAACACACACATACATACACTTATTCCTATTTTGGATAATTTAGCAGAGCAGGTCCACCTTCTGGCATGTTTCTGGGAGGTGGGAGGAAACCCACACAGACAATAACCAGAGCTTAGAATTTAATCAGGGACTCTGGAGCTTTGAGGCCGTAACACCACACCCATTGCACCACCATTCCCAGTGGACAAAGCTGGACTGGGACCAGAAAGCGACCCTGGCATTTTGGCCCAGACAGGCACACCATGACGAGCCCACCACCAGAAACTGCTTATCTTTTTTGCTCTCTATTTAAATATCTGTACCTTCTATTCCCCAAATCACTACAAAGCTCTGTAGAGAGTAAAAAGTACAAGTGTAAGATTATAGAATTAAAATTTTATTGTTGCAAGAGTGAAATTTTCTGTCAAATTTTCTCTCAAGTCCTAATGTCATTTTTCATGAACAATCCAATTAGATCTTAGAATGAGGTGGGACTTGGACGTTGTTTGGAGTGTACTGAGCCTCACTGATGACTCACTTTATAAAGACTGGTCATTCTATATGAATAAAAAATGAATAAAATCATCAGCTGTTAACTAACTGTAAATAATGGACAAAACATGGTTAATAACATAATAAAATTTTTTTGGCTAACAGTGTTCTTCCTGCAAAAGACATGGTATTACGCAACATTTACCAAATATTTTTAGTGCATGATGTGAAACACGGAGCTCTAGTTAGCTAACTAGTCAAGTTACAAGTCTGCACAAATAGCTACTATAACCTAGTGTTGATGTTAAAGCTACACTATGTAGGCTTCAGGGGACTTTATTAGCATAGTATTCATAAATATGTTTTCATTATTGTACAAACACTTGCAATTACAAATCATCGTGTTTTTGTAAGCTTAGAATTAGCAACTTATATCGACATATGCTGCAGGCCCACATCTAATGGAGACCGCCATGTTGCGCCACCATGTTGCTACATTAGGCCAGAATGGGCAAACCTCTGGAGAGTGCCTTCCGCATTTTGCGTTTTTTTATAAGCGGCAACGTGAATCCAGAAGAAAGACGAAGTAGAAAGGAAAGGAATCAGTGTTTTGCTGGCTGATATGTTTGAGGACAAAAAATTAGTAAAAATGGAGGGTCATTATTATTATTTAACACAACAAACAGTAAGAGAGCATGAAGCAAAACAAGCTGAAATCGGGACGGACAACGGCAATTATAAGCACGGATAAACATGGTGTGGCTTTTCCCAGATGGAAATCGCTGACCAGGGACAAGTGTTTTCAAAGTGATGCCAAAGTTGCCTGTTTTGTGTTGGACAGGTGATTGGGTTTAAATAATGTCAAAATGTCATTGTGCATTACTGTTCTTAAAGTATTTATATAATTATTCTTTAGCGTTGCTGATGTTTTCCAAGTAATGACTCCCGTTACACTGCGATAACACACCAAACTACAGTAACACTGCTACAGGTAAAGCACGGAGCTCCTGTGTAAATACCACTTTCAGTTCTGTTGGAGTGGTTCACATCACGCAGACCAATATAATAAAATAATTTTAGAAATATGAACCTCTGTTACTTCTCATTGCTTGTTTTGAAGGGTTTCCACTTTTTCCTTTTCTTTTTGAGCAGTATAAGCAGCAGCAACTCGGTTAGCTCCATTTCCGCACCTGGCCTTGAGCAATCCTCTCCCTCTTCCTCTCCCGGTCTCTCTGACCTTAATGTACTGATGTTACCTGGTGGTATATCCAATATATTACTCTTCAAACAGAGGAAAAAAAACATTAGTAATAAAAAGCTACCACAAAGCGGAACGCGGAACGAAAATATTCACCAGCAATAAATCCTTACCAGAACATGAAACATGCTGTACAACCTTACATGGAAGTTTAGACCTATAGGTTTACAATCAGTTTCTTGGCTACTCGATGCGGTGATAGATGATGACCTCATTTTGGAAGCACTCAGACTGTACGCTGTGGGCACCTGATGGCCACCGTACCTTTTAATGTGTACCTGGTGAGGGAGGGAGCATTCAGTTGGCTGCAAATCTGCAACCTCACTGCTAGAAAGCAGAAATCCTACATAGGGTAACTTTAACTAGCCATGCCTGCGTTCATAAAGTACGTAAGCTAGCTAAGCTAGCTATGTATCTAGGTAACTAAATTGAGGTATAGTAAGACATGCAGTTGGTTTGTTGTTTACAAACACTAGCCAGCAGACATTTTTGCTCAACTTTATTAAGGGAAGCTTCTTGGGATTCTGCACTCGACAGAAGTCTAATTTTAATGCCTATGATTCAGTTACAGTCGTCATGATCATCTTAATTACCATGAAACACTCCCTGTTGAGCCAGTTAGCTTGTGCTTACCCTTCTTGCACCTTGGAGAAAGCACCTTGGTTGATAGCTGATAGTGAAAGGGGAGCGCTGTCTGGTCTGTGGGAATTGGCCATGACTAAATTAGGGAGAAAATGAATAAATTAATAAAAAATCTGTCTGCCCTCAAAACACATCAGCCCACAGTGGTGCATGTGGAACAACTGTTTTTGCAGTTATAACGTAAGTGATAACAGGAACTAACAACATTTAAGTGGAACTATAAATGGTCAAAAAGTGTGCAACATGTCATTCTTTGATAAACCAAACTCGTCATCATTTGCAAAGATAAAGATGACAAAGATTGATGAGATATAAATATGGCACTCTTCATCATTGCAAAATAATTAACTTAAGGTTCCATGCATACCAAGCCATTAACAACAGACATTGTAACAAAGCAGCTTATAATATAAACGTATGCATCTATAAAATTATCTATATACTGTACATCTTCCTATATACGTACACCCCTATATAATCTTCCTAATGAGCAAGCCTGTGGCGATGGTAGCATGGAAAAACTCCCTGAGATGACGAGAGGAACCAGACTCAAAAGGGAACCCAATTCCTGTTTGGTTGGGTTATCCATCTCTCCACCGGGTCAAGAAAGAAAGAAAAAATAAATAAATAAACTTTTAGCAGTACTTATAAGAATTACAATTCAATATAGAACAAATGGTGCCCTTAATGTTTTATTAAGTCTCTGACTTTACAGTAGAATATAATGCAGGCTTGTGTTAACCACCCACCAACCACCAGTGTGATTTGAACAAATATGGTGCATGTAGTCCCTCTCACCCGGCTAATCGAATACAGATGTGGAACATGAACAGCAGGCTTGTGTCTCATTGTCTAAGCCAACAGTGAATCCAGCTGCAGAGGGGCCCCCAGCTGCTGCTTTTTCCCATGAGCCAACAAAATGGATAAATAAATTCAGACATGGGATGTCTAAAAGCACATTTTTGTCACTGCACTATTTGTTTTAAATTGCCTCTCTGATTCTTTATCAACAATAACAATTGAATGTACAATGCCGCTCAACTTTGGAACATTTTAAAGTGAAACTGAAACAACCTGGAACTGAAATGGACCTTGGAATTGGGATTTTACACTCACTGGCCACTTTTAACACCTGCCCCTCCATGGCATTCTCCAATCATAACAAACATCAGAATGGAATATGCGATCTCAGCTGGTTTGAGTGTTTCAGAAACTGCTGACCTGATGGGTTTCTCAAGCACAATCCTGTATAGAGTTCACACAGAATTGTGCAATTAACAAAAAAAAAAAAAAAAAGTTTCATGAGATGCAGTTACGCAGACAGAAACAAGAGAGAGGTCGGAGGAGAATGGACAGACGGGTTCGAACTAACATGAAGGCTATGGTAACTTAAATATCCTCTCTTTACAACTGTACTGAGCGGAAAAGCATCTCAGAAAGCACAACATGTCAAACGTTGAGGTGGATGGGCTTCAACAGCAGAAGACCACAACAGTTTCCACTCCTGTTAGCCAAGAACAAGAATCTGAGGCAACAGTGGACACACCAAAACTTGACAGAAGATTTGGGGAAAAAATGAAAACCATTAAAACATCAAAAACATTAGCCAGAGAATCAACCAAGGGTAACCCTGAATGAGTTGGAGACATCCACCGTTCTCCATCTGAAGGACAGCCGTAACCCGGATACACCGCAAAGCTGTGCTTTATGGAAGAATGGCATTAAGCAAAATCCTGTTTGGAGTTTACCAGAAGGCATGTTGGAGATTCAGTAAATGTGGAAAAAAATTCTCTGGTTTGATGAGATCAAACTGTAATGTTTTTGTCCTTTAGCACTAAGCACTAGGTTTGGTGTAAACCCAACACTGATCATCATCCTGAGAAAACCAAGCCTTCAGTGAAGCGTGGTGGTGGGAGCATCATATGGGTCAGATTTGGCTCTTGGTTGCTTCTCTGGCTGAATCCCTCTACACAGTCGTTGACCTTTGTTGGATGTCCTCTTCTAGACTGAGTCATGGTTGTGCCATATTTGGTCCATAATTAATGGTGGACTGTTGGACGTTCAAATTTTGGGATCATTTTATAACCAAATTCTGATACTTTTCCAAAACTAAAACTTGAACCAATAAACAGGGAACCAGTATATTTATACTGAAATCATGTGATGCTTTAATTGCATGCAGGAGGACTTCATTCAACTAAATACATGAACTCTGATGACCATTGCCAGCACAAGAACTCATTTCACAGTAACAGGGGTGAAGACTTGTGCAATCCCAAATGCTCTGCTTTTTATATTTGTAAATAAATGTGTAAACTATATGGATTTCCCTCATGTAAATATTGGTATAGATTCATAGCATATAATCCAAATTAAGTTCATATCTGTTCCAGGTTGTAACAATACAAAATGTGGGTATTTCAAGATATCCATGAGATTTCATGAGAAAGTTATACATACTGTATGCAGATCGCACACAATCACCAATCACCACCCCTAATCCAAACCATAACCTTAATTTTTTTTTTTGTGCATAATTGTTACATATTTGCAAGTGTTAGACTATCTTTGTAAGTTCATATAAATGGCCAAGCTCCATCAAGGCCTCCTAAATGTGATCTTTTTCTTGATCTAAGCATTAATAATACATATGGACAGTCTTATTAAACAAGTGCACACACTACATTGTTAAGCAAGTGGCAAAAATGTGGTAGTTGATGAAAAATATGTATGGGAACTTCTCCTATAAGCATCTCTTAAAGACTGGTGCAAGTGTAATAGCAGCTATATCAGTATAACCAATAAAACCAACAAATTCTTTTTCCAAATGCAAATAAGCTTAATCTTAAAGCTAAAGACTGAAATGGGATCCAAGGAGTTCTAAAGAGTTGGGTCTCCATTATTTCCCATATAAGTAGATGGTTTGCAAATTAAACAAGTCTATCACTGTTGCTTATCTCTATAGGAGTTGTGTCTTACAAAGAACATTCTCACAAAAGTAATAAAGAGCCCTAGGGTAAAAGTTAAGCATCTATAGGCATTCCTCATACTAGATTACATCTTTGTTAATTCCCCAAGGAAAAAAACATGGTACACCATGGGTCACAGGTCACCCATGATTTAAACCAGTGTAAAAAATAATCCTGCCGTTCTCACCAACTGAATATGAGGTCAGATGTGAGATGCGAGTCTTTATTATTATAATTACAAAAAAAAAACATTAGCAAAATGTTTGAAAAATGACTTTGAAAAATCAATACACATTGCAATTGGGTGTGTTATGAAATTTAAGTATTTAATTTAATTTAATAAATTTGTGTCTAGAAGAAAGAAGGTAAAATGCTCCTAATTTATGCATTCAGCAGTCAGATGAGATTCATGTCAGTGAAGCCATTATTCTTACATACCTATATCTTATTATGAGGCTCAAGTGATGCCCTGTTTTTTTTTTTTTATGATTGATTAAATAAAGCAAAAAATGTTTTTGGGGGTGCAGGTATAGGAAAATAATAAATGACGAGTATTACCATAGTAATAGTAGTACCATTTGTCTTATAACACAGAGGTTTGCCAATTATTAGAATTTTTAACTTATTAATAAACAACTCATCTGACTATTTAATTATTTATGTTCTGATACATGTAGTATTGTGTAATGTAGCTATATAAAACATTATTATTATTATTATTTTTATTTTTATTTTTTTTTATTTATTTATTTATTTATGCATTTATTTATTATGGCACATTATTGTCATATCCAACTTGTCAAGCAGAAGGCACAAACTATCCTGAAAACTTTCCTGTGGTGGAAAATTAACTGAATGTTAAAAAGTGCTTACACTGGAGACTCCTTCCCTAAATGTTTTAAATAAAAACTTCATTTCAGTGAGTGTTTTTTTCTCCTTAAATAACAGCACACACACACACACACACACACACACACACACATATATATATATATATATATATATATATA
>JAQQZU010000033.1:26403146-26416635 GCA_030068025.1 Parauchenoglanis punctatus
GTTCTAATAGTCGAAGCCCTGCAGCCATGCCAACCGGCTCATTTTACATTGAGATCATTTGGAAAGCAGGCTGAACAATCTAGGTCAAATCCTTTGTGAAAGTGATGTTGCTAGCTGAATGAGGACACGTTACATCTGTTGGTTTTAAGCAACCTGGAGAGAAAGCACCTGGGTTTTAGTCTTAGCTGACCTTTAGTCATAGTCCTTTCAATTTTCCCCATCCGTAGTGTGAGGAGAGAAAAGATCAGGAAGCAGGAATGGTTTTCTTCTTCCAGGAATTCCCTGCAGTAACACCCCCCAATCCCTTAGACCCTCAATAACATACAGCTTATAACTCCAAAAAATTCCTTGACCTATCTCAGACTAGGCATTAACACCTGCTCAAACGGTAATCCAATGCTAGTGATGGGTTTATTGATATATTGCATAGTTTAAGTGACTCATTTCCTAATGGAGCAGGTGAAGCGTAGACTGAGAATGTCTTGGAGACTCACATCCCTAAGTGTAAGACCCCTCAACCTTCAACTTCATCTTGAGGTGCTTTCATACTTATTAGTCCATTTGCATTTATCACAGTTCATTTGCCATTTTGATTTGGTTTGATTTCACACTTTGTATAATTACAAACCAAACCAAACCAAACCAGAACCAAAAAGAAACAAAGAAAAAAGACTTCCTGGAGGTTTCCTATGACTGAAAAAGAGAGGAAAACTTTAATTCATTGGTCAGAAATGTGGCAAAGGAAAAACATGAACAAATCTTTCCCAAGTGCGTGTAGAAGTCACAAAAATCACCCAAGAACAGAGAACACAGAGCTGGAGCTCAATATGCATGAGACGCTTAAAAGATTTTATGTCTCAAGCTTATATTTTCTTTTTTTTCATGTCGGTTCAAATATTCAGACATGCAGCACACATTTGCAGTCCTACAGCTCTGTCCCTTGTCTCAGTTTATGTCTCTCAGCAGGTTAGTTTAGCAGCTCACATCTACAACACAAAACACGCAGCATGTTTGATTCACTTAATGCAGGCGAATCGATTCAGAGTTGGCTCACTTGAGTTCAGTTGGACGAGGAAGCAACCGAGTCCACTGTTGCTTAGTCAATCTCAGGTTGTTGTTGTTCCTGACCGTGAGCATGATAAAGAGCCTTACCAATGTTACCAAACTGCACCAGGGTTTAATTCAAATGGACTAAAGTGAAAGCACCCTTAGTGAAAGGGAATCAATATTGCTGGAATTGGCCATTCCCTTCCTTCAGCCTTACCCTTACCCTTACCTCCCTTGCTACTCCCTTCTACCATTTGAAAAAAACAAAAAAAACCAGATTGACAAATATCCATAATTTAATTCTCATTGAATCTTCAGTATCTATCATATTCAGTTTGTTCTTATTTTTGAAGCATCATTAGGGAGTCAGCTATACATGATCATTTGTGTAATGTCGGACATCTCGTTTTCAGCTGAAATGTAACATGATATCTTTGTATGCCACAGGGAGTTTTCATGTACATTACAAACCGTCATGAGTTTGGAAGGCTTATTTCTACGGCCAACTACAACACATCCCACTTGAACAATGATTTATGGCAAATATTTGAGAACCCAATGGTAAGTGTGTGGTAGGATGTGTCTCCTCATCCTAAACTGTTTATATGGCAAGAAGTCTGAACGCTGACAGTAAGATAAACTTTAGTCAATCTTTGCATTTCTGTGCTTCATTGGTTGGGAATGCTTTAATGTGCTTGAGAATATTGATGGCTCTTGCATGAAAAGGCACAGCCAGAGACCTTTTGGTGATGTGTGTATTTAGTCAGTATGACAGCTATACTATGTTCCTTTTTAAAGGTCTTCGACAAAACATACAGCACTAATCTGTTATTCCCCCTTAGGACTGGAGGGAGAAGTATATCCATCCCAACTACACCCAGATCTTCACAGAGAACCATCTGGAACAGGTAGAGGCATGAAAATCCTATATATAACATGGCGAAATGGAATACATCCTACATATGTACTAATTTGACTGGACTTGTATCAAGGATCAGTATGTACATGCATGTAACGTGTGTGCGTGTGCGTGTGTGTAGCCATGTCCCGATGTGTTCTGGTTCCCTGTGCTGTCTGAGCGAGCCTGTGATGAGCTGGTGGAAGAGATGGAGAACTGCGGCACTTGGTCTGGTGGACAACATGAGGTCGGTCGTACACTCTGTTTGGTAATAGACTGTCAAGTGATCAAAAAAAGAACGTCTCAAATAACTGAATCACTTTCCCTGGTAACTTCGATGTAGTCTTGAGGTTATTAGGCTGCTGGGAGTGTATTTAAACACCACATGCAGGACATATTAATGCAGCACTGATGACTGAGGGTTGAGTAACAGGGTCTGGAATTTGTTCTCTAGTAATTCCTTCCTTTAGCCCATTGTCCAGAATTGTCCAGGTATGTTCTAAACTGAAACAGAAAAAAAACAACAGACAGTAAACCCGAGATTAATTTAAGTGCTTTGTCTGGAATAGATTAACACAAGACAATATGTTGTTGTCATGTATTCGCCTGCCCGGACCAGTTTCCTAGCAATCCCAGCGGCCTTCATACCTGGCTGCTGAGGGCTCCACTTCCCAGTGCACACACACACACACACACACACACACATCTCACCACTCTCTGTTAGCTGGTTAGCTGTGTTTGCCAGGTTTTGAAGTTACATTTGTTCCTGGTTCTTGATCTTTGTCTCTGATATCCTGTTTATGCCTTGCCTGAACTTCGCCTGTTTTGTGCATACTGATTACTGCCTAGTGTTTTGGATTTGTTTGCCCTGAAATGTTGCCTCAATAAACTCTCTTGCTGCTTTTCCGACACCTGCTTCCGTGACAGTTCATTGCACAAGCAACTAAATTTTCATTTGGCAGCAAAACGTACAACATACAGCAAAATGTATACAGAATAGTATGACTTATGGTGCCACATCTGTTCCTAGATTTAAAAAAGTTTATATTTACGGTGTAGGCTTCTTTTCTGTTATAAACACTGTGGCTTAATGGAAAGAGAGTTAACTATCATAAAGCCTGTTATTCAGTAAGTGAAAGTACATTTTCTTTCTTTCTTTCTATTTATTTAATATAAATAATCTTTCTCTTTATTTCAGCATTTTTGGGAAAAATGATGGAATGATGATCAAAGGAGAATAAAAAGTAGAGAACAAATACAGTAAAATAAAAGAATGTGTTAGTATGTAGTTACGAGAGTGAAAAGGTTTTATCAGAAATTTTAACAAACAAACAAATAATTAAATAAAATAACGTAAGTAATGTAATAACTTATACATATATTGAATTCAGGAAACTGTTCACTTTTTTTATTATATGTCATGCTGGGAATCAGGCTTGGAGGTATATTGTTATATAAAAATAATCAATGACTGGGTGACATCATAAAGTGGACATACTGTCACCACCCTGAAGGTGATTATTTTCCTAAAAAAGTATCTTATTCCTCTTATACCACACCAATTTAAGAATGCTAGCATTTTGCTTATTTATTGCATAATGCCATGCTATACTTCCATTTATAGTTATAGCTAATGTTGTAGAACATACACAAACAAGTTATTCACAAGTACCTTACATCATTAGAACAAATGCCTTTATATAAACCTGCAGTTATAGAAAATTAATCAACACTTTTGTACCAGTCAGACTCAAGAATTTAACAGCGCTATGTTATAAAATATTTTGTTCATATAACCACATCATATGTGTTGAATAACTGATGGCTAGCACATTTCTCATATAGTGACATCATTTCCAGTCACATTTTGCAGTAATCATCTTTATCCCTCCACAGGACAAGCGCATTTCTGGAGGATATGAGAGCGTCCCCACTGATGACATCCACATGACACAGATCGGATATGAAAAGGAGTGGCTGCACTTTATCCGAGAGTTCATCTCACCTGTCACGCTCAAGGTCTTCTCTGGATATTACACCAAGGTGAGGAGACACGATGGCACCGTTAGATTCTTCCTGACCCTGAAGTGTAATGTTAAGTGAAGTCATGCCTATGATTCTGAGACTGGTTTAAAAGGTGGATTTAGCAGTCATAAACACTGCAGTCTGTCCATTTTGCCTTTCAAGCTCTCTGCTCAGTTTATCTTGAGGAATGTGGACTACAGTGAATTTTGAAAGGGAAAAAAATAGCAAACAAAGGAACTCATTCTTTCTTGATGTTTGGAATGGAAGCTGTTCTATGTGAAATGCACGTGTTTTGACTTGACAAGACTTGTCATGAAGTGCTTACTCTAAAACGAGCGCCTGTGTTGTGTCTCATGCAGGGCTATGCTGTCATGAACTTTGTGGTGAAATACACTCCTACCAGACAGGCCTATCTGAGGCCTCACCATGACTCCTCCACCTTTACCATCAACATCGCGCTCAACCATAAAGGCCTTGATTTCGAGGTACTTTTTTTTTTTTTAATTACATTTAACCAAGAAATTATGTCAGTAGACGGACTGGCTACACTACTCTACATTGCCAAGGTATGACTGTGTATGCATGTTGCCAAATTTAAATATTTAGCCTATGCTATAGGCTCCTTTCTAGCAGATTTTTCAGTGAGTAACCCAGTAATAGGCAGTGGAGAGTTGACAACACACAGTATATTCATCTGGAATACTGTCTAGGATCTCATCTTGAAATGTTTTAGACATAAACAGTCATAAATCTCTATTGTTAAATCAATGCTCAACATCTGGATGATTAACCAACACTTTCAGAGTTCATTTGTGTCTAAATGGACATATTTAAACACTCTGGGTGTTAATTCAACTCTGGAGACTTTGCTGTATACTTTTGTTTAACTTTGTTTGACACAGCCAAATTTCTACTGTCAAAAACTACTCTAAAAACCATGCAAAAGACCTGAAATTATTCCAAAACAATTTGGGAATTGGAAACAACGGAGTCACTTTTTTCTTCTTTTTGCCTGAGAGACAAGGTCACTGTGGTGGAACGCATTTCTGATATACAGATGATATCCACTCCATAACTTTACGTTCTCTCAAAATGGTTCTGAACATCATTCACTCTCAGGACCTTGCTTTTGTTTGAATAAATTTATTAGATTTATTTCTCATTATGTGTCATAAAACAAGATTTTTTTGGCAGCTGCTGAATATTTTTAACAAACACAATTTGGTGTAAAAACCATGACACTGGCAACCCTGTCATGAACAATGCTGTTTCTTGCTCTTCCCCCAAGCATGGTGCAGCGTGATTCCTGCCCCAGTGGGCCTCTTAGTACTTGTTACATCCCATTTTTGACCATTATGTGCAATAAGTCTATACAGCTAAGTAGGGATGCATTTTTTTATTGTTGGTCATTCAAAAGAGGTCATTAGCATTTCATTGGAAATTTTAGTGGGGCTCTATCACCTGAGCCTATGGACAAGCCATCACTGATGCTAACATTAATTGTCTGTTGTCTTTTAATAACTAACAATTGATATTGGTATATTTTGTCTGCTGTGTATAAAATGTGTTATGTGTTATTATACCTCCTGATCAGTCAATAGAAAGACAATTTTTTTACTTGCGATAATAAAGGATAAAGTTATTTGCTTTACTTACATGGATTTAACAATATCATGTTTTTAGCAGATTTTTGGACACTCCTATACATGTTTTTCTTTTTTTTTTTTCTTCCAGGGTGGAGGCTGCAGGTTCCACAGGTATAACTGCTCGATAGAGTCTCCAAGAAAAGGCTGGAGTTTCATGCACCCAGGCAGACTAACGCATCTTCATGAAGGACTTCCCACCACCAGTGGCACACGCTACATCGCAGTGTCTTTCATTGACCCTTAACTTCCTTCTCTGAGGCGTGAGTTTTTAGATTGTGCGTGTGTGATTTGTTGGATTTTTGTTCTTATTCTTTTTGATTTGCACCTTTTGTGTCTTTTACTGCTGTGCAAAGAGCAAAGTGAGTTCAGACAGTCACCAAAGATGAACACAGTTCCCTCACACACACACACACACACACACACACACACACACACACACACACACACACATACACGATAACAATAATTTGGATATACTTTTTTTTTTTACCCAGTAGTGTCTGGGAAATAATGGGAAATAATCAACTTCTTCCCTTTATTATAAAATGATCAGTTAAAACATTTTTTCTTTTTTTTATAATTCTGTTCATTAGATTCTTCAGGAAAGAAAAACCTGCTGATGTAGTCAATGAGGTGCTGTTATTTCTTTTCTTATTCATCTCCAACTCAGAGAAATATATTTTTTATTTTTTATGTCTGCAAATCAACAAGCAGAGAAATGACAGCTGGATTTGATTAGAATTCAGGTTGAACTAAATTGTAATAAAATAGATTTTTACTTGTGTTAAGTAGTGCTAAGTTTCCTGGATGCAGCATGAGCTTAGTTTGAATTAAATTATATTCTTGGTTGATGTATACCATTGAAAATGGTTGCTCTAGGACTAGGACTAAGCTTGGTGCTGTACTCAGAAGCTGGCCTACAATGTGGTACTGTAAAACCCGAAGTCAAAAGATGTCCTTTATGTCCTCAGTTCCTGAACCAAACGTTTTGGAGATGGCAGATATTTTACTTTCACTGAAAGTTGTTGTTTTTTGACTGAACTTTGAGCCTCAGCCGCATCCATCTGTTTTAACTTATTTTGGAAAAAAAAATGTAAAAAAAAAAATGTAATAAATGAAGATGTTCTTTAAAAAAATTGTTTCGTTTTTAATCAGCACTCAACACTTCATATGTTGAAAACAAGGTAATGAAATTCTTACTTTGCTAATCCTCTGTTTACCATACACACAGACAAACAAACAAACAAAAAATAAAAAATACAAATAAGAAAAGAGGGCACAGTTACAGTAGTAAAACTTATTAGTTACAGCTCCGTATGTGGTATTGTGCAAAGGGCAGAAAGCAGTGGTCATAAAGTATACTGTGCATTATTGAAAATGACAGTAGGAAGACAGAAGCAATAATGTGTGTGTGTGTGTGTGTGTGTGTGTGTGTGTGTGCGTGTGTGAGTGGAGTTTAGTGTGTTACAGTAAGTAATGTGTGCATGAGCCAACCAGAGATCAACCGTTTCATAGTGGTGATGAGAGGCAGCGTGTGAAAGACTCATTCACAAGCCTGACTGCCTGTGAATAGAATCTTTTTGTCCTGGACTTCACACTTCTGTAACATTTGCCTGAAGGTAGACATTTCAGGAGGCTGTGTTGAGGGTGTGTAATACACACGCACACACACATCAGCAAATCCCACACCACACTCTTAGACAACGATCCAATAAGTAACATGCAGGTTAAACAGGCAAGTGCGAAAATTCTGCTTATACCAGATCATTTTTCAGTACCCACATGGCTCGGAAAGTCACTCCATCCAGCTGCTTTTTATTAACACGCTCATTCTAATACTCTATTGTTTCAATACTAACAGCTGTTACACAGGGACTTGTCTGACAGAAGCTTTACATAATCTAAGACTAATAATAAATGGATTTTTTTTAAGTGTTTTTTTTTTTTCTTTTTTTCTTTTCTTTTTTTTTTAGGAGTTGAAGTGTCAGTGGTTTGTAACAGTCATATAATATAAAGTCACATAAAATAGTGCTTTGAGTTTCCCATCTCGGTAGCATATTCAGGATAGAGAAGTCTTTTGCTTTCTGGTTTATCAGTAAAATGGCAAGCTGCACATTTTGTGAGAGAGAGAGAGAGAGAGAGAGAGAGCGAGACAGAAATGCCGGCGAGGGAATGACTGTTTATCATTGTTATAATGTAAGTGATAATATGAACAAATTTGTCTCTCAGATGTTCCACAACATTTAAGCTCTTTGCACATACAGGTTGATCCGAAGAAATTATTCGAAAGTGTGAAAAGAAATCGTTGACAATTTAACGCAACATTCATATTCACCTTAAATGTGACATGATTATGCCAACATTCCACAAAATTAATCATGTGATGATGGAGTTGACAAGTGATAATGAGCTGGTGCTTATTCTTTTTACAAAAATAAAGACGGGAAAAAAAGAAATTTGGGGAAATCCTATTCTGAGAAGTTAGCGAGAAAGCGAGGAGTTTCACTGTTTGGTTCAGACTTCGGTACAGTTGGCTTTATATTAGAAATTCTCAGCACATTTGAGATTCTGTCTTCTATTTCCCAAGAAATAGACACATAAAAAGGACAAAATGTGCATTTTGTGCAAGATGCAAGCTGGAACAGCAGATACGGAAAGGCATAACCAAGTGGCAGGGATAGTGTACAGAAACATCTGTGCCAAGTATTGGCTAGAATTTCCCAAGTCCCGATGGGAGCCACCACCGAAAGTGGTCAGAACAACAGAGCTAAGATCCTGTGGGACTTCAAGTTCCACCAGATAAGCAGCTGCTGGCCAACCAGCCAGACACTGTGGTGGATGATAAGGAGCAGAGAACAGCAGTAGTGATAGATGTGGCAATCCCAGCTGACAGAAACACTAGGAAGAAGGAGCATGAGAAGATGGAGAAGTACCAAGGCCTGAAGGAACAACTGGAGCAGATGTGGAAGGTGAAGTCCAAAGTGGTTCCAGTGGTAATAGGAGCATTAGGGGCTGTGAGTCCCAAACCTGGAGAGCGACTCCAACAGATTCCACACACAACAACTGAGATCTCTATCCAGAAATGTGCAGTTCTAGGAACAGCTAATATACTGTGCAGAATACTCAAACTCCCAGGCCTCTGGTAGAGGACCCTGTACCACCTCCCAAGTAGGGGAGGTGAGAGGAGGATCACAAGTCTGCACATCTCTGCTGCCTGGCAAAGAAGTAATCATTTAATTACTTTTAAATACATTTAAGATTTTTTGTTGGCATATTATGTTTTTCCATGTTTTCTTTTAAATAAAATCTTGACAGAAAACCATATAGGCATTATAATGACACGCTGCTTAAAGGACCCCATTTTGACTCATAGCAGCACTGTGTCCATCTGCTAGACTAATATTAGATGTTTTTTTGTTGTCAACTATAAACAAGAATTCCCTCATTTTAGAAAGCTAGCTCCTAGCGTTACTCAGTCACATAAGACAGAAAGCATTCCAGAAATTTCCACAGAACGTCTGGTTGATACCATTGATAAACTGGAGTATCGTAGCTGAGGTGGAGGCACACGGAGGAGTTCAAGAGATGAACAAATGTTCTGAAAATTACTATTTATTGTTATATTTTGTGAATGAAAATTGTCGGAAGTCACATTACAACATTCATGTCAAATAATTATCCAACATCAAACTGATTAGATTCAATAAAACAATTTCAAAACTATTATTCACTCATGCTGAATAAGCCAGGAAGTTTACACCATTCCCATGTAACAAATCGCTACAAAAACACTCAAAATGCAAAGTTCTTGGTCTTGTACACAAGTTTTACAGCTTTTTTCATTTGTAAAAATGAGGCCAAAAGCAAAACAGACAACATTACTCGTACTAATTCCTGTGTTTTCAAATAGATGTCATTTGAGGTTGGACAAATGGCCAACATGGAGATATATGTATAAATATATATATATATATATACTGTGTATATATATGTGTGTGTGTGTGTGTGTGTGTGTGTGTGTGTTCAAGTTCAAGTTCAAGTTCAAGTGTGTTTATTGTCATTTCAATGTATACATGTGGTACAGTGTACAGTGAAACGAGTGAAACGAGTGTGTGTGTGTGTATATACTGTATATATATATACTTTACAAGGTCTTGATTTGTTTTTGCTGACATTAGATGTGACACAAAGTGTTTAACATAATTATTAATACAATTATCTAAGTATTTATTTAGTGCCATTTTCCCAATCTAAACTTTGACACAGCAGTGCATATTTTATTTTAAAGTTATTAAAGCATGTACCATTTTGATCATTTGGAAATAACATACAGCATATTTTTGATGTTTCTCAGGTAATGATTTTAGAAATGTTAATTCTATGTGGGTGAAATATAACTCCAGGGTTCTTTGGAACAGCCTTTGAAGATAAGGAAATGTGAATCATTGTGTGTTTCCATCATGATGAATAATGTTATCAAGAAGACTATTTCTGTGAGAACCACAGAAGTCATGGAGACACTGAAACACATTCCGTCTGGCATAAATGTTTGCTAAAAAAAAAATCCTGACAAATGGATGAAAATAACCGACAAAAATTATCGTTCCATGTTCAAGAAATCAAATATATTTCAACATCAGATAGCAGCTGTTAAAATGTCCGCCAAACTCCTGCACCGTCACGTCGTCATCAATACAGAGAAGAGTGTATTCACAATCTGTACAGACAACAGCGTACAAAGTTTTCAAATGTTTAAATGATCTAATAAAAAGACAGTTAGTCAACAAAACAGAAGCAAAAGAGAATAACCCATAGGTCATTTCCACACTGATGTTAGCGTGAACAGAGATGAACGGAGTGAAGAGATGATGATGAGGCTCGTGTTTAAAAACCATGAGTGACTTTTACCTCAGGTGATGAGATAAGGCCTGACATGGATGATGCTGATAAGCAAAGTGAGGACTTATTTTCCACTTATTCTCCATTGTAAACTTATAATTCGTAACAAGTAAATGTTTTTCCATCTGTAGATCCGGTTAAAAATGTAAACATTTTCATCTTTCAGTGGAATTGTAATGAAATCATTAGCGTTTTCTTTCATTTCACCTTTAATCAGAATTCAAATCCATACAACATGAAATAAAGGTGAAAGAGAAAAATTTCAGTTCAGGAAAATCTGTAGTTTTCAGAGGTATTAAGACTAAATAATAGTGCAGGTTCCCTCACAGAACAGCTCAGATAAAACTCCCCTTTATGCATTTCATTAAAGATCTTCTTTGCGTAAGAGTGGTACCACAGTGCACACAGTGCAGTAACGAAGTGTATTTTATTCAGTCCAGCACATATATTTTTATTCAGTGTCCAGCACAGTCCTTACTCTCATATCTGTCTCTAAGATTTACACACTGTTTTTGGTTTGGGTTCATTGGAAAGAGGAATTTGAGATGCTCTGGGGAAATCAACCTCATATATTCTGTATATTTCCCGTGCCTCTGGGTCCTTTTTACGAGAAATAAGGATGAAGTCATACTCTGTGACTTTATCAACTCATCATGGAGGTGTAATTTGTGAAGGTGAGTCAAAGACAGGGCCTTCAGAGCCTTGTGGGACGTGCGAGGAGATTTCTCTCACAATGGTGTTGCTCAGTGTTTTTGTTTTTTTTGCAGTGAAAGTTTGCGTGACTGGGTGCACATCGTCTGAGAATTTCCACGTCCATGTGTGTGAGGAGGAGGAATGGGGAGTGAGAGGAGGGAGTGCTCCGAGTCAAGAGAGGGCACGCAGGACCAGGCTGGAGAATAACATGTCTTTGTGGACAAGAGAACCACGTACGCACATGCTAGGCCTCTGAAAGGTGACATTGATGCCGTACAGCAGCAGCACAGGAAACCTGCCAAGCTAATAAGCTAACAGATTCCCAGAACACCAGGAGGAAAAACTTTAATCTCGTCTGTGATCTCTCTGTGTATGTGTGTGTGTGCGTGTAATCTGACAAATTCTGCCATTAGCTGGTGCGCTATGGGGGAATTGTGTGCGGTTGATATCGCCTGCAAAGTGTGGGGGAGGAAAATATTTAAATTATCCTTACAAAATAAATCACATTTATTTTACATGTGATTATAATTGGAAAATGTGCAACGGTGACTTTTCAACATGGTATGCCCTGAAATTGCACATATGAAAAAGTAAACATCATGTGAATAAAAAAATATAACAATAATCACAACAACAACAACAACAATAATAATAATAATAATAAAAACAAAAGCTAATTGTATAACTTAAACCATATGTGAAAAATCATCCGAAAGTAAATGAATCACGGGGAATAAAAGCTTATGTAAAAAAAATGAATTAATTGGTAATGAAATCACCTTTGAAATATATGATTCACGTGTACAAACTGACATGAAAATCAATAAATCATATAAGAAAATATCAAGAAAATAAATCAACACGGAAAAATAATTTTTTTTTGAAAAATTTGGGAATTGTGTAAAAATCAGATGGAAAAAATAAATCATGTAAAAAAAATCTACATATGAAAACTGGGTTGAAAAAATTGTGTGTAAATAAATGAATCGAGTAAAAAAGAAATCACACACACACACCCACACACAAAACATAAATGGCGTGAAAGAGTGAAAGCACTCTCTGAATCCGGGTGTGGTCGTGGAAACTGAACTCTGGTCCACCTAAAGAAACCACACCATGTGTGGAAGCAATTCAGGCCTGGGGCTTGACCTCAAATCATACGATTGGTTGGACTTGTTACATTACTTCCTGCTTCAAGTTTAACAATGGTGGGGAAAGACTTGTGGTGGTCTGCAAAGGAGATGGAGTGTCTTCAACTTGGAGTGAGGAAGCAATTTTTATATACACGTTTCTATTCTAATTTTCCTAAATGTGTTCCACAAGGAACCTTGTTTATGATGGAAAAGCCCTCTTTTCTAGTCCTCTACTTAAAGCCATTAAGGGGTTCCTATAAAAAGCGTGCTAGATGGAACTTCAGTAAGGGTACAGACTTGAGTATTTGGGCCAAATGTAAAAAATGGCCTAAAAAAATCACTCAGTTGAGAAATCTGACCAAACTCTTGGGCTGGATTTACATTTTCCCCCTTAGCTAGTAAAAAAAAAAACAAAAAACAAAAAAAAACCCACATTCCATGTCCCAGAATCTGATGATAGGCTGCTGACTGTGAATGTTAGCAGGGCTTAAGTTCTGGCCTCTGGCTGTGCCTACATAGTCCTTTATATGCCATAAGTGTTTAAGTTCAAATGGTAGAAGCCACATTGGCAAGAAAAAAAATTTCCACTGGTCTGGAGAGCGGAAGTGTGTCTAACTGCAGGGCATGGTGTATCTGATAATCATCACTCGCTGTGTGACACACTGTGGCCATGACCACACCAATGACCGGGCCTCCTAGCAGTTTACAGATTACAGTACAGAGCACCACTTACACGCACACATCATACACACACATATATTTGTGTAAAGCTGTTTATTTATGTGTCAACACATATGGTTCTGACATGAAGTCATGCTAGGACACATTCAATGTACCAACACATACAGATCCAGTGTATATTCAGTGGCCTAACTCCATATTTTGTCGATTTTTGAATTGGAAAGAAGTAAACCCAAACTTTGCAGCAAGATTTTTTTTTAATTAACATATTTCTGCAAAGCAAGAAGGTTATGGGTTCGATCCCCGGGTCACCCAGGGTGCCTTTCTGTGTGGAGTTTGCATGTTCTCCCCGTTCATGCGTGGGTTTCCTCTGGGTTCTCCGGTTTCCTTGATTAGGTCAACTGGCTACTCTAAATTGCCCATAGGTGTGAATGCGAGCGTGTGTGGCTGTTTGTCTGTGTCGGCCC
>JAQQZU010000033.1:26416735-26428480 GCA_030068025.1 Parauchenoglanis punctatus
GAAGCCCAAAACTGCTACCTCGCTCAGCCCCCCACCCTGCTCACTTATCTCTTGGCTCCACTAGCGCGAGTGGAAGTAAATAGGCGTGTAGGAGAGTAACTAGTTAATGAGAGATGCCCATGACGTAACGAATGTTTAGGCAGCTCAAAATCCCGGACAATTCTAAAATCCCGGCCGGACGCAATTTCCAGGTCTCAAAAAGGGGACATGTCCGGGGAAAAGAGGACGTCTGGTCACCCTATTTTAATGCTTTGCAGCATTCTGCAAGCTGGTTCACCCACTCCCTGTACCTTGATTGTTGCTGTTGAAACCCACAACTGTAGTGTCATCAGCAAACTTGATGATATGATTTTGAACTGTACATTGTAGCACAGTCATGAGTCAATAGGGTGGATAACAGTGGACTGAGCATGCAGCTCTAAGGAGTGTTGGTGTTCATTGTGGAGGTGCTGGAGGTGGACAAAAAGTCCAGGATCCAGTTGCAGAGGGGGGTGGTCAAAGCCAGCAGGGCCAGCTTTCCTATTAGGTACTGTGGAATGATTGTGTTTAATGCTGAACTGAAGTCTATGAACAGCATCCTTACATAATTTCTTTTTGTCCAGGTGAGTCAAAGAAAGTTGAATGGTAGCAGATGTGGCATCCATTCTATATTTCATGATTAGCCATTTAAGGTCCTTCATGATGATATGTGTGGATGCAATGGGCCAGTAATCATTCAGGCATGACACAGGCAATTTTTGGTCATCATCTTATGATGGCCTGAATACCTTGCCACATACACTATGTGTCCTTGGTGCATAGGAAGTGGCCATGGATTATTTTGCATAGCCTCTCTGATAGCCCAGCCCAGATTAGCCCTTGCTGTGCAGATGGTTGCCTTGCCATCAAATCTAATGGCAGTGTCTTGGGTTTTCAGTAGTGCATGCACCTCTGCAGTCATAAATAGTTTCTGGTTAGCATGTGTGGTGATTGTCTTGAAGGAAGTCACATCATCTATGCACTTGCTGATGTAGCCAGTCACTGATGATGTGTATTACACCAAAGCTGTGATGTACTGGTATGTAGCAGCCTTAGTCTTGAAGTGCTGAGATGGCTTCCTCAGACCAGGTTCTCACCTGTGTTTAAATTGGTTTGGCATGTTTCAGTGGTCTACAGGTTAAGACTAGCATAACAGAGATGTGGCCTGAATAGCTGGGAACTGTCTGCAGGTTACTGATAGCCAGGTAAAAGTTCACTCAATACTTCCCTTGTCATCACGACAATGAGCACAGTGGTGAACTCTCTGGCCAGGAAGTATGGCTGCCACTTTACAGTCATAAACTCCTCCAGTGATGAACAGTAGCTTGAGACCACAACAGCAGTCCTGCATCATTTGTTGTTTGTGTAAACAAACAGACCACCACCATGGTCAGTCTAGGGTTAGCCTTTAGCCTAGCACGGATGCACACTTGCTTACCACACTTCTGTTTCCTTGCACTCCATTTCTGTTGCCCTCCATGGAGGGCATACCACCTTACAGGTGGCATCAGACAATACCATGGTCATGGGGCATGGTTTGCATAGCAGGCTGATGTCATATAACTCCTCCCACAGTTCATCACTTATTTCTTCTGAGCTTTGTTTTTAATGTTCAACAAAAGTTGGCAATGATAATGATATGTTCACCAGTGTTTGTGATGCACACCTTTGGTAAAAGTGTCCTACTGTACTTAAAATGGATTACACATAGCACCATATTTCTAGACATGAAGTGTCCACTGCATTCTACTGTGCCTGCATCTTGGTGATCAACTCCAGTACAGATCCGAAAATTAAAATCAATTCATTGCAGATGTTCTGGCTGTGGCCGAAAACGAAATATTTTTTGTCTTTAATTAGGTATACTTATGTACATCCTTCAAATCAAAGCTAAATTTTAAGACTTTGAAATTACAAAGTAGATGGTAGATTCTTCCCCTTACTGTGGTATATCAGTGAAACCTTCACAGTGCTCTTCGTGACTGAGAGTTGTTTAGTCACACAGAGTAAGCTCTTATCCACTCACAATGTAAACGCCATAATTTCACGCTTTGCTAGCACGATCCTTGCTGGATTTGTACCTCGGATGAGGCCTGTCATGAGAAGGCTAGAGACAGAGCAGTATATTTGGGTGGTTTGAGTGAACTGAGTGCTCTGCAGTCACTCTTAAGGGGAAGCCCGTCTCTGCTGCCTGACCACAGAGAAGCAGAGATAAAAGTAGCTGGCTCTTCAATCCCAGAATGCTTTAACTGTGTATTCAATTGGGCTTGCCACATTCTTCCTCTCTGATGTTTTTGTGCCTCTGGAAAACAGTGTGAGTATGACATTTTGAACTCTAAGCTTTTTAGTCATTAAGGTCATTCTCAATGTTATGATAGTCAAATGGACTGGAATTGCATATTTCAGTGGGCTTCTTCGGTTTCAGAAATTTAGCTTTACAATCCAAGCCCTGCTGTCATGACATGTTACTTCAAGATATCGTGCCATTATGTGTTCCAATGATCTAGTGCTATGTTTCTGTTATTCTATCTTTTGCTTGTGGATTCTGTCTTCTCTTCTCTCTATTTCTTATACAACCCACAGCCTCTCCCTTAACCTCTATTTTGTACTTACATGGTCAGGGTTAGTTAAGCTGTTTAATGTTGCTTGAAACAGTAAAGGCAGTCACTGTCACTTCTGTTTGCTCATATTTTCCTCTTATTTTAATAGCTCTTCCATCTCTGTCATTCCTAGGACAGCAAGTTCTATTTTTCTCCAGCCATTACACAGGGACTGAAGACAGATTTCTTGGGCTGGTTCTGCCCTCTTTCCAGCCTCTATTAACAGAGCACAATAGCTGGTGGAACCCAAAAATTTGTCCTTTCTCCTAGGAAAATGAGTGTGGAGAGGAAGGACAGAAAATAGACGAGAAGTCAGAATGAGCTCAAGATTCTGTAACCAAAAAAATAAAATAAAATAAAATAAATAATTATAATAAAAAAGCTTGAATGCAAGGATGGGAGCAAAATATTTGAATATTTAAAATCAATCCTTACACTAGTTCCTGTCAGAATAATAAATATTAAAGACGTGTAATCTGCACCAGGACAAAGTTTTCCAATTTTCTAAGTCTGAATGCATTTACAGCTACATTTATCATGAAAACATGAACTGGAAAGGGAAGAAAATTTCTGCTGAGCTATTTCACTACTGCGATTCGGATCATTAAAATAATGATTAAAAAAATACAAACTTAAAAACAAGAGGGTTATCTAGGTAATCTTGGCACTAGGTAATCAAGAACCATGCTTTATAGATTTTGCATTATACATTGCTTTTCAATCTTTGATTGACCAGTGTATGGGTGGTAATGTGGAAGGCTGGCAGGGCTGATGTCATGGGATCTCTTTTAATGGGCTATTAAACCAGGGAACTCATAAAAAGTTAAACCTAAAACCAGAATCACACAAAGTGTATTCAAGCTGTATGCTAAGATAATCATTTTACACCAATATAGTGGAACAAAATGCACTCAAATACTCCAGTTATTAGTTGTCAAACTGTCTCATGACATACTTTTAGCAGAAAGGTGTTGCACTTAAAGCTGGAAGATCACTACAGAAAAATGGGCTTGTTAACGAAGACTCAATATCCTACAAGTGAGGTCTTCCCTTCTTTGTGTTTTTGGGTGCTTTGCATCCAGTTTGTTGCATGTGCACCCTCTTCAGGACAGTTTGGAACCTGTTATGGTGGAGTCCCAAGCAGCATCAAGGACATGTATACAGGAAACTAAGGAATGAGCAATGGTTAAACTGTTAATATCTTTCTCAAAACAAACAAACATGGGCATAAAGAGTTTAAACATTCCAGTCACTCAAGGTAATGAGCTTATTCAGTGCTAGTTCTAAGTAGATAAACTCTTCTGAAGCCTTGTGTGGTTTATCTCTCCGGGGAACCCTCAAAATGAAGGAGAATGCAGAATGCTGAACACTTTATCTAAGAATTTAACATGCTTCAATCCACCAATCCAGGCGCAGTACATTTAACACGTGAACTGTATTGAGGAATATGTTCTTTATGTGATTAGATCTTGCATAGCATGACTGGAATTTCAGCCTCTGAATAAATCGCTTTCTGTCTTGCTGCAGAATTTTGTTTTTTTTTTTCAAAGCACGTATTTCCATATTTAACACATTAAGCTGGGTGCATTGAGTAATTGTATTCCTTGTGTTATTACAGGCAGGCAATGAGGCAAGTCTGGCAGCCGGCTGGCGGTAGTTAACTTGACTGCAGGTTAGCATCTGATTTTCTGTACTTTATGCAAACACAGAAATAGCATTCAGAGCTTTGGCATGCAGTTTTGTGTACACAAGGCCTAAATCCTGACCGTCTCACAGCGGTCAGACTAGACCAGAAGACAAACATCCCGACATAGAAAATGAGAGGGGGAAAGGAAAAGACAACAGCTGAGTTTGAACAGGGATCAGAATGAGAAGCTAGTGTTCTACTGGTACTCTGCTACAGACCAAATCACAAGGTCAACAACGTCCACATAACCACATGCACAAATACTCAGAGGAGGCCGAAACCTACAGGACACTGGATAGGGTTAGGTAGATTAAATTAATTGTTTACTGAGGGAATGTTACATTAGTAAGGCTAAGGACCACTTACTTCTAGAGCAGTGATCACTGACCCTGTCCTGGAGATCTACCCCCTTGGAAATTGTAATTGTGCCTACCTGACCATCTAATCATTGCCTTAAGATGTTTTTGAATAACTAAATGAGATGTGTTAGGTTTTGGTCAGAGGTGAAACTTGCAGGAAAGTATATCTCCAGGAACAGGGTTGGTGACCACTGCATAAGAGTCTAGAATAGACTTACAGCAAAATGGTGTAAGCTGAGATATCAGGCAGCATGAAAACTGCTTGACTTGATGTAAATCTTTGCTGTGGGAAAGAATATTTATCTCAATCCACCTTATATATATATATACCGTATATACTGTATATATTACAAGCAATTCTTTTGGCAATCGTATGTGCAATTTACCTCCTGACCAATAAGGTGTCAGTTTGGGGACCAATGAAAAAAAAAAAAAAACCCTCAAAAATTGTCTTGTTAGTGAGTGGTTATCAAAATATTTCATTGCCAAAATTCCATTATTGCAACTAGTGTCTATTATTGGGATGTCTATTGTGACGTCCCACATGCAGTTCCTCTTCTCTTTACTTCCTGCCTTCAAATACTTCAACAAATGCAAAAAAATGCAACATCATCAGAATTACGCCGATCATTATTTCATCTTATTACTGATCATAATAAATCTAATCAAGGCACCATGCTAGGCTAGCAAGTTAACCAGTACTAGCTAAGAGATTTGTTAATGTTACAGTGAGCACATCAAGTGAAATGCCAAATATAAAAGCAGCCTAATAACAGTAAAAGTCAGCATATATCGTGGCTTCCTGTCTAGTCCCCAGAGCCAGTTATGCTACACAAAATAGCATACAGTATCTTAAAACCAAATGCAAAACAAAACAGCCCTGATAATTGCATGACAGTGGTGGCATAAATAGACCCACATTGTAGCGTTCCAATGAGGGGACTACTCATGAGTGTGTAATTGGAGCTTTGTGGGTCATGTGTGCAATCCAGGGCATGGTGGAAATTTTGCAATCTTTGGCAAAAAATGTTTGTGCCAAGGCATGGGCCATCGCACCCCAAATTCCAGCACAATGACTTACATGCATAATTATAGCATGCCAATGAGTTATCATTCATGCCACTGTGTGCCCATGCGTGCCCAGGTATGACATCAAAACAACTTATGTGCAAATAGTGCATGCCCTTGGTGCAACTATGGCATAATAACGATCGCCATAAGGTGCCATTGCGTGTCTTAAATGTGACACATGTCATGTGTGCCTAGTTGGTAATTTATGCATGACTGATGGCATGACATGGTGCAAACTTTGCTTAACTTTGTCATGATAAGTTTTCTGCTCCCTTTTCGGCTCATGTTGGCAAGCCACAATGCAGACCAGTTTGTGACTAAAATTCATGCAAGTGTCAGGGCTGCTTAACACATACGCAGAGCTGCACGTAGTAAAATATTACCATAGATTGAATTATACATGGGAATGTCAGTATGTGATTTTTTTGCAAGCTCCTTTAAAATGTACAGTTTATATAAGCTTTGGGTTAGTCTGCAAAAACTGAAAATGAGCCCATAAAGAATGACTGAGGTTATACATAAAATAGAACTGGGTGTGTGAACTGAATGTTAGAAGACCAGCTTTTTTCCCACAGCCAAAAGAAGACAGAACAATGGTCCAAAATGGTCCTGAATGAAAGGAGGAAGGCCCCATGTGCATATTGCCTGGACTCAGGGCAGACCGTTTAACAGTTTGATGACCATCTGACAGTTGATGTAACTATTACATCATGCTGAAATCTATGTTTTGGGCTTTAAATACAGTAAAAACTATGAAATGTTATATGAGACCAAAATATATGTAAATGTAAACATATAAGTGAAGCAGATGAGTGCTTGGTCATCTTATCCTTCAAACTGTGGGCACATTATCTTTACAGGAGAGCACATCAAATTAAACAACAACAACAAAAACAGAAACAACAACAACAAGAAAAACCCCAATGATATTATTTTATTAATTTGACAACTAAAAATTGTTCATTAAAAGCATGATAAAAATATCCTACATCCCACACACACATTACGAATTCATGGCCTCAGCTTACAATTTCATGCCAAAAGACCCTCAAAGTATGAGAAAATGTCTGTAATTAGCCATAGTTCCCGAGGGTGTGGAAGTTCTTACCTGAAAACTCAGCACACAAAATCATTTTTACAAAATGGAGGACATTTAAATTTATCTGATGAACTGCAAATGATGCATAGGGCTTTCATTTTTATACCCTTATACTTTGCTTAAATAGACTTATTTCCACAGACTTTGCAAATTTCGAATTTCTGTTAATTTTAAATCAAGCGATATAGTTTTGATTAAAGAAAAAGAAGATTTTTAGTGTTCTTTGTGTTCAAGTAAACACAGCACCATTATTTGTTTACATGGTTTACTAGATGACTAAGTGACAGATTGCACTCGAATTTAAATTTGAAAAAATGAGCAAAAACTTCTTACAGCGTCTACATGGAAACCTAGACATGGGAAATTTGCCATATAAAACTGATACACTGTATTGGCTTTGACAGACAGTTATTAGGCTTTATTATGATGAAATTCTTGATTCTGATTGGTTATTACGTGCTGATTAAATTTCCATAGCAGCAGCTCTGAAGGTAGCTATGACAGTAACATTTTTATAGCAACTTTACATAGTGTCTGTGAATGTCTGTGCTTTCTAACAGTCAGATATAAATCTGTAACTTCAACCCTAAGACAGTGGATTAAATAATGTTACTTTACAACTTGACTTACGATCTAATTAAAGTTCATCTGGATATAGGACTCTGGATTTACATGGCTAGAATGGGGCAAAAATTGAGGAAGCCTAAAAGACCCTCCATTGTGTCTTTAATGGGCATTTCTCCTTAAATGATGTCATCCGGCTGACACCAGATTGGCTGTAGGTCTAAATTTAATTTTTGACGTCATATCAGCATGTAGCATTGCATGACCTGCAGCCTGCAAGTTGGGCAGCAAAAAGAATGACAGATAAAGAGAAAAGAGATGAATTAAATCTAAACCAAGCTCCTTAAATGAGATCACGATTTGCAATTCAGTGATGTATCCCACTGATCTCAGTTCCAAACCTTTGTCTTAGAAATAACGGCTGCTCTATTGACTGAGGAAAAAAGGTCATTGTGCCAAAACTTTGAGTTTCCTTTAATAAAGTGCAGATTTTATTACTTGAGAGGAAAGTGGAGTCGTCCGTCCAACACCTTTTCTCCATAATGAGCTATTTTTATTGGCACTCAGTATCACTGGTGCTGTGGTTTGTGACAACAGCATCACATAAAAAGTCTGATAAGTGATGTGATGCTATTCTGTGCACCAGTATTGAATTTGAATGTGATTTGCCTGATTGGTCAAATTTGATATTTTGGATTATATGAAGTTCTGAAAGCTACAGACTGCAATCTGTTTCTCTTTTGCAATGCATCAGGAGAAAATGATGCCTAGTCTACTGAAGGAAAAACAGCATTGCAGATTATGGTCTGGAACGACTAAATGGACAGTGGCATGAAGCATAAGTGATTCATTCAATAATCATGTAAGTAAAATAATAATGATGCATTTGAAAAATGAAACAATGTCTTTGTGTGGACTTAATCATTACGATCTGACAAAACATGTTTATGTGTAATTCTTAATTACATCTAAGCTGGTTATGAATGTCAGCTCTACAAGGAAGGCCTAACGTCTAATAAATGGAACTTGTACGTTTAGGGTCTTGGAGATGTTGGCAGATGCAGGCAGGTGGACAGCACAGCCAGTCGAGACGGCAGGCAGCACGCAGTCAGCGTCTGTAGAAAAAAAAGTCATGCTAGCCCACACATACAGCATGTATGTGATGAACGTTATTTATATATACCGTACTCGTCCTGTACATGTGAAAATGAATGGCTGTCTGATGTTGTATTACATTTTACAACACCAACCAATTTAAATAACGTTATCTAATCCTACAATCATGATAAGCAAAGAACTAACTACTTAACCTGCCAATCCCACTGATATTTTGAGTTTGAACATTTAAGCAATTGATCATGCCAACATCCTTTTAATTACCTGAAAATTAACAACAAACCTGGCGTTATATGCTATTGATGAACTATTTATGGCTGAGTCTCAGCTGCATCAACTTTAAGCTGCATTAGTGGAACAAACTCTTACCTTTTGTGTTTCTTTCCATAATCTTTTTTCTTTGTTGCGCAGTTACTGCAGCTGCAATCACGCGATGGTAGGGACATCCCTGAGACCTGGAGAAACATGGTTCATTCTAGTTCGTTTTACATGATTGGTATTCGTTTGTTGAACTATTGGCTTATTTATGTTCTTTAAGCGGTAACACTTCATGTAATACCTGTAAATTCACAAATTCAAGTTGTTTCAACTTGATTTATTTGCTTTAAGTATATAAACATGACCTTTTGCTTTTTTAAGTGTAAAGGCTTTTGTAACAGTAACCAATGATCTTATCATTAACCATGCTAGCGCTTATGCTAACACAGTTCTGGTATTAATTTGTAGGATCACAAAATGGGATAAATATTAGAATGCATCATTGAAGAGATCAATGGATTATTATTGAATAAAATTACTGAGCAATATAGTCAGGAATGATGTTGCTTGAGTGACAAAAGTGTGTCTAAAATCCATAAAATATATGACACAAGCATGACTTTCTTCAGCGAGTACATGCCCTATTTTAATAAAACGCTAAACAAACAAGCAAACAAAAAAAATGTAAAGAAAGAATTAAATAACCATTAAAATGGCCCAATACAAAACATCACCTTGGAAATATATCCCCATAATGCTGTGTAAAAGGCTATAATAAGCGCAGGATTTGGTTTCTGTAATGCACCAGGCTCTGGAGATCCTCAGGCGTCGTAACGTCTGACGGAGGAGAAGACAAGGAGCAGCAGACGGACAAACCAGCAGGCCTGAGTGATGGAAGACTTACAGGAATACTGTATGATTTTATTAGACTGGGTGAAGAGCAAATGGAAAGGAACTGTCTTCTCTCTGTTTGCACTGAGGTCAGGTCCATTCTGTCCTACTGAGTCAGTCTCAGTGTAGCGCGCTTAGTCAGTGTTAGTTTTAAAGAAGCGAGTCTTGCTTAGTTTTTATTAATATGGAGCTGACGTGAGGCAGAAATGTCCGAGCTGTTAGAGCAGAAGGCCAGATAAACCACACGCAGACTGAAATATGACGGAGACAGAGTCTGTGTGTTCGCTCTGCTTCATCGGCACTCTGTCACACAGAGAGTCGTTTCCCAGATGTGGATAAGCCATAGCGTGTATTCACTCTTTTATTCATGCGCGTGAATAAAAAAAGAGACAAATACCTAAATATAAAGTGAATAACACTGAGATAAAATGTGACAGTTATATGATTACCACTGTAGTGACTGGGGATCGCTGTAATCATACCACAGTCTATTCTGAGTGGTTATTTTTCAATCATTTCCTTTAAATCTGACAGTAGATCCAGCTGCAATGTTTTGTTAATTTGCTATTGTTGCTATGGTAATAAATTACACAGGGGCTTGTATAGCAGACACAGTACTCCTCATAAACTGATTAAAAATTTTGTTGAAGTTTTCTGAAAGGAGATCTATGGAAGGAGCCGCCAGTGTCAATAACTTTAAATTTCCTCACAGAGGAGTATACGCTTTTCGGTTTCTTTGGAATGAGTGTCTAGAAAGAGAGGAAGCTTCTAGAGAGATGAAAGAGAGGTTGGTGAGGAAATAACTGTTTATAGCTACTGTAACATAAGGGAGAACAGGAACTAACTTTTTTCACATAACTGTAAATGGAACAAATTTCTGATTCAACATTTCTGTGATCTTAGAAATAGAACACATCATGACATGCTATTATTGGTAAATAATCAGCCGAGTGGTAACCAGAGTTTAAGTTTAAGAGTTTGAGTTTAAGTCTCCAGTCACGCGTACCACAGCCACAGGCGTTCAGGTTACACACGCTGCTTATTAAGCTACCCTAGTCTCATTTAGAATTAGAGACAGAACCCTTAAATAATAGTCTTCGTTTTCATGTTGTTTGAAATGAAAGCTCTGAAGCTTGTTTTCAAAATGGGAACATTACGTATATCTGAAAAATGCCAAAGGCAGTATCGTGTTGTAATGCGTTTTTCATTCTGCCGCAGGCATCTGTATGCATGTGAAATCTCATTAAAATAGCCACATCATGCTTTTTATGTCTTCCCAAGTATCTTTTGAAAGTTATGTTGGGCTAGTAACACAGAGAAACTGAGTAAGTCTCAGTGACAGACGAGTAAATGCAGCCTCATTATTTTTTTATACAACAAAGCCAACAAAAGTAATTTTGTTCTTGGCACTAATGCATATGTCACAGCTGCTGGAGTAGACATTCAGAGGTTGTTTATTCACCACACACACACACACACACACACACACACACACACATTCTACTATGAGGACCTTCCACTGACTTGTGTTACTGTAGCTACACAATGCAACGCCTACACCGAGCCTAAACCTTAACCACAATAACCAAAAGAAAATTTTACTCTCAAAATACACCACCATCACCATAACTCCAAACTCCACCCTTCCTAAACACACTATCCCCACCACTCATGCCCTGAATTCACCAATAATAACCATTACGTAAGTAATGAACCACTTGTGGGTGAGTTATTATATGAAAATAAAAGAAATTTCTAAAACAGCATAGCCTGAAATGTTTTACTCTTCTTATACAACAGCAATTTGCCATTGATTACCTTTTTATTTATCAGCTAATGATAGGTCGTACGTTTTATCCATTTACAGTTACGTTTAATGTTGTGTAACATCCTCAAAACAATTATTTTCACACTTGCATATGTCGTGACTCTTGTTCGGCAAAGTGTGAGCAATGTTATCGAGGTAGGGAGCGTAGGTAGAGAGATCATGCGTGGAAGCTAGCCTCAGTACACATCATGCGTGGAAGCTAGCCGCAGTACACATCATGCGTGGAAGCTAGCCGCAGTACACATCATGCGTGG
>JAQQZU010000033.1:26429494-26441888 GCA_030068025.1 Parauchenoglanis punctatus
TCATGCGTGGAAGCTAGCCGCAGTACACATCATGCGTGGAAGCTAGCCGCAGTACACATCATGCGTGGAAGCTAGCCGCAATCGACAACACATGCTGTCTAACGTAATTGGTTCAACTTTCATATTTCTTACTGTAGCTCTTTTCTGTGATCACTGTGATTAGCTGACCTTAGTGACACCAGTGTTTGCAGGTATTCCTGCACAATGACATGCTGCTTATTCAAAAAATTGGTTTGCTGCTTGAGTGTTGCTTTGACAGTAAAATAAGATTTTACACTAATATTTGGGAATTATTAAAAAAATAAAAGTTGATAGTCTGTAGTTTGCCTCTAGAGGATCAGTAGGTTGACAGGTCACTGACACCTGACAGGATATGTTAGTGTTTTTATCTGTCTGTCTGTCTGTTTGTTTGTCAAAAAAGTTGCAAGGAATCACACAGTGGGTCATTACACACTCACACACACACATGGACGTGGACCCACTTTCATGCACTTCTGTAGGGACAAAAAAGCAAACAAACAAACACTGACAGCCAGACAGCTAGATAGATAGATAGATAGATAGATAGATAGTAGTAACAACAATACTACTACTACTAATACTACTACTACTAATAATAGTAATAATAATAATAAAAAGTAGATTGAATTGGATTATGTATTTTGCCTTTCATTTTTTATACATATTTGTTTCATAGTTCCAGATACTACAGTGGACCTCAGATTCGTACAATCTCTCTCAACACTCAGGGTCTGTCTCCACTAGATGGCGATGTGGGATGGGTCAAAGATTAAGGGAAGGTTTATTTGAAATCCTATACTAAGTAAATTGCTGGGAAACCATATTACAGTTCACCATGGATGTCAGTAAAGTTTTAATCTTTAACCGGATAATAAAATTTAGAATTTTACACAGTTGGCAATAATGCAGAAATAGCTCTTTAATAACCACACATATTTTAAAACAAAAAAGTAAACAAGCATCCATTTTTGTCTGTAATCTGCATGTTCTGACCTGGAGTGAAGACTACTGGTTCTGTTTTACTGTAGCCTATAGATATTAAACATTAAGACTAAAATGATGCTGACCTATACTTCATCCTTTGTATTGAATGTTAAAGGAGCATGAAAGTTTTATTAGGTCCTGGAAGAATCTTTCGTTTATATAGAGACCAGTCGTCCAAATCAAATCCCTTATATTTGATCTACTTTAGTTTAAGTCTTGCAGGCTAATTTGAAGGATTTATTTTGGAATTTGATGTGACAGAAAATCAATGCTAAAAGATTTTTTCTACCAGGAAGAAAACTAGCAGGGATGGAAAGTGGAAATCCTATAAATAGATTTTTACAGAGCATCACATCCAGCTTAACGCTGCCTATATATGATGAACTGCGCTGATATACTGATTAATCCAGGTGGCATCAAGTGCCAAGATGACACAGCCAAATGGAAACCCAGAAAGCATTAAAAAAGAAGACTCAATCATTTCTTCAACAGGTTATAAGAACTTTAGGATGTAACAAGGAAGATATAAAACACTCGTGTGCGTGCTGTTGTAGGAAAATAATCAATGACATGTATTGTTTTGTTCCCTTTAAACCACAGCATTTTACCAAATACGATTGATTAATTAATTAATTAAAGAATGATATGCCATATTTTTTTTTATCCATTCGTAGTTACATTTAATGTATTGGAATGTGGATGGAACAAGTTATAGCAGCTATAAACAGTCATTCCTTCACAAGGCTTCCATTTTTTTGCTCTTTTCAAGCATTAAGGCAAAAACAAATGCACAGCTTGTTACATTTCAGAGAAACAAGTAAGCACAAACTCCTTTGTCCTGAAATCTTTCTTGTGTTGAAAACTTTACTAGCCTGGTTGCTTTTGTAGTTTTACACAAAATCAACCAAGCAATATTCATAAAAGAAGCAATAATTTTTTAAAAATTGGCAAAACACAATTGTGAATGGTCTGTGTTTCCATTGAGCGATGTTATGTAACGATGACGTTATCTTTGTTTCTATGGAAACAAGGAAAGGTTAGTAGAAAAGTTATTAGAGCATTAATATAAACCTGAGATTTGCAGCTACAATACTGTGAGAGCTGCTGTCGTAGATAATTAATCAACACCTTCTGTCCAATCAGAATTTTGAATTCTACATTGCTGTGGTATAACAGCAGCCAGGTTCAATTGCACATTTTGCGTAAAGTAGAAGCAATATTTTAACAATTTCAATAACGCACAGTTGTGAATGGTCTGTGTTTCCACTAAGGGATGGTTTGAGATAAAAGCAGGGTTTTCTCCTCCTGTGATGGCTCTTACAGAGCGCTCTTTTCAGAAAGGCAGCATTTACGTTTGCTTGTAAATTTGCTTGTAAATTTGCTTGTAAACCTCATGTCACGTGACTTAAATGTAAAAAATGTTTTTCCATTTCAAATATTTAGGAAACATTGCATTGCAAAACATCTCTAACTGCAAGGTCGTCTATTTATATTATTCTTTTAGATTAAATCAAATGTTCACCATACTTGTATTTTATCATCTGAAAGCAATCATTACATTGAATGGATTATAATTCATAATAAATAAATACCTCCTCTCTCTCTCTGTCATTGCCTCTTACCTATATACTAGCCAACTTAACACTACTCCTCATAATTACATTTGACACAAACTCCAGTCATCACAATTTCCCGCTGAATGAATCTGATTAATTGTGACCTTTAGAATCTAATTGCAAACACTGCACAATTAACGCAAGCAAAATGCAGCGGTTTTCCACAACAAAGCAATTCATTATGTATGCCAAAAAGCACAGAAGAAAAAAAACACCCATGGAGTGTATACTTGTGAAATCCTTAAGCCCGTGATTATAAAATCCATTCAGACCTTCTGTAAAAAATTTTAATTCCATCTGTCACCACAGTGGGTCAGCAGAGAGCTATAAACCACAGCACCTCTAGAGGCCTGCCTGACTAAACCAGCGCTGTAGACTGATCTTTTGTAGCTCTAATTGAATTAACACTCTTACATCGGGAATAAACTAGGTCATAATTTGCAAACGTCGTTTAATAATAATGGTGATCCATGAGGGGGAGTGGTTGCTGGGTTCCAAGGCTCTTTCATCAACTAGAGTGATGACGTCTCAAGGTTCCAGAAGAGAGTCGTATAGGAGCCAGGGGAGCTCGACTGAGCTTCTAGCAAAGTGTTGGAGTGTGTGAGAGGATACATGTCTCAGCAAATGGAGTCATTACTTGCTTAGACTAGCACTGAGGAAGCATATGTGATGTACTGTACATTCTCTGTAGGTTTCATACATCTCAGATTTCTACTCTTAAAGGTTCTAGTAGTGACGATTACAGGCTTTCAGTCAAACAAGACAGATAGATAGCTAGATAATGTCTCAACCAGGATGTATGCACCTGGACTAATGTAGGCATTTCACTGCAAAGGGGTGTATATATATATAATATAATATATTACTCACTTCACTTTTGTGCTGTATTTTGTGCAGATTCATTTTAACAATACAAAATATGGGGCAGGCCAAAGTGGATGAATACTGTATTTATATACAAACTGTATTTATGTATAAGCCACTGTATTTGTATTTCCTTTTTTGAAACCTATGTGATTTTTTTATGTTTCCAGAAAAATTCATCCTTTATATTCCACCCAGAAGCCAATGAGGAAACTAGCGCAACTAGAAAGTGGGAATAAAAAAGGTTGTGTGCTTTACTGACATAACCACAGGCTCAGCGGTTTATCAGAGTGCAGGTCGGATCCGAGAAACACCCCGGTGGAATGATGAGATCAGAGAATGTTATCAGAACGCTCGGTTGTTACAAATAAGGCTGTCGAAACGTCATCTTTATTTAGTGACTCACAAAAATAAATAAATTCTAAAAATCAGCCATTAAAAAAAGGAGCAAATTTGAAAATTATGTAGCTAATCCATAATGTCCTAGGCTTCTACAAATCATCACACCCAGCCTAACATCACTGCTTACATGTGAGGAGGAATCATGATGCATTTTTAATCCAGGTGACAGAGAGATGATGTGAAGCAACATGATGATATGACCAATGCGAAAGACTGAAAGTGTTAGGACAATGTGGTCATATTAGAGCCCTGAGATGCATACATATCACACACACACACACACACACACACACACACACACACACATGGCTATCTTCATACTGGTAAATGTCAGCAGTCAGGAGTATCGGTCTCATGATAACCTCTCACTCTCTCTGGGACAAGCTCTGACAAGCATTTCTTACAATAATATAAAGAATGCATATAAAAACATTTCCCATATAATTCCTTTTCCCCTTTCCCTTGACATTTTTTAAAATCATTATAGTATCAGTAGTAAGAGAGTATGAATGTAACAGGCATTACATTTGACCCATATTGTTTAAAATGTCCGTCATTACTCTATAAAGAAGCTCATTCGGAGTCGTTCTAATATAAGCCGTAAGATGGGAATCCTTGATCTACTTGACTCTTTAGTGATCTTTCTCTTAATTAAGCCTGAGGAAAGGTCAGAGCCACAGAGATAAATGACACAGCTCACGAGTTCATTTAAAGTTCAGTTGAACACCCAGCAGTGCTCTGCCCTTTGGATATGAATGTGTTGTCATTAGAGCTTATAAGTTAACACAATAGCAACATCATCTTTAAACCAGGGAGAAATTTTGAACCCAGAGAGATTCCCTATTTAAGTGATAACGTGCATGTAGTGAGGTTTTAATACTGATATTACTCACATCGGTACACAGATAGTATGAGATGTAACTATAGCCTTAAACACTATTCAGAAATTGTTAGAGAGATTCTGACCTTGAGCACAAGCACACGTGTTTGTGTGATATTGGCTTGAGCAATTTTTTGGGCTGTGAATGGAATTCCATTTAAGGTCAATACTGAGTACATAAATATGGTACTATTCATTAATTAAAAGTATTGTCAGTTCACAATAAAGTTGCTTTTTAGCACTTTTTCATAATTGTATATAAAATAAACTCCTCCTCTCACCTGTGTGTGTGTGTGTGTGTATATCGTCCTCAACCTTGCGCCCTCTATCAGAGGCCTGGGAGTTTGAGGGTTCTGCGCAGTATCTTAGCTGTTCCTAGAACTGCACATTTCTGGATAGAGACCTCAGTTGTTGTTCCTGGAATCTGTCGGAGCCGCTCTCCAAGTTTGGGACTCATAGCACCTGATGCTCCTGTTACCACTGGGACCACTTTGGACTTCACCTTCCACATCTATTCCAGTTGTTCTTTCAGGACTTGGTACTCCTCGATCTTCTCATACTCTTCTTCCTGATGTTACTGTCATCTGGGATTGCCACATATATCACTACTGCTGTTTTCTGCTCCTTATCAACCACCATTATGTCTGCTTGGTTGGCCAGCAGCTGCTTATCTGTCTGGAACTTGAAGTCCTACAGGATCTTAGCTCTGTTGTCTCCCACCAGGGCTTGGGGACTTCTAGCCCATACTTGGCACAGATGTTTCTGTACACTATCCCCACCACTTGGTTATGCCTTTCAGTATCTGCTGTTCCAACTTGCATCTTGCACCCAGCTACTATGTGCTGAACAGTCTCTGGGGAATCTTTGCACAGCCTGTACCTTGGGTCCTGCCTACTGTTGTAGACCCCTGCCTCTACAGATCTGGTGCTTAGGGCCTGTTCTTGTGCTGCCATGATCAGAGCCTCTGTGTTGTCCTTCAGGCCTGCTTTTTCTAGCCACTGGTAGGATTTCCTGATGTCAGCCACTTCCTCTAGCTGCCGGTGGTACATTCCATTGAGATCCTTGGTCTTCCACTATGCTTTCTCCTCCTCCTTATCATCCTTTCTCTTCTGCTGCCTGAGACATTCTTTCATCAGATCGCCCTGGGGGGTTGGGGGGGGGCATTGTTTTCATTGTGTTCCGTGTTTTATTTTGGATAGTGGCTCTGACACTCATTAATCCTCATCCCCCTTCTGTCCATTGTTCATCTCAGGGAGCTGGACTTCGGATGGAACCCTTCATGCATCATGAGGAGATTCCATGTCTTTCATTAGTTCATTATGGGGGGCATCTTCTGGATGTATTCACAGATGTTCCTTGTTTCATTCTGGATAGTGGCTCTGACACTCACTAATCATCTCCGAATCTCGAATCGAATCTCATTGTTCGAAGAGTTTCAGGGAGCTGGACCTTGAGTGGAACCCTCCATATATGGTGAGGAGTTTCTGTGTCTTGACATCAGTGGCATCTATTTCCTCCTATGGCCAGTTCACTATTCCGGCTGGGTGTCTGATGGTTGGTAGGAATATTTAGTGATGCCTTTTATATTATTCCTAACATTTAGCTGGCTTCTGAGCACCTGTCTGACCTCTGGAGATATTTGGCTGTGGATGATCTCTCTTGTAACCTCATCCTGATTCCCATTGACCTGAAGAATACCAAGGTACTTGTAGCTGTCCTGTATATCTGCTATGTTGTCCTGTGGTACTTCCACTACCTCAGTCCTGATCATCTTCCCTCTCTTGGCCACCACATGTCTTCATTTATCCAGTCTGAATGACATCCCGATGTCCTCGCTGTAGATTCTGGTTAGGTGGATCAGTGAGTCGATGTCTCACTCACCCTTAGCATACAGCTTTATGTCATCCATGTCCAGGAGGTGGCTGATGGTTACTCCACTTCTGAACCTATATCCATACCCACTCTTTGTAATGATATGACTGAGGGGTTCAAGCCTATGCAGAACAGCAGTGGGGATATACCTTGGCATATACCTCACTTTATGCTGACTTAATAGGCTTGTGATAGCCTTGGAATTGGCTTCCGGTGTTGTCTTCCACAGCTGCATTAAGTTCTTGATGAAGCTTATCAGTGCCTTGTTAGCCTTGTATAGTGACAATCATTCCAGTTTCGATATGTGGAGCATCAAATCATAGTCTTGAATGATTGCTCTATCAACCACTAGTTGGTGCTTTGACCCTCTGGTGTTGGTTCCAATTATTATCTGAGCATTGCTTATGTATTGACTCATGTGTCTGCCTAGCTTATCCGCTATGATGCCTGAGAGGAGCTTCCCTGTTGTGGAGAGGCAGGTTATTGGCCTGTAGTTGGATGGCAGTGTGCCTTTCTGAGGATCTCACAGATCAGGATTGCCCTACCCTTTGTTATCCAGTCTGGGTGAGTGCAGGTGCCAGGTGGTCATGGAGTGCTGTTAGCTTCCTCAACCAGTGTCAGGTCCAGAGGTCCAGGAGCTGCCCAGTTCTTTATGCTTGAGACTCATGGTTGTATATATGTATATATTTGGAAGACAACAATAATTCCAATAGTTTATGTATGTATAAAATACTATATGTTTTGGAAGATGACAATAAGTGGAAGTCTCAGTGCAGCAAGGCAAAATTGTGAAGTATGGCTGATTACATATTTCATGTGAGGTACTAAACTTTGTGCAATTAGCAGCAGGCAGCTTTGCACATAATTTTGTTTCCCTTCTGAACCAGGTGTAAATTAGTGCCACTCGAGTTGCTCAGAGTATCGCAACCAGGTTCGCCAGGTGCACCGTTTCCCTGAAGAATTAGACTTCTTTTGAACTGCTGGTGTCAGCTGCTTTCTTTTCTCATTCATTATTTCATTCTAATCTATTCATAGATATTCTGCATCACTTAATATTAAATCTTCTGCATCATTTTGTTATCAGGGAAACACTTATAGCATATTATTAAAACTTTAGGAGGCACCATTAGAGCATTTCTGACTTCTTACAAAGTTTAGTATTTGAAGCTTAAAAATAACACACTGAACTGAAAACACTTAAAAAAAGGGGGGGGGGGGGAGGGGGAAGCTTCAGATTTAAACCCAGGGCTTTTCACTGTAAATCCTAATCAACCCACCATGCTTGATCCTTCAGCCCACAGGCATAGAAATCAATTGTAGTGCACTATCATTAGAGATGTATCAGAGAATTTTGGATTTAGGATGCACATGTGCATAATTACATTTTACTGTAGCATGTGAAAAAGTTACTGAAGAAAAAAAGAAGATAAAATTCAAAGAAAAATGACAGCAGAATAGACATCAAAATGGCCAAATAAAAAAAAAACCCAAATAAATAAATATTAATGCCATGGTTTTATAAAAGAAATTGGAATAATTGGAAATTTCCTGGTTTTATTCAAGAATTATGTCAGCCTAAATATATCCCAATGGTGTATAAATATTTATTAAATTATGAGTGAAAATGCTTCTATTCACTTTTCAATTTACCACAATTTTTTTTTATAACAAATTATATTCTTAGCAACAACTTGAGTAAAAACTAGAATCATTGAAATATTCACATGAAGTTCAGAGTTTCTTAGTGTTTAGTTCATCCCCTTTTTTGCTTAAATGACAGTGAGCACTCGAGCTGGCACAGACTCCACACGTCTGTGTAAAACCTTATGATCCATTTTAGATCAAATCCACCGGAGTGCCGTCTGATCACATGCTTCAATAGAAGAGATTTGACATGAGGAAAATCTGACCTTTTGTTCAAAGCAGATAACAAGGTCAATATCACACATTTGCTTAGATTTAAATAAGGACCTAGAAATAGTGCAAAATCTTCAATATTAAATAAATGAATAAAACTTGATTTATTTCCAGTTTAACAAAATCCCAGATTTTCACTCTGGTCTGAATTTTTTTTTGACTCTGTATATAAGCCACTTTTAGTCTGGCATAACACACAGAAATACTCTATATTCTCTATATCTAGAATGCATTGATATTTCTCACAACTCCTCATTTGTTCTTCCTCTATGTATAAGAATTTTGTAAGAGGATCAGTCTTTAGGAAAAGTCTTTATTTAAAAAAAAAAACTTTATTTTGTTTTATTTTAGATTTTTTTTGTTTTCAAATTGATGACATAAAAATCTTTAATTTATTGTTTCTCTTATTTGTGTCACAATTTTCATTCGACCCATCCTCATATATAGGTTTTATTACTACCATGTATTTTTTTAAATTTGTTTTTTAAATAAAAATAAATAATTTGCAAAATAATTATATAAAAACAGTGTCACACTATATAACAGTGCAGATCATTTTTGTCCATTGATTTGTCTTTGCTGTTTTGTATTCATTGTTTTATGACTGTATTATTAAATGATTGCATTGTCTGTACTGTTTGTATTCTCCATAATTGCACTGTTGCACTACATTATGCTTAGTATTTAAATTTGTATTTGTTCCATTTATATTCTTCATATACAGTACTTTGTCCACCTACCATGAATCAAAACAATTTCCTAGTGAATTACAGAAAACAATTTAACACATTCTGATTAAAACTCTCCCATATTTTCGGTCAGTTGGTGACTCTGTGTAGGCTAAAATAATAAAGATTAATCAGTTGATGTGCACGTATAGTAATGATAACGATCTTATTGATAATAATTCAGTGTGTAATTGTTGTGTATTATGCATATTCAGATCCATTATGTTCAATGACGCATAATCAATAAGTGATGCTTCAGTAACTAAAGATGTTTCATTTAGTGAATAGGTTTGCCACTGATTCTTCTTTTGTCACATCTTCATCAGAAGCAAAGAAAGAAGTCAGGTCAGATTGTGTGGGAACATTTGCACAAGCAGGTGTCAGTGTTTTGTAATTGGTTAGTGTCTATTGTACACACCTAGAGAAAAAAGAGAAAATGAAAGAAATTGTGTGGGCGTGTTTGTGCATGTATGTGTGCGCATGACGGAGATGCAGGTAACTGAAATACTGACATTCTCTCCTCGCTGCTTCTCTCGCTCATGAACGCTGGTGTCAGGCTGCACCGTAAAGGCAATTAATCTCAGAAAGGAAATGGGAGAGTAAAAAAAAGAGAGATAGAGAGAGAGAAAGGGCCTGAACACAAAAGCACAAAAGCTATCAAGATGACATGACGAGACAGTGCAATTTACCCGGTTTTCATTGACGTCAAGGAAACATACGCCAATGATAAAGTTGTTGTTTCTTAGTGCTAACACATCGCTATTGTGCAGGAATTGTTAAACTTTCTGTAATTGAGATGCTCAATTAAGGAAGATGAACTGTATTGCGCTCGCATTATTCAGAGTAATGCAGTTACACTAAGACCATGCATACAATTACAGCAACTGCGGTGTGTGTGTGTGTGAAAATGCTAATCACAAAATGAACCTGAAAGTGCACCACTTCTGTTATTATCATCAAGGTACTACAGTAAAACATACTAGGATTATTGTAGAAAATTACACAAAATGTCCCAGGCTAACATCCTTTACTTCCTATCCTTGGAAAGAATCCTTCTAGGTTTAGCTAGATACCATGTTAACATTACCAGTCATAAAAATTCATAAAACTGTATTGTTTTCTTTCATAGGAATAATATTGTGTCCATGGTGGAGTAGCCAAGAGACAAGGTCGGATCACATACCTGAGGAAGTCTGCAGTGTAAGAGCGTGCGGCCTTGACAACTCACTAAAAAAAAAAAAAAAAAAAAAAAAAAAAAAAAAAAAATCATTCATTCCTTTCCCTACTTTTATTCTCTTTCATATTCTCCCTCGTACACATAGGCACAGTGCCTTGAGCTCGTGCTTTTCAAATTTCACATCAGATCTTATACCAGCAGAAAATTGACATACAATAATATATATATATATATATATATATATATAAAGACAGACCCTGATGCCTGTATTGAGATGTGTGCATACGTCCAGGTCCTGCTGCAGCTTTTTCATTTTTAACCATTACTACCACAGTGCTGTTGAATTCTTGATTCTGATTGGTCAGGAGGTGGTGATTAATTTTCTACAACAGCAGCTCTGACAGTAGTTTTGGCTGTAAGGCAAATCACAGGTTTATATGAAGGCATTTGTTCTAATACCTTATTGTTCTATAGTTGCTGTGGTTCTATAGTTGCTGTGGTAAGAAGAATAAAACACTTCAGGACATGCTGTTATTGGAAAATAATCAATTTTGGAGTGATAAGAGTATCTCTGCTTTATTACACCATGTTATATTTTCTATAACAGCACAGTAGCAGGTGTTTTATTTCTTGCATAATGGAATGTGAGTGCTAAGATGAACTTTGCAATCTGTTCGCCTGTTAAACTAATATTTAACACTTAACTGATTTGGCTAAATGTGCATTAACAAATGCACAGCATTGTTGCAGAGAAAAGCTAGTAGAAACATTTACATGGAAAACAAACACATGCTCAAAAAAGTTTGTACCACCTTTGTTCAGAACATTATATAGTCAAATTAGGTTTTAGAAATATTAGGAAATCATGAATACAAACAAACTAGTGCAATTCATTTATGTTCACATTTTACAAACTTTGTGCAGGATTTTCAATAGATTCTATTCAGTTTGAAAGTAGGAATAATTTGGTTTCCAGGTGTATATTAAGGTTTGAGGAATATTAGTAATCTCTGTTTAGTCTGAGATATTGCATATTGAAATGTACTGAAATAAAGTCAACCCAGAGGTGCTTTTGTTTACTTGTTTTTGCTCCATTGTGAATCTGAAAATCGTGCAGGTCAACCCCAGACATGGAAAGGTCAGAGATAATTGGACACTTTCTATGTGGCAAAGAAGGTTATTATAAACTCGAGCACTCTGGACTTTCCTCCAGATTCCAAATTATGATTTATTTTATGGATATCTGGCACATATCCTTGCCATTTATTTCCCAGAACAATGAAGAAGCATCACAGCAGAGCGACCTAATTACTCACCTGATATTTACCAGCATAGCCTTTGGTTTTCATATCTCATCCTCTAGCTCACGTCCTTCTTTCCTTTTCTTATAAAGCATGCAAAAGATTTTATATAAGCCTCAAAGCCTCTAGTCTAGGGTTGGAGAGAGGAGAGAAATGCATACCAAATCAGAATTCATTAATTTTGTCCTTCAGAGATGTGAAGGAAAGGGTCATCAGGTTTGCTTAGGGAGAGAGAATAAATGGAATTTTACTCCACTCTGAATTGACCAAAAACTCACAGTCAGGCAACTTTCTTTTAACCCACAGTGGCTGGAAATGAGTGTGTGTCGGGGTTAGACTGTGGGTACTTTCTCTTTTTCCCAGTTCAATCATATTGTTGGGCAAGTCAGATCTACACTTGAATTGATTAGACTATCTCAGCTTTATAACTCAGAGAGGTAGGACTTTTCTTAGATATAATCAGTATAAGCACTTATTTAATCCCCCAAGCCACCAGGGGACCCCATAATTATATACTATATACAGTGTGGATATATCTATCTATATATATATATATATATATATATATATATATATATATACACTACCGGTCAAAAGTTTGGACACACCTTCTAATTCAATTATTTCTTTAT
>JAQQZU010000033.1:26460761-26471211 GCA_030068025.1 Parauchenoglanis punctatus
AAAACCAAAACTATATTTGTGCAAACCCAGTAGGTACCTGTCACAATCAGCACAAACTTTTCAGGAAGCAAGACTTTAAAAAAAATTGTTGTGCAGTGTAATTCTCCGTGCAACTGGTGTTCTGGGTGCTTTCAGATATTCTTGCAACTCTTTTCACTTGACTGATGGCTTCTCTCTTAGCTTCTTTATTAGTCTGAGAGGATGTTGTAAAATCTTCCATGGTGCACCTGTCCAGGGATTAATAGTGGTTCAAAGAAATCCCACCTTCATACTGTATTATTGATCCACTTGTACAACCCAAATTCCAGAAAAGTTGGGAAATTCTTTAAATTTGAATAAAATGAAAATTAAAAGACTTTCAAATCACATGAGCCTCTATTTTATTCACAACAGAACACAGATAACAGATAAATGTTTAAACTGAGAAATTGTACAATTTTATGCACAAAATGAGCTCATTTGAAATGTGATGCTTGCTACAGGTCTCAAAATAGTTGGGACAGGGGCATGTTTACCCTGGTGTAGCATCTCCTCTTGTTTTCAAAACAGTTTGAAGACGTCTGGGCATCGAGGTTATGAGTTTCTGGAGTTTTGGTGTTGGAATTTGATCTCATTCATGCCTGATATAGGTTTCCAGCTGCTGAAGAGTGCGTGGTCATCTTTGACGTATTTTTCGTTTAATGATGCGCCAAATGTTCTCTATAGATGAAAGATCTGGACTGCAGGCGGTAAAATTCAGCACCCGGACTCTTCTCAGATGAAGCCATGCTGTTGTAATGGCTGAAGTATGTGGTTTTGCCTTGTCCTGCTGAAATACACAAGACCTTAAAACATTAGTTCATGCAATTTGAAAGTCTTTTAGTTTTCATTTTATTCAACTTTAAAGAACGTCTCAACTTTTTGGAATTCGGGTTGTACATTTAAACGGAGATGCTTTACATCTTTGCTGTGGCTCTGTAGCATTTTCTATTCGTGTTGTTTCATTATGTTGTCCCTGAGAACTTTAGGAAGCTCCTTCTCTCTTACAATGATTTCTAAAGTTGTGAAATCTTCCCAACAATGGCAACATCTATTCTAATGTAATCACCATCACCAAGCTGCCATTGTTGGGTCCGTGAACAAGAACCTTAACCTCTTAACTGTTCAGTTGCATCCTGTCTCAATTGTAAGTTAATTTGGATAGAAGCATAGTCAATGAGGTAAATGCAACCACAATGTAAATCTTTTAGTCTGAAAAAAACGTAACTCTAATCACGTCTAGTGTGGAGAAACTCTGTTATGCTCCTTGTAGATGCAACAGTTTAACATACTTTTATCTGTAAGGATGATAAATTGGAGAACGATGGTGTGCACTAGGTCCACTGGGAACCCCAAATTGGAATGCTTCATTAATAAATTGGATGAATACGGTGCATAACTTTTCTCATCAGGAGGGTGAGAATTTCAGTCTTCTACAACAGCAATAATAAAATACTTTTTGCAAAATTTTCACATTTTTTTTTCTTGGCCACTCAGCAACTGGTCAGGTGTACAAAACAGTATAAATGACCGCATGTTGTGAATACTGCAACTTTGACAGTGAGCCCAGCCTCATCAGAGGGCTGTATTTATTTTTTATTTTTTAAAAAGCACTACATAATTGTCCTTCAATGTTAGACAAACGGCGGTCAGTGCTCTGGCATTCAGGCATGCAGGTAGTACCCGAGGGCACATAAATTTTCCACTGCCTTCAGATGTTGTTTAAACAAAAGGTCAAAGAGACTCTGAAACAATGTACTGCCTGAAATAACAATTGAATTGTTTCCCTTCCCATTTGGAGTGTATTTACCCAGCACATTAAAGTCATCAAGGCTTCTAAAAGTAAAATAAGAAGGTGTGATTGAAGCCCCAGGCTAGACTTTATTAATGAGGTCACTCACAAGCTGTTAGCAACCAACAGGAAGGATCAATGAAATGTTTAATGAAACATGCATCCCTGAATTAAGCAATGCTATGGGGCGAAAAAGAATTTATTTTACAGCTGTCAAAGCAGAGTAACAAATCATTCAAAGTCGATAATGGCGGTCCAGCTGTTGAAGCATGAAGCCATATCATTGTTTTGAGGTTCAAGTGTGCTGAAGAATGTGGTTGTGTTTAATCACTGTCAAGGACAACTAGTGTAAGGTTTCAAAAGGACAGAAGAGACACAAAAACCGTACTGGTTCACATCAGACGCCATTTCAGAACAACTTTGAGTCTAAATCTGAATTTGAATCTCTGTCTGGCATTAACAGGGTTGGGAGGGTTACTTTAAAAATGTATTCCAATACAATTACTAATTACCTGCTAAAAATGTAGTCAGTAACTTAATCTAATTACTACAAAATTAAAGTTATGTAACTGAGTAATTTCCATTACTTTTGGATTACCTCAATACCAAATATGTGGATGATGATGACATTTTCATAGCTGGAAGGCAGAACTTGCACTGTATTGTAAAGTTGCTCCCTTTTTCTCCTTTAAAGACAAAATAATGGTGAAATTTCCAACACATTTTTTCACTAGAGGCCATGATAATGAATTGGTGACTGTAAGATTAGCTCTGATTTCACTTGAAACCAGAGTGGTGATGTGAGACTCATGAAATGTTGTGTGCACATGTGCATGTAGTATATTGTTCTTATTTAAGGCTGCAACTACCAACTATTTTTTGTTATTTTTTTGATAATTATTTTTTTATTTGATTATTCTTAGCATGTTAATTGAATAACCTTCTCTTGATTATTCAATTGGATTTATTTTTTTTTTAATATTATATACAAAATATATTTATTTAAAATATTTATTTGCAGCATTTAAATCAGCAGTACTACAGAACATTTTCTTAACTAGGCTTAATTAAATAGCACTTCACTAATTACCACATTAGTGTCATTTGTCAGATAATATGTCACAGCATGAAAATATTATCAATTGCTCATGTTGACCAAATGAATATTCATTCAGTATAAGCATTATATATGAATGGTACTGAATAAACACGCAGACTAACTCAAGGTGATGGTATGTAGCTTACATAGTTTACTGCTTAGCACTTTTTTAATCACGTACCACACTTTTTGCAGCTGTGTCTGTATTCCAAGCCATGATTTGTTCAAATTTCAAACTTAACACAGATCAACTAATAATGAAAACTGTGACAATTATTTTTATAAATTTTTATTAATTTTGATGATTACTTGTTGCAGCCCTTATGCATTTCATAATATTGTAATCCTGTAAATAATCTCAGTTTTTACTAAAAGTATCAGTAATCTGATTACAGCTTTTTTTTCTGTAGGCCTAACTATAACTTAATACAGTTACCTGTTTTTGTATCCTAATTATGCAACACCATTCCATCTATACTGTTACTCCCCATGCCTGGGCATTAACATGACACAAGACCAAAGGTCCAAAAGTCTGAGATCAGATTGAAAGTCTGGGTTTTTTTTGCATTTACAACTGGAAATAAACAGAAAGATGCAACTCACCGTGGCCTACAGACATGGATGCTACAGACTACGACACCCACAAACCATGCTCATTGTCATGTTCACAGTCACCAGGGGCCCATTCAGCAATACTACCTTCACATAACATTAGCCAAACAAAAACTAACAGAAAAAGTTAGACCGTGTTAGCATACACTGTTCACTAACAGAACCTAATGCTCTTGATAGGTAGCTAGCCAGTACTAGAGAAGATGGCAGACAAGGAATTAATGCTGCCTTCACATGCTCGAGATTATGAGTTAAGGGTGGGATTCGTGTACAACTTCTAAGTCAGCAACTTGTATTTACCATAATTCTGAGAGCATGTGAAGGTAGTATAATTTTCATTGTTCTCACTGAAACTAGCAAAGGAACAAATTCTGGGAAGTTGCTCAAATGCTTGCACTATGATCCACTAGGACTTGCACTATTCCTTGAACACTACAAGTTTGGGTCTATGTTAAAATAATTTATATTTGTGCAAAGAATGCTAAAAGCATTTTTTCAATTATTTTTAAGAAATCTGCTGAGCTGTAGTGCTTACCACAGAAGCATTACCTAACAGAAAATGTGCACTGAACTCAGCACAGACTTTTGATTACACACACCTGTTCACAATTTCACCTCATGCTATAAATAAGGGCTCTGAGCAATGCTTCACTGCAAAGTAATGCTCTGTGTGTTTCCAGCTGAATTTATTAAGCCTTGATTCTTTGTATTGTTATTCTGGTTATTTGCTCTCTGTGCCTTTTTATAGATGTTTGCTGATCACCTGACCCTTTTACTTGGTTTGACTTTGAGCTTAGAACTATGTTTTGGATTTGTTGCTGTTCTTCTAACTTCTACTTCTGGTGGAGATAGCTTTATAGACGTCTCCAGGCTTCGAGGTACTTTGCTATATTTGTTGGGTCAGTCTGTGTTGCTGTGTTGGAGAGTTGCTGGCAGAGGGCATGAAGGTTTGGACAATGTTTGAATATGTGGTGTGAGCGGGGAACCCAGGAAACATGTTGAGACAACTCGGAGTGCAACAAATGGTTTTATTTTATTTACAAATCCAAGAGTTTTTGGTGAGTGCTCGGTGTAGGTGAGGGTGCTTGCTTGCGTTGTTTGATGCGTAGCGTTCAGCAGCAATCTGGTGATGCATCACAGCTGAACAGAGGTGTGGGAGGTGGCGTGAGAGAGCAAGGACATCGGACTCACGGTGGAGAATCCTGCTCGCTGCGCTGGTTGTGGCATCTCTTATGGGGTGTCTGGGGAGTGAACGCACAGAGAGATCAATGGTGTGTCTGGTTTCTTCTTTACTCACTGGTATACACCACCTCACTACTTTTATAGCCCATCGCTTCTGGTTTGGAAGTAGGCAATCAGTGGTCGCTAGCCATGCCAGGGTTCTCAGTCCTGCCTGTGTTTGTCTGGGAACCCCGCCTGCCAGAAGCTGGAATGGCGGCAGTGATTGTTCTGGTTTGCCCCCTGCTCTGACACTTCCTCAGAGGGATGGAGCGCTTGCTTCCTACAGACGGTGAGACTGCATAGCCACAGGCATCACCATATGTGACCGTTTCAGTGGAGGTTTGGCAAAATCTGCAGGTGCCAGGAGTGCTGGGGTTGATCCTGTTTTTATAATCATTGAGAAGGCTGCAATATCTGGATCAGGGTTGGATGAATTGTGCATGTTCTGTCTAATTTTTGGATTTCTCTTCCTCCTTTTTAATAAAAAGAAATAAGTTGCACTTGCATCCATCACAGAATGACACTTGATATACAAGATTCTACATTGTTTTTAGCCACTTTAAATTTAAGCAAATTTGTGACATTTCTGCCAAAGGTCAGATTTTCCTCAAATCATATCCATTTCTTTTAAGCATGTTTTCAGGTGACATTTGATGGAATTGATCCATCATTGATCATCAAGTTTTGCACAAACATGTGGAGTTCATGATGTCACATTTTCCCTACATAGCAGCATTACACACTTCCAGCATGCTCTGCAGCTCGCAGCACTAGGAAGTGAACTTCCATGTTTGCTCTATGTTTACTTTGACAGCTTCCCTGGTGGTCTAGTGGCTAGGATTTGGGACTCCCACCGCTTCACCCTGGGTTCGATTCCCAGGCAGGGAAGCCAACTCGGCCTCAAGGGAGTGCAGAGTCTAGTGTATTTCTGAGTGCCTGTCCCAAGCCCGAATAAATGGGAGGGTTGTGTCGGGAAGGGCATCTGGCGTAAAAACTTAGCCAAAACTCAGATATGCAGACACAGTTGGTTCTGCTGTGGTGGCCCCTAATGGGAGAAGCCAAAGGAAATTTACTTTGCCTTGTGTGTTTTGTTTTGGTTCATGTCTTGTCTCCTCCCCCATCTCATCATGTGTTTATCACTTGCAATTATTTCTTGTTTGTTCATGATTAGTATATGTATTTAAAGCCTGTGTTTCCTGTGCTTGTTGTAAAATATTCTTTCTGTGTTCTTACTGCCTGATATTCTGCATGTTTCTGCCAATGACTTTGCTTAAGGTTTCTGAATTGTTTGCATGTTGTGTTTTTCGATAAACTGTCTAACTGCATTTGCATTCTTTTCCAGCCTATAATTGTGACCGAATACTTTGCCTATCATCATGGACCCATCACAAGATGGAGTTATACCAAACTCACCCTGCCGGGCTTTGAATCCATGGAATTTTCCCAATTCTGGCCCATTTCAGAGGCCGACAGGTCAAACTCCACCCGAGAGCTCACTCCAGAGGCCGACAGGGTGGCGTCCACACCAGAGCTGATGCCTGAGGTCAACAAGGTGACCTCTCATGCTCTACCCAGGTCTGAGGCTGAAGAAGTGGCCAGCACATCCCAACTCCAGTCAGAGGTCAACATGGTGATCCCATGCCATGACTATGCTGGAGGTCAATGTGCTGACCCATGATGGTACGCCCTTGCCAGAGGTCAATGTGGGGACCTCTGACGCCACGCCCATGCCGGGGGTTAATGTGGCAACCTCCAACGTCATGACCATGTCCATGCCAGGCCAATGCTAGGGGCAGAAGGGCTAGTCTCCAGCATCATGCCCAAGCCAGAGACCAACAGACCAGTTTCCAGCTTCATGTCTGAGGTTTACAGGATGGCCTCCAGTGTCATGCTCATGCCTGAGGATGGCAAGAGGGCCTCTCCAGCCTGGGGTCAATGGGGCAGCCTCCCTTAGTCCGTCTTCATGCTCTGCCAAGAACATTGCTTAGTTTGCTATCGCCTCACATTCTGTTTTCTGCCTGCTTTCTCATCATGTGTTTATCACTTGCACCTATTTCCTGTTTGCCCTTGATTAGTATGTTTATTTTAACCCTGCACTTCCTGTGCCTGTTGCAAAGTATTTGTTCTTTGTCTTTATTAGCATTTACCAAACCTTTGCTGATGCCTAGTTGTTCTTGGTTTTTACTTTGTTTTTATTTTTTTACTTAGTTTTATTTTAGACATCCTGTTTCCCATCACCTGGTATTCTGCCTATTTCTGACTCAGACATTGCCTAATATTTCAGAACTGTTTGCCTGTGTGTTTTTTAATAATCAGTCTACCTTCACTTGCATCTTGCTCAGGCCTATTGCAACACATGCCAGCTGGAGTGCACACTGTACTTAAAGAAAAATACCAAATATTGAGAAATTCTAAACTTCATGTAAATATTTTTATAGTTTTACTATTCACACAATCTATTACTGAGAATATAATTTGAATTGGAAAAAAATCATTAAATTTGAATAGACTGCAAAATAGAAGCATTTTCACTAATGGACTCAGACTTTTGGACCTAACTGTATGTTCAAGGTATTGTTTTATCTGCAACACATTAATTGTAGAAAATATAATAACTGAATAATATAAAACCTACTAACTTGTTATCCAGTTATTCCTATTCATTCATTCATCTTCAGTAAGTACTTTATCCTGTGCAAAGAACACAACTGATTACCTAAAAACACTAGATTTGTTGTTCTTTTTATTTGGCATTTTAAATGCAGCCAGTACTTGACTTTACCTTGCTTTGTGTGGGAAAGAATACATAAAAATACATATAAATGTCTCTATACTTAAAGCTCTAATCCTCTTAATATTACATGTTAAGGTGAGGTAATGTAATTATTACTGGTGTATCTCTGAATCCATATCTGTCTCATCAGTTATTTTACACATTGTGTGTTTGGAAAGGTTATGCTTATAGACTACAGTATTTTACCTACCATAAGATGACCAGCTGAAATAAACCCTGGTAATATACTCTATATCTCTGTTAAACTGACATGTTAAGGATTGGGTTATATCCTAAAGGAAAAGAGGTTTTGCGACACTCCAGGACATGCTCACTTTTTTCTATCCAAACCAAATATTGTTTGAATTTAAAACTCCGAGAAATTAAATATAGACAATGTGTAAAAGGATGTGTTAAAGAAGTGATGCTTCTGGAGTTTCAAGGTAAGTTATTGAGTTTATAGCACAGCTACAGCCTACATCATGTTATGATCATGTGATCTATGGATCAAAAGCAACTTGTGCAGTCACAAGCAAAATGTAGCATGTTAATAATATTTTCCCCCTCTAGCCTCTATTGCAGAATCCTTCATGTTCCACTGTGTTCTGCTATAGCACCCACAGTCAGACAAAGCCCACTTATCTGAAAGAATTTTTATTTCCATTACAGGAAGAATTGGATTTTCTGCATTTTTTTTTCCAGAAAAAAAAAAACACTTTTCCTTAAGGAACTAAATCAAACCATTGTCCCTGCCTTGTTTCTTCATTAGCCAAAGTCAACAAAAGCTTATCAGTGTCCTGCATTCTCCACCATTTCAGCGCTAATAATTGATTAGACTCGGGGGGCATTTGGTATTGGATGCGCATCTTGCTAACAGAAAGCTAAATTAAGTTTACCTTCAGCAGTAACACAATAACCTTTTGTGTAGAAAAAAAGCAATTGAAATAGCTACCACAAAAAAGAGCAATCTTAAAACTGGGACACAGATCCTTTTTTCTCAGTGTATTAGTTTGGGGTCATGCAGAGCATAAACACAGCCAGAATTTGGATTGGTTTGCATAACAGCATTTGTATTAGCATTACAACTACATCACCATTGGACTATAACACATGTAGACCTTAAATTCCTGTTATTTCTCCAGAAGGAAGACACAGGATATGACACAGACTATTGTCCTATTTGACAACACCCATGCATTCAAGTTCCTATAGAGAGCAGTACAGATTTACAATTTGGAGGAAGAGGTTTAGTGTATGGAAGGAGCTTTTCACACAACACAGCAGTGGAAAAAGCAATTATATTTTTTTATTTCATATTAATAACTAAACTTTGGTCACTTTTTTAATACATGTTCATTATTATATCTGCCAGTAAACCTATGAGATTTTCTATGCAATGAGAGTTGTATTCAGATTATAGTTAAAGGCCAACTATGTTGGATTTAGGGGGATCTATTAGCACTAACCCTATTATTGTATAATTACAGTATTGAAACATGGAAGGTGCTCTCTAGAGATTTGTCCATTCTGTATCTGTAACTATGAATCATTGTGTTTTCGTAAGCTTAGAATGAGCCCTTTATGGAGCCCACAGGGAGTGGGTCCACCTCTACGCAGTCACCATGTTGCGATGCTACAGTAACCCAGAACGGACAAATCTCTAGAGAGCACCTTCCACGTTTCACATTTTAACAAGTGGCAGCATGACTCTGGAAGGAAGCACTGGAAGGAAGATGAAGAAGAAGAAAGGAAGACAAGGGAGAGGAAAGAAGAGTAATCTGTGTTTGCTGGTACTGACTAGCAAGTTTGAGAAGCCAAATAAAAAAAAATAAAAAGAAGGATCATACTTATTATTTAGCATGGAAAAAGCAAGGGAGTGTGAATTTAAGTACTTGGAAGTATGCTACAGGCACCTGACAGTCACTGTACATTTTAACACATGCTTGGAAAATGAGGGGTAAGGGAGGGACATTCAGTTGGTTGAATTGTACATAGTGGACATTTACGAGTGTGTATTGAGAACATGGAAATTGCACACATCAATATCACTGCACAACAATTTTTGGTTGTGTCTTGCAAAAACGTCTTGCTTCCTGAAAAGTTTTTGCTGATTGTGACAGGTACTGTACCTACTGGGTATGCACAAATATAGTTTTGGTTTTACTGCATCATGTAGGAACTCTGAGAAATAGACATTTGTATGTTTACTGACAATAACGTATTTAGTCACGTTAATGTTTCCCATATCGTTTCTCCATCGTAGCAATGTCCTGGTGAATCCTTTCACCGTGTTTGTCACTGACAGCACCAAGATTTGCGGGGAAGAAGTCCAAGTGTGAGTGGAGGAAATTAATCTTGATTGACATGTTGCACTTCATTGTCTTGTATGCTTTGAGAAGTTCACCAGCTCAATGTAGTTTGGGGCTCTGTAATTGCCCAGAACAATCCTTCAATGTCACAACAGAAACAGAGACTGTCGACTTGTGAAAAAGATTTGGTTATATCATGATGTCGGCCTCGAAACACAGAAATTTTTGTACCTGGTGATAGCAAACACCATTCCTGCAGTCTCGAACCCAGCAGCTCAGCTTTTGCTTTTGACAGACCCAAATCTCTGACCAACTCGTTCAATTAGGACTGTGTTATCAAGTCAAGTGTCAAGTCAAGTCAAGTGGCTTTTATCGTCATTTCAACCATATACATGTGGTACAGTGTATAGTGAAACGAGACAACGTTTCTCCAGGGACCAAGGTGCTACATATAAGACAACACAAAAGTACAAAAGGTGCATGTGTGCAACAGAAGACAACAGAAGACAACATAAAGTGCATGTGTGCAAACAGTGCAGACATAAGACGAGACAAAAACAAGACAGAGCAGTGCTAATCCAAATGTGATGTGCAAAATTATAGAGGTGCAAAATGTGCAGAGTTTT
>JAQQZU010000033.1:26479963-26491407 GCA_030068025.1 Parauchenoglanis punctatus
GCACCCTGGGTGACCCGGGGATCGAACCCAGGACCTTCTTGCTGTGAGGCGACAGTGCTAACCACTGCACCACCATGGCACCGTGCCTGCCCCGTTTTCTCCGGAAAAAAAATGAAGGGAACTTGTAAATTGCAGACCTCCACCAAGGCCATATGCTGTATCTCTCAACTTTAGAGAAAATGAAACTAAATTCGACATGCTTCATGAGCTGGATCCAAAATTTAAGGGGTTCTTCCTTGGTCCATGCTACACTTTTCCACCAAGTTTTATGACAATCAGACTGGTAGTTTTTTTGCATAATCCTGCTTACAGGCAGACAAACAAGCAAACCTCACTGAGAAAAAATAATAAGAGATTAGAGAAAGAGGTTAGGGTTAAAAAAATATCCAAATATAAAACCTTATTTATCAATTCATCTATCATCCCTACCGCTTATCCATTAGAGTTGTGGGGAAGCTGGAGCCAATCCCAGCTGACTTCAGCTCGCCAGGTGGGGTGCACCCTGGGCAGGTCACAAATCACAGGGCTATCACAGAGACGAGCAACCATTCACACTCACATTCACACCTACAGCTAATATAGACTAGACAGTTAACCTAATCTGCATGTCTTTGGACTGTGGGAGGATACTGGAGCACCCAGAGGAAACCCACGCAGGCACGAGGAAAACATGCAAACTCCACAGAAAAAGGACTCAGTCGGCTGGGAGATTTGAACCAAGGACCTTCTTGCTGTGAGGCAAAGGTTAAGAAAATATTATTGTTCATAGTGTTATCAAGTTTGGTAAAGTACTTACAATTAATACATTATTATTATTATTAGTAGTAGTAGTAGTAGTAGTAGTAGGCATTAAAAATACATATTTCTTTTTATTATGAGTTTATTATGTAGCACTGGGGAGTATTTTTTCAGAGTATTTTATCTATCTATCTATCTATTCATTTGTTTACTTGATTATTTATGCCATAGCAGATATATAAAGTCTTTCCTTCAACAAATTCTCTTGTTTCTATTCCTATTTTTTTCTTTTAAAAAAATCCCTTAACATTACTGAGAAACTGAATGGCCTAACCTTCTCTTTCTTGAAGACTTTCCTGTAGCAAAAAAACTTTGTAGTTTTTACCTCTATACATCTCTTCCCATAAAGCTTCACTATATCACTAATTAACGTGCAGTTTATTGTTATTGTGGAGAATCCTTGGAGAATTGTTACTATAGAAATGATAACATATTCGAAAAAGTGGATTAATATAAAGCTGTGATTGTCCTGCAGGTGGAACTATCATCAGAGCTGCTGTTATAGAAAACTAATTGACCAACACCACTTTGGTATACTAAAAATAAAGCATGAAATAGGGAATGCTCTGTTTAACTTGTTTGGTGTGTGATGCTATGGAGTCATGGGTCTTCTGTTAGGTTACATAGACAAATTCCAGAGTTACTGCTCACCACCCCTATGTGTCTGCTATTATTGATAACAGTATTTATTTGTGGTGTCAGACTGACAAGCAAAGGGCTTATGGGTAGGCAGGAAAGGCTTTTAAGTAGGAATGTTAGAAGAAATGCAGGCAAGAAAATGCAATGAAGCAACAGCGGCTAAGAGAACAAAACAATTGAGAAAAAGGACAGAGGATACAAAGAGGTGAGTTCAGGATGATTTAACCATGTGATGAAAAAAACAGTAGCATTGACTCCCCACAGATGAATTACTGTGTGTGTGTGTGTGTGTGTGTGTGTGTGTGTGTGTCTGTGTCTCATATTCTCCCCGAGTCAGTGTGGGTTTACTCTGGGTACTGGGGTTTCCTCCCAGTTTCCCAAAAACAGGTCAGTAGGTGGCTTGTTTATGGTATTTTGCAACAGTAGTGAATGAAATAATCTTTCTTTCTTAAGAGAAATAAGAGTACATGAAAGAAAGAAAGAAAAAGAAACACAGGGGCATTAAGAAATAGAGTGCATTGTAGTAAAGGAGGGATGACAGAAGAAAAGGAGAAGGGAATATAGTCCACTAAGACATAGGAGCACATGGAAGGAAGAACAAAATTTAAAAAGGAAGGAAGGATGGAAGGAAAAGGAAGGTAAGAAAAAAAGGAAAAGAAAAGGTAGAGGAAGAAGGAGTTTCACTAATAAATAAAAGCAAAATTAAGTACAGAGTGGAAACTATAATTATAACAGTCTGGGGTTCCAGAAGAAATTCTAAATATTGAGAGAAATGCTCATTGCTTTGGATGGAATGACACACACACACACACACACACACACACACACAGTAAACAGGATATCACTTGGCTGAGATTAATCTAAGTTGCATTCCTTCATCTGAAGCCCCAGGTTTGACAGGTTTCTGTACATCTTTCCTCCTCTGCGCAGTCTGTCCTCTCCCTCTCCTCGTGCTCTGCGGAAAGTCGTATGTTTCCTGCTGTGCTTCTGTGATGAACGACTGGAGCTTTAAATGGATAGAGGCCTTGAGTGTTACTGCATCTTTTCTGTCCTGGATACACATATCCATGGTGAGGACATCAACTCTCAATGACAGAGCAGATGACCCTGCACACACACTCACACAACACGCGCACTCACACACACACACACACACACACACATACACACACACAGACCTGTTTTAATGAGATGCTTCAACATCTCTGCTTGTGATAGCAGAGACCGGTTTGTAGAAGGCCCAGCAATCTGCTCGTTATTTCATTTGTTTCGGCTCAGAGAGAGTGTACCAGTCCATAAACTGACAGAACAGAACAAGCTCGGTGGCCTGGAATTATGTGTGACAGTTAAAAATTCTGAGATAAAAACACAGTTTGCATGTTGATGCCTCTGAAATGCCATCTGGTAGGACAAAGCAACATACCGAAGCTTTCAAGCTCACAGTTCAAGATGTAAAAATTTTCTTTCCTTGATTTCAGGCTAACAGCTAACATAGAATGTAATTAGAACAATTAGGAAGTATTTCACAGGTCTAAGAAAGTTAGACATTCCAGAAGTAACATTCCTGTGATGTCTCTGCTGTAACATCTGCTGTAATGAGGGTGTAATTAGAGCTTTCTCCACACACGTTCACAGTTAGACAGAAAACAGCATTGTGAAAATGACAGCGGGCAATGTTTTAAAATGGCCGCCACATGCATGTACCGTCCCGTAGCATGCTTTTACGTAGTTCCATATTTAATGCCTTTTAGTATACTATTTGCTACCAAATATCGTCAAACATTTAATGAAAAGGAGCCTGAGGAAACAAAGTTACTAATTTGAACCCAAAAGATATCTCTTGCTGAGACATATATCCCCGCGTGTCCTCACCAGAATCGGTGCAGAGGCACAGTTACTGTCACAGTCAGCTGCAGAATCCTTATCAGCCGGGTAATTGGTTATGTTTGACATGGGATTGGAAGCTATCCCGTTCCCCTCATTTGATGGGATTAGTGTTGTAGCCTGTGGTGCATTTGCAAATATATCTTCCCTTTCTTTCTTTTTTTATCTTATCCTCAGCGTCTCTGTCTTTTCATTCTAACTCCCCCATGATGTCTTTACACGGTAGAAGTGTTGCTCATTTAGCTGATGATGGTAAGTGTGTAATTAAGTTTGACTGCATCAAGCAAAGTTGAAACACAGATGAAACTGAGATGTGGGTCAGGAAAAGCATCAGCAAATCATCACGCACTGACCTCGGCCCTCGCTCATGTCTTTTCATATTACTGTATCCCAGATGTGTGGGTAAGCAGTGTCAAAATCCTAATCACAACGGATTTGATGGTTATTACAGCTTGGATGAGCCAGGCATTTTGCTTTGAAGGGACAGATTCAGCTAGGCAGTTTGACTGATTGAAATGATTGGTACATTTGCACTGTTTTAATATGTTATCCAGATGTTCCTTATAAATGGATTAAAAGAAATGAGTGTAATTGTTGATAAGGTGAATTTTTCTGTAAGGAGATTTAAAATTTATGGGTAACACTTTGTAATACTATCGAACAACTCACAGGTAAATATGCAGGAACGAAGCAGAAACGAAGGAGTACTTCTACTTTAAGTACTTCTACTTACTACTTATTACTACTAATAAGAACTATTAATTAATTACTCAGTAAGTTAGTATGCAGTCTTAATGTATTAATTACTGTCGTACATTTCTCCTAGCTAACTATGACTCTTTTTTAATAACTACGCTGTAAAGTGAAACACATTACAATGACCGAAGGGTTACGATCTCATCATTCTGTAATTGACAGTGATGTGGAACAGTACTACTTATTGTAATTCATTACAAACTCTTACTTTTAAAAAAATTAAGCAGTAGGAAAAGAGCTATAGTTACTGTATCTAGTAGTTCTGCAAGAGAAATATAAGGCTTAGTGATCAATACATAGTTAAAAGTGAACTCCTGCTAACATACATACTGAGAGCTAACTAACAGGTCTTGGTAATTAATAGGAATAAGATAAGTGTTAATGAAGAACTACTCATTTTTCATTTGCGTAGTTCCTGCATACTATGAGTTGTTGAACGTATTGTAAAATGTTACCCATTCATGGAAGGAGTCTCCAGTGTCAGCACTTCATAAAAGTTAGACTTAAAGCTGTAACTTAAAGAGAGTCTGATGAATGTAGAACATAAGTGGTAACAAGAAATAACTTGTTTTTGTGAATGTTCTACGAAATATACAGTACCACTCAAAAGTTTGGACACACCTAGTCAGAAATAGGTTTTTTTTTATTTTGACTATTTTCTACATTGTAGAACGATACTGAAGACAACAAAACTATGAAATAACACATGTGGAACATATATGGAATTATGTGGTTAAAAATGTTTAACCTTGATGAAGCTTTGCACACTAATGGTATTATCTTACCCAGCTTGTTGGACTAGTGATCAGAGGGTTGTGAGTTCAAATCCCAGCACTGCCAAGCTATCTCTGCTGGGCTCTTGAGCAAGGCCCCTAACCCTCCACTACTCAATTGTATAAATGTCAATGTCAGTCGCTCTGGATAAGGGTGTCTGCTAAATGACATAAATGTAAATTAGTGGAATTTCTTGCCTTTTTAATGCGTTTGAGCTCATCAGTTGTGTTGAGGTAGTGTTGGTGTACAGTAAATGGCTCTATTCCACAACTATAGTAATCCAGATTAGGTCAAGAACCCTTCAACTAAGTAAAGAAAAACAACAGTTCATCATTACTTTAAGACATAAAGTGTCTTTTACGTAATAAAAATACAGAAAAAAAATATTGAACTAAAAGGTGTGTCCAAACTTTTGAATGGTACTGTAACTATAAATGGATGAAAAGTATGGTGGGTCATTAAAAATAAGGGAATGAAACACTTTGGTACACGCTGTTCTAGGTAACTGTAACTCCACCCCATCACAACACATTGTTGACTAAGTTTATATTACATCAAGCCTTATCTGGTTTTATTCCTTACATAATATAGGCAGAATATATTGCGTAGTTAAAAGTGCATTGCTATGAAATATAAATTGATGGGAAATCCATTGAATTTAGTGAACAGAACATAAGAAATGCTGCCAAATCTGTCCATTCGGAGACACATCAGCAACCACTTCGCTATTTCCTGCCCACTCTTCTCTCCATGCCACCTTTTTAAATACCAGCGATTGGCATGGCTTCCCCTCTCCCCCCTTCCAGACCCGTAACAAAATGTCTGTAGCCCACTAACACAAGCCGACTTTGTCCCAATTTGTTGTTCCATTCATGTCAAGGCTTTCAGCCTTGATCTGTCACAAGGTTTTACTGGCAACCAAACTTTTTTTTTTTTTTTTTATGAGACCCTGTTTACAGCAAAAGCCCAGGGACACACTACATTGGGATCCAGATTGCTTTCCTCTCCCTGCACTAGCGTCATTGCCTGAAACTCAGTCAACCCTTCTTGGGTACAAATGTGATGAGGTTGAACGGAATGGCCCGTTTCTGAAGTCGCACAGGCCACAGAATTTGGTCTTTTAAGGAGCAAGTTATCTCCCAGGAGGGAAAAAAAGCTTTTTCATGCCTGACCGACAAAAGTCATCAGTTGGAAGGGTGTGAAAGGGGTTGATTGACTTCCTGGCATCAATTACCCTCGTAGATAAGTCTAACTCCTCTATCCAAGTGCTAGTGGCATAAAATTCATGGTTGTCAAGGAAACGGGCCAAGATCACCGAGCAGGTGCTGTCGTAAGTGTCATTGTGGATGTAGTGGCCAGGCTGTAATGAAAGCTCATGATGCGGAGCGAGGTGTGGAATGCACAAAGCATTTGGGATGCGCCACACCGACTGAATGAATACTAATGCCCTCAGTGTATTGTTGTTTACAGAGCATTCAGGGCCAATAGATCATAAATAATCAGGACAAATCATAAAATATAAATATCCAGTACTAGGTACATTATAGGTGAGGTTGTGCCTCTGTATATTGTGCCACTCTAAATAAAAGTGTCTTCAATTTAATGATTTAATGAAATATCATGCTGTTAATGTAGCTTGTACAACTCATGGAAAATAAATAAATAAATAACTTACTAATAATAATAATAGATGATAATAATCAATATTATTACACTTAACCACACTTGTACACTTAAAACACTTAATTACACAAAATCACACTTAATGTTCAATATATATCAATATAATATGTTTATAGAGTCATAAGTTTATATTTCTTATAAATATTTATTTTTTATATTAGATATTATTTTTTATTATTAAATATTTATATTTCTTATTTCAGAATCTATATACTTCTGTGAAGCTGCTTTGTGACAAGGTCTGTTTTTAAACAAAATTGAATTGAATTAATAATAATAATAATAATAATAATAATAATAATAATAATAATAATAATAATAATTTTTGTTTGTCCTTCTGTGTACCCTTAAAGGTTCTGTTTCTAGAAAAACCCTAGGAAGCTATCAGAATCCTTAAAAAATAAACCAGCTTCCTCTTGTCCTGTTGTCATTCCCCCCCTTTGATAGAACTCCTTTTACATCACTGGATGCTAGACAAACTGATGTAATCACTGGCGGGTCAACCAAAAAAATTGTTCTTTGTGTTTATTGTTATCATTTTTTAAGTACTTTTTTGCAGCCTCAACAAACCACCAGTCTTTGCCTGTTAGAAGAGTTGCCAGGCCCCCATGTTTTAAATGAGAGGCAGTCAAGTACAGTAATTGCAGGACAATTAAAGTCCATTTGTGTAGCTGTTTTGCAAAAATGTTATGAATAACACACACCAAACTATCTTTGTAGCTGCCAATATCATGGTATTAATGAAATCTGGTTTGAGTTCAAGCCCTGGGTCAACTAGGGGCCTTTCTGTGCAGAGTTTGAATGTTCTCCCTGTGCATGCCTTGTATTCCTCTTGCAGTCCAAAAAGACAGTTTAGAAAGTTTATATCCCAAAACATATATTTCAGCATGTCATACTTTATTGTGGTTACACCAAACTGTCAAAGTTCTGGTTGAAACCTGATAAGGTGAGACACCTTTGTTTTTGGTAAACTCCACCACATACATGCAGCTCTTGCATAACTATCTGAATAAGTCTGTTGTAACATTATTATGTATGTGGATACCTGATCATTATGCTCATATGTACATGTTGAACATCTCTTTCCAATTTTAGCCCCCTGTGCTGAATTTGTGTTCATTCAGCCACATGAGCGTTAGGGGGTCTGGGGTGCAGTCGGTGCTCCAGTTCATCCCAAAGGTGTTCAGTGGGGTTGAGGTCAGGGCTCTGTGCAGGACACTCGAGTTCTTCCACTCCAACCTCAGCAAACCATGTCTTCATGGAGCTTTGTGCACAGAGACACTGTCATGCTGGGACTGGTTTGGGCCTGTAATGCTACGGCATACACAGACCTTCTATAAAACTGAATTCTTTTAGCTTTGTAGCAACAGTTTGGGGAAGAACCACATGTGTATAATGGTAAGGTGTCCACATACTTTTCGGCCATATTGAGTGCATGTATAGAGTAGAGGCCTGCATACTAATATGCACAACTTCTGCATTGAATCCTCACCATGTTTATGTAACTCAACTCAGTATGTAAATACATCCCTTACAGCCTACAGGTAAACCATCCACCACTGCCTCCACCTTGAAAAGTATATTTACAAGATATGATGATGCTGCTGAATTCTCATTAGCTAGTGGTATATGGACAAGTGTGTTTCTGTGATATGGACAAGCCCAAAGATAACTTTGGACAGCATGTCAAAATGACATCACGATTCCTTAAATTATGTCTGAGGTCAACTCACATTTGTGTGTGTGTGTGTGTGAAATATGCTAATAACAGAATGTCACGTTTGTTTTGTTGTAATACTGAGAATAAAACACCCTGTATCATGCTGTTATGGAAAAATAATCATTGACCATGTGGAATTATGTGGCCCAATGGAAAACAGAGTTAATGTCACCACCCTGAAGTTAATTATTTTCCAATAACATTGTGTCCCAGTGTATTTTCTTGCTCTTATACCACAGTTATATGACAACACTAACTATTAGAACAACACACACTTTTGATCTGTTTATAGTTGCATTAATTTTCCCTCTAACTTTATGCTTACTTTTTACATTGTAGCAGCTCTAAACAGTCATTTCCTCACCAGCTTTTATTTTTTTTCCTCTCTTTAGTAGAGGAAAATTACCAAAAAAAAAAAATAATAATAAAAAAAAAACGCCAGGAAATGTGCTGATGTTACAACTTTACCTCTGCCTGTTTCCAAGCGCTGACACTGGAGACTCCTCGCATACATGCTAAATAAATGTATCCTTACGGAATACATCAGCCTGTCAGTCAATACATGTACTTTTTATCAGTTTATTCGACACATTTTCCATACAGGTCCCTGTGTAAGTTGTTACCATAGAAATGATAATGTATTAGAATAAGCTTGTGATTTGCAGCTGCAGTATTATCAGAGTGGCTGTTAAAGAAAATTGATCAACACCTCAATAATCCAACGTTATTGTGGAATAATACAGCTTTACATAATGTTTCTGAATTTCACATTTTTCATGAAAATCCAAGACAGCAGGAGAGATGATGATCTGAGTTTTCCTCCAGTACACACTCGAGTGCTTCCAGGTATGTCCTCTGCAGGTACACGGCATGTTAAGTGCATCAGAACTCAACATAACAAAAGAATGGCAAGAGCTCAGCACTTGCAGTACATCTTGAAAGCATAAACACTCACAATTTTCTCATGCAATTTTTTTTTTATTATTGAGCTAGTGTTCTCTCAGGCGAGTTCTTCTCATTTAAAATTGGACCATTATGTGGTTTCAGTGCCAATTCAGCCTTCATCCTTAAAGGCTGGAGTGTCTTGTTCTCTCATGAGAAAATTTAGGCCAATTTTGTCAAATGTGCCTTTGAACATTCTCCTGTTGATGCCAGACGTACATCACTGTCTACTAGTGCACAAGAAACTTTGAAAGGCAAATCTATGACAGCTTTTCTGCTTGTCTGTCCACATTCATACTGCAAATGCCTTTTTTCTTTCACATACAGCGTTCTGCCGAGCTTTAGGCAGCAATCACACTCTATAAAATAGCCTTGAACCAGTCCACAATGACAACTTCTTCAAGTTCAAATCTGCAGTGTCAGGTCATGGCTAGTTCAACATTTACCGAGATGAAGACTTCACTTTTTCTCTCAGTGAATGAATGAAAGCCATCAGAGTTGGGAATTATAGCTGTGGTTTTAAGACTTTCTGTAATATGTTGTAAGAGACCAGGGTTTTAAAGGCTAATAAAATTCTAGCAAGAAATGAGGCTGTGACTTTTATAAATGCTTGGGGGTGGAAGGTGTTGAAATGCTTTACTGTTATATAGAGCAGCATATTAACATTCTGTCTTAGTGTTCCATGAGTGGGGAATTTTTCCACTTTTTTTCTCTTATTATAAGCAAAAGGTTTGTTGTGGTTCATGTAACAACATAAACTAACTAGGGAGGCCCTCGTAACACTATAAAATATCTGATTTTGATGCTGGATAACATTAGACAGATGTTCTAATAACAGGTCCTAGACGTGTTGGATGTTCATCAATATACACATTTGGTCCTAGTTGGTCTGTGATAGCAGGAAGTTGTTCTTAGAACATTCTGAGGACACTAGAAAGGACGTTTGTACCATTTAATAGACCCTACACAATATCACCATTAAACATTTGTTTAATGATGGACAAAGGATGACATGAGGACATCATTTTGCTAGAAGTTTCTTAATCAAGTGCAGCACAATGTATAAAATCATGCAGAGCTGAGGAGCTTCAGTTAATTTTCACATCAAACATGAGAATTTGGAATGACCGTAAATTGGTTTGAGTATTTCTGAAGCCGGGATTTTCAATCACGACAGTCTGTAGAGTGTACACAAAATGGTGTGAAAAACAAAAAATACCCAGTGAGCGATAGTTCTGTGGGCAGAAATGCCTTGTTGATTGGCGTGGTCAGAGGAGAATGACCAGACTGGTTTGAACTCACAGGAAGGCTATGGTAGCTCAAATATTTTCAATTTTTACAATACTATTTAAAACCATGGGAAGGGGAAAAGCATATAAGAACACACAAGATGCGAAACATGGAAGTGGATGGGCTACAACAGCAGAACACCTCGTTGGATTCCACTCCTGTAAGCCAAAAACAAAAATCTGGGCACAGGCTCAACAACACTGGACTGATGAAGAGCAGGTTTTTTCAACTGCCACTCAAATGTGCAAAGCTGCTTTATTTCAGCATTACAAATAAATACAAGGACTAAGATTTGGAAAAAGAAAATGAGTCAAGATTCAAACTAGACTGTTAAAGAATAGAATACAAAATAATCAATGACCAAAGAATGAGATGCAAAGTGATGTAGTGGTAAAGTGGAGAAAGATTTCTTTTACAGTCTCCTAATTATTTATTAAATAATTAATAAATAAATATAAGTTTTTATTCCGGGTAAATATATGGTAAATTATAATATACTACTGGGTCATTACCACAGGTAACAAGTAGGTAAATACAGAGAAACTACAGCTGAAATACTTAGCTGGATCCACTATTACCTTAACCCTAATGTTAGGGGACTGTACAAGGAAGGGTTGTGATTATTTACCCAGTAAATACATGCTAAAATGTAGTACATTATTGGGTCATTACCACAGGTAATAAGTAGGTAAATATGGTGAAAGTACAGCTGAAATACCATTTAAACTGTACTTTCTCTGTTATTAAATGTGGTAATTTCACTGTTTTATGTACTATAACTGTGTACATGAGAAATAAAGAATCTTCATCTTGATCCTGAATTGCCCAATGCTATCCTGTAATTAACTATACACTACCGGTCAAAAGTTTGGGGTCACCTTCTCTTTTTCATAGGTTTTTCTTTATTTTTTTTGCTTTCTACTTTGTAAAACATTACTGAATACATCAAAACTATGAA
>JAQQZU010000033.1:26499970-26511255 GCA_030068025.1 Parauchenoglanis punctatus
ATTGTCAGTAAACATATAAATGTCTGTTTCTCAGAGTTCCTACGTGATGCAGTAAAACCAAAACTATATTTGTGCATCCCCAGTAGGTACCGGTCACAATCAGCAACAACTTTTCAGGAAGCAAGACTATAAAAAAATTGTTGTGCAGTGTAATCATTGCTATTTTATTGCAAGTTTTGATTTTCTTCATAACATCTCTATATACATTTAATGAGAGGTTGTAAATGACAAGATAAGATGAAATCACAGTTATACGTTTTCGTTCAGTTTTTCGTGTTAAGCAGATAACTTCAAGTAGGAACTATAAAGTTCTCTGTTGCCTATAAATGGATGTGATGGTCAGGTATCCACAAACCTATGGCCATATAGTAGAGTAAAACATTACTGTCTAAATGATTTTATGAACAGATATTATATTCTTACATAGTCTTTTGCTCACTTTATTATGTGTGTAAACAGAGCAGTTTGAGCAACTATAAGGTACAGTATTATGGATGCTGTACCCCTAGTGCCTTATGTATACATGATTCATAAGATGTGTTGCACTATTAAAAAATTAAAACAGCATTAAACACAAGGGTTATAAAGGGCAGAGGTGAATAGTGTTTTATCTTAACCCTTTTTTATCCTAATCTAATTTTCCCTTTGAACTTGCAAAGCCTTGACCATCTGTGGCCCAGGAATGATAGCCAGGCAGATGCAGCAGGCTTTGAAATTGCCCCCTCTGACTCAAGCACAGGAGATTAGTGTCCTTGATATGGCAGATCCTGCAGAGGATCGCAGGTGCTTTGAAATCTCACAATCTCAGACGCTCACACTGTAATCCTCTTATCTGGAATGCATCAGCAAGTTCTCTCCATCCTTCACGACTGAACGATGACTTTATAACTGCTCGTGTCTTGTGTCTGTCTTTTCTTCAATCTGTCTTGATGTCAGTCTGAGTCTTGGGGCTTTACAATGTGGCAGGATGTGATTTGGGGATATTTTTATTGTTTCCTCAATTTGGGTATGGGCAAAACATTGAGTTATTGAAATATACAACATCAAGGGGGAAAAAAATGGGGGGGTGCTTAAATTTATCTCAATTAAATAATTAATGCTATAATATAATTAATAAATACATGCTTAAGTAGTTCATTGATGCACAGATTTCCAGCTTTCATTTCTTAAACAAACAAATAAACAAATAATGGAATCTATTCATTGTACAGATTTTTAAACGAATGGAAAAAGGAAAAATGAAGTCCAATTAAACATAAATTACACAGTTTAAGGTGAGAAAAAATACAAAATACCATTCATTCAATCACTGGGTGAATTCATCTTCAGTAACCACTTTATCCTAGTCAGAGTTGCAGTAGATCCAGCACTCCATTATACTGCTTATCCGTCAGGGTCTGCCCCACCACTGCACCACTGTGCCACCCTCACATTATTATTATTCATTATTATTTATGTAATTGTGTTTACATTACCTGCGGTATGAATGCACTTCTTTTTTAACAACTATATGTACGTATGTACTGTATGTGTGTGTATGTATCAGGCTCCACCACATACCCTTGACTAGCCCCTCATGTCCCTATGAACAGAATCACTCACCTCGAAATCTGGTGTGTCACCAGCAGGACCAAGTTGACTTTATCACGCCCTTCTCTATCTATCCCCATCCTTTATATCCTTTCTCAGCCATCCTCTCACTCTCTCTCTTTTTCTCTCTCCTTGACTCGTAAATGCTCAGCCTTTCTCTGGATAATAAACAGCTCCAGCAGTGCCTGGTCTCCAGGTTATACTGCACAACTCCAGAAACTTGGCTTGTGTTACCAGACTCCACATTCATGCGATTGGGCCAAAGATCGAAACGTTTCCCTTGAACCATGAAAACGCATCCGCTGAGGTAAAGTCGAGAAAACCCCTAGTGAGTATCTGATAGCAGTAGACATGTATCCTGATTTCCTGTATGGCAGTAGCAGAGATGGTAGAAACACAAAATACACAAATGATGAAGTGCTGTTTCAAATTCAAGAAGAAAAATGCAAAAAGTGCATAAAGTGTGAAATTAAAAAGACATTTCTTTTGAAATACACAGCACATTATTGTCATCCAACATAAATGAGGAACGTGGGCAAACATCTAAAGCTAACTAACTAACATCCTGAATCCCTGGCTAATCTCCTAAATATTAGCCAGCATGCTAATAGTTTTTTTGGGTTTTTTTGTTTTTGTTTTTTTGTGATCAACTATTCGTTATTTTAGGAGAGAAGTCAAGCTTACATTAATTAGAAACCCAACAGCATGCTAATAGTTCTGCTGATACAAACTAGCTTGCATGCTAATAGCTGGCTGTTAGCGCAACAGCTTTACTCTGTTACTTCTCCTGTCTCTTTCCTTTTTTCTTCTTTTATTTTTTTTGTAAGACTCCAGGTATGAGGAGGTTATGGTTACATAAGATTTGCCCCTTTGTTCTACTTCTCACATGTGCTAGTTTTCAAATTAATTACTGAAAAACAAAAGCTTGTAATGCACTTGTAAGGACTTTTTGCCTTCCATGTCAAATAGGAAAACAAAAATGAGGCAGATAGTAAAGGAAGTAGGCTAAAAGTACTTTGTACTTTAATTATTTGAGACTAGATGAAGCTAATTGTACAAGAAGCCCATAATATTCTAGGCTACACTGGGAAAACTAACATTTTTCAGCCTTTTCCTGTGCTGAAAAAGAAAGTGATTTCATTCATATCACGTCATATGAAGTGTATAGGTTTTTTTTTTATATATAATCTTACTCCAGCCTGCTCCTGAAGAAATACTTCCTGCAATTATATTTCTTGTCCTTTACAGCGAAATAAAATGTATATAAAGTGCTTGTACTGTGGCAGTGCTTTGTGATGCAGCGCCATGTGAAAGAGTGCTTTCTGAGCCACATGTCACATCACTATTCAATCCCACTCGCACTAGTTTTGATCAACACTCATTTTTGAAGACTGGTGTTCAACTATGGTGGTCATTATCAGGCTCGAAAAAACACTGGTTTATGGTTTATAGCACCCTACGTTTATGGAAGGACTCGAACATTCTCAGTTTCAGAATCAGCACTGCATTTTAAATTGTATAAGAATGTTTATCAATAGTGTAACGTGATAGTTATTATGATGAACATCCTATATTCCACATATTAATTTATCTATTCATGTATTTATTTATTGTTGTGAACAACCTAAAAAACATTGAATGCATGCTATATATCTGCAGCCTGCATGCATAAAATGACCCCCAAAATTATTTTTGTTAATCCATAAACAAGTATGTGAGTATTTTGTCTCATACAATATATAACCTCAAGAAATAACATTCTGGCAGTATGCTGTATTCATAGTAAATATCTTCCAACACTGTGTTTACTGACCTTTTAGTCTGATATGTAAGCTGTAGAAGGTCAAAATGTTTTCAGTTTTCTTTTAAATGAAATTACAGCTCTCTGTTGCAATCAATATTCCCATGAATAAATATACTCTGAAAATGTTGGTGCTGTTAACACATTTATATGCCTAATTCATTTATTAATCTTTGTTGTTTTTAAAGACAAAAGGAATGATTGCAATAAATGGGCATATAATTGGGCTTAAAAAAAGAATAGAAAAGACATAGTGAAATTCATAGTTGATTAAGACATACAAAGATAACACATATAGTTTCCAGATGAATTTTACTCTCTCAAATGAAACAAAATGGAGCTCTGAACGCTTGGCTTCCTAGTCCCAGTCAGACTATAATTGTTAATTCATTTCTTTTAAATCTCACTGACACTAGACAGACTTCTTATTTGTTCAGCCCAGTGGACCTCAGACAGCATTTCTCTTCCTCTCTAAATCATCTGTCTGAAACGGCTTTGTTCATGTAGCGGTGTGTCTTGAGATGACCCCGAGTAGATCAGAAGCAAAATTGGCCATTATTCTGAGAGTAATAGAAACAGAATAAGCGCAGAATTGCTGGGGTATCTATGAAAGCACCCTGGCCATACTTCAACTTCATTCTTATGCTTGATTTTTTTTTTCTTACAGTGGAACCAGCTCATTTGTTAGGCCTCCACAGCTACATTATTTCAAGGGATTTCATGAGAATAGCGGAACATGGCATAAAGCTGTCTACGTGGTGAGGTCATTTATATAACACCCCAGGCATAACCTGTGTGTAGATAGAGATGTGAGGCCAGGTGACAAATAGCAGACATTTAGGAGTGATGCTCTGTATCTTCTTCATCTTCTAATCCATTATTGAGGGAGCAAAGAGACAGAGATGGTGCCTGCCGAGAGAGAAGCAGCAGGCTGAGAACAAGCTAATGATGCATTGGTTGTGAGATGAGACGAGGTTGTGCCCCGAGGCCAGGTCGGTGCACGCAGAATGTGCGAGAGCTACTCACCTCCGCAGAGCAGCAGCAGGAAGTATCAACATCACCGAGTGGGCAGAGGGCAACACACACTGCTCGTCAGCTTGTAGGATCTGCCAGGAAACAGCAGAGACAAACATAACCATGTGTCACAACCTATCGACCGTGCACTGTGTGATGGTTACAGACCCTGGTGTGATGGTTGTGGTGTCACTGCAACAGGGCTAAGAATGTGTCTGTGGTGTGAGAGGAACTCATCTCTGTCTTGCTTTGCTTTTCTTATTCTGCATATACACGCAAAGTGCTGTATTCAAAGTTTGGTTATGCATGTGCAATAAGGATTTAATACTGAAACCACGTTTACAGTGATGAATGTGATAATTTCAAATAGAAATATTCATGCTATATCAGCAATATACTAGACTACTATTAGTTTTATTGCAATGCACACCATCTTCTAATTTTATCATCATATTAGACTTTTTTTTTCATTTTGTAAGTAGTCCCTTGCTTTCATGTTACGTCATACTTTATTGACAGAAAATGTTTTTAGGAAAACATTTTGCAACACAGACAACACCAGAGACAGAATGTCAGCACACAAGTGATACGTTTGTACAGTGTGAAAGGCCGTTCAGTCAGATAACTCGTCAATGGCCCACTTGATGGCTAGGGCTTCTATTTTGATCGCTGCATAGCGCTGCTTGGTGGGGGTCAGCGTCCGGATGATGTACGCCGCCGAAGTCCTGCACCAACACCGTGCAGAGGCCGCTCTCTGATGCATCGGTTTGCACCAGGAAGGGGCGTTCAAAGTCTGGGTTTGCGGAGTACCGGGGAGCTTGTAAGGGCCGTCTTCAGTGCCTGGAATGCGCAATCCGCTTCCGAGGTCCAGAGCACGGCCTCTGGCTTGCCCTTCCTGGTGAGATCTGTGAGGGGGCAGCTAAAGAGGCAAAGTCAGGGCAAAGCCCCAGGAAGGCACGTACCTGTCTCTCTGTCAGGGTTGTGAGTATTGCTGTACCACTGTAATCTTCTTCTCTTGGGGCTTTAGGAGACTCTGGCCAAAGCTGAATCCCAGGTATGTGCTTCTGTTAACCCCAGATGGCACTTTTTGGGGTTCGCCATGAGCCCAACCCACTGCAACTCATTGACCCATTGCGCCTCTCTCGTGATGAATGGGGCTAAAAGCTGTGGCCAGTCAGTGCAGGGCCATCCCTCTTGCTTAGCCATCCTCTCAAATCTGCCCAGGTACACCTTAACATCATCGCCTGCAGTCATCTTTGTGAAATGCCGAGGGGCGTCCTGGGCAGTACCCAAATATACAGAGGCAGAAAAACAGAACAAAAACAAAAGAAAACTGCAAGAGTAAGTCTGTTGCTGGAAGTGACTGCGTGATGTGTCTGCGGATGGCGTGGTAGTGTCGTCAAACTTGCTGGGAAGGAGAGGTGGCATGAAGGGCAGCAGAAAAGGCACCAGAAAAGGCACCTATCAATACAATAAGTGGCAGGTGAGAACAACAGGTGAAAGCCCGCTGAGAGGCGTTTTCCCTCACGGAGAATCTGCAGAGGTAACACAGAGAGAGAAACGACAGAGACAAGAGTGTTGTCTGTGCTCCTACCCCATTCACCTTTCAGTGCTGCTGCATTATTTTTATACCCTGCCATTTTTTATACCACTATATCAGGGTAGACCCCTGCCTCTGTCTAGGGTGTCTAGGGTATCTAGGGTATAGGGTGTCTAACCCTAACCCACTGGTGTCAGCCACTTCCTTTTGTCCACTTCACTTTCTGGAGGAAGTTCCATGCAGGGGCTTGGTCTTCCATTAAGATTTCTCTTCCTCCTCACCATCCTCTGTCTTTTGCTGTCTGAAGCACTCTTTCATTCTTTCATCAGTTTGTCCTGGGGGGCCATCTTCTTCGTGTATTCATGGATTTTCCTTGTTTCATTCTGGATAGTGGCTCTGACACTTCTTCTGTCCATTCATAGTTTCAGGGAGCTTGAGGAGGAGTTTCATGGTGGTAGGGCTCACCATGTTGATGACTTGGATCTTATTCCTATCATTTAGCTGGCTTCTGGTCCTCTGAAGATATTTGGTTGATATTTGGCTAAATCATCTTGATTTCCAGTCTAATCTGAACCTCAGGACTCAGTATTTGAACTCACAACCTTCCAATCAATAGTCCAGCCATCCAAACCATGGTCTTCTGTTCCAAAGGCAGCATTGTTACCATTGTACTATCCAGGAGCTATTTCCTTTTTGTGTCATGAGCGGGGTTCTGTAGGATAATCAAAATGGAGAGCCCAGAAATTCAACTCAAGCATCTATGTAACTGAACTCTGAATTTGTGTAACTTTTCCAGTCTGATTATTGACATAACCTTTTGGACTCACAAAACTCTGCATATGGCCCTATGTTTTGTGTATGGGACAGAATGTTTCACACTTTGACATGGTTTTGAATCTCTGGGCCAGGATGCATTTTTGCATCTTTAAATTTGCAAACTAACTTAGCTAGTTTATAATGTACACAGAATTCATAACACTTCAGTACACTTTCTAGTCTACACCTTTACATCTGACCACCCAATTGGTGAGAAAAAAAGAATTAATTAATTTATTTGTTTATTTATTTACTATTTCTTTAAAACTAAGGCTTGCTTCACATTGTATTTGAACTGTTTTATTCCTTAAAAATGATGGTAAAGATCTGATTGCTAATGCAGAATTTAAAGCATTTAAGAAATTTATTTATTTATTTTCTCAGCCTTAGTTTTTGGACTACACAGAGTTACGCTGTGAGGTGTGTGTGTGTGTGTGTGTGCAGAGCTTCAGCCCTACAGGCAATCACTACTTCCAAAGCAGGAAAGGAGAGACAGAACATTGCACTGAGGAAATGAAGCAAGCTGGAGATGCATCTGCAGTCTGGGCGCAGTTGGATATCTCTTACACCTCAGAAAAAAAAAATCATCAGCTGGATAATTATGCATGGAGTGGGTGGAAATTGTTTGCAAAAATAAATAAATATATAAAATCTAAAATGCAAGCCTCAGGTGCAAGATGTAGCCAAGGATCATAAATAATGTTTCAAAACCCCTTTTTCCCCCATGTTTGTGTTTATGAGCAGGGTGCCATTATTAATGCATAGTGCTCGTGGCTCAGGTGTTTGGTTTCAGAACACACTGATGTTGCTTTCCATTTCAGGTTGGCGATCAACAGAAATCTTGTCCAGTTTCATGCATTGTAACAATCTCAAGCTTTTTTATAATGCCAGTGCCTCGCCTGGGGCGACCGCTTCACATTGTCTTCTATAAACATTACAGAAGGATAGCCATGTTTTCTAGTCATCCAAAAAAAAAATCCAGTAAACAGCCAATACAAGCAATATTTGAACACAATCAGTAAACATTTATGCTCACTGATCACTACGATCACTGATGTTTGCTCTGACGTTGCACATTACATACAGATACTTTTTAATATGTTATTAGGAATTTGTCATTATGGATGCCACACCATTTTGACCATCACGAAACGTGAGAGCACTGAGTGCTGTACCTAAAGCATGTAGCTAATTACAATTACATTTTTCATCTATGAAAAACTGTTATTTATATCATATTTTACAACAAACCAGAGGCCTGTTTTTCTTACATTGATTATTGAGTTATTTGGACATTTTCCTACCACCACAATGCTTCACAGTGTGATGAGCAATGTTGGGTTTCCACTAATTTCAGTGCTTTTTGACAGGGAGAATAATTCAATTTTTTAATGTCATTTTTGGAAAAATTGTTTGCTGAGTCTCTACCATGCCTTTTGGAAAAGTCCAACAGCATATTTTGTGTTATAGCAAATTTTTGTTTGTTTGTTTTTTTTGTTTTTTTAATGAAGTCCAACTCCTTCACAGTTACCCTTTGACCTCTTGGTTGTTTCTCTGATTATCACTTTTTTATTCTCTTCAACCCAACAACAGAAAGCTATAAGGGTGAATGCAGCTTACTAGCCTACCCTGCGGAAATATCCAGTTTATATAATTACCATTACCATATAATGAAATTTTCTGACCACTTGCACCATTTGGTAGCTGATGTTCAGAGCAAAAACATAAAAAGCAGCTGAGAATCTGTTCCACACCCACTGGAGCTCACATCTATTACACCTGTAACCAGCGACAGCCTGCATGCTCTATTGCTACTTTCCTATGCAGCGCTTATGCTAATGGTGTACATAATAATGTCACAACTGTCTCCGTACTTTTCATCTCTTCCCTCCAGCACTTTAGCTGAGCGGAACTGTTCTTTATTTATTTATTTTTTAAAGACTCCCTCCCTGGAGAGATGGCTGTTATCATGTTAATTATCCATTCCTGTTGGATGTCTAAAATAGAGAACCTATCCCCCAGAGACTGCAAAAAAGCAACAACCTGAAATAATCACTGCACAAACTATCCGGATCATTCCGCATAGTAACAGCTGAACATAATTTTTTCATCAGGTAGTGAGAGATGAAAAGAGAGGGAAGAAAATGTGTTTTTTGTATGGCTTATCGTATAGTATCTTATATAGAAAATGACTGAAAGCTATGTTATATCACATATTTAGCTGTAGTAAACCAGATAAATGGTAAATCTCGGATTAGCCGATTTAGCAGGATTAGTCGACTTACCGTATTACTACTACTACTACTGACAAATCAGCAGTGACGGCTGGTCGTGATAATAAATGGGAGGGCTAATAAAAATTCTACTGCATATCAGTAACTCAGCATTACAATTACAAAACCATTATGGTCGAGCCTTAGAGAAAGGACTCTCATCATAATCATAAAACTATTACACATACACACATGAACACACACACTGGAAGATAGATAGGCATCACAAATCGCAATTTGTACATTTTTTTAAGGCAAGAACTTCAAGTCCAAAATCGTGTCATGTTTTTTTTCTGAATAGGAACACTGTAAACAGAAAATCTGCACTTACTATTAGCCAGATCTTTCATACAAACTGAAGGTTCCATCATTTGTCGCTTTTTTTAAAGTACATTTAATTTGTACTTTAATTAGACAATATTCCCTTAGTCTCTTAATCCAGCCTGACATTTGCATGAATTTTGGTCACGAACAGGTCTACATTGTGGTGTGCCAATGTGTGTCAAATAGATGGCATTACATTTGTTCTCATGACAAACTTACGTATAGCCATCTTTCATGTTGTGAACAAAGTGCGGATCTGCCACAAACACGTGACATGTCTAAGACACGCAATGACGTGCCATGTCAATCAGTATTATGCCATAGTTGTGCCAAGGGTACGCCCTATTTGTGCATAATTTGCGATGATGTCACACTTTGACACGTCTGTGCACTCAGTGGCACAAATGATCACTCATTGTCACGCTACAGTTACGCAAACGTGAAGTCATCGTGCAGGAATTTGAAGTGCACCGGCCCATGATTTGGAACATTAATGAAGAAGCCATGCAACATATGCATGCCAATGTGTTCCACATGCATTTATCTTGTCAAAAAAAATCCTATGGAGGCACGCGGTGGTAAGCAGTGACACTCAGTGATGCATGGTTATTGCGAATGGGTTGCGCGAAAAATCTTTGTCATGCCAAATTTTTGGTTGTTCAAATCCAAATCACAAAATCACCCAGGGTAGAGACTCAAAATGTGTAATTAAAAAAACAAACAAACAAATGTGATGCTGAAATACCTTGTTGATGAGACCAGACTGGTCTGAGTTAACAGGAAGTCTATAGTTACTCACATAAGCACGCTTTACAAAAGAGCATATCAGAATGCACAACACATCAAATTTTGAGGGTCAATGAGCTTCAACAGCAGAACACCCCATCAGTAACCACTTCTGACAGCCAAGAACAGGAATCTGAGGCTATCATGAGCATATGGGTCTCACCCAAACTGCACAGTTGAAGACTGGAAAAAGACTAGGTGATTTTTTATTTCCCAAAAAAGGATCTGCTGTTCTTCTTAACAATTATGAATGCTCATATGGCTCAGCTATCTGAAGAGCATTTGAGACAATATTTGGGTTGCTTTCAAGTTGGCTTCAAAACAGAATTGCATCCTGCACTAAAATGTATATCTACTTTCTAAGAAATTACCTTTTTTTTTCTCCAGATACTATAGTGAGTGTGTGATCTTTATTCAAGCACGAGCTAATAATTTTGTTAGATTAGTGGTTAATTGGTCAAAATTAGTTCATCCTGCACTTTAAAGCTTAAGGAGCTATATTTATAAAATCAGATATAGTCACTACTATTTGGCTTTAAAGACAAAGATATAATTGGCAGATGTTGGTCTTTGGTGAAGTGCCTAGCTATAGATAATGGATCAAGTGCCTCTTATTGTACCTCCATGCTTTGATCGTCTCTAATTTGAATATTGCCTCCCTGTATCCTTCATAAAAAACTAAATACATTTTTTAAAAATTACAAGAAGCCTATCAAAGCTCGTCTGATCTAGGCTGAATTGGTGACGTCTCGATACCTGCTGTCAGAGCCTCATTTGTATTCTGTTAGCTATTGGATATTGCTAGTCCTTTCCTCTTATCATACCTCATTTATTCGATTTTACATCCTCTTGGATGTGGATTGCATAAATATTTACGATGGCAGTTGGGACTCGTTCTCTGTTTTAGCAACTGTAACTAAGAATTTCTCAGCGCAGGACCTAACCGTAGGAGTTTGTCGATAGCAATAACACCATAATGAACAGTTTTCCTAGACCACACACTCCTTACAGAATCAGAGTCTTGTATGCAACCCTGAATTTGGATTACGGTCTTCTGGAGTGTCACATTCAATTCAATTCAATTTTATTTGTATAGCGCTTTTAACAACAGACATTGTCTCAAAGCAGCTTCACAAAAGTA
>JAQQZU010000033.1:26517129-26527441 GCA_030068025.1 Parauchenoglanis punctatus
AGTCTCTTTTAAAGTCATAAAAATAAAGAAATAATTGAATTAGAAGGTGTGTCCAAACTTTTGACCGGTAGTGTATGCATTCACAATTGTCCTGAAAGCATTATCTCAGAGTCTGTCCGTGATTCGTTCAAAATGACTCAGTCTGTATATCACCATTAATCCAGCAAAGAACTGTCTCCATCATCTGAGCCACAGCACCTTCATTTTTTTTAAATAGTTCAATATTTTCGTCACCGGTTGTTCTTTTTCATTGCCTTTTGTTCTGTTGAAATGCTGCACATTTGCTACTTTTGGTCACAAGACCACAAGCCTTGTTGATGAAAAAAAAATTGCAAGAATAGCTTCCATCAACACCATCATGCTCGTCATCTTGTAGACCGGTGTCTAGCTGAGCCGAGTAACTCAGGGCTGCTCTAATTTGCTATTGTAATTTGTTTTGTATAGCTGCATTGCATTCTGGGACCTTGAGTCCAGCATTTGCACCAAACCTCTCCATTACGTCTACACTGGATTCCTCATTCCTCATTTGATCTGTGAAATGGTGAGTGAGAAAAGAAGCTCTTACTCTTTTGTTTTTAGGTTTTAGGAATACGTGAACATTGCAACTTACATTTGAGATCATTATTTCTCCTCTCGAACATCAATGTAATAACAATCAATGTTCCCACAGCGATATGGAAAAACATCAACACCCAGCAAATTAGCACCAAAATCACTAATAACAGCAAATTTTTCAATATAAATATGTTTCTTCAAAGTGTTCCTTCAAAGCTAAAAGTACATCATCACTAGTTTCTTCACTTCATAATGGAAATCATCTGGAATAAGACCAAATAGTAAGGTTAGCATGCGGACTAAATATTATTTTGATGAAGCCACCTATCTTAGTGCAACATACAAATTTATGTAATAAACAAACATGTCTCCAAATGACTTTAGATGAAATTTAGGACAAACTGGTCAATGTCCAGCTCAAATATAAATAAATCCTATTACAAATATAATTAAAACGGTGACATTTTCTTTTAGCATGCAATCTGGCAGTAGATTTTTTTCCTTTATTATTCATCACTGCTGGTTTTCATATTCCATGCAGCGCAACACTTTTTTTTTTTTTTAATGAGATCCCTGTTTTTGGTTGGGCCAGTACAACTTATCACTGACAACACAATGATAAACAACACATCATGAAATCCACAGAGAAAACTCATTTCAGTCAATTATAACCAGTTGCCATGCACACAGACCCAGACAAATTATGATGTTCCTTCCTCTCTCTCTCTCGCTCTCTCACTCTCTGTCTCTCTCTCTCTCTGTCTCTCTCTCTCTCTCTCTCTCTCTGTCTCTCTCTCTCTCTGTACGGAATATTCTGCATGTGTACCTAGCAGTGTTTCACACACGCCTCACACTGATATCTGCATAACAATGCTGTATATCTCATCTTGTATTACATCAATGGACCATCAGGAGGTGAATAATTATAATGAGTTTCCACAGCATGTCACACAGCAAGCAGAAGAACACACATCCACACATGGTAATGAGAGGAACAGATATCATAATTCAACAGGAAAATAAGGACGATTGTGGATATTCCTACAAAAGCAAATGCTGTGAACAAAATAATGTCTCCAAATGTTAGATTACCCAGGAATGTGTCATTTGGAGCAGTTTACCTAAAATAAGTTGTAATAACAGTGAATGGAATATAAATGGAAATAATTATGAGATGAGATAATCTGGTTTCATAATAGCTTTGATTCAAAGTGAGGGAAGTTAGCATTTGCAGCAGTGGCTTATTCCTATGTGCTCTTAAGCATTAAATTCAAGCAACATAGTAAAAAAATGTTTCATATTAGCATTTTAAATTCAAAGATTTTTTTATACCTATTTGAAGTTTAATAATAGAGCAGAGCTTGAAAATATGGGAAAAAATCCCACTTAATTGTGGTTCATTACCAAGTGTACAAGCTCAGCGAGGACTCATAAAGATCGAGTTGGAATATCAACAAGATGAGCTTTTACGCTTTATGATGGAGAATCTAAGAAGTCGACTTTGTCAGCCTGAAGCTTAATCTTCCTCTGCTTCCTCTAATCGTCTTTTGTTTGCCTTTTACGAATGGGTGATATAAACACATTTACTGCGATGCTTAAGAGGTGATGTATCCTGGTAGGGAAATGAAATCCATTAGGGTGGTAGATAATACAGCATTACATCATGCAGAGGCAGAATTGAATTTATTCAAGTTGGAAGACGGACATAAAAGGCAACGCACGACAGATTGTACCATTAAAACATGCTCAAAGGGACTGGTACAATTAACAGACAGTTCTTTTAGAGAAACCCATTTAGCCTGTTTAATAATAGTCATGAAACAGAAACATGCCATACTACTTAATAGTGTAAGCTTAGAGGTCAAATAGAAACAGAGCACACCTTTCTATTACACAATTTGTTGCTGTCATGGTGTTACCAATATGGCATCCAAAATAGGAAACAATAACCTATGGCAGTATGTGAAGGATAGACACAATATGTAAACATTGTATACAGTTCATTTTTGGCTCTATGTGACTATATATATATATATATATATATATATATATATATATGTTATGACGGCTTCAATTTATCACTAGTAGTGAATGCTAGCTACTTCTCAGTACTGGTCCACGAGCATACTGGTTGAACCCGGCTCCTTAAATATTTTCATCATTTGTGTACATGTGTATGAAAATTATCGATTAAAACATAATAAGCTCCATGGTAGCACCAGGAGGTCTTGTTTAGACTGTAGATCCAAAGTTGGCTAAAATGGGAAATGTAGATCACAGAGCCACTGGGCAGTTCTTGTTTGAAAGCTACTGAAGAGCTCTTTTAAACGTTATAACGTGGCACATTTTAGTCCTTGAGATCCGGAGGTATCAGGCTATTTGTCACTTCACAAGTGTAAATGATTCCCATTTTGCTAACGGCACAGGCTTTACATGAAAGAACGTGATCACATGACTAGTACGCTGTATATTAAGTCTATGGGTGTAATGCAGTGTCAGAGTCTGTATCGGTTCAGTGCTCCAAATATCCATAATTGGATTTTAAGTAGGTATTTTTTTTCCATTTCTTTTATCATTTGGCAAATTTGGTTGGTTCTGCTTCCCAGAATGTAAGCAAACTAGTATCGTAATTTCATTTACCATGCGCAACTGTGACAGCATCACTCAGCACCGCACATTCATATTAATGAACTTGTTCTTTGTCTTTGAGCTTCATTTGAGAGTCATATCGCACCTGACAGTAAAAACACGTGACTTAACCTTTCTGTGAAGCTTTCCAAAAATAAATAAATAAATAAATGAATAAATAATAATAATAATAATAATAATAATAATAATAGTGTTTTGCTTTCTGCTTTTATATCTGTTTAGAACACAATATCATTATTCTGTGCTGAATAATGTACACATATTCATTTACATCCCTAATACCAGTGCACCAGACATTTCAAAATCCCAACAGTTTCCTTTGTTTCTTTCTAGAAGTCCAATTTATGTGGCCTGAACTCTTAAAACCCCTCAGGTTTCTGTTTGGCTGTGAGGAATGCAAAGCAGTCTATTGTCTACTCCCAAACTAATAGGTCTAGATCAATATTATTTCCATTATTATTACTATTATGTTCTACATTTTAGAAACTGTAAATGTTTTTGGATTCTGAAATTGAGACATGGACTCAAGTTGTGTCATTATCCCATTCGCTTCATCAGCAACCCTGTGAAATTACTCTTTCAAAAGCTGAATTGGTATCATGGGATGATGGCATGCTGTGCCATGGGAGGCAATAAAATTTACAAGAAAGAGCCTGTTTAAATTTCAGAAACATAAACGAAACTAAACAGAGAGTTGGGGATTCAGAGTGCAAACAAGGTAAAAAAGAAACAGAAGAGAGGAATAGTGAGGGTTTATCGGTAGCCATCAGCCCTGCAATAATGAGTCACAGGTTGATATCCCTGATAGCTCTAATAGAAAGCAGTGCTAAGCGTATTATAGTGACAAACATCATTGAGCGCCCAGGGTAATGGGGTGAGGTGAGTGGTAAATAGTTCAGGGTGGATAATAGGTTCGGGGCTGCTTATTGACTGACATTCTGTCAGTGTGTACAAACGAAACATTTCCCAGGAGATCTTGACTTTCCTTTTTTTTCTTTGTAATTGAACACACTGGATGTTTGAAATGGCATAATTGTGTACGTGTACACACCAAACTGTGCCAGTACCAACTCAATACTACATACTAACTCCTCACAGTAGTATATAGTATAGTATGCAGTATGTGAGAATGACTTCCTGTCAGTCAGATTTACTTGTGTATGCAGTTACTTTCAGAATTTACATTCTTCACAGAAACTGTGACCCAAAATGTGATAAATTATAATGTAGGGATGAAAGGTTAATGTGCTATAAAATGCAGACCTGCCAACCTTGATGTATTTTGCAGAGGAACTCTGTGTTTTAACATTGGAGAGCTTTGCAAAATGCAGTCGGTCGGCAAGGAAACCTTATATAAGGAAATGATACAGTATATTGTTGGTTTTAGAGTTTTTTAATCAATCAATCAGTCAGTAAAATTACAATCAGTGGCAAGAATTTTAAATTTCAAATTTAGTTTTCGTCTTAGTTGCTTACTGAAAATCGTAGTTACATTTTCACCTTTTTATTTTGTTTTGGTCAACATTTAAGGTCTTTACATATACAGGGAAATGTGAAAAAACGTAGCGAAAGTGTGGAAAAAATGGTTGTTGAATTTAATGCAACATCAGTGTTCACGTCATGAGGTTATGTGAACATTCCATACACATACTCACGTGACGATGGAGTGGACGAATGATGATGAGCTGGTGCTTTTTTTTATTTTTGCAATAAGAATGACGAAAACTTTAGGTACCTGTAAGGAGTTTCACTGCTTGGTGCTGGAGCTGAAACTCTATCACATTCTAGAAAACTCTATTTGTCTCATCACATCACAAAGTAGCCAAGGCTATGAACAAAGGACTTTACACCAACCATTTTCATTGCAGAGCTTCAATTTAATTTTTTTCCCAGACATCATCTTTAAAGTCATTATCTTTATCCTTTTGTTGTCCTTGTCAAATAGTCCTGAGTCCGTTGTGAAAGGGTTCATTTACAGGATAGTTGTTCGAAATTATATATTGTTGGGCGAAAAAAATTATAATGGCAGAAATGTGTATGTGAAAATACTTTTAGTCAGTGGATTTAACTTTTAATTTTAGTCTAAGTTTAGTTGCTGTTTTAGTCACAATTTTCTCAGACAGTTTCAATTTCAAGATGGATTATTATGGGAGGGGGATTGTCAACGTTTTTTTCTCCGCCCAAACAGAGTCAGCTATTTCATTTTGTCTTTACTCCTCGGGGCATAATGAACAGAGATTTGACTGTAATCTTCACTGTCAAATATTTGTTCATTTACATTGTTGTTAAAATTAAGTCATGAAATGAAATGTCATCAACGAACATTTATTGTCAAAATTAACACTGGTTATATTTTGGAGTTGTAAGACCTACATAATTGTGGAATCACCCAGGAATATGTTCATACCGAAAAATAAGTAATGCACAATCAAGCGGATGACATTTAAACGTCATTGTTTATTTACTTATTTGTTATCCATAAATGCATTTTTGGTAGAAAATTAGCATGACTTTCCCGCACTTCTTCCTGCCTACTTATTTTGCATGTAGTTTGAGTAGCATGCATAAACAAACAGCCAGTAAATGTTACGTTTTAGCTTATATGAATTTCAGTCGAAACAGAATAGATCGACTCTTAAGTAGAAAGCTAAAAATGTAGAGTCTTGTTTGTATAGCTGTCTCTATTTATCTGCTGTAATAAACTGTATTCAAGTAGACAAGCTATGGTGGTCCAAACATCGTGTGGCAGCTCCCTGATGATATCTCCCGAGGTTAATATTACCCCCAATATTTGAGCTCAAGCCACTTTCAGAAGAAGATAAATATTGCCCATCTGCTTTCCTCTGGCTCTGGCTTTCCTTCCTTCCATTCCAGCCTAGAAAGAAAAATTGTCAGCTTTCCCAGATGAGCCGAGGCAATAGAGCCATGTGCCAAGCTTTCAGGACCTGAGAAAGTTATGGATGCTGTAGACATTAGATTGGACTTTCTCTCATGAAAGAACGACATTTGTATTCCGTCTCCAAGCGCGCTGATTGGCTAAGGTGATTCGTGTTGCAGATGCCAGCGCTGACATTTGGAGATATCCAGATTGAATAAAACAGAAAGCTCATGTGAGGTCATAGCTGTTGACATGAGGGGTGTTTGGCACCTTTACAGGAACAGCCCTGGCTCGACAGAGAATGGTTCCTGAGATTGGACCAAGATAATAACTGAATTCTTTTATTGTCATTCTTCTGGTTTAAACAAAGGGTTCCTTTTTTAGTAGCACATTATTTGAAGGGTACCTACACTGGAACTTTATAGCTCTTTAAGCAGACTGATCTACACACGCTCATAAAGTTAAAAGCTAAAAGATTAAGGAATGTTCGAAACTTGTTCATTGACATTTTGGATTTTTTTTCTTCTCATTAGCCCACAAGTAATTGTTATATTTTATACCATACGTTGGTGTAACGGTAATTCTGCTTTACGTCAAGCCGTACATCAGCCTGTCACGGACTACTTTTCACCCTGCCTTCTATAAATTCTGTTGAATTGTGATCTCTTTAATCAAGTACAAGTTGTGTAATAAACATGAAACTTGATTATCACAGTCAGAAAACCCCACATTTATTTGACTAATATCTGGCCTTCTTAAATGATCAATGTTGTACTGGTTAATAGTTTGTTGCAGTTTATTGGCAGATAATGTTCAGTGCAGTAACAGTGTCATTTTAGTGTTGACAGTAATTCTCACAACAGCTGTCGGAATAGTTGAAGCTTATGGTGAGTACAATGCAGTTAGCAGTTGATTAATGAGCATATGGAATTATCCTGAGAAATTATACTTATATTTTTAGTGTAAATGGATGTGTCTGTCCAAACATGCACTCAAGTAAAAATAATAATAAAAAAGTTGTTCCTTTTAAAGATATCAAGAAGATATCATCGTATTTCCTATTAAAACTGTTCGAAGTATATGTTCTTTATTAATTGACTACTCCATTTTGCCTGGAAACAACTCAACCGCTGTCTTTTTGATGCTTATAATGCATGACTAATGCTATGTAGTTTGCTATTGAATTAATCAGAAGTACAATATACTGTAAATAACCAATATTTGCCAAATGGCATATTTGCCATTAGCTAGAATTTGACTAGCTGGCTAGTCAATTCATGTTTAGCTATTTGAATCTAGTCTAACCAGGTATTAGCAAAGCAACTGCTGATGACGATAAATGATGATCATATATCGTAACACAAAAACTGTTGTGATTATGTTAATAAACCCTTAGAACGGCTTTCAGAAAATGACTTTTGTTTCAGTTATATTGGAAGAGCTGACATAAAAGAACAGATTAAAGGTTAGTACTTTACAGGCTGTCGTGCTATCATTTAAAGGCCAATTTATACTTGGCCTTGCGTCAAATCTATGCCGTGGGGTATGGTGTAGACACTGTAGCCTACGCCGTCGCCTGACCTGCCCCTCTCCAGGAAGGTCACAGCGATGCACTTGGTAGCATCGTATTTGCCCCTACACAGTTCCAGCTGCTCCTTCTCCTTCACCAAAATTAGAAATGACCTAACATGATATTGTGGTAATATAAATATATGAAGTGTGAGACTCCATAGAGGCTATAGATTATCGTAATGGTCAGTCTAATCGTGTGGAGTTAAACACTGTGGTGTTATTTTTCTGCCTCAGTCCTGGCGCTCAGTGGGACCTTCGCTTCGAGCCGCTCACACTGCTGAATACAGACGAGTTAAAACACTTCAGAAATGTTTTCAGTGAGAATTCACTTGGTTTATAATTAATCTTAATATAAAAGCTTAATATAATTAATACCTGTGCTATTTTCTGTTTATTATTCCTAGGTTCGACACAGAAATATACGTCGGTCTTTAGGCAAGGTACTTTTGGCATTTATTAGAACAGGGGTTCCGTAAATTGTTGTTGTTTTTTTGTTTTTGTTTTTTTTTCCTCTAAATGGGAAACAAACTTCACATAATCTAACTGCTCAAACATGAGTCTCGCTATATAAATGTGTAAAAAGCTTTTTCTTCCTGAACTTTCCACCAACAAAACACATCAGGTTGATATTATTAACATGACTTTGATAATGGTGGTGATAATTATAACACACACACACACACACACACACACACACACACACACACACACACACACACACACACACACACACGACCTCCTGGCTATGCTTCAGGGACCCTGACCCTGTTTTCAGACCCACTGCTTTAAAAAATATTTAATGTGTGCTCCTGGACTAGGTCCCCTGATAAATCTTTGTGTGCAATATGTTAATTTTTGACAGGAAAACAAAATAAAAAACATGGCAGTGCTCATGTCAGTTACAGATAATGATTATACTATGTCATTGCTAATAATCTGCCATTACAACTCACAATCTCATCAGCTGTTATATATTCAGTCTTATAATGCAGATTCAAGTAAAACCTTCTCTTTTTTTCACAATAAAGTTTCTTGTAGACAAAAACAATATGTTTGGTTGGAATTCACTAGTTTACTCCCTGGATCAATTATACAGCACAGATTTCCTATTCACACAACAGCCTTGCTGAAAACACTTGTTGAATATTGAGCACTTGTTTCTCCCCCTGACTTGCACCTATGCTTCTTCGCTGATGATGTATTAAATCAATATTTACATTGCTCAAACATGGCCTCTCAGCTGGAAGTGTAGCAACCACTCTTCTTCACTGTCATAATTGGCCCCTTGGAGAATCCAGTATAATACATCACCAGCATACCATCTTCTTGCCATAAGATAAATGTCAACACTAAGTCTGAAATCACTTGCTTCATTCAAACAGTACTGCCTGGCTGTGAATCGGGTGTGATACAGGACTAGATCACTGCCTGAGAGCTAATGAGCTTCTAAGTGTACACATCCCAGTCATTATTTTTCCCAATTCATCATTATGGGAAAGGCTGAAAATCTCTTTTCCAGATTGCCTTGCATGCTTCTTGTCTTGCTTGCTGGGACTTCCTTGATGCAATAGTATGAAACACATAGGATCGAATTCAGATAGGAATCGGGGAAATATATAGGAGTACAGGAAACCTCAGCTTAATATGTCATTCAGACGGATCGCCGATGCAAGGAATAAAATGCGTGTGCTGTTATAGCAATGTTATAATCAACCATGGTGGTTTGATGAAGCATGAGTTACTAATACCACCCCAAAGTTGATTCATTTGACATGTCCTGAAATGTTTTATTCCCTTTATTTTATTTATTTACATTTAATGTCTTCGACTCAAGTTAGTTCATATTATCACTTATGTTATATGATCTATAAACTGTTGTTGCTTCACCATTATCTCTTTCTTTCTCTCTCTTGAAGTTATTGAGACCAAAGAAAACCCCACAAATTGTTTTTTTTCCTAAGGTTTGATGAAAATGAAACATAACAATTCTAGCAGTTTATTAATCCAGCATGTTGCACCAACATCATATGTTAAGGGTTACTTAGTACCTTATTCTAAAAGGTGTCAACTGTCTTAAAGCCTGTTTTTTTTTGTTTGTTTGTTTGTTTGTTTGTTTTCATTTTTCGTCGTGTTTATCATTTTTGACCTCAAATTCACAGCAAGACCTTAATCAAGTGAGATATTTATGCTTCAGTTCAATTATGACACTTTCAGAGCTGGCTTATGTTTATTACAAACTCACAGCAGAAATTATTCCGTGCTTATTTATTTACTTTGCACACCTGTAATGCCAAGGTGCTCTAAGAACTTGAAGCCAACAGCGTCGATAACAACGTCTAAACTACCAACAAATCTAGTCCTTCTTGTTATTAAATTGTATATCTCAAATACCATTGCAATACACTTCAAAAAAGAAGAAAGCTATTAAACATGTTTATATATATATATATATATATTACAGATTACAGGTAGGGCGGCAAGGTGGTGCGGTGGTTAGCACTGTCGCCTCACAGCAGTTCGATCCCCGGGTCACACAGGGTGCCTTTCTGTGTGGAGTTTGCATGTTCTCCCCCGTGCATGTATGGGTTTCCTCCGGGTGCTCTGGTTTCCTCCCACAGTCCAAAGACATGCAGATTAGGTCAACTGGCTACTCTAAAT
>JAQQZU010000033.1:26527541-26541065 GCA_030068025.1 Parauchenoglanis punctatus
AGAAAGGCACCCTGGGTGACCCGGGGATCGAACCCAGGACCTTCTTGCTGTGAGGCGACAGTGCTAACCACTGCACCTCCGTGCCGCCCCCCAAAAGCACTTATTTACTTTTAAATGTGTTATCATATGTGCTAGCATTTGCTTTATTTCAATCAGCCTGCAGACATATTCACTTGTTAAATCTGTAATACTTACTATACAGCTTTCCACTAATTATAACACTATGTTCCTTTTAAACTAGATGATCCAAGAGCAAGACTGACATTTCGGAGAGACACTTTGCTTGTTTTGCATTTCTTTTTTTCTTCTTCTTTTTTTCAGAAACGTGACTGACTTGCATACTGAGCTCAGTGATTCAGTGCAAGAAGAAGAGAAACTTGACAATGAGGCAAGGGTGGTTGAAAGTGCAGAGTTTTGTTTTAAACAAAGTGAAAAAACAACCAACCAAAACAAAATTATAAGCATGAACACGATCTCTGGACACAGAACAAACCTTAGCATGGGTGACGAACAACAAAAGCAAGACTGCACACTACACAAGGCAGGACTATATATACCAGACCTCATTAAACATAACATGAATCTGGTGCAAGCAGTCATGTGCTGTGATCATGTGGTGTGTTGTGGCTGATGGGAAGCGTAGACCTACGCTGCCTTGACACTTGGGGTAAACTTCATAGAAACAGTCTGATGGTTCTGCTCGTCAGATTTGGAGTGCTTATTAATCAAGCTCTGACTCTTTTATTTACAGAGAATTATCTTCTGGTTTTATGGCCGCAGTATATATTCCACCAGATGGGAAAACAGACGTTGCAGTGCAGTCGCTGTATAACATTATAGCCACACAAGGAAATCTGACAACAATACCATTCTAGGGCTGATCTACATTTATGCGAAATACAGATAAAATTCACCCAGTGGAAAAGTTAATTTACTTGAGAGGAAATGATGTGGGGGCATGACATATGCTTTTGTCTCTGGTTTTGTAACAACTCTTCACAATTCAAGCGATGTCTAATGCTTCTGTCTATCTCAGTAAGGCATGTCGTCTCTCAGATGATATCATTTACCCTCCATATACAATGTTATCTGTTATTTGGTATAAAAAAGTCAATAATCAATACCACTCAGACTCAGAGACAGTTTCTACCACCAAGCCAACAAGATGATCAACAGGCTATTACACTAATGCATGCATTCGAGCTACTATTTCCAAGGTCACCATGACACACACATTTCTGATGTAAAGATATTATGCACTTGATAACCCTCTCTTCTATCCCAATCTCTTGCAATATATATTATAGTAGAAGTGGTTCTCAGGGTTAAGGGTTCTTCAGGTTAAGGAGTAGGGGTTCTTTTTGCTATGGAATTTATAAAGTCACAAAGGACACATCTGCACTCTTAAAACTTTCAGTTGGTTTCATTTACAGTTTTACAAGCACTCAGCACAATATAGCACATTTCCCACTAATTTACCATGCATAATTGGAAATTCCATCTGTTATCACTTTTTAAAGGTGTGCCATTGTGTCCAAAGATGCTCTTAAAATGAGATAAAATTGGATTCGCACACAGACAAAGCAGATGTTGTGTGAAGAGTATATTAAGAGCATGAATTCATGACCTGAATAGTGTGAATGTGCATAAAGATCATTTCACATTTCACTTTAAATCTGTCAGAAAGGCTTTCATGACCTTTTAGATATGAAATGGATTTAAACATAGCATCAATTCCAGTGGTTTAAAAAGCCAATATTCCAGTCAGATATTCCTTTCAACCTTAATGACTTAGAAAGTGTGAAAAGGCCATCTGAAAAAAAGACAGAGAGAGGGGAACATATAAATTCAAGGAGATCAATGCAAGAATATTGGAAAAAGAAAGGAACAAAGCATGAAACAATCCCCTCAGCAATAAATGAGTCCCTTAAAATTATTGATTGATTCTTTCAGCATGACCCAGAAAATAACACACCTCATACACATGTGGAACTATGTAACTGGATTTGCATGTTTTCTGGTTTGAAGTGAACCTCTGACTCCAGTCCCGGAAATCAAGATCGATTTTTTATTCAAAGTTTTACCCATGCTCTAAGGACGATTTCACGATTGCCTTTTGTGTCCAACTGATATTGCATTAAAGAACAAAAAGCATCCAGTGAGCGATGGTTCAGACAGGAAGGCTACAGTAAATCAAATAATCAGTCTTTACCACTGTGGAGAGCACAAAAGCATCTCATATGAGTCATGTCGAACCTTGAGGTGGATGGGCTTCTTCATACCATTCTGTGTATTTTTACCTATGGCATTTGGTGGTGCAGTTGGTTTTCATTCCACAAAAGCTGACACCATTTGTTAAAGGTCCACTGTGTAGGATTTAGGGGGATCTATTAGCAGAACTGGAATATAATATTCATAAGTATGTTTTCATTAGTGTATAAAGATGGCTTTGGACTGCAGGTGATACAAACAGTTTTGGTACGATGGTTTAGGCCTACAATTGCCAATGATAACTTTAGGACAGCAATTTCCACATACAGTTTTGCACTCAAGTCTCCATCAGTGAACAGCTGATAACATCAGCAAAATAGACTCCATGTTAAAACTATAGTGAAGGTATATATCTACAGTGAATTTCCTGGCTACACAATTGCACTTTTGACCATATAGCACTTAGTTGTAGAAGGGAATTATTTACAATCACACTATCCAGTGTCACCCAGATGAGGATGAGTTCTTTTTGGTCTGGTTCCTCTCAAGGTTTCTTACTCATGGCATCTCAGGGAGTTTTTCCTTGCCACCACCTCTGGCTTTGCTAATTAGAGATACATTTACAAATTCCCTCCTTCCATTATCTCTACCACCTATTCATCATGGTCGTGGGGGACCTGGAGCCAATCCCAGGTGATTTCATGTGAGAGGCGGGGTATGCCTTGGGCAGGTTGCCAATCTATCGCAGGAGAGATAGATACAAGGACAAATAGAAATTCACGCTCACATTTACACCTATTGGCAATTCAGAGTAGCCTGTTGAGCTCATCTGAATGCCTTTGTACTGTAGGAGGAAACCAGAGTGAAACCCACACAGACACGGGCAGAACATGCAAACCTCACACAGAAAGGCTGTAGTCGGCCAGCAGGTTCGAACCCAGAGCCTTCTTGTTGTGAGGCATGCCACCCAATTTATAAATTCTTATGTTTAAAATTTATATCCAGAATATATATTTTTTAAAGTTTCTTTGTGACAATATCTATTGTTAAAACTGCTAAAATTAAATTGAAATTGAATATATTTCTCTACTTAGATATAAGATGCAGTCTTCACATGTATTTCTGTCTGGCTACCATGTTTGTTTTCTTTCAATATGTTTAACCATGAGGTGAATGCATGCAGTGAAACAGGACAGTTTTATCGGTTTCGGAAAAGATAGTTTGTCATACAATTTACCCAGCTAGTACAAATAATTCTAACAGTAGATCGATTACACCTTAGCTATTGTAGTTACAGCATCTATGTGCATTAAGTTTAAACCTACACACCAAAAGAAAAGTTTTTTGCAAGTTAATAAAGGAATAGGTTTTCCTCCTTTTCGTGGTTATTAAACACTCCGATGCAGACATGTCCAAGGAGCCTGCAGTAGTGTCCTATGACGGAGGATCCTCAAGCACAGATGTGATTGATTTTGTATAGATCTGTTTCACTGGATTAGTGATAGTTAATACTGTTTTCAGGACAGAGAGAAGAAAGAGGGGGATCATGGGTAAGGCATTTGCAGTATCCATTAAAAAACCCACAGAAATGTTGTAGTATAAAGAACCCAGTTAAAACAGTGGTGTTTTGGAGAGATCAGATGTCAGTGTTTATAAATATAATAAGAGAAATGTTGTGTTTCTGATATACACTGTACGTGATCAACACATCTTTTTCCACTTAGAACTGATGAGTCATGAATATACTTTTTGGAGGTCAATTGTTTTCTTTCTATCTGACTGCTTTTGCTCCAAATTGCCTGTGACATCATGATGCATGTGGGTTAGGATGCAACTGTGCAAAAGTACACAGTGAAATGACCAGAAGAACACGAACAAAAACATAGTAAGGCAAGATACAAAAGCAGGAAATAGTGATGAGAGACGAGGCTTTTTGCAGCTTTCTGCAGGTATAGATGGTTCCACAGGTTCCTCATCCCAGTACACTTATTCACAATCTGCTCACATCCTGTAAACACACCTACTACTGTTTGTCTTTACCCTTCTACACCTGTATGCTGTAATGATTTATAAACCCACTATCAGGACGGGGTTCCGTTTTGAGTCTGGGTAATTTTCATGTCGTCTCAGGTTTTTTTTTTTCTCGGTGCCCCTGTGTGTGACTCCGTGGTGACTCAGTAGTTTGTGCTGATTGGAAAGTTGTGAGTTCAAATCCTGGTTCTGCTAAGGCCTTGCTTTAGCTCTTAATCCTCAACTGCTCATTTGTATCTCCTTAATTTTAAGTCACTTTGGATAAAAGTGTCAGGAATGGAGGCCTGGGAAAGCCTTCATGTGGTGAAAGTTCGACATGGTCTACTATGTATAGTTCTGCCAAACTGAAATGGGTTTCTCTTTTACAAATATCTCAATCGCAAGTGATCTCACTTTAAAGTTTGCTTACCTTCACAAAAGAAAAGGGTATGAAAACTGAATTTAAAGATTTAATACTGACCGCAGCACAGTCAGTCAGTCAGCACAGACATTTTGGCAGCTGTCAGTATGCGATTACAAACTAAATTCACTAGGCTCATGTCTCAGTGCTTATGGTGTATGTAGCCTAACTATTATGACCAAAGCTTGACATTCATGCTTAGCTAGAAAGTCTTTGAATAGCTTTTAAGACTGATGTTTTTTTTAAACCATAGCTTTTTGTTAAACTAGCTTCCTACCCATGCTGATATTTTCAGGCAGGCACCAAGGTGATGTTAAAAAGTAAGTCATTTTGGTATAATATATTAATGATGTATTAACATAGGGGTGTCAAAATATTTCACAGGCATAAAAAACAAATTTTGAATTTTTCCACTCAATTCTAAAACCCCTGTGTTGTTATTGGCTCAGTGTTAATGAATAGAGTATTTAACCAGTGCTGTTGTCTTTACAGTTTGTACACCAGCAGTAACAACGTGCCCTTTAAACTCTACGGCCTTTAGACAGTGTCTCAGTCCTTAAGGCTCAAGAACGCATCCAAGTGAAAACCGTTATTTGAAATCCATTTTATTTTCAAATTAGACTTTTCTAAAGGTTTAGTGTGAAATGACCTTTATGAGCTTTCACACTATTCACTTCAAGCATTTCTTACCATTATACAGTTCACCATGTGCTATATAGTGCCATAAGTATTTGGACAGAGAAATCATTTTTCATATTTTATCACCATAATGGATTTCAAATAAAGACACCAAGATGTAATTAAAGTGTAGAGTTTCAACTTTAATTCAAGGGGTTTATCAAAGATATTGCATTAGCCATTGATGAAATACAGCCATTTATTATAGTAACCTTTCTTTCTTTCTTCCTTCCTTTCTTTTGTTCCTGGGAGAAGTACAAATGTGGTCAAAATGATGTAATAGTAATCTGCAGTTCTTTTTTCTTTCTTTCTTTCTTTCTATCTTTCCTTCCTTCCTTTCTTGTTTCTTTTTTTTCTTTATTTCCCACCCACTGTGCTTATCTTTCCCTTTCCATTTCTCGTTGCAGGTGTTGTTAGACAGGTCCTAGAAGTAAGGCAGGGCATAGTCAGTAATCTCTTCTGCAAATCAAAAGATCCATTAAACCAGGTACTTAAAGATGTTGGGATAAAAGTCTGAGATGAAACGCACCATTAACACACACACTTTTTCGTTGCCTGAATTGTTTGAGCTGCGACTGGCACTACATGCTCTGTTGCACTTTCGTTATGATGGATCTTATGTCTGAGCGGCTCTGCAGATTCAGGAGTGAGTGATGGAAAATCGTGATTTATGGTGACAGCTGAGCCATTGGTGATTAGAGAAAGCAGAGATGCGGCTTTACAGGACAGATTTTGGAGTCTTTCGCTCCAGATTGTTGAGACTGCAGAAGCTATGTCAGTATGCACACTTGGCATCATTAAATATGGGGATGATGAGGATTTGTTTCCTGTCCATACGGCAGTCAGTAATCGACTGACAGATGGAGTCAGGCACAGACAGTTTGGTGAGAAAGAGCTATTTTCAAACATTATATCTGTCTAACATTTAAAAGTTCAAGGAGACGTGCAGAATATATGAGAATGCTGTGCTGTTGCTTCTCACAGCAGCTTCCTTTAGTTACTTCTGTCTTGTTTCTGGTTGAGAATAAGATTTCAGACCCAGGCCTGAGTGATGGATTTCCCTTAGCCTTGATCTTTCATTATGCAATGTGTGTCCACTGGCTGTGGATTAAGTTCAGCCCTGGATCACTTGTGACGTTTCTGATCACAACCGTTCATCATTGTCAGCGAGGTTTTCTCTGCTTTGCTCTTGGAGCTGCATGACCCTCTGTGTCACTGTATCTCTAGTGCTTGTATCGCTCCGAGGCTCTGTGGATCCATGGTGCAATGTGCGGAGTGGTGGTGTTACAGCCGTGTGGGCCCTGTCAGCCCCAGCCATCACTCCAGCTGTGATCAGCTACGCCACTGGAATTCAATGACAACAAAACGTTTGAAGGACTCTGAGGGATTCGTCTGTCCCTGCCTCCGCGTGCCTTTAATGTTCCCATTTTGATTCGCAAGCAAAAGACTTTCTAAGAGCTTAATGGGTGCTAAATTTAGTGTGAGCTATTTTGACCTGAATGGTTGGATTTATGGGTTCCAGAAAGATGGTACAGTTTTAATACAGGCATGAGATCAGCAACGAGTGATGCTAATTTATCCGCGCTGTGTGTGGTAAAGACAGAGTCTTTTTATTTTCTTATGTTCAAGTGCTTCTTAGACTTAACTTCCTGGAGTTAATATTGTAGAATTTGGTCTCACAAATAGCAGTGACACTGTACTCTAGTCTTATGCTGCACCTCCAAAAATGATATAAACCTGCGTCACTTTCATAAAGTTTATTTTAATAAGCATCAGCTGTCATAAAGACCAGCTTTCTTTCATTTTCATGCTATGTTGATAAGTTGTTGAGGTCAAAATCAAATTGCAATGTTATGTCAAAGAAAAACTCCTAGGTCCTGATCTAGTCATAGCAGCACATTTATTTTGTTTTATTAGAAATTCTGACAAGCTTGATGATTACGATTGGTAATTCTTATAAAAATGCAAATCTTTCGTCGATTGTTTTTCATTACAGTGATAAATGTATTTGTAAAAATGCAACGAAGGTTTTGCTTTTCAGTGTAGAACATTTTCTGCATGGCACTAATGAAAGGAATTGCTACCTGTGAAATATGAATCTCAGTATATTACCAAGGGCTGAAAGGGACATAAACAATGTAACAAAAGAATACTACTTAAATACTGTATGCGCTGCAGCATCTTCTTTACTTATATTACAATATTATATTATATTTGGCATAAATTTTTACCAGAAAACCTGCTGTGCATTATTTTGTAGTACATGAGTTATTAATATTTTATCTGGCTTAAAATGAAGTCCATTATCCTTGCAAATAATATTTCTTGAATACTTACAACACTGTCACAATGTCATAATGAAAGATGTATACAGTATATACACTGCATACTCTATCTGACTTTAACTGCAAGTAATCTGAATTTAAATCTATTTATAAGATTATGATGTAAATATTTTTCTCTGCCTTTAAAGTAGAGTGAATTTGGTTTTAATGTTTTGTTATGTCAAGCTGACTTAGGTCCATACACAGCTCATGTCTATAGCCATATAATCACAGCCCACAAAGTAAAGTAGTACCAATCAATGTAATAATTATTTCAATAAGTTGTCAATAAAGGGTTTTTTTTGTTTGTTTTGTTTACTTTATCATTTACAGCTACTCATTTGGCAGATACATTTTTTTTCTCCACCAAAGAAACATACACATGCTGTGTAAACATATTGACTATGTGTAACAATCACATTAATCACTTCATATTTGGTTTCGTTTAACATGGCTTCCACCCTCATCATGAACAGCTTATAAAATAGCACTTTCCAGCACATCCTATTATTTTGCACACAAATTGTGCAAACTAATTATACCACAACATACTAAATTGAGGTCAAGAAATCATAATGCTTGTGCATGGATATAATTTATATAATGATGCCATTAAATTAAATTCTAGTGTAATATATTGTGAATAGTGGGGCTGGACTATAATAATGCTAGCTGCTTGAGCTGGTATCGCACAAGAACAATTCTGTATCTCCAAGGTCTGAGGCACTGTCCACACTAATAGGTTTCAGTATTATAATGCATCACTTTTGCTATGTTTACCCCTGGCATCGATACTACTCTGGTGTTTTCATTCCGCTGAAGCAGAGCATTATGGTTAGGAAACCTTTAGAGTGGAGGACAGAAACGTACAGTATCGGAAAAGATAATGCAGACACCTACGTTCGCTAAATGATTGGGTCTAAGACGTTGGACTAGTGATGAGAAAGTGGTGAGTTCAAATCCCAGCACTGTCAAGCTATCGCTGATGGGCTCTTGAGCAAGGCCCTTAACCCTCAACTGCTCAGTTGTATAAATGAGACGTATGTAAGTCGCTCTGGATAAGGGCGTCTGCCAAATGTAAATGTAAATGTCTTACAGGTCATGATGTAACCTTCCCCGATTCATTACATTTCCATCAGGTGAGCCTTTAGCAGAAGAAAACAAATGGCATCAGCCTCGACTACCAGTGGTGAACGCAACATGGATAATGAATTACAAGCATTGCTGACCTTGTTGTCTTTGCTAGCAGCTGTTTTGCATATAAACTCTACATTTTATAACGTTACAACTGCTTACATGTGCAGGAGGAGAGCTATTATTCAACTAAGCAACCGTCTGCAGACTAAACAACCTGCTTCCTGTTTGCGCATACCTAGTGTACATGAATGGTCACGTGATATGTGCTTTCAGGTGTGTTAGTATGAGTGGAGATTATTTCTAATACACGGCTAAAATACTCCTCTGGACGGAGATCCAGAGATCCAGATTTTTGTTTTACAGCCCTCGTTTTAAACTAAAACTTATAACCGGGGACATGGCTTAAGACATGGCTTTGATATGGCTCAACCTCACTTGTGTGACTCTTACACAATTTCTAATTAGCATGTAAATCTGGAGTTACATGATGTGAGAAGTAATGTCCCTTTTTCAGCCCTGTCATTAGTGCAAAACCTTAACCACGGAGCCACTGCTGGCCACTAATAATTTATAAGGACTGTATAAATATATATTTGCTACTCAGAAGTTCTTCCATGTAATTCCATGTAAGTTTGTTTGTGAAATTTTGGATGAGTTAATATGCGCCAAGCAGCAGAGCCAATCTCGACAGGCGGTGGTATTTATCATTCAGTTTATGGGTAATTTATTCAGAAATGAGGAGCGCAGACAATGCCTGCTCCAAAAACTCTATTGCCGTTATTATCACAGATCTGGCTGTTTGTGTGCACTAGAATCTGATTTAAGCCCTTTTAAAACATTACTCACGCTTACGAAGAGACTGGAGATTACTGTATAGGATTTCCATATCTCCTGTGCACCTTTGTTTCTTCGGGATCTGAAAGGATATCATCCTTTCCTCCTACGCTTGCTTGTGGCAACGTAATTGGTTATTTAAATAAGCGACGAGGAACAGCAGTACCTGGTGCATCTCTTACAGCTTGTCCTGTCATCGCTTAGTTGTACTATTCAAGTGCTGACCTCAAGGGGGACCTTCGTGCCGAGACGGCCATGACTTCATGAATCACACCTTAAAGCAAGTCGTGAGTGAAAACAAGCCGTGAGTGCTTAAAGATGACCATAAAAAGAAGTCGTGCTGCTAAACATCCATCTTCTGGATGTCGCTCTGGATACGGACGGCTGTTAAATGCTTCAAATGTAAATGTGAATCATCTGACGAGTGGAAATTCTGGTCTGTTGTTTTAGGACAATACATCTAATTGAGTTTTGTTTTTCAGATTTATTTTAGTTTTCTAATTCTCTGAATAAATGGTATAAATGAGTTAGCAAGGTTAATCTCTCTGTCTCGCGCTCTCTCTCTCTCGCTCTCTTCTTTAAGGACATAAGAACAAGAATAAGGCTGAAGTCTTGTCTTTTTTGTGGTAATAAAGATCGATATGGTACTGAAACACTAAGTGAGTAAACATTGAGGAAAACGCTCCCAGAAACATATAGACACAATAGCAACTGTGCTCTAAGTACTTTACATAATACAGTGGCATTCATTGCCTAATAGTGTAGATACAGTATGTTGACATTGAGAGATTACAACTCAGCATTTATTGATGCTATGAGGAGACTGGAAGAATCAAGGGCACATTTCCTTTTTGTTAAATACCACAATATGCACTCAGCCTTACATTTTGTTCATAACACTGGGGCTTATAAAAGTAACCTGTATTATGTCCTTTAAACAACATAAAACACATATAACAATGTAAATAAGTACACTAATACACTTAAAAACATACTTTTATAATGTTTTTCCCAAATTTCTCCACCACACAGTCAGGTAACTATTATTATTATTATTATTATTATTATTATTATTATTATTATTATTATTATTATTGTTGTATTTGACTTATTCATCATTTATTATAATAATATTATTAATTATAATTCATTATTAATGCATTTATTTAATATGTTGGTCCACATAAATTCTTAAAAAAATGAAATAAAATATTTCACAAAATAAATCAGCAAAATTTCAGTTTTGAGCCAAGTTAATGATTTGGTTAAATATCCTATAAGTATTCATGAAACCGCTATAAGTAGGAAACCACTCAAAACCTCACTATACTGTTGAAGGCAAGTTTATTCTTAATATTTTTCAGCCAAAGGAAAATTATAAGGGATGTTTTTTTGTTTAGTTTTTTTCATTTTATTTTATTGTTCCTTAGCCCAGACAGTAGCTTCAAGTTTAGTGTTGAAATGATTCCATTTGGTTAAAGGCCCTTTAGATTTTGTCAGCATTGGGGCTAATTTATCTACGCCTGCTTCGCTGACACATCTATAAAATCATCAGCAGTGACTGAGAACGCACACATTAAAATACAATAGCGTAATAAACATGAATGAGGTGAATTACATTCTTGGATTACATTTTCAAAATGCCTTGAAGGAGGAGAAAATAGACTAAACAACAACAATTTACTCAAAAACAAATTACTTGAAAGCTTAAATAGCTGGCTAACAGCTAGAAGCTTTTGGGGGGAAAAAGGCCTCTTTATGGATGTGAAACACTTAATATAGCAATCATGTATGTATATGCGTAATAGTTTTATGCCTATAAGGCTTAACCTTAATGGTTTCAGTAGTAGAATTTATTACCACTCACATTCAATAATCACACTCAGGCATCACTGCTCTGCTATTTCTGTCTTTTGTCTTTCACGCTCTACATCGTTTTTGTCTTCGTAAAACTTTTTGTTTTCTTTGTCGGTCCTTTGTCGAGATTGCCTGAAGGCTGTCCACAATCGACCACCACTTGAGAAAGCCTTGCTTCCGGCTCTCTGACAAAATGCAGAGCTGCTCGTGCGCCACACGTCATTAACTGCCGTAATACTTTAGCGCACTGATGTATGGAGCAATTCAGTCTCTGAAACTGGCTCTTGGCAAAATTGCCTTTCAAACTCGCAAGGTTTCATTGCTGCAATGAAATCTGTCTCTGATGCACACTCTAGTGATTTGTACATGCTTTTTTTTATTTTTTCACTCCCATCTAATCTTTTTTCGTCTTCTTTTTTTTTTTAAGTTAAGGCAGCAGTGTAACGCAATGCAAGATCAATCAATTCATTTCAGTCAAACCTACTCCTGTCAAAGTAGAGCAAACTATCCGAGACTGAAAACCAGTAAAAGCTGGTGTCTCTGGCAGTGTGTGCCTCCCAATGAAGAGCTTTAAGGATAGCGGAATATAACAGTTCATCAATAAAACTGCACAGAAAGTTTTCAACTGCTCAGAATACCTTCTGTTTTACCAGCACTCAATTTAACAGCGCTGCACTGAATTAATTTCAATAAAAAAAATTAATTATACCTGAGATATATAGCTGAAAGTTGGTGGCAGGCAGGTATAAAATAAGCATATAAAAAAGATGAAAAAAATCAAGTAAATATAACAGTAAAAACTGCAAACAGAGTTACAACATGTAGCGGTACTAAGGGCAACGGGATTTATACTCTGCCATAAGCTTAATCATATTATGATTAAATGACCTCAAACAGAAAGAGGTGAAGACTTAAAAGCATCAGGAACTGAGCCTGGTTTGTCGGACAATTTATCAAACCTGGCTGGGCAGGTAACATACAGACAATATTCCTTTAGGCTCTGTTCCAAGTTACTGGATAAAATCATCCAGAATACATTTCTGAGAATCTGGTGAAATTCACTCAAGGCTAATTAGAATGTAATTAAGCCTCAGACATAATGAACTAGAGATGGCACCAGATCAGATACCTGGGATTGGTATATTGGGCTGATACCAGCAGCAAAAATAAATTAATTAAAAAAAAAAAGAAAAAAAAAATAGATGGATCAGATAACTGAGAAAAATCCTGTAACAAATGAAAAAATGTAAATCCTGTACATCGAAAAATGGAAACGATAGGAATTGGATTTGGAAAGGGTTTACTTTTATTGTAAATGTACAATAATATACATATAATAATAATATACAATATAATACAGTATATAATACAATATTGTAAACGAGTACTGAGTATTTGAAGATTTTCTGTTTGGAATGATTTTTATTATATTTTAATATTATTATATTGATTATTTCCATTTAGATTTGTGTGTGAAGGATGTTTATATATGTATTTTTCCTCCATTTGAGTGCTCAGTTGAAGAGTATACACATTTAAATTAATTGAATAAAAAACATTTCAAAATTGGCTTCACTTCTGATAGCATCTACTTCCACATCAACTTTCACATTTTGTTTTGCTAAATTCATTTAGTTCAGCTTTAACCACATGAAAATGCGTACATGACTACAATACTCAGCCATTATGAGTACTTGAATAAGCTCGCTGCTCTGCACAAGGAAGTTTCACCTTTTTTCACCTTTTTTCACTTCACAAACTCATCGAAAAAAATCACCAAAATCCAGCTCTTTAACACGATCCGAGTTAATGGTCAGACCCGTTTTGCAACCCGTTTGAAAGAATTAGCACTTCGACAGCTCCAGATACAGATATTTTATTCCTTACTTACGACAAAAAATGTGAAGATGAACTGTGAAAGGGATTTCCATGCAACTACATTGTTTTCTTTTAGCATGAGACAAATTGTTGCTCCAACATCCATCCATCCATTATCTATAGCGCTTTATCCGTCTGGGTCGCGGGGAAGCTGGAGCCAATCCCAGCATCTTG
>JAQQZU010000033.1:26563195-26578144 GCA_030068025.1 Parauchenoglanis punctatus
ATATATATAGATAAATGTATAGATTCATAAGTTTATATTCAGAATTTATATACTTTTGTGGAGCTGCTTTGTGACAATTTCTGCTGTTAAAAGCGTTATACAATTAAAATTGAATTGAACTGAATTGAATCACTGTTCAATGATCATGACACTGATATTCAGGCCTAATGCTGGAGATTTGTTGGCCATAGCAAAATCCAGTCACAGTCATGCTGAATTCGATGCATAACACAACCGCTGCCATCCCACTTCCACTTCACTTCCTGACTCTCAAATATGTAAATTTATATAGTATGCCAAGTACATGAATTTATTTTGAAGTCTTCTATAGCATAACAGAATCAAGCAGAGAGTTTGGATCCATGTTTTAATACAAAATTCAAACATAGTAAACAAAATTACAATCAATATCAAACTCAGCAATCAGGCAGTAGTCAGTCACAGGAAAACCCACACTAAGAATAATAACCACTCAGCAGAATAACAAGGCTGTGCTACATTCATACATACTACCAACCAGAGAGGTTGAAGGCTAATTTCCTCTGAGACACAGGGGAAATTGTTTCCTCTGAGACACATGAAACCAACCAACTGTATATTCTCAAACTTCTGCTCGTGCTGCATCTCAGGGCTGTGTAACACACTCAGGAAAATGCTATCCACCCTCTTCCACATACATGAACTCGGATACACATGATTAGCTAGCGTTACTATGATTGACGGGGAAGACAGAGCATGCTCCTCCCACCCAGAAACCACAAACAATTTCGTTCTATTGGACTCCCGGCCATAGACCGCTGTGGCATCTAAGAATTTTTCAATTTTCTTTGCATGTTTATATATTAGAGCAAAAATGTATAAAGGTCCAGTTACATAGAAGTCCTCGCTTACAAAACTACCACAATTAAACATTTCAAACTGTTTAATACATATGTTTTGTTTCTCACTGCCACTTTACCACTTTTGAGTCGAGCTTGATACAGAGAATAAACATACTTCTTTGGCGGGTTGGAGCGCCTGCCGACCCTCAACGACGGGACTGTGTGTCCGCCGGCGTCACAATATACAATATTATTTTCATAGCTGCTATTTTTTAATCAAGCTGTGTTGTCAGACCCGAGAGTCAAAATAAAACAAAAACTGTGAAATTTGTTCACTTTCGGATGTAACGTCTCTAGCCTTGTAGCTAGTCTGTGGTCTGATGAGCTTGCTTTAGCTAAATAATTGATGTGTAGTTTCAAGTTGTTTGCAATTAGCAGGGTTAACAATTTTTTTTATGTAAGATTAATTTAACTTTCATTCTGACATATTTGTCCTGCTAGGATACTGGTGACATAATTACAAACATTTAAAAGCAATGGGTAGGTTAACCAATTTGCAGTGTGATAGGTTAGATGCTTATTCAGTTACCTATTTAAACGAAAGCTCTGCCAGTCATGAAATCTTGGCAACAGCACATCTGGCTCTGCTGGAAGACCTCTGAACATCCATAAGACGTGAGAAGGTTTTTCGGGATGGCAGGGAGTTTTTATGGAGAGTGACAAGTGGCTATTAAGTTGCTTTCATCTCCCAAGGCACCCAGGATGGTGATGTGCCAGCATGCCAGCACGAGGGGAGTGGAGGTCTCTCTCTCTCGCTCTCTCTCTCTCGTTTGCTTTCTTTCTTCACCTACATTTAAAGATTTGCATTACAAGCTATTATATTACTGTTATATAGAATGTAGGCTATACATGTCACGTTTGTATAAATTAAATGTTCAGACATCAGCTGGAGTCCGATTGTTGACAGCATTGATTTCTTTCTGTAGTGCTTTATTCTGGCTTGATGCTACTGCCAAATAGAAATAATTTGTTCAATTGGATTTGAGACCTTAGAGCTTCTGTTTATTTTGAGGGTGGAGAAGTTTCTCTTCTTGGCTGTATTATGCCTCTCCATGTCATAACATCTAGGGGCATGGCCTAAAAACGGGGTGAGATATTTAAATGATGATGGTTTTCAGCTGCCACATTTCTCAATGCCCGATCATTCATACACCGTGATTGGCGAGATATGAAATGTTTCACAAATCACAAGTGAACCCTGTGATATGATGATTTTTGCACTTGGGTCTGCGTTGGTGTTTACATTAGATTGATAAATGAGAACCTTTGTCTGTAGGGTGGATTCTACATACCTACAACTGCATACTTTTAATATTAGTTTCACTGTGGTTACTGAGTAATTTCCAAATAATATGGCTCAACATTAACACCTGAATTATAATCTATAATGGGTTGAATGCATGTTTAAGCAACACCTTCTACTGACTTTACTTTTTTTATCCTAATCTTTTGCAACCTGATTTTAGTCTTCTTTTACCTTCTTCAAGTCCTAATGTATTCCCATTTCTCCAGCGATGCTTTTGAGCCATCACTGCACCTGTCAACCCACTGCTAAATAAAACGGTATGATGGTACGTTTGAGCTTGAAATAGCAACACAAAATGAAAACAATCTATTTTTCCATCATGCTTTCCTGAACATTTGACAGATTTGGGAACTGCGGGAATTATGTGTAATACCGGAAATGATGTTCGCCTTTTGCACAGAATGTTTTGCAGATCCCTGAAGACTGCTCTGAGAAGAAATATCATCTTTGTACAGAAACACTCAAAGGCATAGCAAACTGTTTATCACAAATAATATAATTGCTGTTGGTTGAGAAACTATTTGTAAGAGGAAGTAAATATTCTTTATTCAAAGGTAATAATGTTTGGAAAAGGACTTAATATGACTTAGTTTAACTGCTTAAAGACTTAATTTCTAGTCAATTATTCATCTTAAATCATATATAATTCAGTAACCGCTATGATTGTTTCAGTAAAAGGAGCGAATGCAAGTCTAAAAGTTCTGCGAAAGATTTTCCGCTGTGTATTGTGGCCTAATTATTCCTGAATGAGCACTGTCATACGTAACGTCAGCTTATATTAGCATTAATGATAACTAGCTTCATGTATTCATGTTTCTTCATGCTGCTTTAACTGCTTCGACATGAACTATATTTCATATTTTCCATTTCATTACCATTACTTGCTTGACAAATGATACAATAGTGGAGAAATAATGCTTAAGTTAAATTCTATCACTGTTAGCATCCTGTTGCTAGTGTTAGCTGTATGTTTGCTTGTTAGTTAGCTAGCTAACACTTTTAGTGACAAATTTACTTTGTTAGTCTTCTTTCTTAAATGTCTGCCAGATTAGCTTAGTTTACAAGTGAACGCTGAAGCCTAAGATAAAGTCAACTATTTTAATCTTAGTGGTCTGGTTGCATTAAAATGCTAGCTTTGTTGTGTTGACCACAATCACTTTCCAACCTTTATTTTTTCGTGTCTTGTTCTGGCACAAACCCTAGGGTCATGGTCCCTGCTCATGGTCAACAGACCGCTATAAAAAGATGACATGGTTTAGAAAATTAACACACAGATAAGTTGCATGAGGATTTTCTCATATATTTCACCATTGTTATGTTCAAAATGGAGTAAGTTTCAGTCAGAGCTGCTGTTATAGAAAATTATCCGACACCTTCTTACCAGCTAGAAACATAACAAATATGGGTAATTTACCAACACAGGTATTATCTTTAAAGACAGGCAGATTGGATGGACGAAGAGAGTTAATAAAGCCTGTGCTGTGGATGCAGCTGGAGAGAACTAAATATTTTATGCCAATGGTTATTTAATGATTACTTTTTAATAGCTAGATATTTCAAGAATTTCTTGATGGAGGCTATAAAATTATTCAAGGGCAGTGTTTCTCAGATGTCACTGACTGTGCGATGACTCACTACAACGTCTGATGATTAACACAGAGTAAAAATAGAGTTCAGATACACCAAAGAAAAAAAAGAATATTATAAAGTTGCTACGGTAATTTAATTATGTGCTTTTAAATTATGACAAGTTTCACACACACACACACACATTACATATATATAATATAATATAATATATATATATATATATATACACAGTTGAAACCAGACACTTACATACACTTCAGAAAAAAACACAAACATTAAATCAGAGTAAACTTTTTCTGTTTTAAATCAATAAATATTAACATATTTTTTGTATTTGTTAAATGTCAGAATAAAGAGAGAGAGAATTTTATGGATTTTTTTTTTATTACTTTCATCAGTCAAAAATTTACATACACTTCCTTAGTATTTGGTAGAATTGCCCTGAAACCGTTTCTCTTGGGCCAAACGTTTCGGGTATCCTTCCACAAGCTTTCTACAATAGCTTGCTGGAACTTTGGCCCAGTCCTCTTGACAGAACTGGTGTAACTGGGTCAGGTTTGTAGGCCTCCTTGCTCGCACTCGCCTTTTCAGTGCCGCCCACAAATTTTCTATGGGATTGAGATCAGGGCTGTGTGATGGCCACTCCAATACCTTGACTTTGTTGTCCTTAAGCCACTTTGTAACTAATTTGGAGGTATGCTTGGGGTCATTGTCCATTTGGAAGACCCACTTGTGCCCAAGCTTTAACTTCCTGGCTGATGTCTTCAGATGTTGCGTCAATATATCCACATAATTTTCTTTTCTCATGATGCCATCTATTTTGTGAAGTGCACCGGACCCTTCTGCAGCAAAGCAGCCCCACAACATTACACTACCACCCCCATACTTCACAGTTGGGATGATGTTCTGAGGCTTCAAAGCTTCCCCATTTTTCCTCCAAATATACCATCTATCATTATGGCCGAACAGTTCAATTTTTGTTTTGTCAGAAAACAGGACATGTTTCCAGAAATTAAGATTTTTGTCCCCATGTGCAGTGGCAAACTGTAAACATGCATAAACATACATGTTGGATTTTTATATTATATATAAACCCAAATATACACATATGTCTTTTTCATTCCAATTAAGGCTTCCTTCATTTTTTTAAATGTTTACAATGCATTTGTTGTGAAAACCATTATAAACCTTAAGAATCATAAATGTATAAAAATTATAAATTAAAGTTTACCAAATGATCCAGTGTTTTCCAGAAACAACCCTATCATAACACTCCAAAGCAGCACTTTCTGAAAAAGCAGCATAGTGTATATGGAAAACTTCCAAGGTGTGAATTTCACATCCAAGAGCTTGCACCTCGGATTGCTTCAGCTCACTTCCCTCAACACTCAGGTTTAGATTTTTTTGTTTCAGAGCAGATGACTGTTTCATCACGGAGGCAAGGATCTCAAAGAAGGGGGTTAATTTGCGTGTGCAATCTGATAAATTGTCTGTGAAGTTAGTGAGCATGTTGTGGACAATTTACAAAGAATAATTGCATAAATTATATCATATAAATTTATGGGGTGAAAAGATTTTTTTTCCTTTTGCTAACTGTTCTCAATAGCTGTGGCGAGAAAAAACGAATCTCACAACACATTTGGAAGGAATAAAACACTTTGGGCTGTGCTGATATTGGAAAATAGCTGATGCTGAGTTAGTGTACTGTGGCTCGATGATGAACAGGGTTAATATTACAATCACAGAGTTAATTATGTTTCAGTAACATCACATCCTGGAGTGTTTTATTCAATTTACCAAAGCTTTTCTTTATAAATTTTAGAATGCCATCATGCTTTTTGTCCATTTATAGTTACATTTAATATTGAGACTCCTTACATAGCTGTTACATCCAGAAAACCTTACTATATTACGAATTATACACTTTTTTAAATCCATTTATGGGCGCGTGAATCAACAGCAACAGCTCCTTTACAGGGATTTGTACGATGAACGCTCCACATCAACAGATAAAAAATTGCGTCTTGCCTAAAATATGGTGAGTTTTTCCTGTAAGGAGATCTTTAACATGTTTGGACATTCTCTGGTGTCAGCACGTCAAGTTTTATGACATTAAAGTCTTAAGGACAGAGGACTTTATGCTTTCCTGTTTCTCTGCAACATCTAAAGCATTTTCTTTTGAGAAAAAACAGAACTCGTGAAGGAAAGACTGTTTATAGTTGCTATAATATTAATGATAAGAGTAACTAAACCCGGTTTTACACTGTATGTGTGTGTATATTTGATGCAATCCCACAGTGTGAAGGATCAGTGGTCTTAGAACGTGTAATATAGATGCACGTTGGCGGACAATTTAGCGCAGCTGTGTCCAAAAACATCCGATGACAACGTTCTGGCCGAAAAAAAGTTGATTCAAATCTCACTGCTACGCCACTCGTCTAAAATCCACCAATTGGATGACGGCATATAATTACACAAACCTCACATTACAGCTACAAACGCAGTAGAGGCAATGTCGAAATGTAAACCAATGATATGTGATTTAAAATTAAAGCACTTTGTGGAACTGTGTCTCATCACGGATATCATTAAAGGACAAGAAACGACATGACAGATGAAGCACAGCGTCCTGCTAATTAGCATGCAAACGCTCTGTTCATGGGGTTTATTCAATTTCAAATTATTTTTATGCTTTCCAGATTAAATGGTACAAACCTGCGCCGTGTTGCTGCACACTGAGTACGGCAGAACGTAGTAGCTACGTATCTTCATCGTATAATCTGACATGATGACCACGTTCTCACGCGGTCTGTTAGTGACTTCTTATGGAGATCATCTCATACAGTGTGGCAAGTAATAATTTTAAAAGACCACTGGAAGTTGATAATTTCCTTCTTTAATTGGCAAAATGCTCAGATGTCAGAGAAATAAACCACTTCAGGATGTGCTGTTATTATTAACTTTGTTGTGGTAACAGTAACTCAGGTGCTTTGCACCACCTCATGGCTCATCTTTGTGTTTTTATCTCGTACCTAATTTTAAGACATAGATATTTTATTTTCTTCATCCTGTAATGATTTTCCAGCTTCAGTAAATCACGCTGCAGGTTCTTAATGAATGTATTTGCATAAACACCACCCTGCAGTTGACACTTTCAGGTAATCAAACATGCAAAATGGACAAGACGTCGTATTTTACTCATGTGAAAGACAAGATCAACTCCAGACACTCTTAGGAAATCTGCGTGCACGTGTTCTTTTTGCAGGTGTTGTCGATTTTTTTTTGTTATGCGCACCAACCTTTAGTAAATCAGGGCCCCAGAATGTACGAGACTGTGATTGCTCGTAATAAATTGTTCCATGGCTGTCAAATCATCATCGTTTGAGGAGCCATTGTGTGTTAATGTTCCACAGCGGGAACGTTGTTGTTAAAATAGCATGGTGTGATTAGTTTTAATGAGGATGCTATTATGGTAAAAAGAAAAAAAAAGCATCATTGTTAAAAAAAAAAGGAGAAAAAATGACAGGACTGGTACATAATAGAAAGCAAATTGTTTTGTTTACGTCCCTATCAATCAGAGCTTGTACGAGGGAGAGAAAGAGCACGCAGGCGGCGGCGCCATTAGAGACGAGGAGACGAGGCACTTCTCAGAAGGGCCGGCTCTAGAGTGGAGGACGTTTGAGGAAATCAACAGGGAGATGGAGACACGGAGAACAGGTGGAAGGAGAAGGGCTGGAAATGAGCATGTAGCTGAAAAAACAGCAAGGACAAGATGTTGTTGTTGTTTTTTCACCTTTTTCTGTTGCAACGTGAGGCGTAAGAGGTTGTCGACATTCATCTCAGATTCACACACACACACACACACAGGACCTCAGGGTCCTCAAGGTGAAGAGGACTGATGATTTAGAGCTGGCCTGTGTAGCCTCTTTCCATTTTCGCTCACACTCTGTTTGGCTCCTAATGCAAACCGACATTTCTATTTATTTCCAAATGCATTCGCAACCGTGCGCGAAACACAAAGTGAAGCCCCTGCCACAGCCGTGCAGGCTGCGCATTCACAATCCCTCATGAAAAATGTCAAACTTTCAGAATACATATATGCAATTTCAGAGGAAAAGTCCACTCTTTTTAAGGCATTGTTAAAATACAATGAAGGTCTTTTTTTTTTAAGCGCTGAAGCCTGAACTGTGTAAACTTCTTTCTCATGAATTCACTGTCCTCTCTCGCTCTTCTCTCTTCTGCATACCTATTAAATACCATCCTAAGCCATGGAAGAAGGACTGAAAGGCATAGGATTGAAGGTGAAAGTGAATAAGCGTACCCCGGCAGCTCCTGATTGATTTCTGTCCCAACGGGACGCTTCATGAGTAGCCATGATGATGAGGGCTAAATGACTTAGAGCAGATTAGCAAGATCGCAGCTTTTCCATGTGATGAGAATTGAAATCGAACTTGATAGAGTGTCGCAGCAGGAGGCGGAGAAGAAGACAATCAGATCCCATCAGAGAACTGGTCTACAGGAAACAAGCAAAGCATGTTTCTCTCCCTGAAGCATGCGATCATGGAAAATGTAAGAAATCAGAGTAAAACAAAAGGTGAAGACTAACTAATCAAAAAGTGTAACTGATCACATATTCAGCAAGATGTGCCAGTTTCAGACATAATTCTCTCCTCCTTCCAAATCTGAGTGCCAGGTGTTTTTCCTGGTGCCATGTGTTCAGTTTTCACACAGAGTTTTGCAACTTTTGAACTGCCAGAATGTTGCATGTGTTTCATTCTCTCTCTTTGTTTTTTTATTTTTTTTGCTACGCTTTACAATTCCTTTACCTATCATTGCACCATATTACATACTGCTACATTCTGATTGGTCAGAAGATGATGTATTAATATTGATAAATTCCTTTAACGTGCTTTTCAATGACCCTAAGTCACAAAAGTTAACACAGAGAATTAAACACAGATAAACCTACCCCATGCAAGGGAGATAAATAATCATATGAAACAGAAGATGCGAAAAAAGAAGGCAACAGAAAAAAAGAACATGAAACTATAACGAACCAAGCTGCAGAACTATTGGAAAGGCTAGATCATCAAAGCAGTGAAGGTTGGAAGGAGTCATGAAACGCACTCAGTCACTTCAAGACAGGACTACTGCGAATCGCTCCTGGCAGGTCTGCCTCTTAACGCCATTTAACCTCTGCAACTGATCCAAAATGCAGCTGCATGATTTAACCTCAACCTTCCTAAGTTCTCCCTCATTGCTTTCCCCATTGCTATGCTCCCACCACTGGCTTCAGATTTAAAACACACCAGCACCTTCCTACCTTTATCACACCCTGCACTGCAGCACACTTCCCTCGATCCTCCAGCGCTGCTTGACTGATCCCACCATCTCTCAGGGTACAGGGTGCATCAGGACTCGTCTCTGTTCTGGCACCTAGGTGGTGGAACGAACTTCCCCTAGATGTCCGAACAGCTGCGTCACTCTCAGTCTTCAGATGTTGATTACAGACCTACTGAAGTACTTAAATTAGTAGCTTATTTAAAAAAAAAAAAAAAAGTTTGTGGCTGCATCTGAATACTCAGTACGTACTAACGTCAGTTAAGTACCTACTACCCGACCCTTACTGTAATACATACTATGAGTATGCGAGCAAGTAGGACTCAGACGTACTCCGCCACCATCTTTCCTGTCTTTTGACCCGGATGTTTATAGTTGATGTATACCCGTGCATGCAACAAAAATCTGTATATGTTTGCTCAAAAGCAGAAAAGTTCCTTTTGAACATTGCCAGACACACCCCTTGGATGCTGCAACAATCATTCTTGCTTTGTCATGTCTGCACTTGCACCATCAGAAGTTCCCATGTGCTCTCACAACTAGACAACATGGCCGCACTCACAGACTCTGACTCCCATGAACACTCAAACACACTCACGAATCACAATCTGAATCCCCAGACTTCTGATCGGATGCAGGTGTTTCCAATTAACACCACAACACACACACACACACACTCACACATGTATGCACTCATTCAGTCAGTAACTCTTTGCAAAGCAATAGTTTGCCCACACATGTGTCTGCTGCTGCCGAGCCTTTATATTGCCGTGTTTGACTTCCTGGCTTTGACTGTGTCTTGCCCCTTTGGTTTCTGTGCCTTGCCTCTGACAATCTTGTTTGCATATCGTCTGATCATTGCCTGTTTGTGGATTACGAACCTGCCTGCCATGCTTTAGTACCTTTGCCAGGAGGTCTTTTTAATAAATTGCACTGCAACTGCATTCTGTCCGAGTCCACCTCGATCTGACACGCTTCAGTCTGACTTGCAGGATAGTTGGATGGTACATTTGCATACTACAGATGTAGTAGACCATCCTGGTATCGTTCGACCACTATTACATGGCTACTGAGTATTCAGTACTGCTTTTTGCGTACTATATAGCATGGCAGTATGGGTTTTTGCATGCATCTTGTGTGTTTTTCTTACTATGTTACCTCCACAGCTCAGTTTTTCAGACCGATGGTATTCATCGTCTGTGACCTCGGGATCCAGTATCAGGATGCACTTACTGACAAAGACTTCAAATCACTTCTGTAAGTCTGTCTGCCAAAAGCCGTAAATGTAAAGCAATAATTTTCTATAACAGCAGCTCTGAGAGCAGTCCTGACTTCAGATCAACATGCTGTCATATGTTATTGTTTCGCTAATAACAACAGTAACGATATATAGTCATTTATATGGTCAGGTTTTCAGGAAAGAAATGTTTATTTATCATTTATGGATGGAGTCTCCAGTGTCAGTGTTTTGTACCAATCAAGTACTTATTTACATTTTGTAAACTGTTAACATTAAATTAAACTAAAATGGATGTCATTTTGTTCTTTAATAAATGTGGCAAAATGATGTGGTAAAAGAGGAATAAAACACTTCAGGATGTGCTGTTGTACAAATATCAACTTCAGTATGGTTAACAATAACTATTGATAACTTTTTTTGGGCCACATCAGACCTCCAGATGATCATTGGTTATTTTCCCTCATCAGTGTTTTATTTCTTACCTATTTAATGTTAATCAGTTATCATCATCAGTTAACATGAATAAAAATCATGAAATTCAGTATTAATACATCTTTAGTAACATTAACAAAGTTATCACTTACATATTCAACATGAACTAATATTTGGCTTATCACTGAGTATAATTAAACACACAAAGACCGACATAAACAACACCTTTGCTGAATTCCGCAAGTTTTAATATTTACACCTGTGTTCAAGAAGTTATCAACAGTTAGGAACCTGCTATGAATTCATTCTTGCTGATTGATATATTTGTAAACAGCTGTCAATTGTCATGTGTAACCTAGTTGGTTACTTCGTTAACTTTGTTTTATTAATGCTAAAGTTCATGGTTTGCCGATGTAAACTAATACAGTAAGAAAACCTCAATGCGAAATGTCTTACCTTTTTATCGACCTATTTCTGTTATGCTGCACGTTGTATTTCCGTACTTATTTCTATTTTATTCCTTCGTCTATCCGCTTTGTGTGTTCTGGTGTGCTCTGTGTTTTGTATGGCTGCTGCAACGAAGCAATTTCACATACAGGATCAATAAATATCTATCTGGGGGAGTTTTCTTCTCATACCGCTTGTCCAGCTCGTGTCCACTGGAATGTGTTGGTCACACAAATCATAGCACATACATCATAACAAAACATTTATCATACATTTATTATCTTATTATATCTCTATGAGACATTCTTATATGCACACTATGGTGTAGTTATCCATTTAATACAAATTGAATTCATTGCATATATCTCTCTGATACTAAACATGCACATTTCCTTGCTTTAAATCCCGAGCCTGAGCCGCATTCAGAGTTGACCTGCCCATGGGTTGAAGGATAGACTAAGCAAACACTCATTTGTTAATTCATACATTTATTAAATCATAAATAGTTTGGTCCTTGAGGCAAGCAGTGTCCCTGAGTAAGATGTAACTCTAGTGCAACTTCTCAATTTCACTTATGTGTGAATATCAATGTGTATAATTTTCTATTACGTTCTTACACTTTTTAACTCAACTCTGAATAATGCCTTCTGAGGATTCGACCATTTTCATTTTTCAACAATATCGCAACATGACTGAATTCTCAAATCTGTTTGGAATGTCTGAATTATTATTTGTGTTTAACAGCAGTAGCTCCAGCTCTAACATGAATGACAGGTTTATATTAATGCACTCATTCTAATTGTTTCTATAGTAACAGCTCACACACTTGTCATAAACAGATTAAAAATATGTGCATTGTTTAACTAAGAGAATTGAATAAAAGGTGATATGGTTATTTTTTTTTCTTGTTATGAGACAGTTATTAATCATTTATGGAAGGAGTCTCAGTGGTTAGCACTCTAACTAAAAGTCGTGATGCTTTGTAAAGTTTCCAAGCACACACTGCAAACCTGGATTTTGTTTTTAAATCATTTTTTTTAGTGTTCAGTACTTAATCTCTTATGTTTTGTTAAAAACTAACTTCATTACTAAATCGAATTAGTCGTTTGAACTATCGCTGAAAATATACAATGCAATGATCATGTTCAGTAGAGATCACTTATAGTGTTATGTTTCTGCTTGAGAGGGGCGGGGTCTCATTGAACTTTGAACTCAGACCTGAGCGTGCGAAACACCTGTGGAAGATTATGGCCGTGCAAAACAAAGTCTCATTCTTATTAGTAATTCAAAAGAAATGTTACAGCTACCAAACAGTTTAATGCAATTTTTATACTTGTCTTTAGATTGGCAATCCATTTTATTGCTGCAATTGTAATTCCTGTTTTAACAGGTCTCTTTCGGTTAAAATGCTGTTTTTTTTTCTTTTGGTGACAAGATGCAGTCTCATTTGCTAATGTTCAATAAAAGTCTTGAGCATTTAAATTGGTTTCTTTTCTACCTTTCCAGACACCTTTCTTTAAACATTGTATTAATCTCAAAATCAAGAGTTCAGTCCAATTCAATTAGAAGAAAACACATTATGTGTTTTCTAATGATGTTACATGTGTTGCCTGCCATTTGTTTATGTGCATTTGACTAAAAATAATTATTTAATACAATTTTGACCCGATTTAGTTAAACTAAACATTTTAAGTTAAGACTTCTAATCTAAGCTTGAATATGTCCTACAATTCTATGTTAATACAACTTAAGCAGTTTAGTTTTATGTGATGTAAAAATTTCAACGGGTTAAGGCAACGGGTTTCCACACGGTTTTTCTAGTAAAGTCAACTAGTTTGGGTTTAGAGTGCAGGAAAGTATTCAGGACAGAGGAGTTTACGCTTTCCGGCTTCTCGGTAAAAGGACAAGCTGCATTTTTTGAGAGAAAAGGAGAGAGGAAGATACTATCACGTAGGCGAGAGCAGGAAATTGTCTCTTTGACGTTCCACAACATAAAATCTAACTGCAAACCAATAAAATTGGTGCAGCATCATTCATTCATTAACATCCTAAACATTGTAGAAGGTTATTAGCAAATCGCTGTGGTATAAGCGGAATAACACACTCCAGACTTTTATATGAAAATAATCCACTTTGGTCCCACTTTGCATTGGGCTGCATTTGATTTTTTTGTACAACCATGTGGCCTGTTATGTGTTATTCCTTTCTAACATCACACAGAGCAGAATTAATAAATGGTCTCATGTACAGTTTGTGTGATGTGATGAGATTAATCATCTCATTGTTTATTCGGATTTTTTGCCTAGATCATATTTGAGGGTTCACATTCATAATTACATGTGGCCCGTATCTAACTTTAATGAGATGGCATCTGTCCTCCGAAATAGCATGCATTCATAAATTTTTGCACAAGTCATCTGCATCACCAACAACAAAAAACATTTGTGAGACAACTCATGGTATTAAAACTGAATTAATGGCACGCTAGTGGCTAATGTATGCATTGCATTTTCCTCTGGATGGCAAACAGTTTGTCAGCTGTAGCTCTCCTCCATTGCTGTTCTGCTGCGTTGCCAGTGTTCTAATGATTTGTGCTACCTTGTCAAAAATGCTACGGTAGTGCGAATAAATGCTACCGATAGCAGAGAATAAACTTGATTTTAGCCGTAGCCCTTAACATAGCTCAAACCTTAACCCTAAGATTTAAAGCGTAAAGTTAATGCTAAAATCTTAACCTTTAACCTAATACATAAAAGCTAAGTAGCATCTCTTGATAAGTAGCACAAATTGAAAATTATTTATTTATTTGTTTGCTTGCTTGTTTTCAGGCTTTATAGGTTAAGATGATTTTTTATTAAACATTGAGTAAACAGGAAGCCAGTGTAAGGTATTTAGATGCTTTACATGCATGCTTTACATGCATCACAGCTTTACATGACTGTTACAGAAAACTGGAGACTCCTTCCATTAATGTTAAATGAACATCTTACAGAAAACATTCAGTTTAGAGTATGTAGAACCTCCGACATACATCCCCTGTGTGAGCTGTTACTATATTATATATAATATAATATAAACCTGTGATTTGCTCTGCACTAATGTCAGAGCTGCTGTTATAGGAAAGAAATACCTTCTACATTTCCTTTACATTCTCATGCAGGAAGGTGTTTCATGTTTCCTTTGAGCAGAAATCAAACCTTATTGACCCTCGTCTGTCTGATCTGTGGTGTTATCATCACAAGCACTGCATTGCATCCTTTATGCTGCATTATGCATTATTAGCACATCACTCGTCTAGTCACTTAGCGATCATCTTTTGCCTTTGTCAGCTTTTATGTGAACTAAAGCTCTATTGGTGTTGGAGAGCTCAGACATAGGGAGAGGGAGGGAGGGAGGGAGAGAGAGAGAGAAAGAGAGAGAGGGAGAGAAAGGGGGAGAGGGAGAGAGAGAGGGAGGGGGGAGGAAGAGACTTTTTTTTACTTTTATGGTCCTTTATTTTACAAAAGGTCACATTACCCAATGACAAAAGGGTGAATAAATAAATAAATAAATATTTAAGAAAAGGAAAAAAGATGAAAGTGCATAGTGCGAGTATTTGCTGTGGAGATATATTAATGCAGATCTCATGTAAATAAAAGTTCCTCTTCCACAACAGAGCACAGGGCTTCTTCACAACACCACACTTTCTCAAACATTTCTAAGTCACCCATACT
>JAQQZU010000033.1:26578244-26595364 GCA_030068025.1 Parauchenoglanis punctatus
GAGAGCGAAGGAGAGAAAGAGGGATAGAGAGAGGGAAGGAGAGAGAGAGGGGGGAGAGTGAGTGAGGGACGGAGAGAGTGAGAGGGGGAGAGAGAGTGAGGGAGAGAGAGAAAGAGAGGGAGAGAAAGGGGGAGAGAGAGGAAGGGAGAGAAAGAGAGGGAGGGAAAGAAAGAGGGTGAGAGAGAGAGAGAGAGGGAGGGCAAGAGAGAAAATCACAAAGCTGAGAGAAGACAACATAATTTATAGACACATGAGTGTGATGAAGTGTGTGTGTGTGTGTGTGTGTGTGTGTGTGTGTGTGTGTGTGTGAGTGTGTGTGTGTTGGTACAGGCCTGATCAAATGAACCATAATTGATCCCCCTGTGTGTCCTGTGTGGAAGACAGAAGGTCTGAACTGATGGAGAAAGGAACTTGGCATACAAGTCAAAGCATCACATACATCACGTGCAGACCTGAAGCACACGGCTGCCCTCGTTCATCCCCATGCATGCAGACGGCTCTCTGAATTGAATATTGATTTACAAAGGCAGAACAGAGAGTTGGTCTGATCACGAACATGCATCTAGCTCTGAAAGTGCCTTCCGATGGTTCATCTGAACTTCTCAAGGACAGCATGATAACTTGGTAACAACAACAAAAAAATCTTGCTTTTACTTTTACTAGGATTTGCAAAAGAAGTGAAAAGGAAAGAATGAAAGAAGCCCATCAATTTCCTGCCTCAAGGATCTTCCATGATTGCTGTGCAAGCTTTTGAATGTCATTTCTGATAGATGTACAATCTATACACGTACATTAAGCAGCAGTTATGCGTGAAGACATAGAAACAGTGATTAAACCACTCAAGTCCCAAGTGCATTGTTGATTAAAGGCTGACACTCATGAAACAAATTAAGCACCGTTTATGAAAATAAGGATTGATTGGGTTAAGAGCTTGCACCTGTCATAATCAACACGGCTGCTGGAGGAGAAGAGCTCAATAGGAGAGACACAGGGCCTGATATAGTTCATGCCTTGGTCAGTGTCAGGCAAGATAATACAGGTAAGATAGATTGCTTTATGGTCTCCCAATAAATATTATTAGTAACTCCAATATGTACAGACTGTACACACACACGCGCACACACCCTTTCCCATAACAACAAATCTTCCAACACGGGAAAGTTTTCAGGACAGAGAAAATAGCACATGACAAGTTCTGTTTTATGGCTTATTAACTTGGAAAGAAAGAGAAATAGAGGTTGGTGAGAAAACAAATTATTTACAGCTGCTATAACATAAGTGATAACATCACGGATATTATGCATCAGTGATTGTAACTGTAAATGAATTAAATACATCATTCATTAATAAATAAAACAATTAGAACTCAAATATCCTAAAAATATACTTCAAACAAGATGTTTTTGACATTTGATCTTGCCGTGACCTTGAGCCTGTTTGGATCAATTCCAGAAATCAAATCAGTTCATCTGCTTGTTATAATGATAATTCCATATAAATCCTACAAACATTCAAACACTCGTTCTTCAGATATTGTGCTAACAAGTTGGATAGACAAACTCGCTGACTGAAAAACCTGTAGTAACGGAAGCATAAAAAATTTAATCACTGGCAAATTGCTGTTGTATAAGAGGAATAGCACACTTCAGGATGTGCTGTTATAAGAAAATAAGATTCGATTTTTTTTTCTGTTGCATTACTGTCAACTATTCATTCGTTTTTCTTTTTGTTATGGAAATGCAGGTGGTGGAGGATTTGAAGGTCAGCCTAGACTTCTCCATTCTCAGCCATAGATTTCCAGCTCCTCCAAAGGGATCCCCAGATGTTCCCAAGAAAAAAGCTGTCAGATATAGTCTAAGCAGCGTTGGGTCTTGGGTTGCCTCGTGGTCTCCGTCCAGGGGGACATGTCTGATACAGCTCCGACCAGTACCGCAGAGAATTTACACCAAGACTCCAAGCTTCCCACTCTATTATGGATAGTAAGTCCAGCGACTCTGCAGAGGAAGCCCGTTTCTGCTGCCTGTACCGGTGATCTTACTCTTTCAGTCACACACAGCTTGTGACCATAGGTCTCCAAGCAGAACCCCAATCACCGGGTACAGAAGCCGTAACTCTAGCTGTCTGTCAATCTTGCATTATTTCTGTAATTACAAAGGTCTCACAAAATAGAAAAATGGTCAATGTATTATTCATTGAATCATCTTTGGTATGTGCTTTATTGTGGCCATAGTTGGACGCAGGAATCCTGGATGGGATGCCAGTTCATCACACAGTACCATGTGGGCACACATTCACACCTAGGCACAATTAAGCATAGACAATCCACCTACTAGCAATTTTTTCTTGGGGGGGAGGATTGAGAGGAAACGGGAACATGCAGGATTGAACCAGGCAGCTGAGCCAATGAGGTTATAGTCCTACACTACGTATCACTCTTGTGCCATCAAAATATTAACCAGTAATACATTATACTATATCTGTTTTGCATGAGCAGTAAAACTGTATTTTGTAACAGAATTGCATGTTTGCCTGAAATCATTTAAAGACTGAAAGGCACAGTCTTTAAATATGAAGCTACACACAGTTTTATAAGGATTAATTAAAACTGGTTTGACTCCACAACTTCACTGCTTAGCGCATGAATACCTCAGTACTCTGCTTCTTGATAAAAACTTATATCTTGAGTGCCAAACCAAACCACTTTGTGCCTTGCCCTCTGGGCCTTTTGCTAATTTTCACTGTCCATGTGAAGCATATAAACAACGTAAACGAGGATGGAAAAACAACAACTTTTCTATAATTAAACATCAAGGCTGAGGAAGGCACTAATCCCCGCGACCCAGGCAAGTCTACCCTGCCAAAAGCATTTACACTTTCATTAAAGAGATTAGTCGAGCGGAACAGAAGCGTTTAGAGCGCCAGCACCGACACAGAAGGGGAACCTGTGGCTGCCGGCTCTCTCGCCTCGGCTGCCATTTAATTAGGGCACTATGAGGGGGCGTCTGAATATATCCATATATTAACAGTCAAGGGCCCTCGTCTTTAGGCAAGCTGGTTTTATTGAAATACTGCGCCATCAAAAAAATGGTGTGTGTTACAAATTTATCTGCTAGAGATTGAACACCCTGCAGAGTTCATTTCCAGCTCTAATCTAATCTAACTCACCTGATTCTAATATTCATATGGTGCTGAAAAACCTGTTCAATTTCATTAACTGTGATAGATCTGGGCTGCAGAAGTGGTGGGTCTTCAGAAGGAAGGTTATGGAGATATTGATAAGTGGCTAAAAAATAAAACAGGAAAGCATGAAAGTGAAGAATTGAGAGACATTTCTCCAAAGAGCCACGGGAGATGAGGAGCAGGTCTCTGACAGTCTGTGAGTTTTCATTGAAATGACTGAAACTGAAGAGAGCAGAGAGCTGAGAAAGGCAGGTGAGGGTGTTAAATAGAGTGGCAGACATTAGAGCTGATAAAAATGTATATTGTTAGCAATGATGTGAGAGGAAACTTTTGTACCTACAAGCAGGCATGGGTTCAGATGTGAAGAGCTTATTCTGGAATTAACATTCTTTCACTGGAAGTGAATGATGCCCTTCTTGATATGTTCCACAGATACCAAAGAGTCATGTTCAGACTTCAATAGTTACAACGATATTTATAGTTCCCTCCAAAAGTATTGGAACAGTGACCAAATTTTTGCGATTTTGCCTCTGTAAGAAGAAACCATCAAGATGTTGTTGAATTGTAGACTCTTAGCATTGATTCAAAGGGATTAACAAAAGTATTGCTTTAACCGATTAGGAATTACAGCCATTTATTTCACAGTCCCTCATCTTTACAGGCTCAAAAGTAATGGGACAGTTGACTGATAAGCAGTTTCATGGCCAGTTGTGGTCTGTTTCCTCATTATTTCTTGACAAATAAAAGAGATAAAAGATCTGGAGTTGATTCCGAGTGTTGAATTTGCATTAGGCAGCTGTTCATGGCAGACCTATAAAAAAGATCTTTAGGAGTAGCCAAATCATCAACTTGGAACATTCTTAAAAAGATAAAATGCACTGGTGAGCTCAGCAACACCAAAAGTCCTGGAAGACCACAGAAGACAATTAACGTGGAAGATCTAGAATTCTTTCCTTGGTGAAAAAATTAAATAAATAAAAAATAGACCTTCACAACATTTAGTCAAGAACACTCTCGAGGAATATCGTTGTCAAAGTCTACAATCAAGCGACACCTTCATTAATGTAAATACTGAGGGTTTGTCTCAAGATGTAAAACACAGGTAACACTCAAGAAAAGAAAGCCTGATGCTAGAAAGCCTGCTCAGTTCTGTAACAAGCTTCTTTGGACAGATGAAACCACAATTAACTCGTATCAGAACAATCAGAAGAGAAGAGAATGGAGAAGGAAAGCAAGGGTTCATGATAAACATCATCTGTCAAACATGGACATGGGCATGTGTGGTTGGTTCACTGGTGTTTATTGATGATGTGACTGCTGATAGAAGTAGCAGGATGAATTCTGAAGTGTACAGAACTATACTTTCTGCTCAGATTCAGTCAAATGCTGCAAAACTGAACTGGACAGCACTTCACAGTACAGATGGGTAATGACCCAAAAACATACAGTCAAAGCAACCCAAGAGCTTCATAAGGCAAAAAAATGAAATGATTTTAAATGGCAGAGTCAGTCAACCCAGTTGGTTGAGCGATTGGTTTTCATTTACTGAAGACAAAACTGAAGGCAGAAAGACCCACAAACAAGCAGCAACTGAAGGCAGTTACAGTAAAAGCATCTCAAAGGAGTAAACTCAGTATTTGGTGATGTCCATGAGTTCCAGGAGTTTTAGGTGGTTATTGATTTGCATCCAAGTATTAAAAATGATGCTTATATTTAGCCTGTGAAAATGCCGGTTCAGAAGATTGAAATCATCCGATTGTTCTTGAGTAAAAGCAATATTCACAGGTAGGATTAATTATCTCAATTTATTTAATAAAAGGTTCTCCTCAATCCTCAATTAAGATACAATATCCTCTGATTTCCTCTGTGTAAAGAACAAAATAAACAAGGACTTTAAATGAATACTATTAATTAATTAATAATTTAATATTTGTTTATTAGGCCTCGAATTGCCTTGAATTAGGGGCAAGCAAGAAAGATTTAGTAGATGAAATTACCAACTTCAAGTTCCTCGGTCTGACAGTGATGGAGGAACTGTCCAATTCATTGGAGTCATGTTGCCAGACGTCAACAAAATCTCCACCTGCTGCCTGAAACATTCTAATCCTACCCTCAAAAACCCATCACATCCCACCCATCACACTCCGCCCACCTTCTTTTCCAACGGTCTTGCAGAGCAAGGACTACCAGAATGACCAACAGTTTCATACCACAAGCAATAAGACTCCTCAACAGCTCCCCCATGCCCCACCTCCCCATATCAATCCTCCGACCGACATTTTTTTATCATCCCACCAGTGACTAATTCTTTATTATTTATTATTATTATTTATTATTTAGGTGTACCTATTATTGATGTGACTTTTTAATTATTGTTTCTTATAAATCCCAGAAATGCCATAATGTTTCATTGTTTTGTAATAATGACAATGAATAACTGAGATTAACTTGTTTCATAGTCTGGAAACCAAAAAGAAGACTGAGAGAAGAGAACTAATTAAGAGTTTCATATTTATGTATTAGGCCTTAAATTTCCGTTGTGTCCATTGATATTTTAACTTTTTTACAGCAAAAAACATGTGGAAATATATTCATAATGTTTACAGTATATTTGTGTATATATATAAAAATATATATAATATATATATATATATCACACACACACACACACACACACACACACACATATATATATATATATATATATATATATATATATATATATGTAGCAAGAAATGTGGGCTTATTCACATGTAACTGAGACATGCCTCTGTTTTACTCAAACTTCACCATGTGTGCGCAAATTCGCATGCAACTCTCTGAATAATGCTCATGATAATACATCGTACAGATAATAGTTACATCCAAGGTGTGACTGCCAATATGCTCACCTTCTCACTATGCTCACTTAACTCAAATCTGAATGCAGCTTTAAGTTCATTATGGGTAGTCAGTACCTCGTAAAATGCAGCATTTGGGCACTAACCTTTTGTAGTGTGTTATGAGATCATATTATGATTATGCATCAGACTTTCTCAAAATAGTGACTATTAAGGAGCAGTTTCTGACAGCAAAGGTATACATTTAGTTATGCATCTATTTTTACTTCATGTTTTTATTGACCTTTGGCTCATTTCAAGCAAGCATAAATGCCATAGAGCTAAGCATTCTGGCATCTCTGTCCTTGTTCGGCCCTTGCTTGAACTCCTGCTGTACTAATGAGCAGACTGGTGTCACTGTGCAGTGGCCATAAAACTAGCCATGTCCTTTGCAGTAAGTGTGCTATTGATTGCTCCAGCATAAGAAAACGATCACCAGAAATCCAGTCCATTAAAGGCCAAGCAGAAGCAGGACTCTTTAATAAGGACCAGTGATGGAGAACGGCTGGTCCAGTTTACTAATAAATACTATGTCACACTGCTGAATTTACAATGGTTTATTTGCAGTATAAAACCAACAATATCCCTGGGTCCTGGTTCATGTCTTTAAAGAGGTGATCAACCTTGCATGGTTGAGGGAATATCACCTTGGAGACTCCTTTCTCCTAGATGAGGATGGTTATTTAAGGAAAGGTAACAGCACTGCTTTACTGGGCAGTTCAGGACACAGGGCAGTGATGCATAAGGCTTGTGCTGGAACATAATTTGACTTTCTTTAGCTTTTTAGCCATGTTTTTATGTCACAGAAATAGCTGCAGTTCTTTTTCAATAGTTGGTACATATTGTGTGGATTCATTTACAACACAGCGCTGTTGAATTTTCAAATCTGATTGGTCAGTAGGATTATATTACTATATTTGTTCTGATATATTGATTACATTAAAAATGTACGCTGTAAAAAATGTAAAAACTTGTAGGCTGGGTTAGGGTTAGTCATATAAATGACTTTAAAAATCCTCAGATTTAAAAATTTAAATTTTTAGTGGTTTATTTTTGTAACAGTCAGAGGTATAGCTACAACTTTAGATTTCCGCATGCAGGACAGAGGGCTTTGAGCTTTGAGCTAACAGAAGTGCAGAAGTATTGTAGGATCAAGGTTAAACTGAACAGATGACATGTTAGCATTCTTAGATATTTCTATAATGGAAGACAGAGTATAGTTGGAGTAAGGCAGCAAAGGTAGTGGACACAATGAAAACCTGGCTTAGAGAATAAGAGATGCGAAGAGGAGAAATGCTCATTAGAGCCGGAGACAGGAGGCACAGGGGAGTGGGCTATTTTAATGGTAGCAAAAAATAGAGTTATTAAGTTATTAGCCCACATAATGCACAGCTGATTATGGAAAAGACGATAGAGTGAGTCACACTGCATGAAAATGAACACTAATATTTTACTTGATGGCCACCAAAGCCCACTGAATGCACTGTGTGACTGAGTGAGTTATACAGTGACCCCCCCTACCCCCACATCAGTGGTTTTTCATTGTATAGAATATGCCCCTGTCTGATATTGTAATGGTAAATTCCATTTAGCGTTCATGGATTTGGAAACAATGGAAATTAGACTGACAGGTTAGGAGTAACATAGTTTTTTGACTGAAATTCTAATGAACCAACAGAAATTTGGAGCTGTCAACATTGGAATGGTACAGGCTATTGCTGTCTGGAAAGTTTCTCGCACCACACTTGTTACAAGTAACCTGCTCCATAAGCGGCCAAGGGGAACGGAAGAAGAGCCGCAACACGTACGTCTTTCAAAAAGAATGAGTGCCTATCTAGGATGTCCATCCGAACAGTCAGCTGTTTCATCTCGTCTTTACTCGTCAAGGCATAATGAACAGAGATTTCGCAAAACTTTTCATTGTCAAATACTTTTCACTTTCATTGTTGTTACAATTTAATCATGAAATAAAATGTTATCAACCAATACTTCAAATTTTTTTTACAACTTGATAACTAGTATCTTTCATGGCCAGGGAAGTCAACGAGAAGGCTGAGAGAAGGGAGTAAGTTTGGTTTGAAAGGCCCTATATATGATTAATTTCAGGCGATTTTGTATTCCTGAGTACTGAGATGCAGCTAATCATACTTAGTTCAATTCTTTAAGCATTTAGCATGTCAGTAATAGCAGATATCTTCTTTGACATCAGTCTTTTGTAACCTGTTACTGTTTCAAACTTAATCTGAAAAATTCTGATTTATGAATTCATTTCATAAAACCAGGAGAAGAATCGGTTACATGCACTTGCATTTGCACCGACGTGTGTTCTCATGTTATCCTGACAGAAATGAGTTGTTATGTCTAAAAATTCAGGAATCACTGGAAAAGAAAATTACAGAAAGTATGAGTGTAAAATGGAATAACAAATGGCTTGCGATTGAAGAAGGCAAGACTTTGCAAAGAGTAACTGGAAACTAGTGTGCATATATAGTGCATATGAATGAGGAAGTGATGAGAATAACTTGACCTAATTAACCCAGAAATAGGGACCTCTAGTGGTGAGGAGTGAGATCATCGGGTGAGTCTGTGACATCTACTTAGGTCATTAGCATACAGTTTTGACACATTCTGTGTGTCATGTCAGATTTAAAAAAAAAAAAAAATGATTCATAATTGGACCTTAATGACCACTGATTGGTGCAACTAAAATCAGCTTTACTCTAAAAACTAATTAAATAGTACACGACATCCACCTTCATAGAGAAAACATATTAAAAGCACAAATGATGTACCATTTATAATAGCACTCCAGTGACAAGAGAGTGAAACAAATAAGAACCGACAGATTTAAGGCTGCAGAAAGATATCATGTTTTTTTGGAAGGCATTGGGAGCGGAAGACTGGCATTGAATTCAATAAACTGTGTGTGAAATGCCACTCTGACATCCATGAACAGAGACAACCTAATAAGAGTGCATGAGAGAATGGACATGTTGTTATTAAAAATTTAAACATTGAAGTACGGATACAATTCACTCTGTGTCTACATGTACCATTTATGAAAGAGTTCCCTAGAAATGTCACAGCAGATGGCAGGGCACAGGATAACACGAGCAGTCGACTGTGATCAGATTAAAAAAATAAATATATAAATATGATTTACTTGGCATATTATTACCATCAATACTAGAATTTAACTGTCACAATTGTAACAGCACATCCCAAAGTGTTACATCAATTTGCTGAAGCTTAGAAAGATACATTTATGTTATAGGTGCTATAAATGTTGCTCTTAAAGTTATTAAGACAAAAAAAAGTCATCAAGAGCCTATAAAGTACACAAGCCTTTCACCATATGGGAAAATTTACTGCTTTGTTACAAAGCATCCACCCTGGAGACTTCGTCCATGAATGTTAAATAAACATTAAGAAAATCGCTACATTAATTATAGAACTTTTTTATTATTATTTATTTATTATTATTTATGGACTACGCCATACAAACCTCTTTGAGTTATCTGTTAATATAGAAATGATAATGTAATAAACAAGTGCATTAATATAAACCTGTAATTAGCATATAAAGTGTCGCATTTACTGTAACAGTACTGGTGTTCTGTATACTATTGCAATATTAATCAGTGTTATATTTCTTTAATGGACTCTGTAGGTATACATTCAAGATTTTGGTTGTTATTCTTTGAAGAGAGAAGGAAGGATCGATAAGAAAGGTGAAAAGTGTGAGGAAAAAGCATATACACATACTCACTCACACACTCACATAGAACACATCCAAGGCCTCTTCTCATCTAGCTCTTCATCTTTCTTCACCTTGAACCTGCAGGTCAGAAGCAGACACAGAAAGAGGAACAGGGGAAAATATTACCATGGCAAGATGAGCTAAACAACACTTCATATCGTGACTGGATTTTTGCAAAACATTGCAAAAAGAGAGAAAAAGTTCAGGAATGAATGTGCAGAAAGTATTCTGTCAATAAACTCACAGATAAGAACAGAATGATTTCACACTCCTCTAAGCATTAACTGGAGACTATTAGATAGCCCAGTGTCCAGATGCCCACTGTTGTACTAAAATGCACAAAAGTCAAGAAGAACGCAAACAGAAGTCAAGTAAGTGCCAATTTTAAGTCCAAACCACAGGTAATATTTCTCAAGTGTGTAATAAGAGGACAGGAAACACTGCTGTCACAGAGTTAATGGATATCTGTCAATCAAACGTCAATGACACCAGTTAACGTGAGTGGCAGCTGTAATAAATTCTGTCTGCTGAAATCTAAAGTGCAGTGGAATTGTGAGATTGTGGTCATTTCATAGCCGATGTATGCAGCCTGCCTAAAGTGAAGGTTATTCTCTGGGTATTTGTTTTAAATAGAGATGTCTCAATAACGCTTTTTCTTTTCCAAAACAAATAAATCCAAATAAAAACCAAAATCATGGGTATCAGCTGATATCGATAACCATCCATCCATCCATTAAGTAGTTGTGTATAGCTTATACATTAAAGGTTATGGGAAAGCTGGTGCCAATCCCAGCTAGCTTCGGGTGAGAGGTGGGGTACACCCTAGGCAGGTCACCAATCTATAACAGGGCTAACATAGAGATGAACAAACATTCACACTCACATTTATACCTATGGGCAATTTAGGGTAGCCAGTTGACCTAATTTGCATGGCTTTGAGCTGTGGGAGGAAATCAGAGCACCTGGAGGAAAGGCCTCAGTCGGCCGGCAGTTTCGAACCCAGAATCTTCTTGCTGTGAGGCAAGATAATAATCCTATAAATTTATTTATTTTTTTTACATCCCATCCAGGGTGTATTTTGGTGTTCGCAGGGTAAGTTCCAGATACACAGAGACCCTGACCAGGACAAAGTGGTTGCTGATGATGTGACCAATGAACATGGTCTGTACTTTCAAACTCATCAAAGGGGCATTAATAAAAGAAGCTGGTAAGTACTTTCCAAATCTGCACTCCATGATCTGCCTAGAAACTGTTCTGAGAATTTTCTGTTTATTATGCAAAGTTGAAATGTCCTCTAGTAGATTCCTGAGATTCCTCTTCTTTGTGCAGGGTGTCTGCCAGCTGAAATAAACAAGTAAGGAAATAGACAGAACAGGATATAGACTTATGCTTTAGATTGACTTCAGCTGATAAAACTGGTAACACACTTGAGGGAATAAGGCACTCATCATCAGTGCCTCATCATCAGCACATTTGCTGTCACTGGATCAGTGTTCAGCATGTCTGATGATGCATAACCATTTAGTTTATCAGAATCATGAGCTCCACCTGCAAAGCCCATTTGAACAAGTAAAAATCTTCTGCTCCCAGATTTCACCAAAGAAAATGAAGTTCTATGGGGGGTTGAATTGAAAATGGATGGGCTGACATTAAAACCCACCTTGGTAGGCAAATGAGCAATTAACCACCAGTTAGGGTTTTTGCTTTGCATAAACTTGGACTCACTTGATTTATAAACCTCATCTGGATTGATTAATGAGTCGACTATGTTGCTGTAGAAGTAATATACTGGGGGAGTGCCGACAGACCTGGGCTAATAGACAGGCTTAATCCAGAACGAAATGCTTCATAAACAATTTGAAAGCACATGCTATGGATAGTAGCTAGCAATAGTCAAATCCATAGTTAGACGTCAAATCTTCAAATCTTCCCTCATGTTCTAGATACTGTAGCAAGGTTTTTGTGCTGGTACTGTCTCTATTAAAAGCTGTGTTGGTGGTTGAGATACAGGCAAAACTTAGTGTGGGAATAGCATGCTGGATTGCTGGATTGCTGGAATGTTTCATGGTGGTGGACCAGAAGAGATCTGCTGACTGGTAGCAGACTGACCGATATACAAATGGTAGCTTATAGCTACTGGAGAGATCAAAAACATAACGGCTTTAACATGTTTACTACAGTACCCTGATTATAAGGGTGAGATCAATGAGATGCTGGAATAACTTGATAAAGACAACAAACTGGCTTTTACCCTGGTGTAACAGGGGGAAGACAGCAAAGCTGTGCTATTCATATTGGAGAGGGTTAGAGTATTGAGGCAACACTGTTGGTTTCCCAATGGATGGACACCATAGTACTGAAGACTGGTTAACTTTACTTGTAAGTTCCACCATGATCAGCACAGGTGGTCGTGACTGTGGTATTGACCACACCAGTTCTCACAGACTGCTTGTGTCTTGCTCTAGGTGGTAAGGTACTTGACAGTGAGTTCAATGTGGCAGTGTCTCTACTCAAAGAACATGCTCTAGATCTACTGTAGAGGGAACCATTACTGTAAATCTATGCAAAGTTCTTCAGATTGATCACTTTTATCCCGAAGGAATGAAATGAAACAGAAATGGTCACCAGGTTTAAAACCCAATTGAATATCTATTCTGACTATCCAAACACCAACTGAGAGAATATCTTTTGGAGGAAAGTTCTTCACTCCAATACAACTAGAGAGACTTCATTGTAGATTCAATGACAACATGCAGTAAAACTGTTTTGGTGCCTTGTAGGGGAGTAGCACCTTACTAAGCACACTATGTTGGTTATTCCTTTGTTAGATTGATCTTTAGATTAGTATTGCATGCATATCTTTTTGCCACTTTCACTGCTGAAATGTCTGAGAATCAATTGGAAAAAAAAAAAGACATTACTGCAGTTTTCACTGCATTCATTTTTCATTTCTATTTTATTCCAGGGTCCCAGGAGTGCTAAACTTTTAACAGCCATTTTCCAAGTCCAATAACTTCTGCATGGGTACTTTCTATTTAAAATATACCTGGTATTCTCCCAATTTTGACATGGTATCTCAAGCTCCTGCTATTGTGTCTTTTACTTTATCACAAATAAGTTTTAGGTGAATGAATTAATGTAAGAATGGATGACTGCAGTATGGAAAATGAAAAGGCTGCATCAGATAATGAATTGAGTGAGTCACTGTAGCCCTCCTGAGAATATTCTGCCTTTGGCAAAGCAGTCTTTCATCAAAATGTGGACCAAAAAAAATAAAAAAAATAATAATGTGTATGTTCCAAAAAATATCCTGCAAAGTTTTGAGAGAAAGCTGTCTGTACTGGCTTGTTTTAAAAATTTAAATAAGCACATGTACGAATAATTTTTTGTTATTACGTTGGTTATTTCTTTGTTAGATTAGGTTTTAGATTATTATTGTATACATAGTTCTTTGCCCCTTTCACTACTGAAATATCTGAGGATATTTGTTTTTTAAAATGGAATTACTGCGTTCATTTTTAATTTCTATTTTATTCCAGGGTCCCAGGAGTGCTAAACTTTTAACAGCTATTTTCCAAGTCCAGTAACTTCTGCATGGATACTTTCTCTCTAAAATCTACCTGGTATTCGTTCAATTTTGACATGGTATCTCAAGCTCAATTCCATTGTGTCTTTTGTTTTATCACACATAAGCTTTAGTTGGATGAATTAATGTAAGAACGGATGGCTGCAGTATTGCAAATGAAAAGGCTGCATCAGATAATGAATTGAGTGAGTCACTGTAGCCCTCCTGAGGATATATTTGAGAGAAAGTTGTCTGTACTAGCTTGTTCTAAGCATTTAAATGAGCCACTTGCCAGAATAATTTAATAAAAAATCTAACTTTATTTTCAATAATTTATTTATTCACTTATTTGCTTGTTTGTTTGTTTGTTTGCTTGAACATGGTGCACTGCAAGATCTAAATGAACAGCCTGAAAGAGTCTGAATTTGAGCTGGCACGGTGGTGTGGTGGTTAGCGCTGTTGCCTCACAGCAAGTAGGTCCTGGGTTCGATCCCCGGGCCACCCAGGGTGCCTTTCTGTGTGGAGTTTGCATGTTCTCCCCGTGCATGTTTGGGTTTCGTCCCACAGTCCAAAGACATGCAGATTTTGTCAACTGACTACTCTAAATTGCCCATAGGTGTGAATGCGAGTGAGTGTGGCTGTTTGTCTGTGTTGCCCCTGTGGTGGACAGGCGACCTGCCCAGGGTGTACCCCGCCTCTCGCCCGAAGATGCTGGGATTCGTAGCGAGAATAAATTAATTAATTTCTTTATACTGAAAATTTGAAAATTTCCTTCAAAAATGTACTTTGACACTGGTTAAACATATTAAAACTGTGGACTCATTATCTGTTCAGAGTGTGTAAGTGGTCTTCTGTTTTAATCATGATGTGGCGGTGTGGACATTTTAACAGCTACTATCTAATCACAAAAACGTAATCCATTTCAGTTCAATTTCCCTATTGTACGTACCTCTCAGAAAACCTGACTGAGTTCAGTTTAAGTGAGAAAATCATAAATAGCTAGAGTGGTTTTGGACATATCTTGGCAGACAGATTGCTTTTACTACTGTGTTTGTTAAACTGCCTCCGTGATTGGTCTTAGCAGAAAGATGTTAAGGCAAAAGTAGAAAATGACCTTTTTTTTTTCATGTTTTCTTAAAATAGAAATTTTAAAGTGTATTGTTATGAGAAAGATTCAATTTAGGTTTTTTTTGCCTTGTTTATGTTTATATATTTTAGTGACTGAATGTGTTTAATATGTATATTGAGTAAACTGTTTAGTATTCTAGGTTTTTTTTTTTTTTGGCGGGGGGGGTTGTTTTTTTGTTTGTTTTAACCTACAGCCCTTCAATATCAGGGGAATCTTATGCAATTAGAGAAATTACAGTCTGGTGTAATGAGATACAATGCAAACCCAGGTTGCTTTATTCCTCATTGACCATTCTGAGCAGGTAGATGTGTATATTTAATTATCCTAACATTTTGGGCACAACCATCACACAATGCTGTCTTTTGATGTCAAGTGATCTCCAGTGAAGAACAATCTTCATCATTTGTTTATTTTTGATTTTCTAATTCTGTTTAATATTTTTAAAGAGAATTGGCCAGAAAACACCTGGAGTCAACACATGTGCAAAAATGCTGTTCATGGACTCAATCAGCCCAGAGCTGCTCCACATTACATTATCCCAAATTGCAAATGAAAGTATGTGTGGCTGAGCCTTCAAATGTCTGAACCTCTGCCTATTAGACACCCATCACAGGCATCCCTCAAGGCTTTATGCTTTCCCCCAGCTGTTGTCATTGTACACTAATTACTGATGTTACAACAACCAAGCCAAGCTGCTAAAGATTATGGCCACAACTATGGAAAGCTTCATAAATGATAACTCAAACTACACAATGCTGGTGGCCTGTCTAATATCAATGAATTTACACAATATGTTCAACATGGTCAGTAATAATGCACTGTTATAGGTAAGCAATCAATTATAGGGTGGTATGATGAACCAGAGGTACAGTTAATATCCTGAACATCCAAAAAAAAATACAGGTTACCAAGTGCAGCATCCTAAAGACTCCTTCCAAAAAGAAAAAATAGTAAATGAACATCTCACAGAAATCATCACGTCAGTGATTAAATACAGTATGTTGTTTATTTGGAGCGAGCGCCATAGAAAATCTGTTACCGAAATAATTTCAACACCACTCTCGTTTAAGTTGAAATAAAAGCGAATGTATAAACAACCACCTCTCAAGCAACCTCTTTCTCCGGAAAGAAACAGCAACACAAGCTCATGGAGGTCTGCAGCATCTTCTGGAAGAATAATAACATTTCTGAAAAGCTGAAAATGCATCATGTCAGGAGGCTCTATGCTTTCTTAATCTGTTATTATTGGCGACCTGCTCATTAACTTCATTACTCTACGGCTGTACTGTTCCACCTCTGGTTTTGCAAGGCAATATGTAGAGCACTTTCCTGAAAATATTATTGCCTTCCAGGAACTCTATGTACAAGGCTTACAAATGTAATTATCCAGAATATAAAGTTTTCACCAAACTGCCATCACAGAGAGGATTCAAGAAACGACACATCACCTCCACAGTTTAATCCCTGAAGCAATGCGTGCCCCAAAGGTACCATTTCGATATTATACTTGCTGATACAGCTTTCTAATTGGCACAATTATTAAATTGTTTATTCAGTTATATGTGGTTACTGCAGGTATCCCATTATCTGACTTATTTATTAACTGCAGGCTAAGATCTTGTGCCAGTATTTGACATTGCCTTCATTTAGTGGTTACACTGTAACCTGGAAAAGTACACAATTTTTAATTGCGTACTCCTTCTACCTTTCTTACACACATCTCGGTTTTTCTCACCGGTCAGTTAAATGCCTTTGCACTTCAGTTACACTGTACACTACTCACTCAACTTAATGATTTATTATAATTCCCACCAAATAAAATTCCTAATGTATTTACATTGTAGCCAGTAAAATATTTTATTGGTTATGAATTAATACTTACAAGATGACAAGACATGTTTTTTTTATATCTCACCCATTTAAACATATACACTGGTAAGGAATATCTTTCTTCCAAGACCAATGGTGTGTAAACATAACTATTGTACATGCAACAGGGTAAAGCATTTAGAAACAGAAGATTATTGGTACCTACAGGCAAATGTATATAACATCATAGCCTATAAAATTATACACAGTGGCCATTAATTTACATCAATATATCAATACAGTATATTAGGTATATTTGTGTAGTAAATAATAAGTTCATAAGCTAAGATTTACTGATTTATTAAATCAGAAAGCTGATTTAATAATGGCATCTACAGTTTTGATCTTTCAAATGAATATAACAACATAGTCTACTTTTCATGTGTCTTAATAAATATGCAATTCTTCTACATATACATGATAAATACAGGGTAAAGTCAATGTTCAGTAGATTAGTTTAGCACCTGTGGTGTGAGTTTCCACAGCTGGAAATGTACTTTTTAATTTTAGTTAAAAGTTGAAAGTTACTGTAACAGAAAGGCAAGTATAAAAATTGTTAAAACCTTCCTGCCATTCAAATTAGGCCAAAAACCATTAGGTTTTTTTCTTCATTTGATGTTGTTTACAAAATTATTTCTCAGTGTCTCAGAATAATCATTCATCCATCCATCCATCCATTACACTGGGTTACAAAAAAATTTTTTTGTGAGTTGTCTAATATATTTCTGCTGATTTAAC
>JAQQZU010000033.1:26613917-26636149 GCA_030068025.1 Parauchenoglanis punctatus
TTGGTATACTGCTGGATTTGGTATACTGGTGGATTTGGTATACTGGTGAAATTGGTATACTGCTGGATTTGGTATACTGCTGGATTTGGTATACTGGTGGAATTGGTATACTGTTGGATTTGGTATACAGGTGAAATTGGTATACTGGTGGATTTGGTATTCTGGTGGATTTGGTATACTGCTGGATTTGGTATACTGCTGGATTTGGTATACTGGTGGAATTGGTATACTGGTGGAATTGGTATACTGTTGGATTTGGTATACTGGTGAAATTGGTATACTGGTAGATTTGGTATTCTGGTGGATTTGGTATACTGGTGGAATTGGTATACTGTTGGATTTGGTATACTGGTTAAATTGGTATACTGGTGGAATTAGTATACTGGTGAAATTGGTATTCAATTGGAACTCAGGTAAATGTCAGGTTGTCAGGCATCAGATATGGACAAAGATGCAAGTAAACTATGGCTTTATGAAATGTGATTTTCTGACTGTTTCACGGCGGTTTGATTCTAAACCACGAATAAACAGAAGAATACGGTTTCACCTTGTACAATGTTTGCAATGCAGATCACTGATATTAGGTCTGGCAATGCGAATAAATTGTGCTGTCTAAACACGCAAAATTAAATTACATTTCTGGGATGTCTAGGTTTGAATCTGATCCAAATCTTACCCTGTCCTTATTCTAGTGATTATTTAAGTACATTCTGCAGATAAACCTAGTAACCCTCGCCCTCTAAAACAAAACAAAACAAAAAAAAAAGCAATGAACGGAGAAGAATGGAACAAAAATACCCATTTTCCTTCAAAGAGGCAAAATGTTGGAAACCGGATCATGATCAGAACACCAGAAAGGCTTCGTATTGACTTTTATGAAAATGCCATTCATGTACTGCACAGTGAAGGGTTGTTGTGGGAGCGCTTATATTGATAAGCGCGATGTGTTCTGGGTTTTGCAGTAGGATGCTGTTTCTGGCATTGACATGACACTACCCTCCCTACGGCTGTTTAAGGGTTAAAGATTTTGCAGCAAAACTGAACACGACATATTGGCTATTCACCTCACAAGATTGATGGTGAGAGTGTTTTGTGAGTGTGTGTGTGTGTGTGGGGGGGTGTTTGTAGGGGTTCTGTGTGAAGTCTAATTTAACATTGAAATGCAAATGCTTTGCAAAAGGTCAAACTGTAACTCTCGAATCAGTTTGTAATTAAAATTTCTCTGCTCTTTCTGAAAGAAATATTCAAACGTTTTCAAGATCCACTCATCCATATTTTATTGTGTTCTCATTCATCACTTCATGCCCTGGTGCAGTAGCAGAGACAATTCATTGTGTGCAATGTGTGTGTTTGTGTGTGTGTGTTTGTTTGTGTGTGTGTGTGTACTGTATCTGCATTATATGAACAAAGACAGCATGCAATTATATGTAAATATTATGTTATGAAGGTTACAATGTTTTATTATAGTGTGGGAAATAATATGCAGTTTGTACTGTTGTTCAAAAAGCTTGATTTTTTTTCTTTCTTTTTTAAATAATCAAAGTAATTATTGAATATCAGCGCTTATTGAGTATAACCTAATTATGAGGTTTGGACAGTATTTTGATGGTATTTTTGGTGATTACTTTATTTAGAGTGAATAAAAATACATTGAAAAAATCTATTTGATTCTGATATTACATTGTTTGTATTCAGGGCAACACATGCATTTAATTAGTTACACATTTAGCCATGTTTGTAGGGATTACTGTGCATTGAGTCTGCAACAGCAGACATTTCCCCCTCATCCTGCACATCTAATAAGCACAGCAAAAACAGCACACAAAAAAAGAAAATACTCTTTGTTTTCAGTCACACTCCTCCACACTTTGATTAAAATACAGTATTTGGATGCAGCTACAGTCTGGTGTAAAATAGACAAGAGGAGGTATTGGAAATCCCGGTCTCGGACACTTCTACTCAGGAAAATCAGGCAACCTCGGAGGAGGAACTGGAGTGTAAACAATCAGCTGAAGTGCATACGTAATCCGATTCTGAATACAAGCAACTTTCCCTGCATGAATAACGTTGTCACTTTTAAACTTCAAACTCACAGCCTAACAGAGCAAGGTTTAGATTTACCCTAATCCACATAAGCCTTCGCAAAAACAACATCACGAGAAATATCCCAAGAGTAGGATCACCACTGAATACACACGGGATACAAAACAGACGAAGCAAAGCAGATCTGGAGTGTGCCAAAAAGAAGAACAGAAGCAGAAAGTGTACTTTACATCCTGCACATAATGTTCCTAGTTGAATTTTTTTTCATGTGGCCTATAAAGAGACACAAATTGGTCTTATTCAGTATTTTGCATAGCTATTATGTGCAGCAAAACCTTTCAGAGCATCTGCAGGAGGGAGAATAGAGCGATCAGGATCATGCGAGTAAGCAGGAGTTATTTTCATCACTGTCCCCTGCTAATTTCATATGCCGCCTCATGTGTGTGTGTCATACATTGATCCACAACCCACAGTGTGTGAGGAACTGTGAGGGCCATATGTGACTATTGAATGGAAATCTGAGCGTATGCCATTGCTTGGGCCGAGTCACTGATGTTAGCTTAGGGAAGGCAGACAGAAAGTGTGTGTGTGTGTGTGTGTGTGTGTGTGAGTAAGTGATTAACTAATATGGCAACATGAACATGTCTTAAATATTAATATGTCTAATTATTTTTTTGGTTTGAGATTTGCTTTAAACTGCATCCTGTTTCAGAGTTTCCTGGCTTAAAGGACAAGTCACAACATCAAATCCACTAGCTTTAGAGTTTAGGAGTAAAAGATGCTTTTCTGTTTATTCATATTGGATTATTACTCTGATTTATTTTTTTTCTTTCTATTTTTATGTATTCAGATTTTCAAGGCTGAAAACAGCCCTTTTTAACTGATCTTGCATTATATTTTTCAGAAGTCTAGTCATTGAGCATCAGTTTGTGTGCATCATCGAGAGCTGGAACAGGCACTTCAGATCTCAGATTGTAGAAATGATTTGTGCTTGGCAAGTTACATTTTGCGGTCTTTAATCAACTATTTTTTTGTTTTGTTTTGTTTTGTTTTTAATAGCTAGACCTATCGCTGCTAAAAATGCTATTAAGCACCATGTATCTCTATTAGAAATATGAGCATTTTTAATTAATTGGTAAACTTACCATAGGTGTCCAAAATGGACAAGTATTAAATATAACCCCATAAATGGTTAAAAAGCATATTGTATTACATACATTGTTCTGTTGACTGAAGACAAGTAAATTTATTAGGAGCGGTAAAAACTGTAAATCTACAGAGCCCAGTGTGGGACATTGAGAATAAAAAATGAATGTATTTTGCAAAATCTTGCAAAATATTTTGCAAAATAGAAAATAAATGAAAAAAAAGTTTGCACTGCACTTCCAGGTCAGCTCGACAAACATGCGACGAATGCGCTAAGTATTCCATTCCGATTCCTCTCACCTATGTGTAAACCATGCCTATTACCAAACATCGATTGAATGTAATTTGAAGCAATTTGAAGCAAATATTGTATTTGAAGCAATATCATTTCAAATATTGAATTTGAAAATATTGAATTTGAAGCAATATCAAAATTCTATTTATCTCTCCCATGGCTAGATTGTTGTGTTTTCCATGTCCCTGAACTGACCCGGAAGTACTTTGATCTGAACTGTGCGAGTTTTAAGAGATCTCGCAAAAGCTCGTTTTTTTTTTTTGACACTTTCATGGGTTCCATATAAATCTGATTTGTAAATTTAACTTTCTGTCCCTCAAACCTCAATCTCTTATTTAGCTGCTATCAGTTGGATCCCCAAACCTAGCAAAGACGTTTCAGCTGCTATTTCCCTAACTTTATCACCTATGTTGCCTGTAATTGTACCTTCAACACATTCTTTTCATTTTGTCACTTCTGAGAAAAACACATCTCAGTCCCTACACCGCATTCACAACTTCATATAAACCTTTACTTTTTTCCTTTTTTGCTTCTTACATCAGCTTTCCTTTCTCTGTTTTTGTACCCCACCTGACAGATAGTGAGCACACACCCGTCAGTCTGAGCTTCAGCAAGCCTTTTAAAAATGGGGTGTCCCAGGACACTGCTGCCGATTTCACATCCCCAGCTCTCTGCTGTGCTCTGAACAGCAAAACGAAGCCAAAGCAGCATTTGTTGTATAGCTGTTACAGCATTTCTTTTATTTTTTTAGACAGCAAATCTCTGTTGTCGGAGCAAATATGGCACTCGAGTGGGGAATGAGAACATCGCCGGCGCTTTACCCCAAGAGGACAGGCTTCAACAAGGCCAGAAATCGATACTGATCTCCGGCTGTTTAGGAGCCAAAGGCAAGAGCGCTGAGTCTACTGAGGCCATGAAAAGCTCTTAGTAGACACATTAGCTGGCAGTTGGTACAATTTTCTACTTTGTTATGGCGGGAGCATAAAAACCACAAACAGCCTATACTCCAAAATGTACAGTGCTTTTTGTCTTTCTTTTTTTATGCCTTTGTATGATTTTATGTTTAATGGTGTATCAAAGATCTTATGAACATACATAATGTTTTTAAAGTAATTAAATAAGGTATGGGTGTAAGGTATTGCTGTCACACCCATAGTCATGCGTTCGAACCTACCTGCATGGGTTTCCTCCGGGCTCTCAAGTTTCCTTCCATGGGCCTAAGGTACACAGCTTAGCTTAACCGGCTGCACTAAATCGCCCATAGGTGTGAATGTGAGTGAGAATCTCTGTTCGTCTCTGTGTTAGCCCTGTGATAGGTTGGCGAGCTGCCCAGGGTGTATCCTCCCTCTCGCCCGAAGTCAGCTGGAATTGGCTCAGCTTGCCTGCGACCCGTAACGGATTAAGCAGTATAGAGAATGGATGAAAATAAGATATGGATGGTCTAATCATATTACGTTATGTTCTAGCACATTCACTGCATTCTGCAGTTGATGCACTGGGTGGAAAGCCATGCATGTAATATATGGAACAGCCATACAAGCCTAAAGTTTAAACACTAAGGACATAACTGCATACAAATTCTGCTACACATTGATGTTTATTGAAGCAATCTGAAATCAGAAAAACGCCGATGAACTCCCAAGTATTGTGATAGAACAACATCCTGTCATCTGGAGATCATGAGATTGAATCCTGATGAATTTGAATTTGATGCCACAGCCGAGAGAGTTGACTTGTGCTCTCAGGAAGGGGTGCATACTCTTTTTCTCCTCTGTCAATTACAGCAACACTAGTCAATCACGCATTCAGAAGTGGGCGGATATCGCTTTCCACCGAGTGCGTTACACTACCCACTGATGTCGCAGTTTTGACGTTGCTGGCTTTACGTGCTTCCACCTTCCCTGGTTGGTAGCTGTGATGTGATATGGGAGAGGAGTGGGAATTGGCCATGACTAAGTTATTTTTTAATTCATAACAGTCTATTGAGTTTACACAGATTGGTGTGAAAAATACAAAAACATCCAACATGGCAACATCTTGTTGAGTTTAGAGGAGAATGGGCAGACTGGTTCGATCTGCAGTAACTCAAATAACCACCATTTACAACTGTGGTGAGCAGAAAAGCATCTCAGAACATCTTCTTAAACCCAACGATTTCTTCCTCTCTGTCTCACAGAGCGATAAAATTTCGAATAGTGTCTCACACACATCTGTCAGCTCTGTGTGTGTCCTTCATCACACTGAACTCTGGACGCTGTTGGCAGAACAAGATGCAGCTGCTGATGGAACACATCACAAAACAGACAGAGCTGATCAGTGCAGATGACACATTGGCATTTCTGTGTGTCCATGCGTGTGCTGTTTACTGGAGTATCTCACTGACACGGCATCTTCTCAATTAACGGCTCATTCGTCAATGACCAGACTTGTCCAGCTGACTTTTTCTGCCATTACGAAATAAATAAAGAAAGAAAGAAAGAAAAACACCACCTAGAAACATCAAAGGGAATTTGAAACCCTTTGATTTTATTCTGCATCCTTTAATAAGGGGATACATTTAAAAAGAAATGGCTAGCATCAAAATAAAATGACAACGCGTTGAAGAAAGTGGCTCTCGAAGTAAATCAATCACAAGTACGGCGTTTAGAGACACATCCCCGTTCAATTTCCATGTCATCACACTGAGCGCTGTTTAATTAGCCTGTCATGCCTGCCATGTGAGAGAGAGGAAAAGGTTTCAGTGTGTGTGTGTGTGTGTGTGTGTGTGTGTGTGTGTGTGTCGCATGGGCCGTGTGTGTGTCTGAAGCAGATTCACAAGCTCCAATAACTCATTATCCATGTAAATGAGCCTTCACAGTTTTATTCCTCAGACTGCTCAGGTTGCTAATCGGCCCTCACACGCATCAGGAAGTCTGATTTCATGTAGCCCGGATCTAAACGACTCTCGTCTCGTATTTGTGAGAAGGCATTGAGTGTCATTCTTTGTTTAACTATTAACAAATTGTTATCATTGACAAATTGTTGTGCTAGAACATATAAGAACATTAAAACCCTTTCACACAGGATGTTCTGTTATTGGGAAATATTCAACTTTGTGGTAGTGACTCCACTTCCCTTGCAGACCAGTCTATCATAACGCTTGATATTATCTCTTAGTATTATTCTTAATCAAGAATTTTTTTTTTTCATAGCCATTGATCTCACGTTTCTGTGTCTGTTTGGGAATGCGTATATTTCAGTGGCCCTGAAGTGCAACGCACAGCAACAAATAAGGAATCACAACAACATATCATAAAACAAAACAGCTTCTACCTTTTCCATATTTGTGGTTGTGTTTTTTGATTTGTTAATATTATTCCCTATTTGTTGTTGTGTTTTGCACTTCAGGGCCACCGTAGTATACGTATGCGTGTCATCAGTATCACAGCTTCATCAAAAGGACCCAAGAAAGATCTTTTGTTTATTTGCTCATATGTAACAGTAAAAATTCAGTTAATAATCTAGAGCCCATAAGATCTTACAAAGCTGAAAAGCATTCAAAAACCTGTTATCCATATCTTTCCTATAGACATGAGGAAGAGTCCTGATAATCTCATCAAATTTGGTGCTATAGGAAAGATTCAGACAAGCAGCTGAAGAGGAAATAAAGTTATTTAACATGTTAAGATACACAACTACTGATAAACAGGTTTATGAATAATAAAACTTCTTCTTATTAATGATTATACACAGTGCATCATGAATATATTCATACTCTTCAGAAAAAATGCCTTGAATTGAACCACTGAAAGCTGCATTTTGACAGGAAGAGAGGAAAAAAAAAAACTCTACAGAAGATATAAATAATTTGAATGGTTATTTAGTCAATGAAGGAGAGAAGCATTTGAACCCATAACACACGGTCATGTCCAGCACCCGTCATTCAGACCGCTCTTCTTTTAACTTGGACTACTGTTGCGCAATACAGCAAGCTGGAATCACCTCTCCAGTATAGCGATTATATGATTACTGTGATTGCGATGAGTCTTCAGTTTAAAAAAGAACTGTGTCTTGACATGATATTAAAAACTAAGGCTACAATAATTATTATACTTGCATTAGAAATCATTCATTTGTGAAACGTCGCAATGGACTTTTAGAAGATGGCTGATTTTGATGGTTCCTTCACATTTTATCGGAAATGTTCGCAATGCAGCTTGACTTTCACACCTCCAGTGTCACGCAGCTTATACATTATTACACATACATTAATACACACCTTATGTCTCATCTTGTCTTCTGCAAAGATTAACAAAGAGGTTCTTCTGAACTTGCAAGTATGAAAGAAACTCCTGATGGACAGGGCATGTTTTTACGTCTTCGTCTTTTTTTTCAAAGTAGGATTGAAAGGTTTTTCAAAGGTTTTCAAAAGTGCTTTCACCGGAATGGTAGATCAACCAAGTGGGATGGTTTTGAGGATTCTGGGTCTTGAGAAATGTTTGTTTGTCAAATCAAATAAACTGGTAATGACCAAAAAAAAAGGGAAGAGGGTCTGGAGAATATCTGGCTCTTTACTTTAATAAGACCTAGTGTGTTAGTGCACTTCAACTCTCATGACAGGAAGTGATCCCAGCCACCAAAGTCAAGCAAAAGTGATTTTGATGACAGACCGCTCCAGGCAATTCCTAGCCGTGCTTTTACAGCTTCTGCCTTCCAGTTCAATAAAGGAAATAAAGGACAAAGTCGCCTCTTGGGCTGACCTGCCTGACCTCCCAAACATAAAAAAACCAGAGATAAAAAGCTTTCTGATAAACATTACTGTGTGTATCTCCTGCGGCCAGGTTCTTACGGAGTCTTTTCTGGATTGATAATGGACTTATATCAGTTCATGCCTTGAATCGTATGCTATATGACAGTGAATAAGAAAACCTTTCTAAAAAAAAGGCACCTCTGTGGAGTATGCGGGTGGCAGGCCATTTTTATGAATTGCTTTATGAGTGTACATAGCAGAAGCCTCCTGCAGTTTGTCTTTCCCCAGGCTATCATTTAGTTTGACAGCAGTGTGTTTAAAGTGGACCTCTACCTGTCCACAAGCCTCACAGCAGCTTCTGAAGTCACTCTGCACTCTCTTTTCCTTTTGGATTTTATAGATATAGGGGCTTGTCGTGGTGTTGCCCTTAGGCTTGGCTCACTTCCTGTATTCGGGCTGCATGATACAGTAGCTCTGAGCTTTGAAGACATGGGAGATGAGTGCTTTAGACGAACTAGAAGTCCTTTGAGCAGTGTTACCAGATCCAGTTTTCTTTTTTTTTCCATGAAAATCGATCACTGCTACCAGGTTTTATTCTCTTCTCGTGTCAGAGGTTAATTTAACATTTATATACATGATGACATATATAAAAAAGGATACAACGCTTGCCATATGTTCATGCTAGCAAGAGGCATGTTGCATTTTATGAGTATTTGCATAACTCGGAAGCAGAATTGAATTGACAAAGCAACATTTTCTCAATTATATGCAAACTACGTGTGAGGCAATAAGCAACAAACCTAAACAATTAGCTTGTCCTGTCATGTATAACCTCTCATTACACAAGCCTAGAGACATTACAAAGAAAAATAAAGATACTGGCAGGAAGCAGCAGAGCACATTGATGGCTCTGGTGTGTGTGTGTGTGTGTGTGTGTGTGTGTGTGTGTGTGTGTGTGTGTGTGTGTGTGTGTGTGTGTACTGTATCTGCATTATATGAACAAAGACATCTAGCTTGCTTTGCTAATTTGCCAACAAAGCTAGTACAAAGCAGAGCACTTAAATCAAATTTAAATACACTTTAAACTATAGTGATGTGTATACATTGTAAAGTGGGTGTAGGCTATACATTTTGGCTACTACCATTTCACATTGGAAAAAAATGCTGGACAGGCCACACCCACAAGAGACAACAAGTGAAACAAGTGATATCCTTTTTAGTGTGAACGCAGGATTGGAGTTAGGGGTGAGTTAATGCTGATGCCATTTATTATCCGTTTAGAAACAGATGACAACACTATAAAGTGTATAAGTAAGCCTCCAGAAAATCTTCAGTGCTCTTTGGTATCAATTCTACACATCGCTGGCACTGTACTGGAGTGATGAACACCGTTCTTCCAACATCTCTTCCTTCAGTTGATGTTTTGATCTAACATATCTCTCCAAAATATCCCTTAGGTGCTCAATTGGTTTAAGATGTGGTGAGGGTGAAGGCCACAGCATATGAATTACATTATTTTCATCCATATTAAAACATTTAGTGAGCCTGGGATGAGGACAGAGTCATAATTTGAAGAGACCTCATCCAGAAGGATAAAAATGTTTCATAATTTGTAATGAATGCTGCTTTCTTAGAAACGTATTATATGTATAATAAGTATTTAGATTAATTACGGGTTTTCCATTTTTTGCTCCATTTTAGTTATGCTGTCATAGCTAGCTTTGCCGGAGTATACACTGCTCCTTAACTATTACATGACAATGAGCATACCTAAATATCTGCTTTTCTCTTCTCTCTCAGATCTTTTATGATCTCCCACTCCTACTTAGATCAAAAGGTGCAGGCTATTTGTTGGTACCTCTAATAGTGAAGGTTACAGCAGGGGGCAGATCTTTCTCTTACAAAGCCCCTCGGTTATAGAACAGCCTTCCAATTAGTGTTCGGGACTCAGACACAGTCTCAGTGTTTAAGTCTAGACTGAAAACATTTATTTAGCCAAGCCTTTTGTTAATAGCCTTCTATTAGACAAAGGTGCAGCTCTGTATGGTTCTCAGACATAGAGAGTTTTGTTAAACTGGGATGTTTGGATGCTGTCGCCCCCCACTCTCATGTATTCACTCAGGTTTGTTGACGGTGGAGTGGCTGGCCGCTTTATGTCCCAGGGCGCCCTCATGTCTGTGTTACCTTCTGGCTCTCCCTTTTAGTTATGCTGTCATAGCTAGCCTTGCTGGAGTTCCTGCTTGCACTCAACTCACAAAATGCACTGTTCTCAACCTTTACATGACAATAAGCATACCTAACAATCTGTTCTTCTCTTTTAACCCCCCTCTGTGTCCCTATCTGTTGAGCTGCACATGCTACTCCTGAGATACCAGTGATCCTGACCCCTTCTGGTTTCCGGACCTGCCTGATCCATCCTGGTGTCCTACTCCTTGTTGGAGTCATCACTTGGAAACCACTTGCTCCTGTTGAGGTTGGCACCATATGAACTGCCTCAACATACACCTAGAACTGTGAAGATGGCGTTGGACTGCTGTTGACATGAGCGGTTCGGTTACAATGGCATAGCAGATTGCATTCAAATCTCCATCAGTGAATCAGCTGAAACAGAACAGACTTTATGTTAAAATTATATTGAATTATGTACCACACAACTGTACGTTTTTTGACCCTATAACATACAGTTATAGAAGTATGTTATTTGTAATCACACTATCCAGTGTGACCCAAATGAGGATGGGTTCCTTTTTGAGTCTGGTTCCTCTCAAGGGTTCTTCCGCTTGTCGGCTCTGGGAGTTTTTCCTTGCACCATCACCACATGCTTGCTCATTATGGATATGTATATATAAATGTATATATTCCTAAATTTATATTCAGAATTTATATTCTTCTGTGAAGCTGTTTTGTGACAATGTCTTGTTAAAAGCACTATATAAATAAAATTGAATTTTGAATGAAGTTTATAGGCTTTCAGAGTTGCAGGTTATGAGTTTAACTTGTTCTTAGTTAATGAAGATCTGGCAACCCTGTTCCTGTAGAAGAAAAGAGAAATTCAGGCATAAAACATCTGTGAAATTTAGAAGTTAAAAGGTTTAATGAACATTTTAAGCACACAGACGGCAATCATTACAGTGTGTACATTTCATAAAACTAGTTGACTGTAATGAAAGAGGGGAAGATGATGGATTAGAGGAGGATGGAGGATGAAATTAAACACCAGCTGAAGGACAAAACCTCATCCTCATTCACCTATCTGGTGTTACTCTATCTGGTGTGTGTGTGTGTGTGTGTGTGTGTGTGTGTGTGTGTGTGTGTGTGTGTGTGTGTGTGTGTTTTCATGGCTGTAATACAGGTTCAAGGTCACTCTGTATGTATTCAGTGTTATGTGAACTGTGCTATTGTCATCTCATTTGTCAAGTGAAAACTTGGAGTATCTCAGAGGACAGAATGTGTTTGAATCACACACACACACACACAGACACACACACATGCTTGCACATGACTCTCTGCAAGACGCAGGTGATTCTGAGTCGAATAAAATATTAAAAATCAACTTAGCGCATAGATCTAATTTTTAACAGAATGCCCCATTTGCTCTCACTTGCTATTTAAATCAAATTGATGATATGTGTGACCTTGGAAAACTCTTTGTAGTAAAATACTGACATTTTGCTACTATATAGTTCTTAAAACTATGTTTCCCTGAACTGAAGTGCTTCTCTTTTGCATGTATCTCATTATATCACCAAGCATTTTAAAGTCTGGTTAAAGATGAAAGGGAAGAATAATAAAGCACACTTACCTCTACCTTTAAACCTAACCAGATAATTGAAAAACAATGTTATTGCCAAACTGCAAAAAAAAATTGTATGTTTACGATTTGAAATGAGTCCTTATTTTGATTAACATTATCATCATTTTAACCACATCTTTCTCCATCTGGACACCTGAAGTAAAAGTCACCTGAGGCGTTTAAACACGAGCCTCGCCGTCATCTGTTTTCTGCCAATTTCTGTACATGCTAACAAATAATTGCTGAGTCATTCACTCACATCTGGGTCAATTTATTTTCATGAAGTCATTTTAAAACTGTGCTGTTGTCTGTACCAAGTGTGTTAATGCTCTTCTTTCTTTTGTTGTTCATGTTGATGTGACGGAGCGGTCGTTTTGACAGCCGGAATCTGATTACAAACTGAACTGATTAGGATTTTGCCTGTTTCACTACAGCACACGGCTGTCCAAGACCTTGAATAAAGTGTAATGTTTACCATGTGAATAAATCCCACTTAACTAGTGAGGTTTTAGCCATCTTTGCAGTAAGATGCCAAGGTTAGAACATAGCCTAAATTAAATTTTCGTGTCATTTTGGTGAAATATATTTACATATATTTATATTTATATTTATTAAGTATCAAAATATAATATTGGCAGAAAAACCCCCCACAAAAAAAAACCCCTCTGACTTTTCATCATTTTAGCTGTATTCCAGATTTTACCCACAGCTACATCTGACAGGTTTTCCCAAAGTACTCGGAAAAAAAAAATGTTTAAAATGAAGATACTTTGAAAATTAAATCGAAATCCATTTCCATTTCGGTCCTGTTTACTAACCGCTTATCTGTGGAACTGGAGCTCGTGCACTAGCTGTCACTAGAGACTCTGTTGTGTTTCATCAGTAAGCATGGCCAGAAACTGCCTACTTTCACAGGAAGAAGCTGTATGACTGACACTACAGGCAATCAAGCACAGACTTTCCCCAGTCTCTAAACACACACGGGTCTCATGTTCACTCACCAGTAACTGCTCTAAAGAAAACTTTGTTTTTTCAAAGAAATTATGCCGTAAACATTTTCCTGGTCCAGAGACTTGGAAAAACACATTGTATGACAGTATTTGTCACACACTGGTGTACAGAAGTGTGTATGCACAAAAGAACAAATAGCTAATTAGACTGTAACCTGCAAGAATCTGAAGATTCCGCTGTGTGCTCGCTCCGGGATGTGGATGAAAGTCTGAGGACTATGGCAGCTGTAATTATAATACACATAGCTGTAATTTATAATTCATTCTGAACAAACAATGTGTTTTTGTTGTTGTTGTTGTGGTTTTCATGTACCACATGAGAAACACTTTGCTCTGCAGATACCGGATGCACAATGACTGCTGTAGATTATGCGTGGGAGTGTGTAATTTAAACGGGCCTGCTTGAAGTTCATGCGTCACACGCAAGTGACAAAAAGAGTGTGAATGTTACAAAAAAACACAGCATTGCGTTTTGATGAAATGACTTGGTGAGGATTGAAATGCTGATTAGAATGAAAGTGTATCTGACAGGCATTAGACAGATGTCTGAAAGTATATATATATATATATGGTTTTATTTGGGGTACAAAGGAACTGAATTGAAGCAGAATGGGAATTCATTTGCAAAAGGTTTTAAGGTTCGCAGCAAGCAAAGTGAAATAAGAATCCAAATATCCACAAGGCAGAGGTCAAAACAAACAAAATCAATATCAAGTTCAACAAGGTCAGACAGTAAGCCAAAGACAAGATAAACAAGGGGATTGGCAACACTTTGCAATGATTCACAGTCCTTGAATTACATATATATTCTAAAACCAGGAAGTAAATGACAGAAGTTATTAAGATGTTATTATTCTGGTGAGTGAAACATCTGCTGCGTTTGAAATCAGAAGTTTGAATCCTGGTGATGCCACAGCCATATGTGCCCAGGAGTCCAAGACGGCAAAATTATCTGTGCCTTCTGTCTGGGATGGACGGCATACTCTTTCTCCTGCTGGTCAGAGCGACAGCAGCAAAATCGTAGGCAGCTGTGAGCTTGGGTACACGAAGAGGGTTGATAGCGCTTTCCAATGAGTGTTTTCAATTGAGATATACTGTACACTACAGGCCAGACGTTTGGTGCGCACACTTGGATTTTTAAAAAAAATAATAAATGAGACCCAATCCAAAGAGGCCAATCAAGTTCTGACATTATTAAATAGAATTCTAACACAAAGTGAATGGCAATGCACTAAAGACTGTACCTTTGTGGCTAAATAATGTGTTACTACAAGCTATAAAACCAGTCAGTTACAATCGTATTAAGTATTTCTAATATTTTCTTGCAATAGAAGTTTGACAAAGCAGGGTGTCGTTTATTTATTTATTTATTTATATTTCAATCCGAGGGTGGGGCCAAACTTCTGGCCTGTAGTGTATCTTGAGCAGCTGTTTAAGAAGATGTCGTGGCTTTGTGGGTCTGAAATGAAGCAGGTACTACCCTTTATCCTTCCCAATTTGTAGTTGTTGCGATAGTGGGGAGCTGAGCTGGGAAAAGTGTTCCAAAATGAAATGGGACAAAACTTACAACACTGAGATCATAAATTATAGGCAAGAACATGGTGATATTTTACACTGCAGTCTTTCAGAGCGAATGCATAAAAGCTTCATTAAGACGTAGGGGGTGAATGACTGTAGCTAATGAAGTTTGGCTTAATTCAAATTTTCTGTAGTACGTCCCTTACAACTTCAGAGACCCGGGTTCGCTCCTGAGCTCGAGTTCCTGTCTGTCTGTCTTTCATATGTTCTCTGGTTTCCTTCCACTGCCCAAAAACATGCTCTAGGTTGCTCTTAATTGCCTGTAGATGTGATTGAGTGTGAGTGTGGTACCCTGTTCGATGGGACGTATTCATGCCTCTTGGATAGACTCCAAGCCTGACCAGCATCTTCTGTGGATATTGATGATAAATGAACGAATAAAATGGATGCTCACTTAGGAACAACACTAATCACAAATTATGAAAAGGATTAGGTTATGAAAAGGACCCACAATGTCACATATTGTGTGTGAAATTAGCCCAATATCATCATTAGAACCCATCTAGGAAATTTTTAACAGTGTCCTTTAGAGAAATGAAAGCGCTGTAATGGAAATAAGCCGATAGCTTCCAGCCTCACAGCTCCAGGGTCCCTGGGTCGATCCTTAGCTCAGATTACTGTCTATGTGGAGGTTTGTTTGTTCTCTCTGTGTCAGCAGTGGTTCGTTTTGGTTCTCTGGTCTCCTTCCACCTCTAAAAGAACATGTAGGTGGGTTGGAGACTCTAAATTGCCCCGGGTGTAAATTATTTCTGTGTGCAGGGGTGTCTGTTTCAGTGTGTATTCCCACCTCATGCCCAGTGTTCCCAGGATAGGCTGTGGATTTTCTTCATCCCTGACTAGAACCAGGTGATGAGGGTGAAGCAATGAATGTAATGTGTACAAGAAAATCTTAATGAGGGGAAAAAAAATTATTAAGAATTCAAGTGATTAAAGGTTCAACCATTAACCATTGGTCAAAGAGCTATTAGATAGCATTTAATTCTAATGGAGCAACTTTTAATGGAAACCAGTAGAGCCCATTACTTGGCCTTCAGCCAATCCCACTTTAGCCATTAGGAAACAAGATCAGGTATGGTTATGTTTACTTATGCCATTCAGGATAGAAAATCGATACAACACATTATACAAGCCCTAATCCCCTGGATGTTCACTCTGCCACCCGACCCAAACTTACAAAAAAAGCAAGCATGAGCTCCATCATTCTTCTAATAGCATGTGTAACATCTATATTTATGTATACATGACTCAAAACTACATTAAAACCAAGACGAAAACCTGGAGACTCACCATTATAAATGTTGAATGTGCACTTAGGAGGGGGTTTTGATGTTCTATCGGAGATTTACCAGAGCAAGCTAGACCTTTGAAGTATTTCTATACGTCAGTGATGTACTACAGTGTTATGGCACTATTAGAGGGGCCTACTTTAATCTTTTTTATCTCTGCTGCAGGTAAAGGCACTTCAGATAATAGAGTTGTTGAAAATATAACGGCACGAAGGTTATCCAAACAGCACTCTCCTTCAGATCATTACCAAAGATCTTTCACTAGGATATGACCGCAGCTGAAATCTTTTTTTACTTCATAAGGTTCATGTGCAGGGATCACTGGGTTCTTTGAAGTCCCTCTGATGTGCTTCTTTAAAATAAACAGAGATGACAGCATGAACCCAGGACTTTTATGCCACGAATGATGGGGAAAGGCAGTAAAACATGTAACAGCAGTTGGACCGAGTGTTGAACTAATACTGAAATACTGTTTGGACAGGATAAAATGTTCAGCCATATGTCTGTTAGGTCTTGTGTTCTGTTCACAGGTTATATTGACTTTATGCAGCTGAGACAGTTCATAATATTTGAAATTACAACCTTTAAAAGATCTATGTTTTTGTGGAACAGTCACAAAACCACTTCCAATGCCTGGGGAATGCTTCTAATGTAACAGAGTTAATGTTGTTTTATTTGAGTTGAGTGTTTTATTTTTGCAAAAAGCGGTTGGTGTCAAATGATTTCTCACCACTAAAATGTTACAATCTGTAATCTGATCAAAATGACCCGAAGATAACCTGTACACAAAGTACCTCTGTCCTTTTTCATGTTCCCTAAAGAAAACGAGCCAAGCATACAAAATTGTGGTTCAACTTCAAGTAAAAATCCACAAGCCAAAGGGCTAAATAATATTTCATGACGATGGCGTAATTATTATAAATGTTTTGAATGGAATAAGTGATCTTTGTATAAATCAAAGTGCTGGGAGTGTCTTCACAATGTACACATGGTCATCACAGTAAAATCTCACTTTAATGCAAACAGTTTGTTTTGAGCTTTATTATAACTACCTGTTTTAGGTCACATGACCATAACATGTATGGGGACTGCCCCCGTGTCTCTGACACATCCTTTTAAACACCGTCTATATTTTATTGTTCTGAGTTTCAACCCCAGACAATACTTGGTTTTATTTTGGTTATAGCAGGAGACTAGCGAGAAAAGAGTGAGCACTTCCTGGACTGAAGAAAATAAGCAAAGAAACTCTTTTCTCACAGGATATAACAGAATCTTTACCACAATATCAATTCAGCCAGGATATACTGGGATATACTATACTAACCTGAAATTATCTCTCCTGGTAATTTTATAGAAGGTAAAATACAGCATAATCCTTCCAGACATGACCATCCTCAGTCCATAAGAATGATTGACATAATTCAGAGATAAAATTCAATAAATACATTATCTGAACTCCACATGTAATGCTAATCCAGTCCACCTAGGCCTCTAGACATGTCCTCTAGACAACTGCATAAAATGTACCATGTTAACATCAATAAATTATATATTAACATCAGTAACAGGGCTGTAACCCCCACTAGTTCCAGCAGGTGGTAACATCTGGAATAGTACCTTTCCACAATTCATTAAGACTCAGTATCCTCAAGGCTCATACCAAAGTCAGAGTGTAGAATGATTATGAATGCCTGCTTTTCAGCTACACACAGCCTATGAATTGATTATGCCCATCAGGATGGGGTGATTATAACTGTCACCATCTTAGATCCCTGAGTGCACGAAGACCTCGAACAGATGGCACCGAATTATGCATCTGGTTGGAACAGTAAATATTGACAGGTGTATCGGGTTCTTTCCACAGCTCTCTGTGGGCGGTGTAAAGGGAGCATGCTAATTGGCAACCTCCACTGTGAGCCAGGCCATTGGCAGCTGCCTGACAGACTCGTATCGACTTTGCTCGGCTGAACTTCTTCCCCACCCCACCTCCGCTCCTTGCTCCCCACAACAATGGCTCCTCTGACAAGCTGGCTGCTCAGTAAAGAATTCATTTTTGAGAACATTTGACATCAGTTGCTGTCCTGAACTCCCCAGTGAGCAGAAATCGATTGCCTTACATGGGCGCGCATGGCTTTTCAAAATTGCAGCAATTTCACTCCGCATGCTGGTGGAACATGGCTCGACGTGTCCAACAGACAGAAAACTTGTCATAGAGTCCTGTAGGTGAGAATGGTCAATCTATAAAGGCTCCACAGAAGACTAAAGCTGTATTAAATGGATCATCAAAGTAGTAACAAAAAGAGTTTGATCTACCCACAATGTTCTGATTCGTCAAACAGTTTGGCCAACAGTGTTGTTTGCTGACCCAGAAGATGGGAGGTGACACAAGCGCAGGCAATTGCCTTCACAGTGGAAAATGACACATGTCAGCCATTGTAGAAGAGATAGAACAAAAAAAAGAGACTGTTAGGCAGTGACGTCTCACAACAAGGTCAATGTAAGGTGTACAGAACTGTCTCTAAAATGGGTTCTTCTGTGCCATAATGAAGAGGAACATTGGTGAAGTGGGAAAACATTTTCAAACAAATGTTAACAGACCTGGATTTAAAGTCATGGATTTGAACTACTTGCAGGCAGATTCTGGGAAACCGAAATTATTTCCATACCCAACCTTCACACATTATATAAATATCCTAAGAAGACATAAAGTGCGAAAGTGTCATTGCATAGATAGATAAAATGTCATCCAATATTCTGCCTTTTCCTCACATGTAAGCCTACCTGGAGCATTTCCAAAGGTGCCAACATTGCTAACTAGAAAATACTAGCAGACAGGGGGAAAAAAAAAAATCAAAAACCACCCTTAAAAAATGGTAGCACGAGTCAGTGAAGGAGCTCTTATTTCTCCTGATGTACACCAGCCTACAGTAAGAATACAGAGATCAGCAGCTCCATATCTTTAACCAAAGGTAATTAATGCTCTTTCACATCTTATGTCCTTTCAACTTCAGTGAATATTTGGTTTTTTTTTTCCTGTTAGGTGAATTTTGCTGTATTTGGTCTGAAAGCTGATTAGCTAGAAAAGTAGAAAATGTAGTTTTCAGGCTCTCCCTTAAAAAATAATAAAACATAAAAAACAACCTTTAGTACTATTATTGTAATATTATGGGATTACTACACAAAATGATCAATCTTCTTGTAGTAACACAAAAACTCCATATCACTCCTATAGGAATCTTATAGTAACTTGGGACAACTTACTATAAACCAACTATAGAAAAGTCAAGGTAAATATTTGTAGTATGTGTATAGTGTTGTAAAGTTACATATAGGCTATAATTGCAAGTACTATTTATAGAATACTACACAAATATTGGTAAAACAAAAGTACTATAAGACTCTACTATAGGATCATTATAGATGGGAAGGATATTGAAGAAAAAGGTGTTTATGAGCAGATTTTCATGATCTCTGAGTTACACATACACATAACCCAGGCTTTGTAAATTTCCGGAATATTTACATGTAAAGCTGGATGTGTAAAAGTGTCTCTGATAACTATGCATAAACAGAAGGGTTTATTATCATGTGGTCACTCGTCCATTAATATTTTCCCCAGCGGTTGCACCCCACTGAACACCTGCAAACTTCAGTAGCTATAATGCAATATTTACACATTTCATCTCATCACGTCTTGAAATGCCAGCGAATTTCCCTCAACGCTGTAAGTGGAGAAGCGCATCCATTTGCCTTGACTTGACTTTATCCTAGACAGTTCAAGTTGACCTGGATGACTAAACACCTTCGCAGTTGGTTGCTGTACACACACAGCTGTTTGATCACACAGGCAGCACATCAGTGGCAGAGCATGCAGATGGGGAGATGGGACGCAAACATAAATCTTGCTCTTGAAGAGGTACTGAGCACTGGAGGAAGAAAGGAAACAGTGTGGAACAGAAAAACCTCAGTGCTGGTTTTGCTATAATGAGTAGAAAATAAATCATGGGAAAATGCAGCCTGGTCTCTCCACAGATGCACTTTATCATGGACCTTATATTTATTATTTAGAAAGAAAAATTAAAATGTAGTGTAAGGGCCAAGGTGGTGAGTATGAATATAATACAGGAAGAGTAAATATGTAAGGAATAAAACATTTCAGGCATGCTGCTATAGGAAAATAATCAACCGTGGGGTGGTGTGAAGAAGAAAAGTTACTGTTCCCACACTAAATTTGTCATGGATTCGCCATTTGCTTCTCGGTTCCCATGGCAACATGCGCCATGTGTTTGTTTTTGTTTCTGTTCTGGTTGTGTCTCCACTCTCTCTTCCACCACTCGCTTGATCCCTGAATTGTATGCAGCTGTTTTTGGTTACTTGTTGAGTAGTTGACACATTTGTACTCTGTCGTGTTTGTTAAAAACTGCAAAAAAAAAAAAAGTCTTAGCATTGTTTATTTCATTATTCTGAGCCTTTGTTTGTGCACTTCCATCCTGGATGATCTCACCACATGGTGCAAAAGTTGATTATTTCTCTGCACCCACATGTCCCTGGGAGCATCATTCCTCCTTTACAACAGCAGGATCTCAATGCCATTCTTTTAATTAACGAATGAATCGTCATATTTTTGTCCAGTCATAGTTATTTGCAAGGTTGTGGAACATTCGCAAAGCAAGTTAGTTCCTGTTATCACTTACTTTATAGCAGCAATAAACAGTCTTTCCCTCACAAGCCTCTCTATTTTCCCCTCTCTTGAAGTTAAGATGGAAAGAAGACAAAGAAATAAAGGATATAATTCTCGTGTTGGACAACTGGAGGCTCCTTCCATAACTTGCATAACATAATCATATCAAAGATTTTCCTTTTTAAATGCCAACATGCTTTTTATCTGCTTATTATTAGCTTTAGATTATGTCCGCTATACATGTCCCTGTGAATGAGCTGTTACTATGGAAACAACCGCTTATTAAAATGAGTGCATTAATATAAAACCGTGATTCTGACCAATCAGATCTGAGAATTCAACAGCACAGTGTAAATCTTCGTTATATGTCGCTGGTTGCGTTGAACCACTTTCTTGCTCCCATCTACAGGTGTTAAGAGTGTAAAACAGGTATTTTAATTAGGATTAAGACGCGTGTTCATTCTGCGCATGTTGCATCTCATATATGGCAGAGCTTCGTGTAGTGTGGTAAAGAAGGGCAATTCTAGGAGCTTTTTAATTAGAGACCCGGAGGATTCAACCTCGGCTCGTTTCAGATGCAGGCGCCTGATTAATTGGCTTCTCTTGTGTTCTTGTGGATCTTCATTTTCTCTGCTGCCTCCAGCCAGCTTCCATGTGTTTAAAGCAGCACCTTGTGCAAATATTGATTCACAAAAAGAAAGAACATATGGCAGGGAACATTATGTGTCTGCTCTAAATTTAAGAGCTGGACTGAATCTGCTTGTGCATCCTCAGCGCTTATCATAAAATTCACCATAACAGTCAATATCCACACTGCTCCTGTTTATATCTCCACACTCTTCTGTCGTTTGGTGTGTTTTTGCCTCTCTTGCTCAGAGAATTACAGAGATCTAGATATACAATCATAGACAATACTACTACTACTACTAATAATAATAATAATAATAATAATAATAATAATAATAAAATCAGTACTTCTACTACCACAACAATCTGCAATCTGAGAGGAAGGTTCACAGACCACAATGGAAAGATCTGTGTATCGTTTTTCTATATAATATTATGAAGTATAAGGAAGTAAGCCTTTGTAAATGTAGATAAATGACACTGCTTAAATAACAAGGTCGATAGTTGGCTCAGGAAGCCAGTTTACTTTGTGAAAATGTAGTGCTGCTGTTTTTGAGAGCTAGTTGCTGTGTTTGCTATGTTAGACCCTGGGCACAAGGCAGGAATGCACCCAGAAAGGTGTATCCATATCCAGGGACACATCTGGAATTGATGTATCAACTATCTGCTGTTCCACAAGCCGCCCCATCTGGCCATGTTTTTTTAAAGAGAGGGTTCATTGTAATTAGACATCAGAACTAATTAAGGCCAATGACATTTCTATTAGAGGAACCGAGGTGGGTAATGAATGCAATAATTTGTCACATGAAATATTCTAAATAATTGTAGTACGCACTTTAATGAGATTATGCTTGTGATAGAAGGGGGTGGGGTGCATCTAGTCATGAATCAAGAAAAATTAAGCTATATAAATATTATATTACAGCAGTGGTAGCTCAGTGGTTAAGCTCTTGGATGCTGGGGTGAAAATAACACTGGTCAACAGTGAAAAAAAGGTCTAACTTTTTATAGCTGATCTAGGATAATTTTAATGCGCTAAATCCA
>JAQQZU010000033.1:26678756-26692367 GCA_030068025.1 Parauchenoglanis punctatus
AAAGGCACCCTGGGTGACCCGGGGATCGAACCCAGGACCTTCTTGCTGTGAGGTGACCGTGCTAACCACCGCACCACCGTGCCGCCCCTGGCTTACCATCATTGAATTGAATTCTGAATTATATCAATGAATTCTAAAGGAAAATGTCAGGACATCTGTCCATGAACTGAATCTCATAAGAAAGTTGGTCATGCAACAAGACCTTAAGCACACAAGTCATTCTAACAAAGAATGTTTAAAGAACAACAAAGTTAATGTTTTGGAACAGCCCGGCCATTACCCTATAGAAATGTTGTGTGAGCAGTTCGTGTAAGGAAACCCACCAACAGCTGTGCTGAAGCTGGTCTGTACAGAAGAATGGGCTGAAATCCCTCCGAGCCGATGTGCAGTTATTGTTATTGTTATTGTTGCAGTTGTTACTGCACAACAGGGTATGAAAGCAAAGGATCACATACTTGTGCTACTTACAGATATGTAATATTTTCCTCAATAAAGAAATGACCAAATATAATATTTTTGTCTCATTTGTTTAACTGGTTTCTCGTTATCTACTTTTAGAACTTGTGTGAAAATCTGATGATGTTTTAGGTCATATTTTTGCAGACATATAGAAAATTTGAAAGGATTCACAAACTTTCATGCGCCACTGTATGTTATAGCAGATATAAACAATCCTTCTCTTACCAGCCTCTCTTTTTCTCTCTTGAAGTTAATAAGACAAAATAAAAAAAATCCGCCTTGTTATATTACAGATGCATAAACACCTCTGTCCTGAAGACGTTCCCATGTCAGAAAACTAAGTTAAAGCTTTATCTCTGACTGTTATGAAGCCCTGAAGATTCATTCAATAAAGGTTCAATAAACATGCTCTTAAAGAAATACACACTTTTTAAAAAATTTACTATGTCATAATCCAGAATCCGCCAAGTCCCAGTGAATTGACTGTTACTATAGAAATGATAAATATAAATGAGTGGATTAATGTAATATTAATATGATTTTTTTCCTTATAGACAGAACTACTGTCAGAGCTTCTGTTATATAAACTTAAATAACAATTTCAGACCATCCAGGATCAAGAATTCAACAATTATAATAGAAATTGAAGTATATATTTACCTTCATGTGAAAATGGATCATTTCCTAACACGTATGAAAAAAACATTCTGCCACATGACGAACGACCGATCTAATCTGTCTTGTATCGTGGAATTATGATCCAAGTCACAGTTTTCCAATTCCTTCCTTGAGACCCACAGACAGTTCAGATTTACTCTCTTCCATCTGTTACAGAGACGGTTGCCAGGGTTATCTTTTTAACATCAAATTGGGCTAGTTTTAGAAGAAGATGGAAAAAGCAAGTCAGAAAGTCAGCATCATTTTTAAGTTAATTTAAAAATAAATAGCCTGCAGTTTACCAAGATTTGGTTTTAAAGCAAATAACTGAAATGAAATCTAATCAATAACTGAGAAATAAGCTATGGCAAGCAAAACTTTTAAAGGGAAATTGTAAGCTCAGTGTACAGATGTACAGAACCGTTTCTGCTGTAGTGGAAGCATTAAACAGAAAAACATGCTTTTAGAAACATAGGCTAAATATGTAATCATATTGTTTCTACTGATTTACCATCAGAATGCCAGGTAAATGTTATAGATATGGAAGGAAGGAGAGTCAGAAAGGGGGGTTGTGTATTGAATACTTCCTGTACCAGAAGGTACACATTTCACATATGGCAAATTAGAAATGAATAAGCAGGCCTGTAGGCAAGACTGCCTTTATCAAGATCAAGACAAGACCAAGACCAGGACTAACCAAGAGTGAGTCAAGACAGTCTTAAGGAATTAAGATCAACATCAAAACCCATCAAATCCTTTTCCAGACCAAAACTCCTTGACTTCATTCATGGATTGTACCAATGGCTGTTTTCTAGAAGAAGGAATTAGTTCTAGTCCAATTTTGTGCATGCAAAAAGAAACCACGCCATGAACATATTTTACCAAGTCTTGGATAAGACCAAGACCAAATTTAGTGAGAGCAATATCTAAGACCAAGTACAAGTACAAATGACAATAATGCCACATTCCATTTAGCTCTTTAGGTCAGAGCTAGGAAGACAGATGTGCTAAAAAACGCTATTATTATAGCTTTCAATTAATATTGATGTGTGGAGCAGCCATCTTGGATTTTAAAGAGGTTCTTCCGGCTTTCCGAAGGGAGCATTCCAGTTAACATTTCTGACTGGGAATTCCAAAATTCCGACTTCCCAGTACAACATAGGATACAAGTCCAAGTCAATAAAAAAAAAAAACCCTTCTCAAGACTCAAACAAGGTAACCTTCTTTACCTTGACTGAGAAAAATGTCTGTCTTCCTTTTCCTTTACTTTCAGGTTTTTAAGATGTAGTAGAGCTGGAAATTTTGCTGAGACCTTGCATTCCTGGTCACGGATATTATGTGTAATTTTAAGATGGACCAGTTTAAGGATCAGTTTAGGAAACTGGCGGTTTAGCACATTTCTATATGATTCTGCACGCACACAGACACACACACACACACACACACACACACACACACACACACACACACACACACACACACACACACACACACACACTATCTCTTATATGAAAAGCCCCAGGGGTTTCCATCACCTCAATACCACTGTTGGACAGCTTTCCTGGCCCAGAGAGATGAGATACAGGACTCAGATCAATAGTCTGAGCTCCCAAATGCCCAAGGTTCATATTCAGCATCTAGAATCCTATATCTACATAAGCTGAAAGTCTGGTATTTTCTTTCACATATAAAGAAATTTGTAGGTTAGAGCTGTTTATTAGTTGTGAGATTATACACCGAGTGTATAAAACATCGGTGGATATCAGTGTAGGTCTACACTGTAAGTCGACTAAGGATGATTTCATTTGGTACACTTGCTTGGGGCCTTGCCTCAGTCTTACTCTTGACTAGCCTGGTTTTACAACGTATTGTGTTAAACCAAGGCATGTTATACTTGTACAATGCTTTCATCATCAGAATAAGTACAAATGAATGAAATTGGATGCTTTGAGCTTTTTTCCCACTAACCCATTTTCGTCCAATTTCTTCAGTGCGGAATCTTCCCCTGTAGCTAGTTCTCCTCTATCACACAACATCTACCAGTCAGGATATACTTTTTCTGGAAAGCTCCTGCATCTATTAAAGTTTATGTCTTACTAGGACATTCTTAGAAACATCAAGAAATGTAAAGCTGCTGCAGAAATAACATGCTTTTTTTTGCCAATATGACTATTGAAATTCAATTCAATTAAGTTCTATTTAACAATAGACAGAAATCTGTATGTAGATTTAGATCAATAATTAACAAGCCAGAGGCAACATTGGCAAAGCAACACTCCCTGAGATGACCTTGAGAGGAGACTGAAAGGTAGTAGGGTTATAAATCATATGCTTTATGCCCAAGGATTTGGGCAGCTGATCATCACAGCCATATGTGGTTCGTCCCTAAAATGTTTCCAGAAGGTTGGAGGCACACAGTTGTCTAACCCTAACTGTTTACACACTTGTGAATCACTTTCTGCTGCAGTAAACAGTCCCACAAGGCCGTCCTGTAGATATTCACTTCTTTAGACCTAATACTTTCTGCTGCAATCATAAAGACTGTCCTGTGTTCATCCCATGCTGGATGTCCTTGCAATACATGTACTATTGGTTGTCTTTACTCCTCTACATGTCTATTCTGCAATGATTTATAAACCCACTACCAGGTATGGGACTAGCATCAACTAGTATGTAATCCATTATCCCACTTTATCTTTTTTTCTCTCTACAATTCCTGAAGCTCTTGTTTGTCAGTCTGAACCTCATCTGATTGAGCCAGATTATTTTGTCTTATTCTGTCCCTGCTCTCTGGTCATGTGAGACCTGGCATTTGTGTCGCATCTGCAGCTGCACCATCTCAGCCGTCACACAGGCCTCTAGAAGAGGAATCAGAAGGGACTGCTCATATGTCACAATTATTTGGTGTAAATATTGACTTGTTATTGACCTCATGCATTTGCAGTTGAAGTCCGTGAGGACATGTTTTTCAGCGTGAGAAAGAAGACCTTGCTTTGAAAAAGAGCTTTGGGTGATTTGACTTCACCACCTAGAGCTTCCTCGCTAATACATTATATATATATATATACTGTATATATATGTATATGTGTGTGTTTTAGCATTTTTAACATCAGTGATAAATGCTAATAAAATCAAGCATCTTCATTTCTTCTGCATCATCAAGATCCATCAATACACTGAATCATTTTCATACCACCCATGTTACAGCACTACAAGTATCGCTAAGATAGAATTTGCCCTCTCGGAGCACCAGGGTCCCTGGTTCGATCTTGGGCTTGATCCAGTTTCATTTAGATTCGCTTGTTCTCCCCAGGTGTGTGTGGGTTTCCTCTGGATTGTACGGTTTTCTTTCACCTCCACCATCCAGAGTGGATTCCCACGTCAACTCCAGACCAGGAAAACCCGTCAAAAGTGAATGAGTGAGATATATAAATACATACATATTCATCTATGTATTTGCTTTGTGTAGATTTAAACACAAAGATATTGTGGCCCAAAGTGGAAGGAGGTTTTTTTTTGTTGTTTTGTTTTATAAATTAAATTACCACTACCACTATGTTCCCAGAAAAAAATGGAAAAACACAAGAGGTTGAAACATCAGCAGTGTTAGCATGGTATGATAATCCTGGCTCTGACAGTTCCTCAGCTTCAGGTACGTCACACCAGTTCATAATTGGTCTCAACTCCAGATTGAGTGCAGGACCGTTTCCCAGTCTCACAGGTTTTTTGTACCTTTTGAAGAAAATATCTTCAATATTTCCCCCAAAAAATTAGTTACCAAGTATAAACTAATGGCCTAATAAACCACTGCAGTCTTGACCAGGCAGTTACTAAGGATGAATGAATGAGTGCATCATGTGGCAATTCAGGTTCGTGTTAATGAGTGTGATCTATTTCTTCATCCTACAAGCATCATATCTGAAAGCTTGTCAACATGACAGTAGAAACCTTCCACTTGTGTGACTTTCATGTTTTGTTCTAGATGATCCCGGTCCTGATGCAGACCTGGATCTCAACCAGATTTCTGAGTAGTTGCATTTCTGTCTGCAGTGTGTAAATTGCACTTAGACTTTCTTTATACAAGTGTTTCAAGGTTTTCTGTTCTTCTCTACGTAAAGGGAAATTCTGTGTTGTTGGGGTTTTTTTTGGCAATCACATATACTCTGCAGATGCAGTAGATAGAGAAGAGGTTGAAACACTCTGGAGTATCCTTTTAGAAAGCAGGTAAAACACTAAATTGGGAAATGCTGGATTATACCATTCCTAATACTGTTATAATGTCTTCCTCCTTAGTTGAGAAAACATTCTTACATGCGATGTGAATCTTGGGCTTTTCAATCTGTTCAGCTTGTGTAAGTTCTCATGTCCCACCAACCCTGACCCTCAAGGCTTTCACCATATCTTTGAGCACCATAATCTCCTTCTGATGATACTGCAATGATCATCGTCCCTACCTCTATTTCATCGTAGAATCCATTAGCAGCGGAGTATGGGATAATTACAGCGGCTATGGGCTGGGGTGATGAGTGTGGCATCACTTAGCGCTCTCTTTGAGCCGCACCTCATCAAAAGGCTCAGTGGTGTTGTAACAGCTGCTATTTAGCTGTGTCATGCAAGAGGACACCTGTGTGAGCTTCTGTTTTTGTGTGGGTTAAGTGCAGAACACCACAAAGCGGATCATGTCAGACTAAATGGAGGTCGGAGCCGATTTCCTGGCCAATCGGCTCTTTATCAACGAAGCCTCGGTGCTTTTTCTCCCTGCCGCTGTAATAAAACACACATCAACTTGCTCATCTACAAGATATATTACTGCAAGATCCCTGCAGTTTGAAGATACAGTCGTTCCTTTTCAGAGCGCTGGTAGAAATCTCAGGCCTGTGGGAACTTTAAAAACATTCAAATAAGTCCAGCTTCTGGTCATTCCTTGATCTAAATTTTACACCACAATGATTTCGCTCTAACCATGTAATAGAAAATAAAAATCAGATCTTCAGGCTATGCCCCTCACCAAATTCTTCCTGCATAAAGTGTGTGTGTGTGTGTGCGTGTGTGTGTGCATGTGTAAAACACCCAGCTTGAGTGTGCTTAGGTCAACAGCATGACCCCCATTGACCCAGATCTTCGCTGAGGGATTTAAATGAACTGTATCCTGTTTTCACCCACAGCCATGTGTGACCTAAATTGTATTTTCATCTAATCCCTTTGTTTTTGAGATCTGTGAGTACCTCTTATCCTGGGTGTCTTATCTGCCCATATGCTCAACACACACGCACACACACACACACACACACACACACACACACACACACACAGACACATAATAGCTAGAAATAAGCTGCTACAGCTATGTACAACTACCATGATATATAGACTCATCTGCTAAATAAATAAATAAATAAATAAATCCTGTACATGTGAACAGAGTTTCTGATAATATTACAAAAACGCAAAATTGATTGGCACTATATATATATATAATCCGTCCACACACCCCAGTCTAGGACTGGCCATGTAACAGAAAGTGTGTTAAAAGTAATTTCCAGATGTTTAAAGAATTCCCCCTGGGTGATTTTCTCACAAAATCAGCTAGCAGTTATATCAAATGAAGAGTATTTACATAGCACTAAATGATGCCAGGCAGGCCAAAATAAACGAAATCTCCCACGTTAAAGGGACCACCGCATGCTAATGTAGCTAACTTCACCAACAAATAAAACACTAAAAATAGACAGTCTGCTTTCTGAGCTCCAGCCACAGCCAAAACACAGAGACAAAAAACAAACCTGCACTACAACCCTACAAACAGGGGCATATTTACAAAAAGTTTTAAAAAAATCTACAAAAAAGAATATGTACAATTCCAACAAACAATATCTAAAATATAAAGCTTCTCAAGATCAATAACAAGTTCTTGGTCACACCATGAAATCGAGAGTAATTCACAGAACACAGAAGCAAGCAAACGGGTGAGAATCAAGCCGCTGCATCTTCTCCGCAGGTCCTTTAATTGCCGTCTCCAAGCACAAACCTTAGAAGAAAGACGAATTAAAGGACACACAGAGAAAAAGAGCACAGATTATCCCCCAGGCCTGTGTGTAGCGCATAACATGTCATATCCTTGAGTATCTAGTACCTGGATTTTGTATTGTAGTGATGCCACAAATCGAGCATGGAGGTTTCGGGCTATAGGGTATTGACCCCTTGTACAACCTCCGAGAGAACAACCACCATTTTTAAAACATCTGTCATGAAGCAGCGTTATTGTTACCATTTACGGTATTTGGCAGAAGCCCTTATCCAAAGGCTTACAGTTATCTCATTTTATACACCTGAGCAGTTGTGGGTTACAGGCCTTGGTCAGTGCTGGGATTCGAACTCACAACCTTCCAATAAGTATGCAAACATCTTAACCACTGAGCTACCATCAATACCATTTTACTGTTTTCTATAACAGCATGTCCTGAAAGGTTTAATTCCTTCCATTCCATGGGAATTTTTTATTGCTTTTTTTTTGTAATTAAACAATGAGCTGTTTTATTTTTTTATCTGTTTATCTATTTATACATTTCATGTTGCGCAACATCTGTGTTCCTGTTATCACCGTTTTAACACTTTAAGACCTCACAAGCCTCTCTTTTTGTTCATCTCACTCTTGAAGTGAACAAAGAAACAAGACAACGTGTCATTTTATAGAGAAACTGGAAAATACAGACTTCTCTGTCCTGAGAATTTCCCCATGTCGGAAAACATGCTGCTATAAAGCAATGCCACGAATTGAGTTGTTACTGTAGAAACGATATCGTATTAGAACGAGTGCATTAATATGAACCTGTGATTTGCATTGCAGCCAGAACTACAAGGAGCTGCTGTTATGGAAAAATCGTTCGACAGTTTGAGAATTCAACAGTGCCGTGGTATAAAAAAGCAATAGTAAAAAGCCTCGTGTTTTATATCTCTACCTTGGTGCTTTGTAAAGCATCACAGAGACTTTTCTCCCCATCACAGCAGCATTAGAGCTAGCTGGTTCGTCCCTGACAAAGAATCCCTCTGAGGTGCTAGTGGGCTCCGTTTGATGTCACCCTGATGGTAGGGGAAGTGACACAAGCCGAGATTGTGACACACTTCTGTCGAACACACACTCAAGACAGGGAACAGGAGACACGTGTGACACCAGCCTACACAGGACCTGTCAAGATGGAGTGTGCTGAGTAGAGAAAGATCCTAAATTTATCACTCATCATCTGATGTCAGAGAGTGTAGTCGCAGCATGGCAGGAGCAAGCGCCGTCTCCTAACATCACCAGCTCCAGCGCTGTGTTCATTACGTTCTGCTCCTGCTCCCTGTGAGCTTCACACCTCCTGCCAGACAGTTCATCTCTCTCCAACTGGGACAGACATGAGCAGCCTGGGCTTTTAATCGAACCTCTCAGACATCTTAGCGCATGTCCCACTTTCCTCGTCGTGCGCTAACTTGTTAATGGCTGCCATGAAGAACAGGAAGCAGGTGAGCGTAATCATGGGAGATGCTGATTCACAAGTGCAAATGAAAGAGTGGTGGTATTTTAGGGCGTATTCCAAAGATATTTAGGCAGAATTACAAAAAAAAAAAAAAAAAGCTCTTTAAAACGTTAGAACCTAAAAGCTATCAAAAGAAATCCAGCAATAAAGTACTTTATCCCGCCCATTCTATTGTGTGAGCGGGGGCAGGTAATTTGGATAGTGGGTGGAAATTGGCAAAGGATCAAACTGGGAGAAATTGGAGGGGAAAAAACACAATAATCCAGGTATCTCATGCATGTTGGATTGAGCAATGGAATTTTCACACCTCATAGTGAATTATATAGTAGTCTCAAACTCTCCGGTTGGTGGAAAAGGGACTAGAACCCAAGGTTCTGTTGGATCCCGTTTGGGCCAGTCTCTGTTTTTGATGGTGCAGTGTTCTCCACAAGACGCTGTGGTGTAAATATAGCCTGAGAGGAATGTGAATGTGGGGGTTCCAAGGCTGAAAGAGCCACAGAGAGCTGCGGCCATGGGAAGGATAAAGGATGATCAGTAGGACTCCAGAACATGCTGAGTGAGTATGTTTGTGTGTGTGAAATGGGAATATTGATTTTTACTAAAAGAAAAAAGCCAAGAGGTGTCTCACAGAGGAGCTGGAAAGGAAGATCAGATATAATGCCAAAGCTGATGTTGGATTTAAAATCTAGGACAGATGCAAGTTTACGATTTCTTACGATTTTTTTAGCACATTTCTTTCAGAACGCTAACAATGTCGCTGTAAAGACTTTCCTTCTGCCTTTAGAGAACTCTTGCTGCTTAATAGCACTGATGGCGGGTCATGATACTGAATGGGAGAGCAAAAAAAATATATATATATATATTTATATATACTACGCATCAGTAATTCAGCATTACTCTTATGAAGCCATTTGAGTGAGCCTTATAGGATAAGTTCACATTATAGCTATAAAGCTATTACGCACGCACACTGGAACACACTGAATGACAGATAAGCAATACCATCTGTTATTGCTGCTTCATTTGAAGAAACAAATTTTATGGCTGTGTGATCTGTCTTTTTGTAGAGTTTGTACTTTGATTCAATGACAGTTGATGAATTTAATTATGTCTGGCCATTCAGCTGAAAAACTGCTTCTTCACTACTTTTGGATTAGCTTATCAATCAGAGCTCAAGCTTTCCTCCTTATACCCAGCTTGATGAATGTGCTATAACTGAGGGTAAACACAATCTGACCAGAAAGCTGCACATGTGTAACGACACTCATGTAGATCATGGACCCTGCATAGATCTACGGGTTGCCATGTTTTGTCTTCATTTTCATTCTCACTACAGTGTCAATAAAACATATAACCTTGAGTTTCCAATGACACGGGAACCACGGCTCTGAGCCATAGCATGTAGTTTTCCAACGGTGCATGAGCAGAATAAATGGTGCTTGTAATCACGGCAGTGTGTGTGCGTGTAGACACGCCGGGAGAGATAAGATACAAACCAGAGGAGGTAACTAGCAGGATGGGAAGCACCAATCATCCGTCTATCTGAACCCCCTACCAGCCTCCCCCACAGGGCCGATGATGATGTTGGTTTAAACACGCTGGGTAATGGGATTGCTGGAGTATGGAGGGGGGAAAGAAAATCTTATTTCCAGCCAAGCCGAGCTATTCTATCTGTTCCGCTAATGGGGGGAAGGGACGTGCGTATCCGTGTTCCACCTCCACCATTTCTCATCAGCGAAGATAAAGCGGTTGTTAAAAATTCACCACGAGTTACAACTTCGTCCTGCCTTCTTTTTAAAGATGGCTTTTCAATGCAATGTTTTACATGCTTGGTTTCACTTCAGTGTCCATGGGGAGAAAAGAATTGTTTTCACCACCTTTCGTTTTTCCAGCTTTTTGCAGGTTGGAATGAACTTTGACCCCAGCAAGAAGCTCAAGCAATCTGTCAGAAACCAGAGCTTGCACATTCTGCCTTCCTAAACTATGGGGTGGAAAACACTGACTGGACTCACACACACACACACACACACACCCAAAGCAATAACCACACACACAAATATAGATTCAGTAATTATATATAGGACAGTTGTATCAAAAGTGCCAAAAGTTTGTATCCCTTCTGTATGCACTTCTGTTTTACAGATTATCTACAAATGTGGATGCATCCTGCAGCAAGACAGCAACCCAAAATGCAACTCTACAGAGAAAAAATTATTAAATAGAGAATGAAGTCAAATCTTTGTCATGACCTTATCTGTCTCTGGCACTGATTTGAAGAAGGCAGTGTGTTGCAGGGTTATAACCTGGAGCTCAGGAAGAAAGGACAGACTTGCCAAGCAATATGTTAGATTTAGAAGAGACACTTCAGGAAAAAAATGAGGGCTTAGAAGGAATACAAAAGGTTAAAGATGGTTATAAAGACAAAATGTGGGCAAGAAAAGTCATTAGAAAATATTTATATGACACTGATAAAGGGAAACGCAAACGTTTTTGACCATATCGGATCACTTGCGAAACAAAACACTAAATGTAAAACTGGTTCACATAAATTAGTTGTTCTAAGCGTGTGCATACTTTTGCAATCAGTGACCTTGAATCAGTGACCTGTCCAAGAATTGGCTTCTACTTTATTTGTATGTGGTGTATATTGTTGTAAGGTATTTTAAGAGAATAGGCATTTTATTACAGCAACAACCTGGTGGAAGACAGAAATAGAAGGAGTAAATTAATTAAGTAATAAAACACACGGGGGATGCGGTTTTAGGAAAATAATCAGTGATGGAGTAGTGTGATGAAGCAAGGTTATTATTTTCCTATAGCGGCATGTTCTGGAGTGTTTTACTCCTCTCAAACCACAGCAATAATGCAAACAATAAAAATATTTATTTATTAAAGAATGACATCATTTATATTTATTTATAGCTGCATTTAATATTGCAGAATATCCGAGAAATGAATTAATTTCCGTTCTGACTTAGGTTATAGAAGCTATAAACGGCCGTTCCTTCACCAGCCTCTCTCTTGATGTTAAAAAAACTCAGCTTGTCGTGTTACTGAGAAAGCACAAAGTGCAATCTCTTCTGTCCCGATGATGTCAGAAAACGTCAATTTACAGCTGGACTGTTAGAAATCACAGACAGTCGAGACTCCTTCCATAAATGCTAAATTAACCTCTTACAGAAATCCTTACCATGTCAACAATTACACGGTTTCTAATCAGTTTATGTGGCACTTCCAGCATACAATTTAGAAACATGTTAAACTTGGAAAAACTCACCTTTTCAGTGCTTGTGTACATACACGTGGATATCCAGAGTGCCAACAAACCCACAAGCTCTGAAATAAGAATTTCTCTTGGGCTGCTTATTTCAGAAAACATGTGCATCAACAAGCCATTCAAATTTCACTCCCCTTTCTATGTCACAAGGGGAGCTCATTAGAATTATACCACCTCCCAACTGAGTATCTCCACTCACTGGTTGAGAGGCAGAGGGAAGTCATGAATCCTCATGAGGAAAGTGCTTCCTGATTGGTTGGTGGAGGAGGGGGGTGGGGCGAGCAGTGCCTCGTTATTATTTAAAGGAACAGGCGCTCGATTCTGTTCTGAACAGGCTGTTTGGACAGAGTAAGGAGGGAGCTGTGCTGCTTTATCCCTGTACTATTTTGACCAAATAAGGCCACAGACATTTCACTAAGACCTCAGGGAACTGTGTTGACTTGTGCAAAAGGGGAATAATATGTCACCTTTACTATACACAAACCTGTGATTTGCTTTATTAATGTCAGAGCTGCTGTTATAGAAAATTAACCACCACCTTCTGGCCAATCAGAATCAAGAACTCAACATTGCGATGGTATAAAACATTATGTAAGCTTCCTTTGGCTCTTTTTTTAGCCTTAGAAACACACACAACTGCTTTTGTTTTCTTATTTCTCTTCCACGTAAGCCACAGAGGGTTTTTCCTCGTCTGGCCTAAATAAGATTTCTGGGTCTTTTTCAGGAAGCCAGCCAGCTGACAAGCGAGGCCACGCTTATGTTCAGATTTAGATCATGTAGCACAGAACAGTGGCACTACGACCCACATATTTCTTATTTATAGCATTTTTCGCTGACAGCCAAGAGAACGTTTTAAAAGGTTGTCTGTCTGTTCAGAGGACACAGGTATAATCAGACAACATGGGGAACAATTACTCCAGCTGTCTGGAGCTGTCTCTAACAGCTGATGGCTTTCTCTAACCGAAATAGAAGCAAAACGTTACTCTATAGAAACACTTAGCTTAAGGATCACTGCTCGTCTCAGGAGGACGTCGTTTGAGGACTGGGAAAAAAGCCTTCTATAGGAAGAAATCAGGATTCTTCTGCTTTATAAAATGTTTGTATGGAATTAAAAGAGAAAATGATTTGGACGGTAAAATTCACTGAATTCCTAATAATGGAATTTAAACACTAGAGTCACGTAATTGAAACACATTATTTAAAAAAAAAAGACCTACACATTTACTCACATCTATTTGTTTTGAATTCATTTCAATGTTCAGAAATTCACATTTTTAAAAAATTCGGATTTTCATGAAAATATTCATTATATTCTTAACTTAAATGGGTGCTTAACTTGTACTATTTTAAGGCTCGTTTACGAGAGCATGATTTAAACAGCTTCTAGGTATCTGAAGGATTTACAAAAGTGTGTATAATTTTCATAAATATGGAGGATTTAGAAATCCTTCATTGGAACTTTTAGGATACAATTGCACATAATATCAGCATGTACGGCATTATTGTTTTCTTAAAACTTTCAAGACATACATTATTAAAAATTTTCACTAAATCTTGAATGTTTTGAAGACTTTCATGCATAAATATCTTATCATATATATTATATATTATTATATATTATATTATATGTATATATGTCATGTTGTCACATTATATCTACTCATTATATCTTATATATCTTATATATCTTATATATATATA
>JAQQZU010000033.1:26692952-26703534 GCA_030068025.1 Parauchenoglanis punctatus
TAATGTTTTACAACGTAGAAAGCAAAAAAAATAAATAAAAACCTATGAAAAAGAGTAGGTGTGTCCAAACTTTTGACTGGTAGTGTATATATACACACACATACAAATATACACACACATTATATATATATATAATGTAGGGTGCCATCTACACATCTACAGTGCCTCTGTAGTAGATATAACATGATTAAGTGTCCTCATGGCTGCCCTTCAAAAGGAAAAAAAAAAAGAGGCGATGAAATGCCCTCTAGGGTGCCTATGTGTGAGAGACCATGACAAAGTGCCCTTCCAGTAGAGGTTACGTGATCCCTGGGTGAGCAAAATGATACCAGTGCCAGTAGAGAAACTAAGATGCAGTGCCCTATAGGCTTACCTGTATGCAAGAGACTGAGGTGATGTGCCATCTAAGTGCTCTTCTGCCTTTTTTTTTTTTTTTTGCCTTGCCCCTTAGACAGCCTGTGCCCACCCTGAGACAAATCGGTTATTTGATTTGTCTTTCTGGGGAAATGTACAAGTCTACACCTGAGGTTTGTCCTTTCAGAAGGAACCCAATGAGGAAGCGAAGAACCGTTAATTATCTAGAGAGCTCTTGAGGAACACTTTTCGTTTTTCTTTCTCTAAAAACAAAGATGCTGCGTGAGGGCTAACAATATGTAAATATCGAAAAATATTTAGTTTTTTTAATGATGTACATTTTTTAAATTCCTTTAAATCCCATACTTTTCTAGAACTGCAGAAGAACTCGGAATATACTTCATATTGCACATTTGTAAAGAAAAAAATAGTATAAAATTCAGTAGAACTCGACTTTCTTAGAGTTCCAGAGTTAGGTCTAGAGAACCAAGAGTGTAGAACAGAGAGTTTTCATTTTCATAATTAGTTCCACGTACACTACCGCCTGGAGAACTCTTGAGGAACCATGTTCTGTTTTTAAAGAACGTAAGGACCTGCTTTAACCCAACGCTACTTCGGCACGCTGTATAGTAGCACCGTCTTCACTCTGAGGCCAGCGATGGGAAGGGTTTTTTTTTTCTTTTACCTTAATCAGCTTCCGTCCTCTCCCATCCGGCACCACTGATAAAATCCTCTTGGGTTGGATCAGATTCATGTTTATTTAAACAAACAGGCACAGACGAGGTCTCCTGAGAGGGATTCGTTATCCTCACAATCCCTCCCTGTTCGACAGTGGGATTAATGTGACAAAGCTCAGAGGAAGAACACAATGTGTACCATGTGTCTGCATGCATGTGCGGATTATTGTTTAATAATGTTTCTGGCAAACTGCTGGGTGTGGTGAAACGCAAAGCCATAATTATAGAGTAGGAGCTGGAGGCATGGATACTATTCCTGTTCTAACTATATACAGACACACACACACACACACACACACACACACACACACACACACACACACACACACACACAAACGAGTGCTTATCTTACCCTCCTTGGGAGGATCTCGCAATGACATCATTATTAATGCAGATAATTAGATGGAGGCTCCACCTCAGTAACCAAACATAAACCCTTTTGGATCATTAACGGGTTTTTTTTTTTTTTTTTTAATAAAAATATGAAAATGAAGAAAATGCACTTTTCAATGCAGGGACCAGCAAAACAGCTCCACAAGGTCAAAACTGTCAGATATTCCTATCCTTGCGGGGACTTCGTGCTACAGATAATGCTGCGTCAGTGGTGCCTTGTAAATGCCAATGCACAAGTTGACATCATTTCCCATCTCAGGAAATTTGAGGAAAAAAACATGGCTGCCTTGACACGGTGTGTCTATTATAGAGCATGAAAAGCTCCTAAAAAGCTCCATTAAGTGCACGTTTACCGTTACAGGCTACTGGTTCTGTTCTACTATAACAAACTTCAATTTGGTCTGAAATTTGCGATATGTTGTCCACGCCGGTCGTGAGAATGGTTATGGGAGAGAACGGCAGTTGGAAATAGAGTTGATGATTAAAACACCACCGCAACGTCTAATTCTACTGTAGCTTCGGTGGCCTACAATCCCACAATGCCTTGCGTTGCACACTTCGGCTGACTCCACGATCACATTCTCTAGCCAGCTAACTTTAGTGATAAAAGTCTCAAAACAGCGATCAGATGGTCAGTTTTATAAATTTAACACTGTGTCTGAATATTAACTGATCTAAAGCCAATACTGGTATAAAAGCACCGGTAGTTCAGAAGACTACCCTACACAGAGGGGGCATTTTTGGGGGCTTTTATTGGTGGTAGGAGGGGAACTCAAGCCGCAATTTTTCATTGAACGCAGCATAAAATCAGAAAGGAAACCAAAAAAAAGTTGGAAAATTTTTTCCTTTTTGCTTTACTTGCACTAATGGAACCACCGAAATTGAAGTGCACATTGTACTTTTTTTTTTTTTTTTTGCTTGTTTGTTTTTGGCACCAAAGTATCCAGTAGAATGGTGTCTAGCATCATGGTAATTAAGGGGCGGAGCGACCAGAACGATTTCTGATTGGCTACACACAACATGCGAAAATCACCGAATAAAGCAGAATACACAAGAGCACCCTAGTCCACTAAAAAGCGAATGCATCACCATGACAACCATGTGAGAATGGTGTTGATATGCTATCGCAGTTTAACACAGGTACCAGGGGCAGTAACGTACAGACATCCCTGCGTTCTTTCTTTTCAAAGATGTCGGTTGACGGACGTCAGTTAGAAAGCAAAAAACACTGGACTAAATGCAAAACAACAGTCCGATCCTTCACGCACGAGTTCATTTCTCATTTCAGAATGAGTAGTGTGTGCTAAAGTTATAGCGTCCAGGTGCGTTGTATCACCATGAAGCTTTAAACGTGTACAACCAAATGAAAAACAGATTTCTATAGTCATTAAGTGGGTTTTTTTTTTTTTTTTTAATAGCCTGCTCACAAAATGTTGTGCCTAAGCTACTGATTGGCCGACTCCTGCTTTAAAAAGTTATGTAATAAACAGTATCTATATGTATTAAAGCCTTACATCACTGTAGCAGAGCCAGCTAGCGCTGCACATTTCTACTGCAAACGCCGAAATCCTAAAGCAAAATAACTAGCATAAATCTGTAATCGCGTTAATGGCACAGCGTTTCGTAACAAATTTAAAAGGAAAGCAGCAGCTGATTAAATAATCATTTCTGGAGCAACACATAAGCCTCTGCAGTCTCGATAAACACGCTGTACATGTAATGCGTCACTGGTGAGTCGAGTAAAGCCTGTAAACCCTGACTCATTCATTTCACACGTTTGCTCTTCATCTGTTTAGTAACTGGACATTTTTATGTCCGTTATCCGTACTGAATATTAAACATTGTTTAACGACGTATTTGGTTGTTGTTTTGTTTTTATTCACTCGCAGATTTCCCATGCCGCGTCTCCTTTTCTGCTTTTGAGCTTCAGGCGACCAAACGAAGGATGTTCACCAGCATTTGTGCAGGCATGTGTATTTAAAATTCCTGAATAAGATTAACATGACTGGTCAAAGTCGCATTTTAATACTTAACCATGAATGCGTTATGGTTATTTATAACCATCGTCAATGTGAAGTGCTTATGTTTAATTTCGCACTGAAACGCACGTCTCCGTGCAGCTCGTCTTAAACATTCCGTTTCGTCTCGTCGACTTGTTTTTTGTCAAAAATGTAAAATCGACGAACGCGTGGAAACCCGTACCTTTCCCGATAAGCTGCCTCGAGGCTACTGAACTAAAGCTAGTTTTTTGTTGTTGTTGTTGCTATTTTTCCATTTTCCTTTTCGAATGCTTGGATAATCCGTAAATCCATCCATCCGTTTTCTATATCGTTTGCCCGATGCAGATCGCGGGGTAGCTGGAACCAATCCCAGCTGACTTCAGCTCACCCTGGGCATGTCGCCAATCTCTGGCAGGGCGAACACGGAGAGAGAGCCAGCCATTCACCCTCGCATTGTGCTCCATTCAGCCGCCTGAAACACTTTGCTGCGTCGGCGATTTGAACCAATGGATGATCCCGGTTTCATTGTCTCACGGCGAATAAAGAGGAATAGTGAAGCTGTGTATGCTTATGTCAGTGCTTTTTTTTTGTTGTTGTCGTTGTTAAATTCTGACAAATTTTAAAATCAAGAAGTGTTATAAATAATAATTCTGGTGCAGATGCTTAACCATATGGCCAATCAGACAAATTAAAGCCTTGAATGACTTGCATAAGCTTTCAAATTTAAATGCGACCTTTAATCCAAGATTTATTTGATCATGAAACACCGAGTACATTTTTGAAGCTTGAAGTTGAAATATTTATTGACATGGAGGACATTAGCTTTCTTTAGACGCCACACTGCTGTTCTACCTGCTGATTCAGCTCTCCATTCATCTCGACATGAAGAGAGTGATGCAGCGGCACTTTAGTGCTTTAGGGTGTACGGTTGCCCTGTACCGTGCCCGCGTGCGATTGCCCCCCTCCCTTCTCCCCCGCTGGCCTGCACTTGCATCATCATGGTGCAACTTTTTGTGTTTAAGAAAAGCGCTCTTTGCTTTCCATTTTGTTCATTTTTTTTCTTTACTACATAATTCAGTATATGTGTTGCTTCATAGTTTGAGGTGTTCAGTATTGTTTTACAATGTAGAAAGCAAATAAACAAAAAAAAAGAAAAACCTATGAAAGACAAGGTGTGTCCAAACTTTTGACTGGTAGTGTGTACAATTTTCCTCTCAGTAGTTCATGACTTCCTGTACTATAACCACATTGCATTCTGGGACTTTGAGTCCAGTATTTGCACCGTCTCCACTATTATATGCTGGATTTCTTGTTAATATAATGTTAATATAAAAGAAATGATACTTACTCTCATTTCTAGGAGCCAACAGCAAAATCGGCCCAAAGAAAGAAAGAAAGAAAAAGAAAACATTTCCCTGTGACATGTGAGTGTTAAATGTAGGAAGCCCTGCTAAATACATCAGAAATATTCCAGAACAAACACGTTTAATGTTCGAGAGTGGTGTATTCTTTTAATTAACGCACTTCTTCTGTTAAACAGAGTTGTCGTGCGCAGTTGTCACTTTGATTGCTGTTAACATGATCATGGATAATGAACTAAAACACACATTCCCCAGGTTTGAGTTTAAAAGTGTAATGGGAGGAGAAAAAAAAAAAAAAAAAAAAAAAAAAAAAAAAAAAGAAGCCCATATAAGAAATAGATATATAGATCGATTCATTTATTAGCTAATTAAACCCACTAAAAAGTTGTGGATACAACTTTCGAATGAAAGGCACAGTAAAATCAGACACCGCTGATATAATACTCAAAGGAAAATAATTACAACACAAGCAGACAGGGGTTTGTTTTTGTTTTTTTTCCCTTCTTCTATTTTTACGGATTTACAAATCGCTCAGACCCGCTGCTAAAGAGGTGCAAATCAGTCCCAGGTAGAGGAAAGATCTCGCGTACGGATGAAACCGCGTGATACGGGACGACGGCGGAGGGACGACACTTATTGCTTTTCCGTGTTAGGACGTTCGAGGTGACGTGGGAACTCTGTGGAAGCCGATCCCCGCCCTAATCCGATACCTGACGTAGGTAGTCAAGGTCCCGCGGTTTTGATGCGAGTCCAATGTTAAATTAGATTCCAGCAGGGCTCAAGTCAGAGATTAGATTAGGGAAGGAACCAGGCTCTGCTAGGATGTAGCTCTCCAGGAACAAAGTTCGCTCTTTAGCGACAGAACAGCAACATCTTCACTTTGCATTCGCTGTGTATGAAATCGCGATTTCAGATTAGAGCTCCTTCCCAAAGCTGAATGAAATTAAGGTTTGCATCAGACACACACACACACACACACACACACACACACACACACACACACAGGTCTAATTCACTGGTCCACCAAGTGTAAAATCAAACCTAATGTGCTAATTAGTTTTAAAAAGGGGGCGGGGGGGAGAACAGGATAAATGGCAGATTGATAGCTGAAGGTTAACTGATATTAAGTGTCAGAGACGTGTGATTAAATTGCGACTGAATCAATTTCAGAGCAGTGGAATTAAATTTGGACGGCAGGGCTGGAGCATCGCACCGTTTCAGCGTGTCCGATTTCAAACGGAGGTTCCGACTTGGACCCGGTGCTGATTTATTCAGAACGGAGAATCGTCCTGGATTAAGTTCAGTCCTTACAGGATCTGCTTGATGAGCACAAGAAGAATCCTCCCTAAAAAGTGTCCGTTCTGCCGTGCCTTGCGCACTCGTAATCAGTCCAGGATGCTGAAATGTACAGGGATCGGAGCAACATATAGCCAGACTCTTTGGTATATGCGAAAGCAAGAACAGCTGTAGCTCATTATTTTGTCCTGTACACCCTAAACCCTCGTTTCGCTTGATTGCCAAACATCAGATCAGTGGAAGTCTTGAGATTTAGTGTAGAAGAGGCCTGGAGATGGGTTCCTCCTGAGCTGCTGCGTGCTGAACGCTCCAGCTGCCTTTCCGAGCGAGATCACGTCTCAGCGAGCAACCCTTCGGAAGAAAGTACGGAAGCTGCTGCTTCTCCTTAAGACAAATCAACCCTCAGAGATTAGCAAACCATGAGCCCAAACTCTCGGAGCCGAGACTGAAACACTACCGACTTTCCCATCGTCGATCACGGACGCTTGACGGCTCATCTCGGGTAAAGTGAGGAAAAGTGGTTTTTTTGTTTGTTTGTTTGTTTGTTTGTTTTCCCTTTCCATCTTTATCCAGCCCTCATGATTTGAAGAGAAACACCATTTCTAAAAGTCAGCAGGCTGCGACATTAACGCAGATCTTGCGGATATTTCCCTCTGTCGCTCCAGAACAGCTCCTCTGCCACCCAAAGGGCGAAAGAAGCCGTCAGGATCACAGTACCCGCTCCCCGGCAGTGCGCTCGGTCATTACCTGGCCGTGCCGCTGAGCTCAGTGAGATACTGCCGGAGCTCTTTAGCAGCCGCGAAGCGTCCGTACCGCGTCTTGGGCTTGACGCACTCCTCCAGCAGGGTGTCCAGATGCCCGTCTTTCCCCACGTTGGGCGGCGGATCGTGCAGCAGCCCCCCGGTGCTGCCTCTCCACGTGGCGTAGCGGGACAGCAGGTTCTGACAGATGGCGTAGTAGTTGTGGTCGATGGTGACCCTCGAGCACAGAGCGTCTTTGGAGAAAGACAGGCAGGCCTCCTTATCGCACTCCTCGAAGCGGCTCTCGTACCACACGTCATAGTTCTCCGGCTTATCTGGGAGGAGGAAGAGAAAGAAACACGGGATTACGTACATGCAGTCAGTTTCAGAATTATTGGCACCCTTGGCGAAGATAAGAATTAAAGGGTTTTGGAAATTTTTTTTTTTAAATTTTAGTCAATTAGTATAATCTGACATTGAAAGAAATCTAATCTTTGAATTAATATACGTTATGAAAACCACCCGTCACGATTCACCTGTGCGACATGACGTAATGCCGGCTGAGACTGGAGAATACCGTACGAGCGCTATGGATATTTTTGGACTTCGGTATGAACAGATGATTCATAATTGTTCATTGTAATGACTTTGATTGATGCTTTGAATGACTTAAATCAAGCTGTTGCTCTCGGACTCCACCTCTGGTCCAAAGGATTTCTTATTCAAACGTGGGTTTAAGCAGCCTCAGCGCGGAGTGCGAAATAAATAAGGTTTTCCTAGAAAACAATCTTGCAGTTACAGGTAAATCAGTGAGATCGATGAGCCCAAAAGCCTGTAATGCACTGCAGATCCTCCTCCTGTCCAACTCGACCAATACTCTCCCTCTCCCTTATCAATCAATCTCTCCATCCTTCCTGAGAAGATGATAGTGTAGACGAACTGCTGCCAATTCCTCCGCAGTCGGCCTTCCTGCATCGCCCGGACCACAAATCTGCTTCATTAGCCTCAGACCTACCACTGTGTGCGCACGCGTGTGTGTGTGAGAGTACGTCCTCAAGGATAATGATCAGAATAGAAACTAAAATCTGCAATTTTCTCAAGCCAAAGAACACCAGCGGTACTTAATTCCCCCTTCAGCCAAATTTTGCAACACAAATTTGCTGATTTCCAATTCAAACAAGCTCCAGTGTCAGACACGATCGCAGCCAATGTTCCAGACGCCCCCCCAAACACACACTTCAGGCTCTGGTCTCTCTCTCTCTCTCTGTCTCATCTGCACTCACACACCCCGGGGGTGATAAGCGGGGGTTATAAGAGGTGACGGAATAAAGAGGAAGCGGCGTGTTCATATTTCTCCAGCGGAGTGGAGCTGCTCTACAGGGCTAAACTCAGTCACCGCTCAAGATCTTCACGCTTGGCCGAGTTACACGAACATCCTGTTCCGAAAGACCTTAAACACCAGCGGCAATCCGGAACCACCTTCCGTCTCGTATGGAGAGAAAATCCTCAGCGCCGAATGAACTCGGTGTCAAATTAACACCTTCACGTATTCATCAGAGCCAGAAACGAATAAAGGCGCTCGGACGGCGCTGCAGCTTAACGCCAGCGATACGGAGAGCCGATTCTATCCTAAACAGCATGCGGTGCTTACGGATGAGGCCAGGTGTGAACATGCGGTGTAGCTACACAACTTCTAGAGTGGGAGGATTGCAGATTTGACCCAATTACAGGAAATAGACTATCCATGAAATAAGTTCACGTGTATGTTTACAGTCCGGCTTTTTCCCCCGCACTCGGCATTTTTAAAATGATTTGCTATATTTTCTAGTCTGCCTAAATTTAAGAAGTGAAACCGGCATCATAATACATCACATTATATTAAACAAAACAAATAAATAAATAAGCAGCATTCTCAGAGCTGCTGCTATAAAAATATAATAATCAACACCTTCAGGTCACTGATCACATCCCTGATGCAACTACTTATTTTTTTGCCAGGAATTGAAACATTTCTTCATAAACTGCAATGAAGACTTCAGGTAAAAGTACTAAGCAGATCACTCGGGTACACGTGACGGCGTTGGAGGAAAACGTCACGCAGTGGCTTGAGTACAGCAGGCCTGGGCCCGGTGGAGACGTGATGAGCTGGTAAAGACGCCGTGTCCTTGTGAGTGAACTCTCTCCACATCCTGTGAGCTGGAAATACAGAGCTGCTTCTGTTCGGCGGCTGGCAGAGAGACAAGACTGTGCTCAGGAGGGACTGACATGGAGTCTGCACGTTTCTCACACACACACACACGCGCGCACGCACGCACACTCCGATGTCTGAAACTCGCTCTCACAAACATACACATTCTCACACGCCGTCTCTCTCTCTTATACACACTCTTGTATCAGCTCTCAAACACACACACATGCTCTCTCATGCACACACACATACGCACACACTTTCACAACTCACATATGCAAAAACACTCTCTCTCTCACAATCTTACACACATTGGCAAAAACACACACACTTAACATGCATCCCTCACTCACACTCTCGCACACACGCACACACTCAGATGTCTGAAACTCTCTCTCACAAACGTACACACTCTTGTATCAGCTCTCAAACACACACACAAAAACGCACCGACACGCACACATGCTCTCTCATGCACTCACACACACATGCAAAAGCACTCTCTCTCTCACACAAACACACACACACAATCTTACACACATTGGCAAACACACACACACGTGCATTCACGCACACTTAACATGCATCACGCACACGCACGCACACGCACGCACGCGTACTTCTCTCACTGACTGCAGCACTGCCTAATGTCTCTTATTTTGGAAAACAGCTTCTTAGACTGCAAATTTTATATGAGTCATGAAGTTTTACTGGTGTAACATTTTTCCTGAAATAAATTTGGAAAAACTAACAATGCAAGTGTGAGACAGCTACATCAGTGTCACATCTCTGTGACCTGCACAGAGAGAGAGAGAGAGAGAGAGAGAGAAACAGAGAGAGCGTGAGCGAGAGAGAACGAATGAGAGAGTGAGCGAGCGAGAGAGAGAGAGAGAGAAAGAGAGAGCAAGAGAGAGAGTGAGAGAAAGAGAGAGAGTGAATGAGAGAGCGAGCGAGAGAGAGAGCGAATGAGAGAGCGAGTGAGAGAGAGAGAGCGAATGAGAGAGCGAGTGAGAGAGTGAGCGAGCGAGAGAGAGAGAGAGAGAAAGAGAGAGAAAGAGAGAGAGTGAATGAGAGAGCGAGTGAGAGAGAGAGAGCGAATGAGAGAGCGAGTGAGAGAGAGAGAGCGAATGAGAGAGCGAGTGAGAGAGTGAGCAAGAGAGAGAGAGAGAGAGTGAGTGAGCGAGAGAGAGAGAGAGTGAGTGAGTGAGCGAGAGAGAGAGAGAGAAAGAGAGAGACAGAGAGAGAGAGAGACAGAGAGAGAGAGAGACCGAGAGAGACACAGAGAGAGCGAGAGTGAATGAGAGAGCGAGAATGAGAGTGAGCGAGCGAGAGCAAGAGAGAGAAAGAGAGAGAGAGAGACAGAGAGAGAGACAGAGCGCGAGAGTGAATGAGAGAGCGAGAGAGAGAGAGAGTGAGAGCGAATGAGAGAGAGAGAGAGAATGAGAGAGAGAGAGAGAGAGAATATGAGAGAGAGAGAGTTAGAGAATGAGAGAGAGAGAGAGAGAGAGTGAAT
>JAQQZU010000033.1:26727490-26754556 GCA_030068025.1 Parauchenoglanis punctatus
TTGTCATTATGGGGTGTTGTGTGTAGAATTCTGAGGAAAAAAATGAATTTAATCCATTTTGGTATAAGGCTGTAACATAAAATGTGGAAAAAGTGATGCGCTGTGAATACTTTCCGGATGCACTGTATGTTCATTAATAACAGTTCTCATTGGTGTAATGCTTTACTGGTCATTCCAATAAATCTTGTTGAATTGAATCGAGTCGAATAGAACTGAGAGCAACATAGAAACAGAGACAAAGAGGGAGACATGGACACAGCGAGAGAGAGAGCGAGAGAGAGAACGGTGTTCAGAATCTGCAGTTCTAACCTCAGTTAGAGGACAGTGGGTTTGGAGGTGAGGCGTTTTCGCAAGCTCGGACTGATTTCATTAGATAAATACTCAGACTATCCGTTACTCGTCCGGTCTCACAGGCAGCATGCGGAGGCACGTGCGTTTTACGCTAAAGCAGCCATGTTCACTGCTTACTGATGTACGTGTAGGCACAGGTGTGCCAAGAAAAAAAGAACATAATGTGGGCACAAGAGTGGAACAGCAAGAAGCAGCGGGGGCAAGAAACTCCACGGGGCATTTACTTAACTAAACACAGCTGGCGTTTGTGAGCCACGTGGGCAGGGGATTAGGGTTACAGCTCATTCAGGGGTAACAATCTGTACAGTCTCTCTCACACACACACACACACACACACACACACACCTCGTCCTGCCACCCAACCGTCTTTCTCTTCATCTGTAGACGGCAGACGGTTAGGGCTCGTCCCAAATCTCCACTCTGCCTTCCACTAACAGGATTGAGGGTGGAAACAATGGCCCCTCCACTGTAATGAAAGACTGTCCGAGTCGCTCAATGAGAGGGCTTTAGCTGGGCTAAGCCTTCCTCCAGCAGAAAGTGCCCGGAATCCACGGACCCAAACAAAAGCAAGGCGCTAATTAAACACCTGCCATTTTAACAGCGTTGCTGCACAATTTTTAACATCAAATTTAAATCCATTTTAAGACTACAGAAAGAAAACTAACACTTTTGCTACAAAAACAGCAACAAAAAAACCCCCACAACATTCAATTAGAGCAGCACGTTTTACTTCATACACATACTGTACATACGTGTGTGTGAACGAGAAAATAATGTGCATATGGGACAGGGATGTTAAGCTTGGTAGAATCTTACATAGTTGCACGTTATTCACTTGCTAGACGCTCCCTTACTGACTGCATCACTTTAAAGCGCTGGTGACCTGCTGTGTTCCAGAGATTAGCTTCAGCGCACTTTAATGGGAAAAAATGTAAAAATATATTTAATTGTACTTGGTTCTCTGGCCATTGCAGAGTAACAAAATACACATTTTGTCCTTTGCGTGTGTTTATTCCTTGAGAAATAGAAGAGAGAAGCTCGAATGTGCACTCACTGAACAACTTGCAGAATGAAGCCGAGTGGTGTGGGCTGTACCTCACCAGGCAAGCCGGAGCGCTCACGGTTGTCATGGCAACGATAAACAGGTCATGCGTGCTCACACGCCATATGATTAAACAAACCGTTATTATGCTATTGTTTTACTGAATATTAAATTTTTTTTTTTAAATCCCAGATTAAAGTTGTAAATTTACAAGAAATCTCGGATATTCTCTAAGATGGTAAAGTCATAAATCTGCAAGAAAAAAAAAAAAAAAAAAAAAGACAATTTTACAAAAAAAAAGTGACAGATTTATGAGAAGCGGAACTCAGAAAAATAGTGGGGATTTTTTTTGGCAAGGAAGAAACTCTCAAGGAACTAATAACTCTCAGTCCAAAGTAACTGAGATTTGGGGAAATGTGCAGAATCCATGACTAGAAAGGAACAGGAACCTGCTCGTGCACAGTAATTATACATTTATAAACAGCTAAGGCAAAAAAAGGACACTGATAAACAAAGCTGTGCGGTTAATACATTCATCTCCCATTGCATCCAGGAAGTACAAAAATCACATGCTTCCTGGCTGCAGTGCATTCTGGGAAATGCAGCTGAAAATATCTTCGTGTTCCTATTCTTTCATGTAGTGCACGATCGAGGAGGGAAGTCTGCATTTCCTGTAACTCTCACGGGGTCGTGGGGTGATGACGACGACCCAACCTTGCAAAGTGAAGCCATGTGACAAAAAAATATTTTTTATAAAATAAGTTTTGCTTTGACTTTTCCCCCCCTTAAATTTGAGACATTTTCTCACAAATGTATGACTTTACAATCTCAGAGAAAGTTTTTTCACATAATCTCGGAAATTCTGATTTATTTATTTTTTCCTCTCAGTATTACCACCCTCCCACAGCGCTGCAATTTGTATTATTTATTTATTTATTTATTTATTTCTGAACCTGCAATGACCCTAATATGCTGCTGTAGGAAACTTTGCTGGATGGTGGATTTATAGGTAATTCATCAGTATGAATTAAAAATGTTACTACTAATAATAATAATATTAACACCACCACATTTTGATGCAATCATTTTTAGAAATCAGCTGTCTAATGTTCAAATGGCGGAGATTTTCTCAGTGGTGAGCAAAAAAAATAAACAAAAACAAACAAATAAATAAATAAAAATAACTTTCTAGTGACCGTTACCGGTAACATTATTTATAAAGTGTTACTTTTAACACTTTGTTGTAGAACTATTTAATTTTTTTAGAAACTTCATCTTTTTTGACCGGAAATCAAAATATAGTAAACCATTATTAAATATGTATTCCTATATTAATGTACAAGTTGAACATGTGATGATGGATTTTTTCACTTTATTGAACGCAGGAGCGAGAGAACACTTGGGGGCGGAGCTTCCAGGACGCGTCTGTTTACATGGAAGAGTTCAAATCATTTCAGATTCACATCTCTCATTTTATCAGGGTGCTGGGGGCTTGCAAAAATATTTAGAGACAATAATTGACTCTGTTCTCTTGCGCACATACACACACACCCCCCAAAGATTCTTAAATCAAGATGATGTTTCTGTGAAATGAGGTTTAACTCTCTATGTGCCTAGCGTCTTTTCAGACATTCAGTCAACAGAGGCACAGGCTTCATTTAATAATGCAAACACTGCCATGTGCTTGCTCAAAGACGCACAGCTGTTTACTTTTCCTCCAGCCGCCGCGTGCTACGGGATAAGCCGAGGTTCAACTGTGTGCTAACATTCCCTTCATTTTTGATTTCTTCCCCTTTGTTCTGCGACCTGCTTCATAAATAAATGACTTCCTCCTGACCCACTGCCTCTGCGGGGGAGAGACGAAAAGAACAAGAAGAAAAGAAGAGGAGAGAGAAGAAAAAAAAAAGAGATGAGAAGAGAGAGGTCAAGATGAAAACATGGACGAGATGAGAAGAAGCTAGAAGGAAAGGCGAGAGAAACACAGGTGAGAAAGAGGAGAGAAAAGAGGTGGAAATGCAAAGAGGATAAAAGAAGGAAAGAGAAGATCCAAGCAGAGAAATCAGGATATGAGAAAAAAGGAAGGTAAAAAAAAAATAACTAAATAAAAAAAGACACGATGTACAGATATGAGAAGAGAGAACGAAGGGAAAAAATAATAGAAGACAAGAAACAAACAAAAAGAAAAACAAGAAAACATGAAACAAGATGAGACAGGAGAAGAAAAGAGGAGACAACGGGAAAGTGAGAGATGCGTGAAGGGAGGAAAAAAAAGAAACAAACGAAGAGAAGATGCGAGAAGAGAGAACATGAAAGCAGAAAAGATGCAGGAAAAGAAAAGAAGAGAGGATGCAAGAAGAGAAAATCAAAACAGGAGAGCAGTTCCTGAGTTAACCTCGAGGCTTGTCATCTCCTGTTGTCTGGATGACTGAGCAGATGTTGCCTGTGCCAGTGTGTGTGTGTGTGTGTGTGTGTGTGTGTGTGTGTAATGACTGGTCACATGCTCCAGGCTAACAGCATCTGATGGAGTAGCTGCTTAAATGGAGAAGCAAAAAAAAGGAAAAAAAAAAAAAAAAAAAAAAAAAACCCATGCTGGTTAGAGGTAGGCAGCTCAAACCGGACATTCCGTCGATTAAACATGAGTACGACCTGACATGGCCGGGAATTTCAGATCCGGAAAAGCTGAAACATGAGCACTTGACCTACACAGAGCTCCGGTGCAATAAACGCCTTTGAAGAGAATGTGGGTCACTGAATTACTGACCTGAAGATGTGAAGAACCCCTGCTAGGCTAATTAGCAAGAAAATACAGAAAAAGGAAAAAAAAAAACTCAAAGCAAAGCTTTAATGGTTGAGGTTTGGCAGGTTATTAGGGTGGAAGAATGACAGGTTTTGTAAACATTATTATTTTTCTAGACCCCTACGGAATTCTTGATTCTGATTGGTTAGAAGGAGGTGATTAGTTTTCTGTAACAGCAGAGCTGACAGTCGTGTAGCCATCTGATCTACGTGTTAACATAGAAAAATAGTATAAAACACTACTATAGGAAAAGAATCAGTATCAGGGATGTACCAGGAACTCTGCTATGTGTTGAGTTGCATCACACCACCTTGTTGTTGATTATTTTCCCATAATAGTACCTCGCAAAGTTCTATTCCTTAACTGTAAAGAGCCAGTACTTCAGTAAGACAACAAGCCAAGTATCTCCGAGATGTCTTATCGTAACTACCATTTCAGCTTTGAAAAACATATATTACTTCGAGCCAAACTGACAGGCTCATGATTGTGGGAATGTTGTTGGCGAGCTGCATTTTTCAGTGGGCTTGTAGAGGGACGGTGTGTTGTGGGCCAAACTCGAAACAACGCTCGGGATTGTGTTCCAGAGACAAGGAGGGAGTCTGGTTTCTCACACAGCAGAGCGGGAGGGGGTCGGGATTTTACAGCCAGGACGCCAGCCTGGAGTGCTGGTATGCTTGCTCTACTCTAACAAGAAAAATACATTGAAAAATGAGCAAAGAAGCAAATTTCCATTGCATGAAGACCTGTGCACAGCTCAGCAACTGGCAAAGCCGACACTTCCTGACTAAGCCTGCGCTTTAGTCTAAACAAGTCAGCTCATTTTGTTTGAGGTCGTATACTCAGCTGTGTAAGACGTCAGTTCCCTTGTGTAGTAACAGTAGCTGTGGGAGGAGTAGGACTTATCAAACACCGTACAGGCAAAAAGCAAACTGTCTTCACAGACAGAAACCATTAACTCTTTGAGCCTTTCCCTGCTCTAGAACGCTCCATCTCCTCTTTTCGTTCGTTCAGGCTCTCGGAGGAGTGGGGGCAGGATGAGGCCTCAGGTGCAGTTCCTGTCCAAGTGCTTTGAGCAAGAGGCTTATCTCAAGCCACACACTCTCTCCTCCTGAGGAACACCAGTCAAGTTCACAAGTTCAGTGCAAAATAAACTATTAATGGGGGGCCTAAACCCATGTAGTTGGAAGATATAAAAGAGGAAAATAAAGAGAAGTAAAGAAAAATTCAATGTCATTGGAGTGGCACATGCAGGAATAACGTTGACTAAAATTGACTAAAATTGACTCAATTTTATCATCATTGACTAAAATTTTTGAAATGGGAAAATTATTACTGGTGTTAATATTACATGTTTTTGCGATTCATCCATCCATCCATCCATCCATATTCTATACCGCTTATCCATTACACGTCACATGGGAAGCTGGAGCCAATGCCAGCAGAGTTCTGCAGAGAGGTGGGGTACACCCTGGGCAGGTCGCCAATCTATCACAGGCCTAACACAGAGACGACCGGACGTTCACGCTCACTTTCACACCTATGGGCAATCTGGAGTAGCCAGTTAACCTAATCTGCATGTCTTTGGACTGTGGGAGGAAAGCAGAGCACCCAGAGGAAACCCAGGCAGGCACGAGGAGAACATGCAAACTCGACACAGCAGGTCCCAGTCAACTGGCAGGTTCGAACCCTGAAGCATGTGTCATTACCTTGAGGAAAGACGTTAATATTAAAATACTAATTAATATGGTTCAAGATGTTAAATAATAAATGAACAGTGACAGCCAAAATTCATAAGTCTTTATGAGCTATGGTCTTGTTTCAGGAAGGGAAAGGGGCCAAAGGGCATGAAATTTGCTTTAAGCATAGTGCCCATTTCATGATTTTGGCCCCGATGTCCCTGTGACTGACTATGTTCGGGGCAATCATAGGGGTACCAATATTTTCAAGCATGTTTGATTTTCTCAGTGATGAATTGTGCACCCCTTTATGATTTGCAGCAAGGACAGCATTGAGAAACAACCAGAGAAAGTCCAAAAGAAATCAAATTCATTTGCTGACATGCGCAGCAGAACCCTGAATCCAGTTCGACTTGCGTGGGAGGCCAAAGTCAACATGTAAGCACAATACAATTGTTTCAATAAGAAATTCTTTGGTACCCAAATGGAAACAAGATATAATTCTTTGTGGCACACAGTATGAAGCAGCTAGGTTTTTTGCAGCGTTTCTCCGGTTCACTTTGCAAAACAGACAACCATCCCTTCCTGCAGTTCCCAAAGCAATAGTCGGTCAACATTTTTCTCGTTTGTCTTTTTCTTGTTTCTGAACAAAACAGCCACAACATCACATGATAGATTGCTCTCGCATTTATTATAGTGAAAAAGAAAGATTTGGGGATTAGGCAAGCATCAGCAGGGATCTCTCCTAGTGAAAGGGTGTGGCGTGTGTGTGCCTTGTCTACAATCATGTCTACAGCCCTACTGTCCACCAAACTGATCGCATGCATTTAAATTCATGCAATGTGAAATGGGCAGCAATGGACAGGTATTCTGGCGATTCTTAATTGCCCCTAGATGTGAATGAGTGTTGGCGTCCCATCCACGGTGTATTCCCACCTCACACCCAGTGTTATAGGCTCGGGATCAGCCGCAAACTTGACATCACTACTGCACACTGAACTTGAATGAATATCAATCTCTGTCAATCACGCATCTTCACGCACACTCGTGATCATCATTTTGCTTTCTTAACCACGACATTCACTAAATCCAATCTCACTGGTGTTATTACTGCAAAAAGTGCAATGAAATGCAGCTTGATAGCATAAAACAAACCCAGTTAAAGTCCTGATAACCTTAAGATTTTTATTGGAAGCCATTATTTTTGTAAGTACTCATGAATTATTTCAATGAACTGCTGAACCTAGAAAGCAAAGAAAGCAAAGGGAAAAATACTAAGGCAGAGAAGGATAAAAAAAAAAAAGAGGGGACACGAAGAGAAAATAGGAAAGCAAGAAGGTAAATGGGAAAGAGCAGAAGAAGAGAGAGACGGAGAGTGAGCACACGACTAATCAGAATTTATTGACTCGACTCTCTGAAGAGCTGAGCTCTCTTTTGTCTGTCCAAATGCCTGCAGGTGCATGAGGGATCCTATGATAGATCAGTGGTCAGCTCAGACACCGACTGTCTTCACAAAGCTGTTCTTTTGTTGTCCTGGATCTTCATGAGCCGCAATCAATGCCGGCTGAAATTGGAATTGATTGTCTAATCAGTATGGGAAATCACAGCCAATAACGGACTTTAATATCCATTACCATCATTTCAACACAAGACACTGAAGATGACGGATGGTAATATCCCGACTGACATGAAGAATGAGAAAGCAGACATATCTTCCAGCTTCGGTTTATTTAACAAAACCAGTTTTGCGGGTTATTTCTGAGATGTCTGGGTTATAAATGCAGTTTCTGAATTTAAAACCCACTGATCATTAGCTTAAATAATTAACACACACACAAAAAAAAAATCCCCACACATCACGGCTACAGGCAAACCCATCCAAGTGGAGTTAGAAGCTGCAATTAAGGCCTTGCAAAGACAGCAACTAAGATTACAGACGAAAGCCTATTTCAGGCTTGAAACACATTGTGGCTTACGCAAGAAATATGGCCAAAGGAAGAAAGGGATGGGAGGAAAAAAGGCTATAATTTGCAGCAACGCTTTCCGAGCCCATTTGCACCCTGTCATATTGACAGGTTCCATTCTGCTCCCAGAGTTATCAAGGGCAATTCAAGCACAAACATTATAATCAGCCTGTACCCTCACAACTCATACATTACAGGTAGGAGGTTTCTGTCAAAAGGTTGCAAATGATTTGTGAGAACGGGGTTATGCGTGTTCCAGTAATCAGTTACACTGTGATATTGTCATCATGGCTGCTTAAAAATATTAAACATCTCAGCATTCTGTTTAGGAGCATTACGAGCATGTTGGGGAAGAGTTTCTACTTCAAAGACAGAATTGATAAGATTTTGTAAGATTTTTTAGAGGGTTACCAATTTGGCCAAATGTCATTGGTGGCAAATCATCAATCCATCAGCTAGTCCACAGGGCAAGTGAACGTTGCAGTGTCCTACCCAGTCTCGAGGTTGTGGTTGCCCGGAAACTTAAAAAACTATGGTAGCCAACAATAAATTCCTGCATAAAGGAATGATGACTCAGCCATCATGATCATAATTTCCTAAGAATGTGTCTGAGATAAACATGTTCAGTGTCTCAGTTAAAGAAGTATACAATTATAACATTAACTATAACAAAAAACTGCATAACTATCCTGAGTAGAGATATGTCAAGACCCACCTGCAGGACCAAAGGCTCAGGGTTAAAAGCCAGTGTCATCAGAAGCTGCATCCTCTCAGTGTCTTTGAGATTTTTCAACAGGAAGCTTCCCGAGTCTTTAGTCTCAGCATATCTCCTGACTATCCGGTCCAGTAGTCTCTGCGAAGGGCAGTGGACTAGGTCAGACCAGCCCTCCACTACATCAGGGGTCAAGAGGCGAACGTCTCCATTAAGTCGTGCAAACTCGGTCTTGTACATGGCCTGGATGAGGTCACAACGAGGTCGACCAGTGGCCCTCTTGCAGATTTTCTGGTCTATGTCTGCCAGCTCTTGGTTGGAGCCAAGGCGCTTGAGGACAATGCGCCGCGTGCCTTCCCGTGGCTCACCATACTGGGCAAAGAAAACGTTCTTTACATTGAAGACGTCAAGAAAACGCAGTCGGCCCCACGACTCAAAGGATACTTGCCCATTCATAAACTTGCGACACCAACTGGTACCAAAGCAAGCCGGGCACTTGTTGAGGTGGATGAAACGGCGGTCTGTTAGTTCGTTCTTCTGAAAGGAGGCTAGAAGTGTATGAGTGTTCATCAAGAGCACGACAAACAGGCCCACGATAAACAGCAACTTCAGGCAGCGGTACACTCGGCCAAGTTTGAGGGGGAGGAAACGCAGCATGGTCAGGCTTGGGACTGGGATGGGGTATTAGGTAGAGGGGTGGGGAGGTGAGGAATGTCAAAGGCAGGAATCACTGGTGTTCTATCATTATGTGCTGGTTCTTTATTTTCAGTTGCCAGACTGGAAGAGAATGCTGATGGAGGCCCCCTTTAGACAGCGCTGACATGACGCTGGGAGACATCCTCTTGGATCCAGCTATAACTGCACCATAGAATACCTACAACCCTGTAAAGGAACAAAGAACAACAAAATCAGTGATGGAGACAGGTCATTTTAAGTTTTGTTTCTGCAAGACTCTGACAAAACAAGCAAGTTTCATTCATTCATTCTTCCATCTTCAGTAACTGCAACATGGGCAGGGGTGCAGTGGATCTGGGAACACTGGAAGCGGGAATATATTCAGGACGAGATGCCAGTTAATCACAGGACACCATTTATATTCATACACATCATTCCTAACCAGTGGAAACTTCGAGTTACCAATTCACCTATCAGCATGTTCTTAGGAGGTGGGAGGAAACCAGAAATTCCAGAGGACACCCATTCAGACACAGGGAGTGCAAGCATAGTGCTCAGGATAGAACTGCGGACCCTGGATATGTGAGTTGGGAGTGCCATCCACTCCACTACCCTGCCTAGCCAGTTCTATATTAACCACAAATGCACACTAGGATAGTGTTCATTAACTACCTTATCCAAATTGGGGAAAACACTTCCAAAGAATAGATGCAAATCTCCAATCTCTACATTTCAAATGACCGACTGGACACATCAAACAGAAAAGTGGTGTCATTATCATTGAAAAACCCCTATCCTCAGATGACTCACGATGCCACATCTATCTGTGGCTGAGGGGCCAGCATATAAAAAACTGAACAAACATGTCCGTGCTCTCTGGGTGGGAGGGACAGCATTACACTCTCCCATCTTTCAGAGTGTGGGATTCTCTGGGCTCATGTACACTGAAGAGGGCAGACAGCATTTCCTTCCGGGTGTTCAGTTGCCCTAAGGCCTAGCACAAGCAGCAGTTCTAAAAGATTTAGTGGCTTCCTATGTCTCAGAGAAGGTATATCATAGAACATAACTTAAGTGTGGGTAGGAAAAATTAGATAAAAAAAGAACAGGTCATTTGGCCAGGTTCCTTATTTATCTAATATTAACAACATGGATCCCTGCCAGATGATTAAGTTGCTAGACATTTTGAACAAGCTTGCCCAGGCTTATTTCTGCTCCTGGGAAAATGTTATCAATACCTGATTTTAAAAAAGTAAAATGAATAACAGTGCAGCAACATCGCAGCTATTAATAAATCTGGTTGGTGATGATCCCTCAGAAAGACATTTTATTTACAGCAGCAGAAACTGACATACACTGCTACGGCTTCAAAGTGGAAAGTACCGAAGCCAGTACTTTTCATTCAGTCTCAAGTTTCAAACCAAGAGGTTCAGCTGTGTATCACAAGGGAAGACAAGCTGAGCACAGTTTAACCTTTGATCAGAGTTGCCTGGGCAAATTTTAATCTTACTTTGAAGTCGCTGGCTTGTGTCAGAGTTACAGTACAATAAAAACTTTTGAAATATTACATATGAAGATGGGAACTGTTCCTTCTAGAGTCTAGAGAGGATGTGTCTGAGGCATGCAGCGGGTCATTGAAACAGTCAGATGACAGGGCCACAGATTTGCTGAGAAGAGACAAAATTCGGCACTTGTATTTTAGGAATCACAAACGATACACCGCTCGGTATCCCAGAGAGGCTTACTACCAATATCTGCCAAACCATTTACTTTACCACATCTATTTTTCCAGCACCTTTCTTTCTAAAAGAGAAATGACTTCCGATAACTTTGTTCATGCCACTTCCCTTACAACAATGTCAAAATGGCTCAACTGAACCACTTTGAAGTTTATTAGGTCAGGTATATCAAAAGCACTGTCTTTCAGACAGTTGTCAGTCGACCAATGATCAATGAGCATGTAGATATTCTCTGAATATTTTAATCTAGCTCTGTAGAGGTGATGACAGGTAAGAGGAGCACCACTTCAAAAGAGGATGTCAGTGAGCAAGTACTCCAGTCAGCTACATTCACCTCAAGATGAGGAAGTATTCCCAGGCCATACTCAGGGCACTAAACCTAAACGTACATAGTTTGCCAATAGTAAATAAAAATGCATTGCAGTTTCACAGCTCCAGGTCACTGGTTCAATCCTGAGTTTGGGTTTTTGCGGGTTTCCTCTGACCTCTGAAAAGATCTAGCTCAGGTGGAGGTTCATGACCGTGCATAATGAACTACGGCGGACTAACCTATCCAGGTTGTATTCCCACCACGTATCCAGTGTTCCCAGTGTCTCTGGATCTGCTGCCAGCCTGACCTGGATAGAGTGCTTACTGAAAATGAATGAACGAAATAAGGAGTAGAATTATCCAAGTTAGAGCAAACTAACTAGTCTCATTAAGGTGTCAGTCGCTCATTTATTATGGGCAACATATTCCCCTACTAGGCAAAAGTGAGACTTTCCAGAAAACTTTTTTTAATGTTTCAGTGCCTTGAAAACAAACACAGTGTTTGTACTTCCACTGAGAATGCACAAATGCACATCAGTGTTTTTCGTAGAATTATCCTTTAAACCGAATTTGATTATGCCAATATATGGGAAGACGGATGAGTTCTCAGAAGCAATTTTTGTTCTACCAAGCAAAGTAATTGGTAAATTGGTACAGGCAGCTGGATAATTTGAAAAGGTTTCCCAAAGAATTCTCACTGGATGAGAACAATGGGCAAACCAAAGAGGGGGGGTGGGGGGACACACCAGGCAACAGAGTCCTGTGGATCAACATAAAATGAATATAGTAGGGGGTTTAGTACAGTCCAGTAAACAGCAGCGGGTAACACCAATCCCAGTTACATAGATATATGCAGATATAGTGCATTTTTGGAAAGGGTGGCTATGTATCTCTCAGAATGATCTTGGAATCCATTACCCTTCAAATTATCCTTATGCAAATTTTAAAAGTACAACCAAATACTTTGAGGTAAAATAGGAGCTCAGAATTCCATACATGTCTAGTTATGCAGAAAGGAGCAGTGCATAAGTCTAGTCCAAGATGTTACTCAGCTTTACTTCTCACTAAGCAAGCACAAAAGAAGTTCTTAAGGCTGGTTTATACTTCCGTGAAGACCTGAAGCATGTTTGTACATTTGCATCGCAACAAAGTGTTTATAAGAACAATTCCAAAATCTGAACAGCGTGTTATTCAGGTGAATGCTGACTGACTGAGAGTGAGACAGGGTGGTTTTAGTAATATTGCCAATGTAATTCTTTAATCTGAAGGCAAACCTGGCCTCACGCCGAAGTGGCATACAGCGAGCATTAACCATCTGGTCAGAGCTGATGTGCAGTGAGAGAAGGGAACGAGAGAAATGTCTGAGTGGAGCTCTACTCTTCACCGTGGCCACAAAATTCAGCTTACATGTAGCTATGTTTTATTCATATTGAGTTATATAACTAAAATACACTTACAGTTCATGTTAGTCAGCTAGCTAGGCTGGCATAGGTACCATACACGGTCAAAGATCTTCACAAAAATGAAACTATATTTCAGAGACAGTATGCAGTGGGAAATAACCATGCTTAAGACTTTATTTCGGTGGGAATCTGTAAAAACCCAATCTGGTCGTTTTTCATATCTAATTGCATGGTATCTGTGATGATAAAATACAGCTTAGTCTAGATTATGTGAGGTGTAATGAAAATGTAAACTTAATCAAGCTTACACTCCTGCCTCTGGTAAAGTAGTTTGAATCTGGACAGGTTACAGGGGGATTAAAAAAATGCCAAAATTAGGCAAGTGGCATATAAGCATATTAACATATTATAATCTCTCGAGACTTCAGTATGACTCTAAGTGCCCAATCATTGACTTGTTTCAGGGTTTCAAGTGTTAATATATAGGATGCAAGTGTCTTATAATGTATAACATAGGAAGAATATAGTATTTTTTTAGTTTTCCAACTGAAAACCACAACCGTACTGCTAATGGAACATGGCAGAAATAGAGCTCATGCAGGAAAACAGGCTTTGTGCATATGTCAACCATGTCACACATGCAGTGTAAAAGGGAACATTGATTAAAATAAGAGCACTGAACATGGCCCTGCTGAGGTGCTCACTCGGTTCCTCTTTCTCAACACTTGCACTTAGTGACTCAACTGAAATAACACCACTGAAATCACACTTCCAATTCACTACGAACTTAACTTCCATTTCAAGGTGTACAGCTGAAAAATACAGGCATTTTTCTGATTATTATTATTATTATTATTAGTACTACAATTACTTTGACTCAGTGGTAAAGTATTGCGCTTGTGGTACTAGCTCCATTCAGGGAAAAGTAACTAATGTGTGATCAAAGGCATAAACAACTACTTTGCATATTTAAAGATCTGTCATGATCATTTGCATATTAAAACATGAGGGCACGAGAACAGAGCAGATTAGATCATCAGCAGAAGAGAAAAGCTTATGAAAAAAAAAAAAGAACAGTTTTATCACAGAATCAATAGAATAGAACATTGATTTATCAGAATAGAACAGAAAATAATAGAATAGAGCAGCATTATCAGAGTAGATCAAATGCCAGAATAGAAACACAAAAAAGGAGCATCACAAAAGAACAGAATAGATCAGCGTTATCAGAATAGAACTTTAAAATCAAAATAGAATAAAAAAATTTAAAAAATACAAGCATTTTATCAGAATTGAATAGACTTAACAGAATGAAGAGAAGAGAAGAGATGATGTGAGAAGAGAAGATGAATATAAAAAAGAAACAGAACTATCAGAATAGAACTTTATGAAAGCAGATTAAAAAAAAAACAATAAAACAGAACAGTTTATCAGAATATAACAGAACAGAGCTTAAAAAAAGAAGAAAAAAAAGAAGAGCTATCAATAGAATAAAATAAACGTAGAGATTAGACAGTGTTTTATAAGTATATATATTATATAGTAGTTTTACCAGATGTAGAACACAAAAAAGGAAGTGAACAGAAACTAAAAGACTTAAACCACAATCCAAAGACTACAGTCTTACAGCAGCACAAACCAACTTTCCATATTTACAGAATTCTATCATTTCTATGAAATACAGAATGAAGCAGTGGCAGTGAGGAGTCAGGAAACGGGTGAAGATGAGGGATCGGGTTCTCCTCTACCAAAAAGTTAGGCTCTTTTTAAAAATAAAAAAATAAAAAAAAATTAATAATAATAATATTATCAGGGGATATTTTAGCAAATTTAGCAAGGAAATCCAGGAGATCATGAGACGTCTTTATGTACATAAACAAATAAATACACAACCAAACAAATAACTGACTTTTTGTTTTGGAAAAATAGAAGAATCCTAACTGCTCAGATCCAGAAACTGCAACGATCCTGTCTGGTCAAATCAATGATCTGTAGCTGTATCTGTATCCTTAATAACGATGACACTGAAGGCAAAAGAACTGAAAGAAGCAGGACGTGAAAGTCCGTGCCAGGTTCTCACTATGGTGCTTTGATTCCGCGCTGCGAAAGCATTCACGACGGAGTGAGATGTCAGAACCGCACGACGCAGCGAAAACAAACTGCTGTCTGATCGAGTGCACTTAGGCTGTGACTCAAACATTCATGTAATGTCATTTCCTGTTTAAAAAGGGCAACAAAAATCACACATCGAGGGCTGAACATGGCAGATAGTGTGACTCATCACCAATGCCTAGTGGACATTTATATTTAAAAAGGTTATTAGGTTACAGAAATAATCCTTTGCCGCAGTCTGTCGCAGCTCTGGATCTTCACATGTACGGTAACGCAGCAAAAATAACCAGACCTGATTTGCAAATATGGAACAATCCCAGCCGTGTTTATTTTAGATGTTTTTTTTTCTGTTCCCCAGCAGCTGCGTCGATGTTGCAACATCGCAGACCTCAAGTGGATAGAGGAAACGGCGGAGATATTATCAGAGCCTCTGCATCGTGCACACTTAGCATAAAAATCCGTGTGCGCAAAACCGCCAGCACCTCGGTTTACCACTTTTGTACATGTTTTAACCGCAGGTCTTCGGCTAAGAGGGCGAGACTTTTTTTTTTTTTTTAGATTTTATCGATTATTACTGTTCCACGATGCTACTGATATCTCGATTGCTCGCAAGGTGTTGATTAATTTTCACGACAAATCACACGTTTATATTAATTCGCGTGTTCTAAACTGACTTGAACGCTCCACATAAATAGACATTTAAAAAAGGTGTAATCATTGATTATGGTACCTTCTGGAAGGAGCCTCAGAGCTGTATAAGAGGGAACACAAAGGACATGTAACATGACTAGTTGTGGGTTTTTAATCATTTACTTTGGGGGTCATGACATCAAAATGAGAGGCTTGACTGTTTAGAGCTGTTATAATGAAGTGATAATAGGAATTATATTGTCAATGTAACTACAAATGGATACAGTGCATGTAAGAAACATCAATGGTTAGAGTTGGCTAATTCTTCTGGTATAAGAGGAATAAAACTCCTCAGGATATGTCGTTAAAGTTCACAGTAACTTCACTTCATTCATCGTTGATTAGTTTCCCATAATCATGCCGTGTCGTGTTTTATTCCTTACTTGTGCTTAGGCACGTAATATATATATATATCTCATGCATTGATAAATCGCGAGACAAATTTCGGAAGATTCCGGACCGTGATTCATCTGTCCGATTTGTTTTTCCTAGTTGTAATTTTGTTATTTAAACAGGAGAAAGGTGCAATAACGTACAATAATGGGAATACACGTGATGTCACGATGGGCAGAAGTAACACAGATCTAATGAAAACAAAAAAAAAAAACCCTGACTTAAAATGGGAAACAGCGTTTATGCTCATTTATAAACACATTCAACAAGAAATCGGTGCTCTCTTTTTTACAGCCTGCCAAAAGCCAAAAAAAAAAAAAGAAGCAAATGAAGGTAGTTGTTTTATGTGTAAGCTTTTTTAATTTCCAAAACAGATTAAATTTATTACCATTTTCATTAAAAGGACTATTTTAGTTAGTAGGCTATTATATTTTACTCGAACCTTTACAAAATGTTTGTCAATAATTATTGTTGGTTATTAAGAAACTGAAACAAAAGGATTTTTTTTATTTAACAAAGGGAATGTTTAAGTTGATAAAGATGATGAAGAAAATAAATGATGCAATTAATAAAGTTTTGTTGAAATTTTAGATTTTCCAAAAAAAAGAATTTTGTGGAAAAATCTAATCACGAGTCGAATCGAATTGTGAATCGTTACGTGCTTACTTTTCATTTTTACAGCCTGCCTCAGATATTGGGGCTTAGGCCACCGACGTCACGTTCGCTCTGTGTGGTTATTTAGTCATGCGCAGGGTTTTGGTGCTGCACCATGCTCCTGGAGGAACTCCATTCCACACCGCAGTGTACATGAATATAAACACATATCTGACAGACTCATGGTGCTCCACCAAAATACACCCACTTTCATTTCCAGAAATGTCTCTCTCGCTCAGTGCTTCTGGTTTGAATTACGGCTCTATTACCCATGCTGCTCTCAGCTCCCACCGCTGGTCAGCCCGTTCCTGCCAGGGCTCAGCGAGCATTCACGTCGCTGCTGACCGTGGAGAAATGAGCTCACACTGAGCCCACGCATTACTGCAGAGCGCCTGGCACCAGGAGGACAGAACGCTCCGATGATCATTATCCTTTTCAAATCATGAGATCTAAACTTGGCCAAATTGAAAGAGCTGAGTCACAGACGGGAGATAAACGCAGCACGATGGGGGCTGATAAAGCTGCACTGTGTGCGAGGAAGCGGCGCAAGACTCAACTGATACAAACTTCCACAATGTGTATGAACATTCTTTTGTCATCTTGTACAAGGTTATGGAATTAAAACAGGTTTGGAACAGACAACTGTTATAGAAGACAAGACAGAACCGCAGTGTCTCAGAACGGACAAAAGGACACGTGTCTCAAAACAGCAAAATTCTGGCCTTCATGCATCAATATTTCAGGAAAGTTATTTAGAAAGGCTTAATTTCATCTTCGTGTCTCAGCTGATGAATGACAATCAGCCATAAACGACCATGGCGTGTGCAGAGTGAAGCCGATTTGCATTCGGCGACGCCCACAGAACTCCATATAAGGCAACGCTCACGCAGCTGAAATGACAAACGAACAGCAAAACTCTCTCACTAAAAGTGCCAATAAAAATGTATATAATTTAGCAGCGTAACAGCACCTCAAAAGATCAAAAACCAAAAGTTAAATTACAGAAAAGATGAATTAGGTGTGAAGCGAATGTAGTGACCTATTTAAGAAAATAGCACGACAGGAAAACAGAGCAGAAAAATGATCTACTCGAGCATGAAAGCTAATCACGTCACTGCTATTTTTAAATAGTTTTACATGTCTCGGCCGACGTGCCGGATCTAAAATGTTAACGAGCTAAGACGACGACGCAGAGGCAAACAGAACCGATTTAGAAGGCAGCTTTCATCCTCCAAACCGGTCTTTAAACATCCTCTCCGTCACAAGCGAGCGCCAAGTCGTCCGTCGGCTCAGGCGTTTGTTTACAGTCTGCGGCTCTGCGCAGACGGACCGGCCCTCTGTCCTCTGTTTACCCAGCGCGCCTTTTGTTTCTTCAGTCAGAATCGAATGATTCCTTTCATTTTGTCTTTGCTCGCCTTCTTTACTTTTTATATACACCTTTCATTTTATTCAATTTAAAAGGACTGGCTTTTGTAAAATCTTCTCCACGGTTCTCTCAGTCCCATCTTACTGAACTAACATGAGGATGTGTTTGATCGAGACTCCAAAGCTCTTCTCCAAGTCGCTCTGGACAAGATGACATTGTCTGCTAAACGCAGTAAAGGTAATAAAAATAAACTTGACAGTATATTTCTGATAAACATCGGTAATCCATGCACATCATGATTTGAAGCCGATCGAGTCGAGGTTTACTTTCGTTACTTAGTCTTCTTGTGTGTAAATTTACACACGCCCGGGAGCACGAGTAGGCCACACGCGTTTATTCTGAAACGACAGGATTTTCATGCGTTACAAACTCCTCGTGGAAACGCTCGTGCGGACTCACGTATGCGTCCGGCTTGATTAATAAGGCCCGATATTCACACTAAACCCAGTACATCACGTTCCACACACACATCGGGGGAATCCTTCAGCTCGTGTTGAGATGCGTTTCGACATTTTTCTTTCATTTGTGAACGGCGTGTGCTGTTTATGCAAACACGTGTAATTATTCAGTGTGTTTAACGTGCACAAGCAAATCAACTGTAACTATAATGCACGTTTAAAATAAAAAGTCTGTTCACCAAGCTGCTGTACAAAGTGCTATATTTAAACTGCCACCAATCACTGCTGTTCGGGGTAATGTATGCGCGCGCGCACACACACACACACACACACACACACACACACACACACAGTGTGGGGAAAACAGTCTTCCAGTAATATAATTTGAGATCTCTACATTAAGAAAACAAATATATTTCAGCATAATGAAGTGAAGAAATAGTTTCAGGTTACGCCCGAACACTGCCTTGGTGTCCGTCGAAAGATCGTGTTGTGTAAGGAGGCACTTTAACGAACAAAGAGTCAAAAGTACAAGAACCTTGCCGCGCACTCCTTGATCATGTTGTTTCACAGCTATGTTTTATGACGAGATAAAGCAAAATAAGCGTCGTCAGATCGGATTGTAAAATAAGATCGCCGCTGTCAAAATGGCCGCCGTGCTCCCGCTCCGACACGCCATCATCAAAACAGAGAAGGGCGTTTACACACCTGTAGTTTCAAAAATCATTTGTCCACCAGAACAGACGCGAGTGAACGAACCAGCGGTTATTCCCACCCTGACGTCAGCGTGAACAGACGAGTGGAGTGACGAGACGATGCGCTTGAACGTCGCGAGTGACTTTTACCTCAGGTGACGAGACCGACGCCGGCGTGGTCATCAACGTGAGTGCGCATTTCACATTGTAACACGAACAGAAACGTTTCTCTCGGCCGAACGTGAGCGGCTGCGTACGGGATCACGTGAAGGACTTTCTCTTCATCGGGCTATCGGAAAGCTCATCGGCTTTAAAAGCATCTCCTCGACCTGTTATCCGGTCTTCAGACAGCATTTCCACTGTAATCACTCTCGCCTGCGTGGAAGTGCATCCATAACCCGAGAATTATTCTCGAGTTCAAGCTCAGACGGCGCTCCAGCCCGGATCGAATTCATTATTTCTTGAACAGCGAAGCGCTCGCTATCCGGAGTTACCTCTGAGCGCGTTCGGCTGCAGTTGCCAAGGTTATCGACTGAGGGAGTCAATAATGCGAGACCACAGAAACAGTCATCCAGGGCTGAGGAGTCTCAGCCCGGCGACCACACACACACACACACACACACACACACACACACACAGAATAAGAGATGGAAACAAACCAGCCTCTCTTTTGTGAGCTAAAAGACAAAAAGGAAACAACTCTTATTAGTCAGATTAGGGTTTAAACAGACATATCAGCATGGTTAAGCTCCATCACATGGCACGGCTTTCCCTTTCTTATACAAAAAGCACACAAACACTTCCTTAGTTCCCTTAGTTCTCTCACGCCACACTGTCAGAGAGTGAATGCGGAAATGAAGCCAGAAGTGAGCAAAGCCGGCTTTGTGTGTAAACTGAGATGAACAATGACTCCAGATAAACCCACACGCTCAACGCTCGCCTTGTGTTCGCATAAGAGTCCGTCTGTTCCGAGTCTCTCCGTCCTGACGACTCTAAAGCTGACGTTTAAACATGTACGCTCACCTCCAAGGTTATCCACATGCTCCGTGTTGCATTCTTGCCCGGCGGACGCTTGCGTGCAAAGCATTCAGCTTTTTAAAGAAGCGCACGAACGTGCACGCTTTTGCATCATGAATGCAAATCGCGAAGAAGAATCGTAGAACTGCCGAGCTTTAGAAATGTTGAGCTCTGCAAGGACGGTTCAGTGCTTTCTATACGCGCACAAAACTCATTTACTCTCTGAGGCGGACAAAAAAAAAAATTTTTAAAAGAGAATTGAGCCGTACCTTATGGCTGTGCATAAAGGTGTCTGTTGTGTATATTTACATTTTCCGACCTCTGTCCATTCATGGACCTGCGATCCTGCACTACAGAGGCTTCCAGGTGGAAAAAAATACACATTAAAAGGTACAGAAGACAATGAAAGGTATAAATTAGTACCCTTGTGTCAGTGTGCGACTATCAAATACGATCTCGTACGACTGCACACGCTCCTCATGCACGCCGCTCCAGACTCACTGTAATGCATGCAAAGCAATCTGATTCCTAAGAAATCCCGAGCACATGGATTTGACCTGTTTTGCATCTCGGATGCAAAATGCAAAAGGTTAGAAATAACAACTGTGGAACAGGAGCTTATGCAATGTTGATCTGTGTGTACGGTCCTTTTTGCACGGGACTCCAGCGCAGTTTCGTGGTTTCGCTTGCTACACAGGAAACTACCAGAAGTGTGATAAAGAGTCTCTAATTGTAAACATTTTCTTAAAACATGAAATAAGCTTTTGCATTTGCAGAGAACTTAATGCATTTATGATCCTCCTGCTGAGATGCATGAATGATGATGATGATGATGGCTCATTTTGATTATTTTAGTTGCACTTCTTTATTCCAAGTGCTTTAACCCAGGCTGCTCCAGAGACTGACGGTGATACAAGTACAGGATGCAGTGCATCCTGCAACAAGAAGTTTGACTGCAAAAGAGTTAGTCATAAAATCATGTGCACAAACCCCATCAAGTGCATAAAGCCCATGAATGCATGCATGCACGCAATGTTAACTTGCACAAAAAAGAGACATGTGCAACAACTCAAAGCTCACCTGAAGATACATCTGAATACCAACCTGCCACTTTCTCCACTCAGTTTTGAAACAGTGTTTCTCTCACGCGCACGCTTTGGACCATTTTCTTTCGCAGATGAACCTTCAGTTAGAAACCAAACAGCTACTTTAAACACGCAAATAAACGTCTATTCCTTCACGATGTGCACCTTTAACAGGAAAAGTGGAACAAGGATCTTTTCCATTATGAAGAGATCAGCCTTTGAAAGAGCACGAGCCACCCAGCCGGTGGAATAATACACACAGCGCCGTCGGTTTGTTTTGGGGGGGTTTTTTTGTTTGTTTTTTTATTCTTTTTCCTTTAACTCTTCTTGCAGATCTTCCTCAGCTCTCATTCTCACTCCGGGTCTTTATATCTCTGAGAAGCGCCGTCTGCATCGATATCCCTTCTTTCCAGCCTGATTTTCTCGGACAGGCAGCGCTTGATATCGCCGTGTCTCTGCTCACTGGGTCCTAAAGCACCAACAACAGCTCTACTCCGACTTTTTCAACACCGTACGCGACGGCTTTACGGCTCTCCCGTTCGCTTTACGTTACCGATTCTTAGGTCATCGCGTCACACCCGCATTCCGACAAACCCCGCCTTCGGCGCGACAATTGGCTAGGTTTCACTGTCCTCGGTCATGAGTACGACGTATTAGCCAATAAAAGAGGGAGGAGGATTACAATCATCCAATCGTAGCACAGAAGACGGAGTTTGTACGAATACGAGTGGGAAAGTTTATCGCCAAACTGTCATTCCCGCGTTGCTATGGTTTCGATGCTCTCTTTGTATACAGTAGCTCCGCCCACTTGTTAGACACGCGCGCGCACATCCCTTTGCCTGTCAGATATATAACACAACTCATTTGAACTCATTTTATTAATTTGAATAAAAATAAAGATCTCATCTCTAAAAATTTCATCTATCTATCTATCTATCTATGTCTGTTTTTGTTTGTGTCTAACTGCTGAAAACTTTTGCTTTCCTCAGATATGCACCATAAACTCATTTTAATTAATGCATTCCTTTATTTCTCTTAATTTTTCCATTAATTAATTCATTCATTCATTCATTTGTCTGTCTGTTCGTTGTTGTTGTTGTTGTTGTTGTTGTTGTGTATTTCCTGGTGATTATCATGGTAATTGTTTGTTTATATATATATTTTTTATTTATTTATAGTTTATCTTTAGGAGACATACAAATTACTTTACCATCAGTAAGAAACCTCTAAACAACAAACAAACAAACAAACAAACAAACAAAATTATTTTTGTATGAATAACAAACTCCTGTTTGTTATTCATACAAAAAGAGTTTTGTTTGCTTGTTTGTTGTTCAGAGGTTTCTTGCTGATATGAAAACAGAAGTGGTGCAGTTTGTTTTATTTGTTTTTTTCCCAGTATTTTCTGTTTGTTTGTTTAAGTCTTTAACATGTAAATGCATCCTAAACCTCAGTGTCCAAGTACACATACACTGTAGGCTATACATCTGGTATTTAATTCTACTTTCACTGCTTAAGTTAAACTTAATAACAGTTTGAGGTTAACACTTCTTGCTTGGTTCATTACTTATGTGACATAAACGTATGTATTATTTGTCTCAGTTGAAGAAATATTTAATGTTTTGTTCCATGATTCGCTCATATTCATATAGTTCACTAAATGGCTTTAGTGAAAAAAGCTGCATATTTATTTTACTTGTTTACTGGATGGATATTTATTACTGTAAACTATATCAGTAAACTGCCTCTTGATACACAATAAAATAATTAAATGACCTGAACTTTACATTGTTTTATTACTGTTTCAGTGAAACTTCTGGAGCACTGATGGGATTAAGAGCAAGAAGCCAGGAATGAAGGATTAACAGCTACCTTAGATAAATCCATGTCATTTCCTAAATCCTTAACAATCCTTACAGAGAACATCAGCTGGTGTTTCATGTGGACCGGCCAAGGCTCAAATGTACAGCGTAACGTGATGGAGGGAAAGGAAATAATCAGTGTGTAAATGTCATGCACACACTGGTGTTTATAGTGTGTATACGGAGAGTGCGGTGTCATGAACTCTGCATACTTACACTGGACACAGTACATTATACACAGTATAATCACATTCAGTTCTCTTGCTTTCAATGTTCCTCATGAAAAGTGGGCAAACAAACAAACAAAAAAACCATTTAAAATGAATCAAATGTAATGGTTGCAGAGCGATTTCTTCAACTGCATATCAGTGCAATAATAAGTAGGAGTAAATAAATAAATAAATAAATAAATAAAATTATTATTATTATTATTATTATTATCATCAAATATATTTATGAATAAAATACATTTATTAGCTTAAACAGAATGAAAAAAGATTTCTACATATTCATTCATTCATTCAGTTTTCCTTTTTGTCAGCTGAATCCATTCAAATTAAAATTATTGCCTCTAAGTGACCCTTTTTTACTGAAGCCAACATTAAATAAAACTTTCGCAACGTTTGCTTTGTAAAATATATGATGATGATGATTATTATTAGTAGTATTATTATTAGTATTATTAACCCTAACCCTAACCCTATTAGATTATATTATAGTTTTTTTCCCCACAAACTCAGCGTGCGTGTTTGTGAAATGTATGCATGTGCTGCCCTCTAGTGCTGTGTTTGGTGTGAGGGACTCTCTGTCATTGGTCAAGTCAAGTCAAGTCAATTGGCTTTTATTGTCATTTCAACTATATACATGTAATACAGTTTATAGTGAAACGAGACAGCGTTTCTCCAGGACCAAGGTGCTACATACAAGACAACACAAAAGTCCAAAAAATATGTGCGTGTGCAACAGAAGACAACACAAAGTGCACGTGCGCAAACATGTGCAGACATGGCAAAAACAACATAAGGCGCAAAGTGTGCCTTTTTTTTGTTTGTTTTTTGGGGTGTATATATGCGTTGTTATCAGTAATTCAATGTTTCCTTTTGTATTCCCAGACAGATGAGCGTTTTCCTGCTTAACACTTCACTCTTTAGCCTCAGTCGCCATCACATCAGGGTTAACGTGTGTGTCGGAGTGTGTTAGTGCAGTGTTAGCTGCTGCACGCTTTGAAACATCTTGAATAAATGATCCATTTTTGTGCAAGGAAAAGCAGTAAAGTGTGGAGAGCAGAGTGTGGAGACTGCAGAGGCAGCACTGATCTACACACAAACACACTCCAGTTCACACATCAGGGTTCAGTTTAAATCCATAATCCATATTTCTCAAGCAGTGGCCTTAAAACGCCGTCATTGCACCTCAGTGACCCTCAGTTGTGCGCCTTCTGCATGTTTAGTATGCCTTTCTTACCCTGACATGTGGATATAGTGCACTTAATTTATTAATTTAATTACAACCATAATTATCTTTTGAAATAAATCTTATAAAAGACACATTCTAAATGTACAAAATGTGCCCTTTTCCTGAGAGTACTTCAGCACAGATTTAATTTATGAACATTATCCGATTCAAACATTAGGTCCATTATTCAAATGTGTAGAATAATATTTTGGCTTTGTCCTGCTGGGTTTTTATTCCTGAACTTTGCCCTCACCGAGCGATTTTTATTTAAATTGTCGTTCGGTTTGACATTAATAACAGGCTACTTGTTTTTAAGAGATTTCATTTACAGACATTCAGTTCAAGTGAGCAGTAGAAGTTTATTATCCATAAGAAATCAGCAATATGTGTAATATTTTTAAATGAAGGTTGTGATTCTTTTTTTCCTTGTAACTAAATGCAAACACCACAGATGCTCAAAACACTGAAATGTTAAAGATTTTTATACAGCTATCAATAAAAAGCAAGTTGTTTTGCTGCCTCGGAGCTCCAGCGTCCCCGGCTCGAGTCTGAGCTCGGGTTACTGCCTGTGTCGAGTTTCCCTGTTTCCTCCTGGGTTTCATCTGGGTTCTCGGGTTTCCTCCTCCCACCTCCCATAGCGTGACGGAAGGTGCACTGGTTACGCTAAACTGCAGACGTGTGAATGGGTACGTGTTTATGCTTCTAACAGCCTCCGTTTTTGGATCAGCCGGTTACTGAAGCAACTTCTCAGATTGACAGATAATCAGTAAAAGGGGATGGGAGGCGTTGTCCATAACTGTCTTCACCATGGACGTGTCAGGCAGGTCAAGCTGTATCCTGATGACGGCTCGTCTTTTTGATGAGTTTATTCGTCCTGTTGGCGTCTTCTTTCTCCCTTCACTACACACAGTGAGAAAAACCATAAGCTTTGTTTTGTTTATTTATTTATTTGTTTGTTTCGTTTGTTTATTCATGCATCCATTCATTTATTCATTCAACCAAAGTCATGACCATTCATAAGCCTCCATCTCCTGTAAGCATGCTAAAATGAGAAAGGACTTCGCGCTTTACTCTTATCGTAAAGTTTATAGAAATCATGTTTGCATGAATCCGACTTACCGTTCGAAAATGCAAGCAGGAAGAAAACGGCTCTGTGTCCTTGGTAAGTTGAAACGACTTTCATTTCTCCTCCACACTGAGTCCCGGCGTTTTGTTCTCCTGGGTACTGGGAGCAGGGTCACTGCTTCTTTCCCATCCATTTCCCACAGAGACGCCTCTCTGGAACATTTTCTATTGATTTTGTACCTGCGGCCTTGGCCTGTTTCCAGGCACCTCTGCTACCAAACTTGATATATTTGAAAGGAGCGTATCTGCTTTCTTATTTGAGGAGCGATCAAAAGTTATAACTGTTATAGCTGTACTGTTAGCATTAGGGTATATCGGTGATCATCATACTGTGGTTCTGATGGATTCTGATGGTTTTACTATAGCAGTAGCTCTGATAGCAGTGCAGCTGCAAATCAGAGATTAACAGTAGATGCAATTTAACTAATACGTTATCGTTTCTATAGTAACAACTCAGTAACAGTAAACTCTAGCGCTGCCTGATCTAAGACTAATAATAAACTGATTAAATATACGACAAAATAAGCATGGTGATGTTTCCTCTAAAGAGATTATTTAAAAATGAAGGAAGTAACAGCGCTTTGTAACAGCTTTGTAATTGTCGAGTCTTCAGTACGGAAAAGTGTACGATTCTCTGCAAGGCTATGCTGTATAGAAAGCAGGAGAGTTATACTTTTAATTCCAGTGTTTAATTCCACATACAAAAGTCCTAAAGAAATATAGACAGAGTTAAAGATACAGATTCTAACAAAGGGCTGTCAGAGTTGTTTGGAGAGATCCATATGCAAAGGTCTAATGGCAAACAAATCACAATCCAAACAGTCAGGGTGAAAAACATACAAAATCCTCAAAAGGCAAACAAATCCAAACTGTGGTCAGAAAGCAAGACAGGGTCAAAATACCAAAGACAAGAAGAGCAAACAAATCCAAAGGGCTAGACAAAGTCAGAGGCAAGGCAATGTCATTCACAGATAATCTATCCAACAAAACACAGCTCAGAACTCACAACCCTGCAGGCAAACTGTAAGACTTCGTATTGTCGCATTAAGGTCCTTGTATATTTTATAGGCGAAATTCAGAGCACTGATACAGATGCTGTCAAATTTAACCTCTACCACATGGCTATGTGTTCCTGATTCTGGGAAAAAAAAGTCAATTTTCCGTCTATGCAGTGCAGTGCAGCAGGAGGCGAGATTCGTAATGACTAGGCACGCTATAATTACTGCATCGAGGTGCGTCACATCACGGGGAAGTACATTAGGATTAAACACACAGGCTGAATGAAAACATTTGTTTTGCAAAAGTCGGGGTTTTTCTCTGGTTGTTCTCGTACAACTATGAATAAAAAGCTAACAGCCAGGACACAAAACCTACCACTGTTACAAGGAGGTTTTATATAAACATTACAGACGATTGCATTAAGACTAGACAGGAAGTCTGGCTTCAAATAAATCGTTATAATCCATCCATTATCTATAGCGCTTTATCC
>JAQQZU010000033.1:26799063-26809228 GCA_030068025.1 Parauchenoglanis punctatus
CTCTCTCTCTCTCGCTCTCTCTCTCTCTCTCTCGCGCTCTCTCTCTCTCTCTCTCTCTCTCTCTCTCTCTCTCTCTCGCGCGCGCTCTCTCTCTCTCTCTCTCTCTCTCTCTCTCTCTCTCTCTCTCTCTCTCTCTCTCTCTGATGGATGGATTGTTAGCATTCTCTCCTAATCAGTAGTATTTCTCCAGTACAGTACGGTATGTACTCCGATAACTCGCACTGAGACTCTGGGACTCTCCCCAGTTTTGGCTGTTGGTCAGATGTCACGACACTGTGTACATTTTTCATCACCGGCCCGTTGCAGCTTGTGTTCTGTAATTTCAGGGGAAATTCTGATTGCGTTGTGCTTGAAGAGGTGTCACAGTCTCCAGTCTCCAATCTCAGTAATTGAAACGTTCTGTTATTAAAAGCCTCGTCTGTAATTGAACGAGAGTAATACCAACTGAATACCAACAGTTACAGAACAGTGCGTCTTTCTGCCCTTCTTCTCACATCATCAACTCTTAATTAATTAATTTTCATTTTATATCGATTAACTGTTAATGAACTCATTTATCGTATTATTCACAGAAAGATATCAGAGGAAACAGAGCTTCAATCAGAGACATTGTTTAACTTGAAGCCTGAATACCTTATGAATAAATTTGTGAATTAAATTAAAGTATGTGTAGCACATAAATGCTGAGTCAGCTTAAAGCTTTAAACTAGAGATTTAGAGATAAACTAGACTGATTTGATGCTCAGTATCAGGCTGATTCCAGCAGAAAAACTGTAGATTTGATATATATAAATAACAAATAACATTGATTGGAGCTGAATTCATAAAATAATAATCTTTTTAGACCTGGAAATGTTTACATATAGATAGGAATAATTTTATTATATTTTAGACTTTATACTTTATTCTACAGTCTGTCCAAGAAGTCAGGAACCAATGAGTTTAAAAGTACATGTGCTTCATTTTGTATTTATTATTTACACCATATGCTTTAAATGATCGCACTTACATTGTAATACAATGTGTACAATACAAAGTGTAATACAATGTAATGTGATTTTTGTGTGGTGTTTAACTGTGAAGTACACTGTACTGTGAAGTGTACTTCAGTTTAATAAAAAAAAAATTTTAAAAACTACATTTTAAAGCTTAGTGGTTTCTAAGCAAAACAATATCGGATGGGGACTGGTATCAGCGGATGCTCACGGTTTCGGTTTCGGTATCAGAAAGGGAAAATGAAAAGGTATCTCCATCAACATGTTTTCTTTACAGAACAGTGTATCAAATTACCAAAAAAAAAAATAAAAGGAATTATTTTTGTTAATTTGCCCAATCAAAATAAAGAATTAAATACATGATTCTTTTCATCATATTACAATTTCATGACCTCTGTGAAATGCCTCATGGCTTCACTAAGATGTGTGCGAGAATAACTGTCGATCATAAAAATTAAAAAAAAAAAATTAGATGTGCTGGATCAAGTGCTATTTTATAAGCCGCTGAATAACGAGAGTGGAAGCCATGCTGTTCAGTTAAACTTTTATTCAGCTTTTGTATCAGCAACACATTACACTCCTGTGGGACTGATCTCAATGCCATCGCATTCATATATCATAATATCAGTGTCTTTTATTTTTCAGTTTTTAAGTTGTCTCTTGCAGTCTTGTTACATCATGTTGCATCGGACCACAAAGAAAACAAGATGTTGCGTCCTTCTTTAGTCTGCATCCCTGCTTCTTCTTTGTGTTTTCCTGTTCATGGAACGAAAAGAAAACATTGTTAAAATGTGTCCACAAAGTAACTAAAACAAGGGAAAGGATAGATGTAATGGGAAAGAATTATTAAAATGTTGCTACGATATATGTGTGTGTGTGTATATATCAAATCAACTTAAGCAGCTACGTAACCCGACTCTGAATAAAAGGAACTTTCCCTGCATAGATATTTACTCTGAATACGGCCCTCGGTGCTAATCTCAGCATTACCGCTAATGCTTTGTGCATTTGTTTGGCGGTTCATGTGCTACCCACTGCTACTGTGAAATTTTTGTTTTTAAACCATCATTATTGAATCAAGAAGGGGAAAATATATACAGTACTCTAATACTTGATGTTCCTCCAGTCTGAGCTGAGTTTGATTTTGCTGATGTTTTCAAACTCATACATCATGGCTATGCGCTGTCAACCTTAGAAAGACTTTGGCTGCAGATGGAGCTGATAGTAATAAACTAGCCAGCAAATGTTGTTTAATTAACTTAAAAGGCAGAGAAACTGATGAGGGAGAAAGACATGATCAAGAGAAAACGGACCAGGAAATAAAAATTAATAATAAAATACACACACCAGACGTGACCTGATGGGTGAGCTTTGTTCAGATGTAAGGATTTTAGCCAGATAGCTAATTTAAGTTAGCTTGCTCGGTAACATCCAATGCTGTAGGAAGCATAAAAATGTTTAAAACACACAAATGTACTTTGAGAGATCACATCAGGGCAGCCTTTTTCCTTTCCAAAACAGCTTGTGGTTTGGCTAGCTAGCAAACGTTAACCAGTTAGCTTGCCCTGTGTTCTGAGACCTGAGCTATTGCGCTAAATAGCTAACACTAGCTAAAAAAGTGGCTTCTTGTGAAAGACGAGACGTTTTGTTCTTGTACTTCGTACTCAGTAACTGGGACAGTCATGATGAGACTATAAAGTTTTATTCTCACTACATTTCTGTATTACTGAGGAGGCAATACTGATAGCTAGCTAGCTAGCAGATAAATACATCCTCAGAGTCTTAAATATTTATACCAATTGACTCCTATTCTGAATACAGAATGTCAGTACAATGATGCTTTAGGCATCCTACTTATTCTGTCACATGCGGTTTGGGATACAGCCTTATTCTGTATGTGTATCCTTGTGTTTCACATGACGTCACACTGTATAATGGCTGCCATGTTGAGGATTGAATACTGGACAGACTGCTTCATTATTAATGTGTCTGTGCTTCATTAAGAAGATTCATTTCAAGCTGCATCATAGCTATTTTAGCTAGCTGGCTATGGTATAGGAGGTTTATTGTGGATTGTAAATATTACTAACATTAGCAAAAGCTAGTTTGTTAGCTGATATCACTGCAACGTCCCTTATAATGACAGAGTTTTTTCCTGATAAATTCTTACCCACATGGATGTGACGAGACGCTCGGTTTCTGAATATTTTCCAGAACAGAGAAAGAGGGTGTGTGTATGTTAAATATATACAAGAAATACACAAATTTGTTTTTCTGTGGATTCTGCAGGTCAGGGGAATGTACACAATGATCTTTGTCCATTTAAGCTTTAAAATATTCTTCCATAGGCAGCCCGCAATAGCATTTTTCGACCAGAGAGGGCGCAAATCCATAGTACTTCAAGTGCTTAAGTTAAGACTTTTAAGATGTAATGTGTATTTAATATGAATTTGTATATAAAATAAGGTTTTGTTGGGGTTTTTTTTTAATCCTTAACACCCACACAGCCGTAATGCTCAAACTCTAATTTGCCCAACATCTCTTGCATTTAAAATTCAGATTGATAACACCTTAAAAGTCCTTTCATTTCCTTTGAAAGCATCTGATTAAGTTGGCATGGTCTCACTGTAGACTATCTACTGGGTTTGCATTAAGAAAAGATGAAAGATCCATAAAGAAATTCATATTCCAGCTGATAAAATTCGCTACCCACACGTCCCTGTAGTAAAATGGTAAATGAGGTGCAAATATTTCATGCCAAACAGAAAATGAAACTCCAAAGAGAACCACAAAATATTTTTCTCTGTTTCTCTCCCACTTTTTTGTTCTGTTTCTGAAGTACAATATTGCAAAATCATATAAATCTACAGATAAGTGCCAAATAATAATAAAAAAAAAATAATAGAATAACACAACTCTTATATTTATCTTGATGACATCATTTGGGGGCCGCTCATTCCCTTCAAGTAAAGCGTCACTGCAAATCAATTTAGAGTTCTTCTAACTGGTCGTCTTTGCACTGTGTGAAGAAACAATTCTATCCTGAAGGCCGTGGTCTCTTCCAATGTTTTTTTTTTTTAATTAATTATTTTTTAAAAAACATGTCATTCTTCTTATACATATACATATATGATCAGCAATAACTTTAAAACCTCTGACAGGTGATGTGAGTAGCAATTGTTATCTCATTACAGTGGTGCCTGTCAAGGGATGGGATATATATTAGGCAGCGATTGAACAGTCAGTTCTCTAAGTTGATTTGTTGAAAGCAAGAAAACAGGGCCTGTGTAAGGATCTGAGCGACTTTGAGAAGGGCCAAATAGACTAGATGACTGGGTCACAGCAACTCCAAGATGGGGTGTTCCTGGTATGCAGTGGTTAGTACCTACCAAAAGTGGTCCAAGAGAAGATAACCGATGACCTGGTGACGGGGTCATGGGCACCCAAGGCTCACTGATGCACATGGGAAGTGAAGGCTAACTTGTCTGGAAGAAGTGGAAGAAGGTGGCCTGGTCACATTTTCTTTTACATCATGTGGGCAGCTGGGTGCGTGTGCGTCTCTTACCTGGGGAAGAGATGGCACCAGGATGTACTATATTGAAAGAAGGCAAACCGATGGAGGCAGTGTGATGCTCTGGGTAACTTTCTGCTGGGACACCTTGGGTCCTGGCCTTCTTGAGGATGTTAATTGACACGTATTTCATACCTAAACATTGTTGCAGACCATGTACCCCTTCACGACAACAGTATTCCCTAAAGGCAGTGGCCTCTTTCAGCAGGACAATGCGCCCTGCCACACTGCAACAATTGTTCAGGAATGGTTTCAGGAACATGATAAAGTGTTCAAGGTGTTGACTTGGCCTCCAAATTCCCCAGTTCAATCCATGAACTCACGACTTAAAGGATCTGCTGCTCACGTCTTGGTGCCAGATACCACAGCACACCTTCAGTGGTCTTGTGGAGACCATGCCTCGACAGGTCAGAGCTGTTTTGGTGCCACAAAGGGGACCTACACAATATTAGGCCGGTGGTTTTAATGTTATGGCTGATTGGTGTACAGCTACTATTTAAAGCTACAAGATATAGGATTTAGTGTCAGAAGGTAAGAGGTTTAGATTAGAGGTTATAGGTTTAGTTTAAATGGTCACAATCCACAACCAACTGAAATGTGTATCAGAACCTACAGTGGCCTTCAGGTGCAATAACATCTGTCTGCAGAGCTGTGACAGCGCATTTACGTGCACTTTTTTTGGTTTATCTTAGCGACTATTTGACTAATCAACATTCCGATAAATTTGTGATGTAAAAGTCAAATAAAAGAGCACTAATGTCAAAAAAATCAACTATTTCAAGGTCCGGCTAGCTAACTCGCTTGCTAGCTTCTTCAGCAAAATTTCACCAGCTAGTTAGCAGCTTAGCTCTTTTTTAGCATAACATGGCAGACCCTACTTATGTTGTCAACCTGATTTTGGGAAAGTCTTTTAATGCTCTTACAGAAACTGACAGACAGATATGTACTTCTATAAAACACCTGTGTTTCCACAATTTTGAAAACAGCCTTATAGAACGCTGTTTATGAGGAGGATCTAGCTTGTCCCTGGGTAAGCTCTTAGCATAGAAACAATAACGTATTAGAATGAACGCTTTAATATAATCCTGTGATTTGTCTTTTAGTCAGAAGTTCTGTCAGAGCTGCTGTTAACAGTAGACAGTCGTTCTGACTGCAAGCTTTATTTCACCTGGTTGTATTAATATGCACATAGGATCACTGTTTCTGAAATGACTTTCAGGCTGTAGTCCAGCACACCGCAGGTACAAAGTTAATGGACTTATATTGGCTCTGCCGTTTATTTTGCTCTGTTCACGGTAGAAATGCCCCAAACTCCATATTCATTAGAGTAAAAATGGTAAAATAGATAAAAACGTGTTGTTTTGCTCATGTAAAAGGCACAGTCCTTCATAGACCCCTCTGTTTTTTACACACACACACACACACACACACACACACACACACACACACACACACACTCCTTTAGATCAGGTCCTGAATGTTAAAATGTAAACAGTTATTTTGGCTCCCTTGTGTTTATTAGAAATGTGTGTATTGGGCATCTCTGTAGCCCTGTAATGATCATGTGATATAAAATTTTCTTCATATTGTAGCATCACTTCTTCCTTTTTTTTTAATTCAGCAAAAGGCAAGGGAAAGATTTTTACATTTTTGTATTTTTTGCATGTTTTTGCGAAATTATAACTTGGATACATTTATATTTTATATACATTATAAAGAGATGCATCTCTCTCTCTCTCGCTCTCTCTCTCTTTCTCTCTCGCGCGCGCGCTTTCTCTCCCATCTGCAAGTGTGTGTCTCTAGCGAATGTGAAGCAGACAGATAACATGTGATAAGAATACTGGTGCTATAAATACAGTTATAAATAACTTTGCAGACATGCAGATGATAGGCATGAGGTGGTGTGGCAAGTGGTAATTGATGTAGCAGGTGGGAAATAAACACTTATTCCTCTTCTTGTACATGCATGCCAGGAAGACACACCCAGAAACAGTTTGCTTATGTGCACACACACACACACACACCTATACACACACTTTTAAATCGCCAGGATTTTCTGCACACAGTGCGTCTTTGTTAAGGATGGGGCAGCTCAGGCAATAAGCAGGCCATCACTCTAACTGTGAGTTAATTGGCACACACACACACACACACACTCACACACACACACACACACACACACACACAATCTTGCAACGTTGCTCTTAATCAGATGAGCTGTTCTCACCACTGTGTCTATACTGCACCTCTTTTTCAGCCCACTCTGTATGCTGAGACACAGTGATGCTCAGCTCCTCCACTCACACACATTCTCGGCTACCCACACACACACACACACACACACACACACACACACACACATATACACACATGCAGGCTCTCATACACCTACATATAGCCCTAGTTTTTCAGCTCGCTGCACCCACGCATGTGAGTAAAGTTCCTGCATGCGACTCAATGTGCCTGTCAATAAACTTCACAACATATGGCACACATACTGAAAAAAAGACAAAATTTATGATAGTTTGTGTGGTTTTTTTTTTTAAACAAAATTTATTCATTTTAAGCTTCATGACCAGCGATACAGCATGTCCTCGCTAATCAAAATCAAAAGGTCATTGGCTGCACTTTGGTTTAATGAGCCTGAAAGGAACAAGGCTTAATCAGAAAACCCTTAAATCAATGCTTAGGTTAGAGCAGAGAAAAACAAACTGACAGCCCAACCCAGATTCCAAAAAAGTAGGGATGCTGGGTAAACAGGAAATTAAAACAAAATGCAATATTTTGCATAAGTACTTTGGACTTATGTTCAATTAAATACAAAACAAAGACCAGATATTTACTGTTCAAACTGATAAACTTTACTGTTTTTACACTTGCTCTGAATTTGCTGCCTGCAACACGTTTCAAAAAAGTTGGGACAAAGGCAACATAAGACTAGGAAATGCAAAAATAAATAAATAGTTTGGAACATTCCACAGGTTAACAGGCTAATAGGTAGCAGGTGATAGTATCACGATTGGGTAGGAAAAGCAAATCGTTGTTCACAAGCAAGGATGGGGCGAGGTTCACTCACGTACAATTGCAAGACATTTGGGCATTTATTCATATAGAAGCTGGAAAAATCTTTGCACATACGGGGCAAGCCCAAAAACCAACAATGAATGCCCGTGACCTTCAAGCCTTCGTGCAGCACTGCATTAAAAACTAATGTTACTGTATAAAGGACATTATTACATGGACTCTTTGGAACACTGCTGTTGGTAAACACAATTCATCACTGGATATCAACAACATCCAGAAATGTTGCCAACTTCTCTGGGCATGAGCTCATCTGACGCAAAGTGGAAAAGTGTACTGTGGTCTGACGAGTCCACAATTCAGATTGTTTTTTGGAACTCATGGACATCGGGTCCTCCGGACTAAAGAGAAAAAGGACCATCCAGATTGTTACCAGCATAAAGTTCAAAAGCCAGCATCTGTGATGGTATGGGGGTGTGTTAGTGCCCATGGCATGGATAACTTGCACATCTATGACATACAGGTTTTGCTGCCGTTCAGACGACGTCTTTTTCTGGGACGTCCCTGCTTATTTCACCAAGGCAATGCCAAGCCACATTCTGCACGTGTTACACCAGCGTGGCTTCGTAGTAAAAGGGTGTGGGTGCTAGGCTGGCCTCTGTGCAGAACAGATCTGCGTGTGGAGCAAAATACAACATGGACGCCAGAGTGTTGAGCAATATCGGGAAAGAATTTCACTTTAAATACTTCACAAATTAGTGTCCCCAGTTCCCAAACACTTACTGAGTGTTGTTCAAAAGTAAGCGTGATGTAACACAGTGGTAAACATGTCCCTGACCTCATTGTTTGGAATGTGTTGCAGGCATCAAATTCAGGGTAAGTGTATATTTACTAAAAGCAATAAAGTTTATCAGTTTGAACAGTAAATATCTTGTCTTTGTATTGTACACTTTTTTTGACTCGGCATTGTAAATACAGCCATTATTTGTTAAATATCAATAACTTTTTTTTTTTACATCCATTTATTATTAGTCTTAGATTATGTGAAGGATTTCGATGTGTATGTTGTTACTATAATAAAATAGATAACATATTAGAACAAGTGCATTATAACTATTATATTAACCTGTGATTTGAAGCTACTCTTATAGAAAATTAATCAACACCTCCTGACGAATCAGAATGCAGAATTGAACAGCGCTGTAAAAGATCGATTAATAAATCCACAGAGATTTATGCAACTGAATTATTATGTAACAACACCGGTACTGAGATGTTCTCCATGGCCTATGCCTCATAAAGACAGTTTTTATGCTAAAAGCATGGAGCAGTAATGATAAACTGTTTCAATGAGGTCATCGTTTTTATTTCTCAGAGTTCACCAATCGGCTTCTTCAATGCGCTCCATCGTTATACTCAAAGCACGTTCATAAGAGCTCCTTCATTTCACTTTACTTGCTCATGATGTATATCATGGAGACATGATGTTGGTGCAGCTAATGCTCTCTCAATCTCTTTCTCTATCTCTCTCACTCTCTCTTTTCTCTTTCTTTCTCTCTCTCTCTTTCTCTGCATTACAATCACGTTCGTTGCTTTGGCCTGAGGATTTTTCACGTCTGTGTGCAGAGCCTGACTCTCTCCAGTCTATTAGTCTCTGATGAGCAGAAAACTCTGTATGCTGCAGTTTACTCTGCTGCTTTTAAACACAGCGCTGAGACCATTAGCACACTGTGGAGAGAGGCACGGAGGAAAGGCAGACCCCAGTGTCTAATAGAGAGACAGAGAGAGAATATTGTAGCACAGCAGGTAACATTTCCATTCTCTGCTATAATCCGGAGTTCCAGTAAATGCTTAGATGTTCTGCATGGAAACCTTTGCTTAGGCTGATCACTCACATGACTAGGTTAATGATGTCCCCAGAAGGATAGCAGTACCTGACATTTAGGAACTTCTGGGGACATTTGTTTGGTCATCCCAACAAGAGAAGAATTCTTTTACAAAACAAACTGCATACTTTATTTAAAAGAAAGAAAGAAAGAAAGAAAGAAAGTGTTACACCCCACCCTTGGGTGGCCTTATGGTGTGAACAACACTACACTTCTGACCCAAACCAACCATGAAAACACCCTTAAAAACAAGCAACTCCCTCTCCCTCTGAGTCCCTCTGACCTAAGTAACACCTTTTTGTAAGAAGCAGTTTTGTGTGTGGCCTAGTAAGGCTTTTGACGTTCAAGTGCAATGAATATATAGTATGATGGTACTTTTGCTACAGTGAACTAGTTGTCTTAAAATTGTATATGACCCTCCATTTATTCATTGTCTTGAGGCTGGGGGTGTTATGGCCACATAGGTATTTTGTCTTTTTCTGGTACTTTCTACCCTCTTTCTGTAGCCCCACCCAACTTGTTTGCCAGATGATGTGCACCTCGCTTGGTCTTTAAGAAGCCGTTAAAAGCTGCAGCTTTTGGTTGTAGTGGGGCTTCGATCCTGGGGACTGCTGATGTAGCCGGTGGGGAAGTTATCCCTCCAAAATCCCCACGGCCAACCCCAAGTTCTGTCACTCTGCGTTGTGTTTTTA
>JAQQZU010000033.1:26810603-26822242 GCA_030068025.1 Parauchenoglanis punctatus
TTGTCTGTGTGTCACTAGCAGTGTTGAGAAATCCCATGAAGTTGCTTGTTTTTAAGGGTGTTTTCATGGTTGGTTTGGGTCAAAGGTGTAGCTTTGTTCGCCCCATAAGGCCACCCAAGGGTGGGGCATAACAGACAGAAAGAAAGAAAGAAAGAAAGAAAGAGAAAGAAAAGAGCTAGTTAAGGGTTTGGGTACATTTAGGTGTAGCAAAGTACTAATTAGCTGCATTAATAATTATGTCAATGGAAGGTCTTCACATCACAAAAAAGTGTGTGTGTGTGTGCATGCGCGCGTGTGTGTGTGCGTTATTGCTGAGCAGATCTTAACGCGCTCTGTCATCTGTGTCCTCCCGTGGCCGAGAGCCTGGTTGATCTGTCCCAAAAGTGGGGATTTAGATGACCCAGACATCATCCCTCTCTCTCTCTCTCTCTCTCTCTGTCACACAAGCACACACATTCACACACATTTGGTTGATTATAGCTCCAGTAAGAGTAGAAGAAAAGGAGCAGTCAAGAGTCTATCACTGCTAAAGAGTGCAGACTCACAGGAACTCATTTGGGCTTCAAATGAAAGAGGGATAGGGAAAGAGTGAGAATCAGAGTGAGAGAGAGTTTTCTTTATAAAAAAATAAAATGAAACAGAGATTGAAAGAGAGTAATATCTGCAGTCATCCATCTCTTGATCATTTAAGTAGATCAATAGGAGGCGCACTGTCTTAACTTCTGAGCTGCAGCGTCCATTTGATGGTGTACAACATGGAGTCAACAGATGGAGTCTGTTGTATTTATTTCATCAGTTATCACAAAATATTTGTTTCTTAATCAGTGTTAGGTACGGAATAATACATTTGAAATGAATTATGAAAATGCTCTTTTAATATAGTGTTAATGTAACTTATACAACTTATATAGTGATTGAATTCTCGAATCTGATTGGTCAGTAGGTGTGTATTATTTGTGTATAATTGCACGGCTCAGACCGTAGTTTCAGCTGTTAGATGACCAACAGCTTTATATTAATGCTCTTGTTCTACTACATTATCGTTTCTATAGTAACAGCTCATACACAGGGACCTGTATGGCAAACACTCGTAACGCGTACTCTAAGATAATAAAATAGTTTTCTTCTAATTCTAAATACAGATTTAAAAGAAACATATTGTAGTTTAAGAAAGAAAAGCGTATAATCATCAATGCAGTTCTTTTCTTAAGAGACATTTATGTAACATTTATGGAAGGAGTCTCAGGTGTCAGCATGACGGTTTGTAAACCTTCCCAGAACAGGAAAGGTTTCAGAACAGAGGAGTTTACGCTTTTTGGTTTCTCAGTAAAATGATGTTTTTTTAAAGAGACAGCCAGAGAAAATGAGATGCAAGTGCGGGAATGATTGTTTATCATTGCTGTAGTATAAGTGAGAACAGGAAGCAACTTATCTCAGAGATGTTCCACATCATTAAATTTATCTTTAAGCAGAATAACGCACTCCAGACTGTGCTGTTATGCAAAAAAACATCTCCGGTGTAAATTATTGTCGTATAATTGCACTGTCTGCTGTGAGTTATTCTTTATTTATAAGACGGTATTGATTAATATTCTATAACAGCAGCTCTGACAGTAGTGCAGCTGTGAATCACAGGTTTATATTAATACACCCATGCAAATTCTTTACCGTTTCTATAGTAACAACATACACAGGGGCTTGGATCCAGAACGCTCGATATAAACAGATTAAAAATGTGTATAATTCCTGATTTAATGGTCAAATACAGTGTGATGAAAGTGAAGACATAATTGAATATAGTATTGGTGAGCTTGGGTAATGTTTCAGTGCATTTGAATTATAAGCTCTGCATTTGTACATTTTTACTTTCTGCCCAATCACAGTCCACTCGGACAAATTCTAAGCTTCAAAAACATGGAGAGATCAGAGAACAACGGTTTCATTCAGCTTCTGAGACAAAATGAAAGCTCAAATGTGTGAAAGTTGTTTTTTTTTGCTGGAGATTCATCCTAGCTGTCAGACAACATACATTTTTTTATAGGTTTCCATAGTAACAGGTAAATCACAGAGACTTTTATAGCAGATGCTCCACATTAGCTTTTTTTCAGTCTATATTCGTCAATATGGTATCAGGAGGAGTTTATTTAATATTTATGGAAGGAGTCTCCAGTGTCAGTGTTTTAGAGCAGTAACAGAGGTAATGCTTGAACCTGAAACATGGGAAACTCCAGTCTTCAGGAGAGACGAGTTTACAATTTCTGGCTTCTCGGTAGCATAAGCTAAGGGTTAGTTTTTTATCTCATTAACTTCAAATGAGTGAAAAAAGAGAGGATGGTAAGGGAATGACTGTTCTACATGCTATAATGTGGTTGATAACAGGAACCGATTTGTTTCGCAGATATTCCACAACATTATTATAAATAGACTTAAAAAAAGACTGATGTCTTGATCTTTATTCAATAAAACATTGTAACCACTGGCACATTGCTGCAGTATAGGAGAAATAAAAGTACATCAGGATGTGCTGTTCAGGAAAAAAATTAACTTTGGGATGGAAACAGGAATTCACACCACCAAGTCATTGATTATTTTACTGAAACAGCATGCCCCCCAAGTTGTTGTTTTTTTCCCTTACTTAATTGTTAATATTTGATACTGGAAAAAAAACAAATACCCATAATCCACTGGGATGTGTAGGATTTATGCTCATTATGGGTTATTGTCCCTGAAGCTGTTATTGTCCAGTCCATAAGAACAAACTGGTTTTTTATTTTATTTTCATTATAGTAAAATAATGAAATCTAGTTTGAGAAATATGATTTGGCAAAAATTGTGTTTTTAGAACTTACATGCTGAAGGACTCAGATTTCTTGGACCTGACTGCCGGTCCAGACAAAGTCCATTTCTCGAGATAAGGATGTTTTTGATGGGATGATATGAAATACAAAAGTTGGCTAATTTTAGATGGATAATAATTTGAACCAATATGAGATGAGACAGTAGGACAAAATAGGTTTGGAAATCTCATTAAGTGGAGTTTCATATCCTGCTGGCCCGGACTGTGAGCTCTCACGTAGCACCACGGCAGTTCAAATGCAGCCGTGCTGCAAATTACTTTTCTCATACACATTCCTCACACTTTATTCATTTTTGCCTGAGAAGGCAATCGAGGAGGGTGGGTGGATGAATGAAATATACATCTAAGGCAGCCAAACTGAAAGAGGGAGAGAGAACGAGAGAGCGTAACAGAGAGAGACAGAGAGAGAGAAAGGGCAGCTATAGCAGGCTTTGGTCATTCAGAATGCAGTCAATAGTGAAGACAGAAACGCATTCGTTCTTTATACAACTATCTCAATCAGCCCCTCCGCTGCCCAGAGAGTTTTTATGTTTTATTTGATATTGGTCTGAATTAGACCTGATGCATAAGCTATGCTTTTGTCTAGCCGTTTTGTATACAACAACACTAGGCTGGACTTGCTATTTATTTAGATTACTATAAATTATTTGATTCAATTTAAGTTCAATTTGACTTAATATAACTACAAAACTTCACATATACATAATTTTAAGAATACCTGTTGGCCAGGAACGACATACAACATACTCAGACAGCGCAGTTGCACAGCTAAGTAAGAAAAAGCAGGTACAAGTAATACGACAATAATATGTGACATTTCACAACCAGTTCATTTGTAATGCAGATTATATAAAGTATTATATTCACAGTGTAGGGATATACAGAAGCATTGTGATTGAAAAAAGGCAGCTGGAGTCAGTGAGGACTTATAATTGGTCCGTGTATCATAGGAAAGGTCAACAGCTGGGTCATATGACAGGCATTATAACAGAATTAAAGATAGTAACATTATCCAAACAGGCAGTAAACAGCAACCAGTAAACAGTAACTCTAGAGCTAGGAACAAGGGGAAAGGACTGGGAAGTAGGACACACCTAAATACCTCAAGAATAAGGATGAAAATTATTAAATAAATGCAAAGAATAGCAGAAACTATAGAATTACGTAAGAATGGTAGCTAAAAGAAACTAAGGGACAAACCAATACTAGAAACAACACCTTCATGTACAGTCGTTACCAGAGAGACTGCTATTCCTGTGTGGGACTTTGCAGCCACACCAAGCGCTGCTCTGTCAGTGCTCTCTGAACTCCAAACCAAATTCGCATGTTCCATGATCTCCTGAGGCTGATGGATGCCTACTGTTCCTGGGTACCGTATTGCAGTTCTGTTGTGTTGCACCATGGAACTACAAGAAACCAGGGGAAACCACAGAACTCAAAACTACAAGAATATAGGGGGTGCCCCAGGACTAGGGGGTGCCCCAAGACTAAGAAATCTTTATAAAACTTTCATGGGCACGCCAGTGAACAAGCAACACTAGGGGGTACCTAAAATTTAGGGGACACTCCAGGATTAAGATGAACTAGGAGATACCCCAGGACTAAGAACAAGGAAAAGCTAGGGAATTCCCCAGTGCAAAAAAAATAATACACACCAAGGCATATCCCAGGGGATGTTACTAGAAGATATTAGGGAATAAACCATGACTACAAAGTAGGGGAACCTCAGGGATACTCTAGGGATTAGAGAATACCCAAAGACTAGGAACTAGTAGACACTGGGGGAATGCCAAGACTAAGACTTAATAGAAGTATTCTAAGAGAAGCTGGAAGACACCCCAATTATTAAAGGATACTAGGAGATACCTAAAGACTAGGAACTTGGAAAAACTAGGGGGCACTCCAGGAGTAGGAACTACACAAAAACTATAGGATACCCAGGATTAGGAAAAACTAGGGCATACTCCAGGATTAGAAACATGGAGAAGTTAGGGGATACCCCAGTAAGAAGAAACAGGAGATGCTGTTACTAGAAGATATTAGGGAATAAAGTATGACTATGAACTAGGGGAATCTTGGGATACCCTTGGAACTAATGTAGTCCCAAAGAGTAGGAACTAGTAGAAACTAGGGGAAGCCCCATGACAAAGAACTCTAAGAATCTAAGGCTCACCACAGAGCTAGGAACTCAGAGAAGCAAGAGGTCTGGTAACTGGTGAAAACTAAGAGACACCAAAATACAAGGAAATTTCAAACACTATTGGGATACCTCCAGTTGTGTAACTAAAAGACACTAAGGAATAAATTAAAACTAAGAACTAGTAGAACCTCCAGGCCTGGAAATATTAGAATCTAGGGGACACCCAGGACTATAAGATATCTAAAGACTAAGAACTAGGGGACACAAATCTGTGAACTAGACAAAACTAGAGGACACCCAGGACTAGGAGAAACTACGGGATGCTCAAGACAAGGATCAGAAAACACTCCTAGATTGCTTTGGCACTCAAGCAGACCTAATCCCCTTGACAGAAGATTCAAAAAATGAAGAGAAGAATTGAAATGAAGAGTTGTCCAACAACCCCTTCAACCCAGCAAAGCAACCCCATAAAGCAGGCTAGCTTTTATTTGATGCTCAGACTCAATAAGAAGCTTTTCAAGCTGAGTGACTTTTGATAAAAGTCATGTGTTACCAAATGTTACCAAATAATCATATTTGGAGGCTTACGGAGGTGCGATTTAAGATGGCAGCACCCTGCTTCAAAACAACAAACATAACTCTTACAGCTGTAAGAGCAACCATAATTTACGCTAACAACCTCCCTTCTGTCATCTATACAGTAAACCTACACCATGAAATCCTCAGAGAAATGCACTAATAGTTCTACATATTCTACCCACAAGATTAAAATAAACTTTGTTAGAAATCTTACATGGATTTAGGTTCCTTGGTGCTTTAATGAAAAAGAAACTACAAGCAGATGGGCAAATACAACAAAAAAGGTAAAAACAACAAAAAAATCCTTTACAAAGATTATATTATTGTATTTTATGTGGTTGCAGGAGTGTGAATTGACTCAGAGAGTGGTGTAGTCTGGAGTTTGATAGTGTGCTAAACTGTGTCAGTGATATACCATGTTTAACTTCTTCGATCTTTTAATAGCACTAAGACACAGAACTGGGCCAATCCAACATCTGCCTAATTAAATCAGTGACCTATTTCTGACACGTGTTATAAATGTGTAGCTATTTAACACCCTGTTGGTGCCATCATTAACACTGATGTAGGAAGAATGAGTGTTTTCTGTGCTGGGGGAATTCCCTTCTTTTCTCAACAACACTGGTTAGTTCTTTCAGGTTCTCAGATACACGTTCTAACTATTTGTAGAGAATTGTACTTTCTGACAGTCTTGCCCCATAAAAAGAACTTCGTCCAGTTCAAAGCAAAGACATGTTACAGCATTAGAGCACTTTCACATATGCAGCATTTAGTTCGTTTAAATGGACCCCTGGTGTATTCCCCCTCAGTGCAGTTCTTTAGGCAGCTGAGGACGCAGCAGTAACAGTCAAAAGTGGACCGAAACAACCCGTCCGGGAGTGTCTGAGTAAGGAGGCCTCGCTTTGCTTCCAAGTGAACACCATTTCAGCAGTTTTCAGAAATGTCACGTTCTCTATATTTGACCAAGCAAACAATAAAATAAATGCAGATTGTGATCCACAAAATGTCTTAAACTAGATATTTGTATTATTTCTTTATTTAAATTGTTGTTGAGAGTTTTCATATCTACACACAAAAATGTTTTTCTGTCGCTGTACGTCTGACTATTGAATCAAAGACATGTACAAGAATTTTTTCAGCCCTTCTACCCCTCAATCAATGTTTTTTTGTTGTTGTTCATTTCTTTGTTTTTGTTTTTTTGGGGTTTTTTTTTTATTTGGTTTGGTTAGTTTCATGAGATGTGAAATTCAAGCCAAACTGAATAGTATACAGAAAAAACGTATAAATTTCACCCTTCATATCCAGCAAGCAAAATTGACCACAAAAATTGGCCTACACCCAAAAACATCATCAATATGCTGACGATGTAGCATTATGGTGTGCCTAAAGCCTTAAACGTTACGAGAGTAACTGATAATGGCATGTGTGTGTGTTGTCTTGGTTTACTTCAGGAAATATTAGATAGTTTTCGTCTATTTTGTCTGAAAACTTCACTGATTCAGTTACTCAGGTAAGCAACTCAGCCGCAATGAGCCAAAGTGAATTTACAACTATTAAAAATAATACAAGTCAGTGTTGTGGACTTGGGTCACTGGATTTGGACTCAACTTGGACTGGAGTGTCTTTTGCTTCAATTTGACATAACTAAAGAAGACTTGTGACTCGACTTTCACTTTGATATCAATGACTTCCCTTGGACTTACTTAGAAAGACTTGATGTCTTTTAAAAGCAAAAGATTAAAAATTATATACTTACAAGTGTGCAGTAAATCAGCTATTCGTTTTCCCAACAAGCAATTAATTTTTCGGCAAATCAGCACCGATCTTTATTTCCAAGGTCAACTTTCAACAGGTCAGACAGCTGAAAAACTTGTACTAGACAGCAACAAAGTTGAAAGACGTTTCAGTCTCCGACAACAAAGGTATCTTGTGCTAGTCCTGATCCCAAAGTTAGCAGCTTTGTAAAAGGTTGTACAAAAATGTACAAAATAAAAAGCAACAACTTAAAATTCTGTTTGGCATTTGAACTTGCTCAGAGTAAATCCCAAAGCAAAGCCAAACTGAACTGAGATAAATGGGTACACTTAGTAAAAACAGTCTACACCTCATCTCATGTGAAGCTGAACTGAAGTATTAAGGTTTTTATCCATCTTTCACATCCCCATTAAGTTTGTTTAGAATGTGATGAACAGCAGTTGTTAAAAGGCTAAATGATTTGTGTAAATATACTATATTAATGATTTCTTTTGGCTTTACATATTGTAAAGAGAACATTATGTCTTGTATCAGACTCGAAACTTACAGTTAAAGACTTGAACTTATCAGCCTTGACTTGATATTTGAATGCGCAGAACTGAAACTTACAGTACCTGAGACTTCGAAACACTGACTTATTCCCACCTTTGCTACAAGTTACTGTATTCATGACAAAAAATCTTTTTAAAAGACAATTTCAATGAACAAAAACACATCATTAAGAAAAACAGATATTCAATGAATTTGATTCTGCAAAGTATCTTAAAGAAAAACACTTTCAGTTTTGCGTGTGCTTACGTGTGGTTCATAGAAACTTCTATTATCATTACAATCCTGACTTCCTGTTATGTAAAGCAGACTGTTATTAGATCTGCTTCCTCTCTCTCTCTCTCTCTCTCTCTCTTTTTCTCTCTCTCTGTGTGTGTGTGTGTGTTTTCTTAAACAGGTCTATAACTAAAGTGGGAAATGTATAATGAAGTTTCAGGCACAACATAAATAAATTTTGCTGTTTCAGTTGTTTCAGACATATTCTTCAAATAAACAAATGACAGTTTCCTGAAGTACGCAGCTGTAAGAAAAGAGGCATAGAATGATGAGAGAGAAAAATGTAATGAATGTAAAGGGAAGCAGAGGATGGACAACAGAGGCCAGGAGGGTAGGAAAGTGAGTTTCTTGCTGCACCATCTGTCCATAAAAGACGTGCAAACAAACATGACCGCTTGTTAGCTGGAGTACAGTAAAACCAACACAGTAACTGACTGACAGTAACCTTAGGTCATGACTGGACACACACACACACACACACACATATATATATATATATATATATATATATATATATATATGCAAATATGCACATGTTTACAAAACTACAAATATTTTCTTTTCAACAGAAAAACTAATGCTGCAAATACTTTATGCAAAGGCTGTGTCTTTCTGGGGTTCTCTAATGTGTGTAGCTTGGAGGAAAAAAATAATCCTTTTTTTTTCCCCAGAGATGTCAGAGCACATTCGTAAACCTCACCCATCAGGCAGAAAACGACTCAGAGCCTGATTTCTTACATTAGGCAGCACTGCATACCCGGAGGTCCTCAAGAACATTATCCGGTCGTGTTTTTTGTGAGTCTGTGCCACAACACTGTGTGTTAATGAGCGCTGGTGTTTGTTTGGACCGTTTTCTCCTCTGCTCAAGGTGACACAAATTGAGGGTGTCCATGGTGACGGGATGCACTACAAGGTTCTGGACGCTGTCTGGGTCTGGCAGCGTGATGACAAGAGCCTTCATTTTCCCTCAGGCTGTGTGCAAGTAATACGGCACGACACAGGATCGACGCAACACTCTGGAAATATCACTCAGGTGGAAGAGACAGGAAGAAAGCTGTCTCATATAAATGACTAATAAATGCTACCTGGCCGGGTTTCATGATTAGATTGTAAATTGTGTTTCACGCAGAGAGCTCGGAAATGACATACGTAACATCATTGGAGCTAAATCTGTAACATGTTTAATAAAATCTGCCTATCATGTGTCAGATAGGGGAGCTGAAACCATTTATTACTAAAGAAGCTTTGTTTTGTTTTGGGACGATCTGATTCTGTTATGACGGTGTACTAAACTCTAAAACTCAAAATGAGTTTGGATGTGGGCTGGAATGGAGGGTTTTTTTTTTTTTTTCTTTTTCTTTTTATGAGATTGAGTGATCCATCAACCAGTGGTGCCACTGAAATATTAAAGCTTGGAAATCTAGCGTAATACGTTATACCACAGTACCGTTTGTTTTCTAATGTGACCGGTCAAAAGGTGTTGATTGATTTTTTTATAACAGCAGCCCTGAAAGTAGTTCCAGCTTCAAACCACAGGTTTAAATGAATGTGCTTTTTCTAATAAACTATTGTTTCTATAGTAACACCTCTTTACCTGGGACATATATGGTGTACACTTACCATATGTTAAGTCTAATAATGGATTCAACAACCTGCTGTTCTGTGCTGAGAAAAAAATGATAATTATTGATATGGTAAAGATTTCAACAAGGAAAAATGTATTTAATGTTTATGGAAGGAGTCTCCAGTTTCAGCCAGTGATGGGGACTCGGGTTTGCGGCTTGGACTCGAGTTGCACTGAAGTCGCACACACAGTGGCTTGAGACTTGACTCGGACTTGAGATTTGGGCCTCGTGAACAATTCTTTTTTTTTTTTGGGCACGTTAACATGAAGGAACTATCTGACAACCTGAATGTCATTTCCTCTTTTAATACCATGTGTAACTTTATGCATACGGCCACAGATGGCTGTACGGTAATAGATAAAGGAGTGACGATCTTGCAGTACATGGTTTCGAAGCAGACTGGATGGAATGCAGTACACGATAGAACGCTCATTACAACCATAAGAGACTTGAGACTCGGCTTGGACTCGCAAAAATATTACTTGTGAGCATCTCTGGTGTTAGCACTTTGAAACAATCAGTGGTAGTTTATTAAACCGGACTATAAATGGATACCAAGTATGATGTGTCTTCATATTATATATGCAAAAATGTTAGTGTTGGTAACATACTAATTGCTGTTGAGGAATAAAAAACTTCAGGATGTGCAGTTATGGGCAAATAATCTACTTCAGGGTTGAGTACTGTCAGAGCTGCTGTTATAGGAAATTAATCAACATCTTCTGAGCAATCAGAGTCAAGACTTGATCGGCACTGTGTTATTATGCATAATAAAAGGTACACAAAATATCAGCTTGGTCTCCAGATTGTGAACTCTTTGTGAACTCAAGCACAACCATTTACCCCCTATAAGAGTTTAACTGTATCTCCTTCAAACTCTACTGTCAAACCTAACATTATAGAAAGCTGTAGAAAACAGAAACATAGGCAGCCACTAGCAGAAAAATCAAGAGTGGCTGCTTGCTGTAAAGCTTTCCAGCTTGTTTTGTGGAAGAAAATGAATGATAGTAGAGCAATGATAGTGCAGCACATCGCTGTCATCCGCACGCCTGCGCTCACAGCAGCATAACCAGTATCTGCTCTGTTCACGGTTATTCATCTCAAATCCATCTGGCCATTTGCTGTGCTTTACACCTCTCAGCCCAGCCCTCACGGCTGCTACAGAAACACTTCACTGGCAGTTTCATCTCTTTCTACCAGTCTTAACAGACTCCCTAGCTCTCTTTTTCATTTTTAGAAATGAGTACTGCAGGCAATCACCACAGCCAACCGCACACGAGATATGAATCATTACAATGGTAAAATCAGATCCAGAAAAGCTGGCCTAATACATGTGAACAGGCAACAGTCAAAAGCTTGGACCATGTAAGGTGGGTGTTAGATGAAATCAGTGTTAAACAGCACGAGTGAGTCACTGAGCGGCATGCACAGGACAGGCACTGTAACTTCCTGACATCCTGTACCAAGAGAAGAAAATGATGTGTCAGGAAACATGTCTCTCATGTGAAGGCACAGTAAACTGAAAAGCACACACACTCACACACACACACACACACACATACACATACACACACACACACACAACATTCTATTTGCACAATGTACATATTGCTACTGATCCACATATTTTCTATATTATATATTTTATCTCAAACAATCTCTTTATTTTTATTCGTAATTTCTTCTTTTTATTTGTTTCAGAAAATTCCCGATTTGTATTTATTTATTTTTATTTTTAAAAAATTTTTTTTTTATTCAAATTTACTTACGGTTATAATATGTGCACAGTCAAAAGGAGCGGTTCAGGATACATTTCACTGTGTGTTGTACTTGTATGACTATGCATGTGACAAATAAA
>JAQQZU010000033.1:26842750-26856835 GCA_030068025.1 Parauchenoglanis punctatus
GTGCGCAGTACTTTCATTTTCTCTGCCGCGCATAACGCGGAAGCGCGCACTTCCGCGTTTTGGCGCGAACCTCAAAGGACTATAGTTCCCATGAGCACCAGCTCACAGTCAATAGGCCACTCGGTGGAGACAGGTGCATCTCATCTATGGACTGATCATGACATGTTTAAAAGGACTCTCGGTTGCGCTACTATAACTCTATGATTAAATTTGATTCAACTAAATTCATCATGTCTTGGCTACTGGTAGTTTCAGGACTTACTGAAATAATTTCAGATCATTATAATCATATCTCTAACTACACATAATTTCACGAGAAGTTGTATAATTATAAAGAATAATGTAGCTTGGAAATTAAAGCTAGAACATTTCATTTATACTAGGTAAAGAAAATAATACAAATGATGAAAAAGCTGGTATATGATATGTAGCTGATAACAAAAAGGCACATTTTGTCTGTTGTAGTCACCCAGCACACCAGCTCGCCTGTCCAGCATTGGCTAATGTTAATGTTCACGAGTCCACCATCAGGAGAACATTAAACAACACTGCTGTGCACGGCAGGGTGGCAAGGAGAAAGCCACTGCTTTCCAAAAACAACATTGCTGCCCCTCTACAGTTTGCTAAATATCACGTGAACAAGCCAGAAGGCTTTTGAGGAAAAAATTGTGGCTGGATGACACCAAAATAGAACCTTTTTGGTTTAAATGAGAAGCATTATGTTTGTAAAAAGTAAAACCCTGCATTCCAGCATAAGGAATTATCACACATTATCCCATCTGTGAAACATGGAGGTGGAGGTATCATGGTTTTAGCCTGTTTTGCTGGTAAAGACATCTTACCATCATTAATGGAACAATGAATTCTGAATTATACCGAGTCTGAAAACTCTTTCATGTCTGTGCTGAAATCTATGGATGACCGGTCGGCATTTTCATAAACCTTTGTAGGGAGAGTCAAAATTTAACTCAGTCTCCTCCAGATAGTGACAATTCACTTTTCTGCTTCACTTAAATACACAATAACCAAAGATACAGAGATACAGGCCATGAGTGAGAGACCTTAAAAAATAAACAGGGAAAATTCCCATCACTCACCTAATGGTCTGTATCCCGAGACGAGCCCCCAACTGTTAGGATTTTAATTCAGGTTCAATCTCTTTCAGACTCCGCAACCGTCTCTCTCTCTTCCTCTGTGTGACAAGCGCTTGGAGATTGAGCTAACAGACACAAGGTCGTGTTAAACTCAGTCTGATTTAATGAAGAAAGTTTAGGAGTACTTATACACAGAAGCACAGGTCTCAAGGAAACAGATAATTAGAAAATCACCTTATCTAGACAAAACATATAACATAATAAAAGTCTCCTGCGTGAGAAGTACGACACAAGATAAACAAGGACAGTAAATCATGTTCTCTACGATAGCTAACCTAAACAAATTTGGTCATGTCATAAAGACCTAGATTATAACAGGATATAGCAAGGACAGCTGGACACCGTTAACTCCTGAGTCACGAAGAGCCATAATGACAGGAAAAGCCACAATTACACTCTCTGGCAACAGGGTTAAAGGGTCAAAGGACAGAGAAAGAAAAGAAAAGGGAGAGTGATCAAATTAAAAGGACAGGGACAAGATTTTCAATCTAACAGTGTGTTTATGCAATGCGTACTCACACACACCTGAGGTGTACAATGGAAATTGAACAAACATAGGAAAATTTATTTTCTTTATAAAAAATCCACATAGTTTACTGTTCTTTTCAGCTTATGTCCTTGCATTTCTATACTGCAGTTTGTCTGTGACATGGCAGCTTTAAACTGTTTATAAAGCATTTAAAAAATATTTATCATCACCTATTGTTTATTGATTATGCATTTTAAGCAACTTAATCACTTTTGCAAGACTGACATTCCTTTTTGGGGTTTATGATGAACAAACTTCACTTATATGAAATTACACCAGTCATTTTTTAAAAATAAAATAGCCACAATTTGTGTTATTTTGATTACTCTAGACCAAAAACCAGAGAAAAACCTTGCTGAGTGATATCCTTATACTCTGGCCCATGCATTTTTTATGGCAGGTCAGATCTGACTGGAACACCACATACAGAAAATTTGACTATTGACTGAGTAAAAGTCAACAAAAAGAGTTATCACTAATTTTGTCTTCAGACACAAAAGGATAAAGTCCGTATGTTTTATTGTAGCCAGATTAGAGAAACGTAGATATGGTAGAGAAAAATTAATTGGCCAAATTTGACCAGAAAACAACAGGAGGGTTAGACTTGTACACTTGTGTCTTTTCAAAATGGAAATCAGTGTCTGCCACGTCTGATGTAAGTTCTTACAATTTGTTTGTTTCTTCTGATACTGAGAACTGATTTGCATAAAGAATTAGCATGATGGGTTGTCTTAGTGACTAGTTTAGTGTCTTATTTGAAAAATAAATATCTGTGGCAGTCGAAGCTTTCAACAAAACAGGATGGGATTTTCAATTTCAAGGTATGTTTAGGCATTCAGTGTTTTAAATTGTATGTATTATTGTCAGAAATAGTTGACCAATTATGAGTTCTGTAATGGTTCTTTCCCCTCTTTAATAAAATCTTGCTACTTTATGTAGAATTTTGGTACTTTATGCAAGAGCACTGTATCAGTACAGATACAGTACAAAGATTTATAGTATTGTCTTGAATAAAAAAATAATTTTAAATAATAGTAAGTAATGAATAAAATACCTTTTTAAAGAAAAGGAATTCATAGAGAATTGTATGGTTACATATATACTTTGTTTTGATTTTTTAAACCAATTAAAGGCTGTCTAACTAATATATTCTAGCAATTTTGAATGTGCTGCATCATTATATAGTGAAAACTGTGTATCTCTGAAAACATGAAGCTGTAAGCAGATAGCATTATGTAGTGGAAATCATACTACAGGGTTAGATGTAAATCACACAGATAAACACAGATTTTGTGAGGTTCTTATTTGTCTTCAATGAGCAACATTTTATATTTGCTTTTAACCTCTTTAATGTTTTTTATTCCACAGGGACTTGTTCATCATGAAGCAGAATCTTTTTCTCCTCCTGTATCTCAGTGGTAAGTGTATTTTTTCAAATGAAACTAATTATATATGGACACACGCACAGATTTGCTCAGATTTAAATTATGCGCACTCTCATTCATTTTGTATTTCATTGTAATAGTCTTTTTAATTTTTTAATCAGTTCTTTTTTATGTTACAACATATTATATTTGGCAGCACAGAATTTGCACATTTGAGTAACATGTAAAAAGTTACACAGTAAAAAATATAACCCTAGATTCTAGGTAATACTAAACTATTATGAATAACCAATCTGTTTATTTTAAACTCTATTACACCCATACATTTGTTAATTTCTCTTTTTGTCTTCAATTCATGTTAATACAGCATAAATATGTTTGCAGGTTTACAAAGTCAAATTTGAAACAACGACCAATTAATTAATTCTTTTTTTAATTAATGGCAAGCTTTTAAAATTGTGTATCCTGGATATTAAAGAAATGGGTGAAAGAAACAAGAAAAAAAGAAACATACTGTTATGGCATGGTGTGTTTGCCATCAGTTAATTAAGGAAAATATAATTCTTCCTTTGAAATGTAGTTCTCTCAACTATACAGCCTGGCTTGCTGCCACTCACATGACACTTTTCCAAAAGTATTGGAATAGTGACACAATTTCTGTAATTTTGCCTCCTCACACCCCCACAATGGATTTGAAAATAAGCCATCAAGATGTGATTTAAGTGCAGACTTTCAAAATTAATTCAAGGGGTTAAACAAAAAAAATATTTCATTAACAGGAAAGTTTAGGAATTACAGCCATTTTTGACAAAGTCCCTCCATTTTCACAGGCTCAAAAGTAATGGGTGTCTGAAAAGCAGATTCATGGCCAGTTATGGTCTGTTTCCTCATGATTTTTTGACACATTAAGGAGACAAAAGTTCTCAAATTGTTTCCAAGTGTTGAACTGGAATTTGACAGCTCTTTATGGAAACTTTCAATATGCAGGCCAAACAAATGTCAATGCAAATGAAGGAGGCCATCAGTAGGTGGCAAAAACAAAGCAGATGTGTCAACAATTTGGTAGATTCTTTAAAAGAAGGAATTCATTGGTGGTGGTGACTGGTGTCATTTTCAAAGTCTACAATCAAGAGATGGCTTCATGAATGTAACCACAGAGGGTTTATGTCAAGATACAACACACTGGTAACACTCAAAAAGAGAAAGGCCAGATTAGACTTTAATAGAAGGCTTGCCTAATTCAGGAACAAGACTTTTTGGACAGCTGGAACCATGATTAACTTGTACTAGAATGATGGGAAGAGAAGGGTATGGAGAAGGAACCAAGGCCTCATGATCCAAAGCATACCACATCATCTGTCAAACATGGTAAACATGGGCATGTGTGGCTGCTAATGGAACTGGGTCACTGGTGCTTACTGATGATGTGACTGCTGATAGAAGTAGCAGGATGAATTCTAAAGTGTATCGATATACTTTCTGCTCAGATTCAGTCAGAACTGATAGGACAGCGCTTCACGGTAGAGTTGGATAATCACCCAAAACAGACCCTAAATGCAACCCAAGAGCTTTTTAAGGCCAAGAAATGAAATATTCTTAAATGGCTGTCAGTCAGTCAACCCCACTGAGCATGCTTTTAACTTACTGAAAACAAAACCAAAGGCAGACAGACCCATAAACAAATCTGCAACTGATGGTGACTGCAGTAGAGGCCTTGCTGTTACATCCCAGTCTAGGTTGGGCCACAACCTACAGAGGAAATAAAAGATGGTGAGACCAAGGTTACATTTGCCTTGTATTTTAATTACAGGATTTCTCTTTTAAGTGGTTAAAATCTTCAGAAGTAGGCTAGGCCAAAACAATAAACAAAGCTCCATCTACCAGTTTAACAAATAAACTAAATGACCTACCCAAAAAAAAGAAAAATAAATTACAGTACCTTCCCTCACTCCCTATCTGGCCCAAAACCAGGAGAAAACTGATAAACATAGATGGCACAAAGTTCCTTCTAACCAACAGCTATTGTGTGTTATTTACAAGTGAATATTATATATACAATGTATGGTAACACTTTACAATACGGGTGCACAACTAAGCATATATTAATGCGTGAATTAATGCTTACTTGATTATTAATTAATACATGAGCTAAATATGAAATAATTAAGAATATACATTAACACAGAACAGAGTCATGTGTACACAGTCATTAATAAATGTAATTGTTAAGCATTAATAAAACTGTTACTGGTTTTGTGAATTAATATCATTAATTACAGAATTAATTACAATTACAGTCACTTGCACACTGAATGTTCTATTTGGTGACAATGCAGGTTTGCCTCAATTATAGGTTGTAGTGTTCAAATATCTCCTGATTTTAACAAATAACAAAATGTTAAATGTAAAACAAACTATTATTATTATTATTATTATTATTATTATTATTATTATTATTATTATTATTATTATTACTCTACACACAAAAGTGGGGACAACTTCAGGGTGGACTAAGGCCAAAATAACTAACAAAAAACACTGTTCTTACAAGCTAACTCACTTGAAAAAGAATTAACAAAAGACAATTACATCACATAACTCCCTTAACCTTAAAAACAGAGCTCAAAATCCACACCCAACAGATATGGCAGTCACACCCCTGCTACTGGTGAATATAAAGTGTGAATATTAACAAGAATATTAGTGTAACTATTTACAAAACGATACCACAGGAACAGATCAAACTCGTAATCAGGACCAGGATAAGCACAGTTCAAAAACCAGAAACAGACAACGCAACAAAAACATGAAGCTTACTGAAAAAAAAAATCTCCTGTCCCATGTCTGTGAGAAGGGTCTCCAACTGTAAAGAGAGTCACTGTATTTCTATGTTTGTCAGTGTCTGCAAAATAGAGGTTGTTGGTCATTTGGGTGGTTCCATGTTGGACAATACTGCCGCTCGGCACCCTGGCTCCTCAGAGGGCATCATTGCTGTTTAGCTCCCGAGTCCACAGAGGATGTCCTTACTGCTCAGCTGCCTGACTCGACAAAGGATGTTGGCACTTTTCTGTTCCCAGGCAGCACTGAAGCTGCTCTGAATCGCTGCTCTGAGTCCACCATTGATCTGGATTTTGCTTTTCCCGGGCAATGCCTTCATTTAGCTTCCTGGCAGACATTGGACATTCTGTCAAATAGTCCAGACCTCTTTTGTGTTGTTGCATTTCAGGTGCCATACCCTATGAATTCCTCTCAGTGCATGACGCATGGAGAGTGCTGCTCTCCTTTTTCATTTCGTTTGATTCACAACATGTACTTTAATTTTGACATCCAGTTTTGCTTCTTGGTCTACTCTTAGCCTACTCTCTATTCTACTCTTATTTTTCTTTATAATTTACTCAATTTATTTAGATCAGTACATTCAATATGCTCCAGTATGTTATAGCATAATTGGCAAGATTTTGATGACTTTTGACTTTTAAATTGAGTTCCTAACAGATATTCTCTATCATCTGCTTTGATTGCTATAATACTATTTTTCTTACTTGCACTCACACTCACCTGCTACCACAACCTACATTATGTTCTGTACACTGCACTCAAAAGCTGCAGTCTTTTTATAGGGTCTGTTGGTCTGTAGGGTATGTTGCAAGTGCACCTTCTTTTGTCCTGAATATCATTTACCTGGTGTGACTAAGCTTGTGTGATTAAATCATTTGTACAGGATCTTACCCTGCCATTATGTCCAGTAATGTTTTCTTTACTGGTGATGATTATATTGCCAGGTGCAATTTAGTCGTTACTCATAAATATGGAAAAAGAGCAACCTTCTTTTTTCACCCCAATAAAATGGGAGATGAGCTACATATGAATCTGGAATAATTTGCATGATTAAATCATTAATTGCATTTTTCAAATCATAAATCCTGAGCAGGGAAAAATCAGTATTCTACTAGTCAACAAAAGGCTGGGCCCGAACTGAACAATATTTGGCATGACCTGTTCTAATGCCCTTCACTGTTTCTCTATGCAAAGTCTATTGTATTGTATTGCAAGTGTGTTATAAAACTTTAAAATGAGATATTTTCAGCAGGTCTTGTCCCAGTTGCTGTTTCCAACCTGCAAACTTACCCTTACAAATATCGTCTGATCATGAATCTGCAGTCATGGCCAGACGCACAGAATAACTGCAGTGTGAATCACACTGGTACCTGGCAACAGTCATAAATAATGATGATTGGTTACAACTGAACAAAGAATCAGCAAGCAAAGGTTTCACAGGACCTGCCTGGGTAGGATTGTACATTGATGTCTGTAACTGGCGCTGGACCTTAAATAACCTCCCACTGAAGACTGTCAGTTACACCCACTGGTTTCCCGGACGGCCTTTTACTACTTTTGGATTTTTTGCATGTGGTTTATACGGTTGGACTAATCAATGGTTTGATCAACCATGTACACTGTTAAGACCCTTCATATGCTATAATGGTGAGTCAATATCCTGATAATGATTTGCTTAGTTTTGGTCTGATGGCTGTTTTTTTTTTTACACATTTTGGATTCTATTTTGGGTTCATATTGTCTGTGGAGAGAGGTGCTGACAGAGACGTGACCATTTATTTACTTTTTTGTTTTTCCACAGCTAATTTCAGTGGTGCTACCAAGTTTATTGGAATCGCTAGTCCATTGCTGACCTGGCCTGGAGCTCAGGCTTACTGCCGAACATATCACACAGACTTGGCCAGCTCTCTTAACAGCTCAGATGACAACATCTTAGGGCAGATTAGGGAAATCCAGGGTGATTCCTGGTTTGGACTATATAGAGACATTTGGAAGTGGTCAGATGGGACCAATGCTTTAGGCCTCCCATGGGCTCCAGGACAACCTGATTATTCTAAAGCAAATGAGAATTGTGCAGTGGTTAATAATGGACTGTTCAGTGTTGAATCCTGCACCAACCTGCACTATTTTTTCTGTAATAGTGAGTCTTTTGTTTTCTTGAATAATGCTACTAATATTCAGTTGATGGTAACTTAAAAAAAACCTAAAATGAATTATTTGTTTATTTAAGATTTGTGTTAACATATTTTTTACTCCCTGTATCTAAAACTAAAATATTTTAGAAAATCTTTAGTGGCACCATAAGAAGGAAGTGAAAATAAAATCACTTTTCGCTATATTACTTTATAATAATAAATGCTCCTGTTTATTCTTATAAACACCTTCATCTAAAATTTGCTTGAGAAATGCTTTCTCATCTCAAGGGAAGTTGGGTCAATATAGTGGTAAATGTCTGAAGGACCATTTAAGTAAAGGGAGGGAGGGCTAATGAGGGCTCATTAAAAATGTATAAATGCAGCAGAAAGTAGCTTACAGTTTTTGAGTAAATGAGACCACAAGAAGAGGAAAGGAGAAGTTCAAATTAGACACAATCCATTTTTTTTTGGTGCAAAATTCAAAATTAATTGAAAAGTGACTGAACTGTTTTGAATGAATATTATGATATATGGCTTAGTTTTTTGTATATTTATATCTGTTCCAAAGAGGAAAAATGGTGCATTATGGGGAAATTAAAACTATTGCATGTGTGTGTGTGTGTGTGTGTTTGTGTGTGTGTTTATTCAACAGTTTCCCCAATGAGGAGTCAGATAATGAGAGTGCAGGTGAAGTTTGACGGGAGTGTATTTGATCCTGCTGTGCAGTCGTGCGTTTTAGACCAGGTGAGTCACAGGACATCTCTGAAGTTTTAAGAAATTTTATGTAAAACGCCCCTGTTAGCATTTCTTACTGCTCACCTGCTCAAATTCCTGTTGTTCTGAAGAATTTCCCTTCTTTTTTATTAATTCTTGGCTTGTCTGTGACATGTATTCCTTTTCTTTATTGTTTGAGTAATTAAAACCTGGTTCGGATCTTCAGGTGAATCAGAAACTGGAGGAAAATGGCGTGTTGAACACCACAGTGACCTGGAAGGTTCAGCCAGATGGAAACATCTTTCACAAGAAAAAAAAGAAGGATGACCTGTAACATCTAAATGCTCATCTTTAAGTCAAGCAAATTTAAATTTGAGCGAAATTTTATTTAACCTACAACATTTAAGCTTTAATCATTAGGGGAAGTCAGAAGACAAGATTAGCCGGCAGTGGTGTAATAAACATATTTTATTGCTCTGTTTATGACAAGCCCACTTTGACATTGCCACCTTAATTTTAAAGTCATTTTTCAATGTTATGGCAAATATTTAACATGTTCAGCTTTTGCTGCAAGTGGACACTGGACACAGAGATAAGAAGAAAGTCAAAGAGGGTATGTTCAGTTAGTGGGTTTAATGCTTCATAAAATCTAATAATGCTTATATTAGCTTATAATAATGACACTTAATGTAATTTTTCTATAGAGGATAGAGAATGTAATAGAACCTGTAAATACACTATATATTCTTTAATATATGTACACTGTACAGTCATGTACAATATAATGCACTTTGCCACTACTGTAATTGTAATTTTGTTTGTAATAGTAAAGAATCTTTCTTATATAGAATGTAATTACTGTATCTTTCTTTTTCTGACTTTACAATCATAAATATTCTGTATAAGAATATACATTAAAATCATCAATAAACAATATTAAATATTAACCTTTTGAAATTACTTTGTATCCATCACAGAATTAAACTTATCGTGCTCTGCTAATATGAATTCATTATGGGCATTTTATATATTTATGTCATTTAGCATTTATGTCATTTAGCATACACCCTATATATCTATAACATATATATCTATAACAATGCATCATCACATTATTTCAAAATTGTCCTTATAGCAGCAAACAGAGCAAAGGGTCAGAATTAAGAAATGCATCAAATAAATGTGATTCTAAAAACAGTAATAGCTGCAGTACTGACTTTAACCACATGTTGGCAGTAGAACAATTAGTAACACAAATAGAAGCGCTGTACTGGAGGTCATACAGATCCAAACACCAGATTTATTTAATTAGTAAAAATATAATTTCATGGAGACACATGCAATGAAATCCTATTACAGCAATCATTGTGACCACCATGACCGGCAAAGATCCTCCTACTTCTTTATCTGTTTGCTGTGATGAGGTTTGCCTGTAACAGTTTCTAGTCTGCCTCGCATTTATTATATAAATATTAAAAGAACCAATGAGATTGTAGTGTCTCATTTTGATTGCCTATGACATACAATTGCTCAAAGATCAGAACACTGATTTTTATATACATTCATGTGGAAAAACAAATATATCCCATGGAAATTGCTCAAAGATCATCAGGTATGGTTTTTCAGTCTCGTCCCTTGTGCAAAGAGATTTCTCCAGATTCTCGGAGTCTTTTGATTATATTATGTATTGTAGGTGATAATATATTCAACCTCGTTGCACTTTTATGCAAAGGAACTTTTTCTGAAATTGCTCCAATATTTGTCGACACGGTATTAGGGGGATTGGTGATGTGCTGCCCATCTTTACTTCTGAGAGACACTGCAACTCTAAGATGCCCATTTTATACCCAATCATGTTACTGAGCTGTTGCTAATTGACCTAATAAGTTGCAAATTGTTCCACCAGCTGTTGCTTTTTTGTACCATTAACTTTTCCAGCCTCTTATTGCGCCATCCCAACTTTTTTGAGACGTGTTGCTATCATGAAATTCAAAATGAGCCAACATGGTTCATGAAATAGCAAAATGTCTCACTTTCAACATTTGACATGTTTTCTATGTTCTGTTGTGAATAAAGTATGGATTTATGACATTTCCATATCATGGCATTCTGTTTTTACTTACAATTTGCACAACGTGCAAGATCTAAGAGAATTCTTAGATCTTAGATCCTAACATGACACACTTGAAAAGCAAAGAGAAAACTGAGAAATCTCTGAGTTGTTTGTCCAGAGTACATTATTCCAAAAGGCCTAGTCTTTGCCTATATGTTAATTGGAAAATTTCGTGATCTTCGTGCCTTTATGCAGCACTGCATCACAAACAGGCATGATCCTGTAATGGACAACACTAAATGGGAGATCCAGAAAACAATGTCAGTGAACACAATTCGCCGTGCCATCCGCAGACGCCAGTTAAAACTCTGATACTCATTCTAAGAGAAAGCAATACTTGAACATGATTTAGAGGTGCTAACGTCTTCTCTGGGTCAAAGCTCATTTAAAATGAACTGTGGCTAAGTGGAAAACTGTTTTGTGGTCAGACGACTCTAAATTTTAAATTCTTTTCGGAAACCAGGGATGCCATGTCATCCGGACTAAAGAGGAGAAGGACCACCCAGCGTGTTATCAGCACTCAGTTCAAAAGCCAGCATCTCTGATGTTATGGGGATGCATTAGTACATATGGCACGGGCAGCTTGCATATCTGAAACGGCACCATCAATACTGAAAGGTATATACAGGTTCTAGGGCAACATATGTTCCTCTCCAGACAACATCTCTTTTAGGGAACACCTTGCATTTTCCAACATGACAATGCCAAGCCACACACTGCATCAATTACAACATCATGGCTTTGTAGAAGAAGGGTCCAGGTACTGAACTGACCTGGCAGCAGTCCAGATCTTTCACCCATTGAGAAAATTTGGCGCATTGTAAAACGAAAAATACAACTCAGAAGACCTAGGACAGACCTAGCAACTAGAATCCTGCATCCAAAAAGAATGGGACAACATTCCTCTCCCAAAACACACGCAACTGATCACCTCAGTCCCAAGACATTTACAGACTGTTGTTAAAAGCGTGGATGCCACACGGTGGTAAATATGGCCTTGTCCCAACTTTTTTAGATGTGTTGCTGCCATGACATTCAAAATTACCTTATTTCTTTCCTTAAATGATACATTTTCTCAGATTAAACATTTGATATGTTTTCTATGTTTTTATTAAAATATGGGTTAATGAGATTTCCATACCAATGTATTCTGTTTTTACTTACAATTTGCACAACATCCACAACAACAGAGCACAGGCACTCTGACTGCTGGAAATCTGGCACAAACATTAGGATTTAATCTGGTATTTAATTTGTAAATTTGTTTTGCCCACAGCTTTGTAATAAGGTACTGTTTATGTAACATTTATACCAGTGGTGGAATGCTGGTCTTAGGTAACACTTCTTTTCCTATGTAAAAGAGGACTCTTTGTTTTTATAGCATAGACTCCAATATGAATGTTTGTTTTACACGTTAGTCCAATACTGTAGAAGAGCAATACTTATTATTTGAGAAGAAAATGTATTCTAATAGTCAAAATGTGTTTTTCCTAACATTTGAAGGTGAGTAAGAATCTAGCCCTGACCTGTTTCTGGCATTTAATACATCATGTAGATCTCCCTTTATGTTTATAATAATCTAAAGCTCCTTTGTAGATTCATCCTTCTGAAAGTTATAGGTAAGATGCCTCTACATTTTTCCTGCCCAAAAATGCTGCTTCCTAGTTACCAAGAAGAGGCAGTGATGATATTTATAAAGCAGCCATGATAACATTGTGCATGTTGAGTGTTGTACCTGTTTATTGGCACATGGCAATTTCACACAGAAACCAAATTGAGTAACTCATTCACATAATACCTTTTGTGCTGAAATTTGAGAGCATTTGGTTTTGTTTAAATAAGGGGCCTGTAGTCTAAGGAAACATGAAAACAACATGTAAATCAGTCTGCGCGAGCCATGTTGCAATCTGCACAACTTTAAGGAGAGGTGAGCAGATAAGCACTTTAGAGTGCTGTGTGCAAGCAGTTAAGATCTAAAACAGATCTACTGAAGAAACAGCAGCCTTCATACTTTCATGTTACTCATCCTTATTGTTAATTGACTGAAACTTAAACATTTAACTAACACATTGCTTTAAAATTGGATAATAAACCAATTATTAGTAAGTAAAAAGTAAAATATCTCCTTCTGTCAGTTTCCTTTTTTCTTTTTTTCTTTTCGGAGAATGCACGTTTTCTTTTTTTTTCTCCCTGTGTAAACGCAGTAAGTGGAGGCCATCCACGTCAGAGCTGCTGAAAATATTGTCAACAAATCTTCAACTAATGTACATTAAAATGTGTTTTCCTGAAATTAAAAAAAAATAATAAATAAAATAAAAAAATAAAAAATAAAAAATATATATATATATATTACTTATATTTTGCACAAAACTGCAATATAGACAATAAAACTGCAGAATAGTCTCTTTTTAGTTTTCTGAGTTTTTGGATGCTTTTTCAGTTTTCTTTGTTTCCTAGGTGTTTTTTTGTTTTTTTTCAGTTAAAGAATTCTGCAATTGCATCTACTTCCAATACCTGAGAGAGTGTTTCATTCAAAAATGGATACAGCAGGAGTGGGCAGAGCTGGTCTGTTTCCTCAAGCAGAACCTGCAGCAACTTGAAAAAACAGATAGGGGATCTCGTTGTTGCCTCTCCCTCCCTGCCATACAAGGAAGGTTCCTCTGCCTCCCTGTTCAGCTGATGATTATTGTTAGGTGTGGTAATTAATTAATTAATCTCATTACATTGGCATCTGTCAAGGGGCGTGATATATTAGGCAGCAAGTCAACAGTCAGTTCTTGTGTAAGGATCTGAGTGACTTTGACAAGGCCCAAACTTTGATGGCTAGATGACAGAGAAGCTCCAAAATGGATTTTTTTTTTTATTTTTATTTTTTTTTATTTTGTGTGCTGTATTAATCCCCAAGGGGAAAATAGACTGTGCAAATGGCAGGTCTTATTAGGTGTTTCAGGTGCAGTGGTTTATATCTACCAAAATGGTCCAAAATGACCCCCTAAAGAATGGACAGCCAATTACCGGCTCATGGGCCCAAGACACATAGATAAGCTTAGCGAGAGAAGGCTAGTCTGTTTGGTCCAAGCCCACAGAGGAGCTACTGCAGCAGAAATTGCTGAGAATTATAATGCTGATAAAAAGGTATTGGAACATATATATATATATATATATATATATATATATATATATATATATATATATACAGAGTGTGAAAAAACAATAT
>JAQQZU010000033.1:26857965-26883439 GCA_030068025.1 Parauchenoglanis punctatus
TCCACACAGAAAGGCACCCTGGGTGACCCGGGGATCGAACCCAGGACCTTCTTGCTGTGAGGTGACAGTGCTAACCAGCGCACCACCGTTCCGCCCCTGTTATAGATATTTATTTTATGAATTCTGCAATATTGAATAAGTACAAAAAACATAAATTTTCCAAATAAATAATTTGTATTTGCAAAATGTTTGTATGTCAGGAAAGAAAGCAACATATTATGTAAGAGACCACTATTCAGACAAAAAAAAAAAACACATAATGAAGGCTCCTGGGATTTGCTGCAAAAAGAAGAAGCAAGTGCAACAAAGTCTGTGGTAGATTCTGCAACATTCTCTGGAAAACTTCCCTTTTAAATCTCTACAAACTGTACTAGGACTACTATTTAAGAAAAAAAGCAACATCACACCAAATATTGACCTTTTTTTGTTTATTACCGTTTTCTGCACATTGTAGTATGTTTCTTCTAAACAGAAAGATTTCATTTCGTTATTTTTGAAGTCATCTTTACTTTACAGCGTTTCTTTGCATGTGTCTAAGACTCTTGCACAGGACCGTACATAGACCGTACATTAAGAGCTGAAGTGATGTAGCTGAGGTTGAGGAACCGTCAGAACCAGAATTCACACACCATGCCGGCACTGCTGACGTTTCTACATCTGTATTTGCAATTGTGTCCAATTACTTTTGAGCCTGTGAAAATGGAGGGACTGTGTAAAAATGGCTGTAACTTTTAAACCATCGATGCAATATTTTTTCTTAAACCCTTAAATTAAGGCTGAAAGTCTAGACTTCAATCACATCTTGATGGCTTCATTTCAAATCCATTGTGGTGGTGTACAGAGGCGAAAGTACGTCGCCGTCCAAATACTTACGGACCTGGCTGTGTTCCTGACATAATCAGATGTGGAAAAATGGGAAATGCATATGATTTTTCCTTGAGGGAATTTTCTCAATAAATAATGTACTGTATAAACAGTGCAACCTTGCACTACTAATATTTTACCCATTGTTTTACTTCATTTGTTTCATTTTTGGTTATTAATTTTTCACATGATTTTTTGCAATTCATTTATTTTCATTCATTCAATTTTATTAGTTTTTACAAATGACCCATTTATTTTCATTCACGTTATAGTTTTTCTTTTACCCATGACTCATTTATTTGCAAGTCCTTTTTGACAAGATTTCTTTATTTTCACAAGTGATTTTTTTTGTTTTTGTCTGAAAGGAAATTTTACTTAACAAATAATTAAAAATACACTAGTTTTAACACTAGAGAACTAGTTTAGCCCATTTTAACCCACATTTCCCCTCTAATTTTAGTCTTTGTGTTTTTACTTTTTACTGCTGCATCTGATCTTTTCTTCCTTTCATTTTCACATGCAAAAATCCCCATGCCTGTGGTTTACAGTCAGCCATTTTATATCAATAATTTTCACTTATATGTTAGTTTTACCTTCTAAATAGGGAGCGGAGTACATTTCCATGCATTCGCAGTGTAGTAATGGATCCTGTTCCCCTAAAGTATGAAACAAACTTACAATGGCTCATATCTTTTTACGACTTGTGACAGAGAGAGACATCCAGCGAACTACAGAGCGCCAAAAACAGCAACACCGCACCTGATGGAACTGCAATCTGGATTCTTTCTCTCTCTCTCCGTTTCCCTAAAGCATGGAACAAACTCACGGTGGTTTAAATCTGCTTTATGACTTGTCTTCTCCTCATAACCCTTAAAGCTCACTGGCTGAGGTGCTTTACAGCAGCGCCTTGCTTCAAGACACTTCAAAGTACCAAGAACTCCCCGAGGCGCCTGGCGATTACAGCACGCCGTCCTTCTGGCTCCTGCTGCAAACGTCACCTGCACACCTTTCGCTCACTTTACTTCAGAGAGAACGCGGACCCTTGTGTTTTTCCTGAAGCGATTCCTGCTGCTTCCTGCAGCTGCAGTCTCAGGGAATGTGCTCAAAAAAAAAAAACACAACTCCCAAAAAAAAAAAAAAAAAAAAAAAAATCCAAAAGCTTTACTGAGCTTGATGGGAGCTTACGCCTCACCTGTGGGGTTTATCGATCGCAGCCGAGATACACAGCTCAACATTTTTAATACCTTTCTGCAATATTTTCATCACCCTCATCCACTCGTCCTTCCCTGAGCGACTGGCCGTCTTCACCCTCAACAGCTGATCAATAATAAATTTCAACCTCTTATTGACACTGCAAGTTACACATCCTGGCTAAAAGTCAGAGCATGCAGTTCATTTGCTAAACACAGGCTTTCAGTGTAGTGAAGAAATATGATCCGGGAAATTCCTAATTAATAGAAAAATCTACTCAATCTAAGTAGCACTACCTTAAACACAGCTGTAATGCAATGTAATATTTTTTCTCAAAGAATTCCTAATCATTTTAAATTAGTCTTGTGTTACTTAGTTATTTAATGGGGTTTTGTTTTTTCTGTCCCCCCCAACCTCCCAATTTAATCACAGCGGCACCAGGCATATTTCCGACAGCTGTGCACCTCTGCGGTAAGGCCAGCCAAAGACAACTCCGTCTCTCAGCAAGTGCATGTTTTCCTGATTCCTCATGGAAAACAACATATGGTGGTGACTTGATCACTTTGCAGTAATAGCTTTCCATTTTTGCCCAATAACCGACTCTCTGGAGAAATTATATGTCTTGACGTGTTTACAGACTTAAACGCTGAAGGCGCGTGTCCTTCTTTACCCTCTCGTACAAACCACAAAACTGAAACTTAGTCACACACAACTTTTTTTGCACCTGATAGCTTTGCTTACTATGGTAAAAAAAAATAATGATTCTGCATATATTATTATTAATTATGATGCTGCGTTTACCTTAGATGCCCCGCCCACTCCTGTATCAGACGCCACAGTCTGATATCCCAGTAACACTCCTGAGGCACGCGGGGTCTAAGCAGCGCCACCTCATGTGTAGAATCGTTCTTGTTTGACTCATTTCAAGGTGATGTGCATGAGGGATTCATTTAGTGAGATTTTCCACACAATCCACTCGAAGGACATGCACGCTTGTGTGTTTATGTTTAGATTGTACACGAGTGCCAGTCTGCATGCCTGCATTTATAAAAATGTCGTCATAACTATGATTGAAACCACAGTCTGGAAATAATGTTGAAACTCCAAGAGAGAGGCAACTGTTTCTGCTATTGACATGTTTTTTTTCCATGTACCAGAGTGCTGCTGTATTCTCGGTTCTGATTGGTTGATTTTATTCATCTACAACTGTGATTCAAATGTTATCGTTTCTATGGTAACAGCTCATAATCTAAGACGACTAATAAACAGATATGGAAAAACATAATTTTGTTCAATCTTTATTATGATCATTGATATGACGCATCTTTCAGGAGCTGAACGTCTACGGAGGGAGTCTCGCGTCCCGGCGCGCTGTAACATTCAGTAAAGTTCGATGCGTCGTGGTTTTTCGGTACAAGACAGGCTAGTGAAGGAACGACTGTTCGTAGCAGCTATAACGTAAGTGAAACAAGAACTAACTTGTTTTACAGACCTTGCACAGCATCAAACGTAACTATAAACGGATAAAAGTTGTGTTGTTCTTTAAGTACAATTGTAATCATTGCGCAATAGAAAAAGAATAAAACACTTCATGACATGCCGTTATGGAAAAACAGTCAGCTTATTTCCCGTAACAGCATACCCCTAAGTGTTTTTATTATTACTTTGCCCCCTAGTTTTGAACAACTGCCAAGTCAAATTCCTTGTAAATGAATCTTATCTGGTGACAAATTCTCCAGCGTTCTCTAATCTGTCTTCATGATTTAATTCTAGTTTACAGTGTTTCACACACCAACTTTATGCATGTATGTTCAGCGCATGACTCCATGGTCAGTCAGCCTCATTTGTAAGTACGTCTTTTGTTTCACCGAAAGCAGAACTTTTCACCAATGCCCAGACCCGGAGACCTCCAGGCTCACAAGAGTGTTCAGCCCACGTCAACACGGAATATCTATAAGCTTGTTGTTTCTGAGAAGACCATGCATTCAACACATTCTTTAGTGCTCTAAAACAAGCCTGGCTATTTATTTCTGATATCTCAGAAGGCACACAGTCACATTCTTCACATGTTCCACAAAACTGTTAAACTGAAGAACAAAAACAAGAAAGGGAAAGGCTGTGTTCACGGCCAAAGCACTACAAATCACATGAGCTCTGACGAAATCCGGTAAAGTCGGATAATTGTACGGGAGGAGAATAGAGAGAAAATAAGTGATGGTTGGAAAGAGAATGGCGTCTGTCAACCTGTAAGTTAATATCTACTCTAAAACTCACAGTTCAGGCTATTGAAAATACTGACTAGTCGTAAGGAAAACCTACAACCACTGCAGAAGTGAGTGATAAGGGGTTTTTTTTTTGCTCTAGTTGTGAACATTAACTCCTATGGAAAGATTTCCATGAAGCACTAATAAAGCAGTATGAGAACAGGAAGTTTGGAATAGCCAAGAAAATGGTGCACCCAGTTCTGGAAACAGACATGCAGGCCAAACAGGAAAAAAGCATTACAGAGCACTTTAATGATTGTCTCTGAGAGCATCCTGCACTAACTAAACAGCATCACCTGCGTCAAGGACGAGAGCTTTGACTGGTTTCGCGTTTCCATTGCTAATTTTTTTTCCCCCCATTGAAACAAACTCGAAATAAACTGATGAGTCCCAAAAACAAACATTCAAAAAAACGATCCTAAAGCATTGTCGACGCAAGACACGTGATAATCACATAACATCAAGGCTCATCTCATATTCAAGTCATGGTGCAGTTTGTCATACACATACATAATCAATCCACTTAGAAAAGCCATGGCAGCTTTAAATTTTCACAACTAAACGAAAATCGATTGAAGGAAAAAAAAAAACCAATAATAACAAAACAGTACATTCCTGTGAGGCATGTCAAATGCCTCAATGAAACACTGAACCGAAAAAAGCTCCACAGTTACCGAGCTACAACGAAAAATCATTCAAATGAGCATTTTCATTTAGTAGGTCTTTGGTGAGAGGTTAGCATCACAGCTTGGATGCGGTCAGTAAGGATTTGCTCAGGTCTTTAGCCTCGGCGGCTGTTCTTACGCGTTCGTAGCCCAGCACGGCCATGGACTGGTGGCAGTAATCCTCCACTTGTTTGATCTGCTGAATGCTGAGGAGAGTCCTCCAAGCGCTCGCCGCCAGCGTGGCATTCCTGGACGACACAATGAACGGCTTGGAGGAAGAGTTTGTTCCGTTAGTCATGTTGAGGGCAAAAGACTCCACGTCATGATTGGTGCTGAGGTTTGCGAAGCGGTAAACTTGACGAAGGACCTTGACCGGATTGTCCACCAGGTCCTCGTAGCGCACAGCCAGGTATTTCCCCTTCAGCCAGACGGGAGGATTCGACGCCGTCCTTAAGGTCCTGTGGGTCCTATCACATATCACCTCCATGGCCCCTATCGAGTGGTAGTCGGCGCCGTCCTTTTTGTTCGTTTTATGAGCTGCATCTGCAAGCGGTAGCCGACGGAGTTTGGGGTCCCGGCTCCTGACCACCTGCAGGTTCTCGCGGATCAGTCCGTGTCTGGATTTGATCCTGGAGTTGGCCACAGCCCTGGGGTCTCTCACCAGGTGAATGACCTTTAGCTCCAGCGAGGGGTCTTCCATCAGAGGAGCCAAGACGTTGACGTCCAGAATGCGCACCCCTTTAATAACAATAGTGTTGTATTTCAGACACTCCTCCTCCAGCAGACGGAGGCTCTGCGGCGGGCACTTCTTACACACCTTGTCGTCCACCATGCCCACAACGTCCTTCCTGTAAGCTGAACACAGCGGGTACGAGCAGATCACTTTGTTGAGCGTGGCGCCAAACAGGCCAAGCGAGGTAATGTTTTTGCCCCCGGGGCTGTTGTACAGCTGGAAAACGGAGAGATCGCACCGATACAGCGAGCTCAGCATGTCCCTCGCCGCGCCCTGCAGAGACACGGCGTCACCTGGGTACAACTTCTGCCAGATGTGCCACATGGGCTCGTACAGGAAGAACACGTCAGGGTTCTGGTTGAACAACTCGCCGAAAAAGCTCGACCCCGAGCGCCATGTGGTCAAGACGTAAACGAGCTGCCTTTTCTTAACCAGAGCGGGTCTGTAAAGGAAGCGGATGTCGGAGCGCCCCTGGTACGTGGTGCTCCTCACCTGGTGGCTGCACTGCTGCGGCTCTTTGCTCCATCTGTAGTTGGCCAAATTCAGCATGGTCAGAATTAGCAGGAGGAAATAGGCCACGAATAAAATAATCCGCTTCCTCCTTAGCACCTTCATCACGATGCCGGGCTGGTCGATTATTTTCACAGGGTTCTGGTAGGTTCTGAGTTTCCTTCCATAGTCAGTGTCGGTCTCTCGGGGTCCTGCAGGCTTGAGCTGTTGATACTGTTTGCCTCTCATCTGTAGTGGCTGGAGAGGAGAGCGGCTTCGCACCACTCTGTCCACTTCAGGTCAGCGATGATGAAGAAGAACAACAACCGTACAAACAGAATAGTTTAGCGATTGAGTGCAAATCAGATTTAAAGCATTTAGGTTGCAACAGAAGTCATGCAATGCTCATGATCATGATCACACTGGCCATCCAAAAAGAGTGCAGATGTACCCTGTACTGCACTGCGCAATGAGGCTCTCCATCATCCTGTGAAAATCTTCCATCTTGACGCTACATGAGAGGAGAGAACCCACGCATGTTGTCTCAGTTGGTGTCAGCGTTTCCGGTCGTGAAGTCGTTTATAAGGCTGAATAACAGCCTGCAGCTGACAAAGGATAATAACCGGACAATAGAGGGAAAATAACGGCGTCGTGCTCCATCGCGGGGCTTCCTTCAGCCCTGATAGGACACGAGGAAAACATCCACCAGCATTTTCGCTGTGTTCTGGTCGATAAGAGTCGATATCTGATCCCCAGTCGTTGTCCTTCTCGCCGATGTGCTGTTGTGTTTTCAAACTGTCGTGCCGAACTGATTCAGTCCCAGATCCACAGATAGGCCCCGCCTACCTCGCGCCCTATTGGTCGACACCGTAGAGTCGTTTTTTACCTCTTAGGACGCTATTGGTCGGTCGAGGTGTCAATCAACCTTTTTACGCTTATCCAACCGCTAGCAGGATTAAATGGAAAGAGATAAAAATAAATATGATTATTTATGACTCTTCGTGATTATAACTCTTCTAAAATAAAATGTAATGGCTCATATGTTTGGGAATTTTCAGCTTACAGTGTCAGACGCTTTATTCATTTATTAAAGAGAGATATTTTTTTTATATAAATTATAGGCTATTTATTGTTTTTTATTATTGATATCAGGGAAAATCTGATTTTGAATATGAATTTAAAAGTGGTAAAAAAAAATATTGGTTTACGTTCTTAGGAGCCTAATTCGACTAACTCAAATTAGGAGACAATAAATGAAAATGTCTTATTTGCTAATTTTAAAATTAAAGTGATATCAAAATGTCTTTGTTTGTTTACTTGCAAGTCATACATGATAGATTCGTTCAGCTGCAGTAAATGTTTTAACCTGGTCAGGGTGGCGATGGATGCAGATACATCTGACTCCTTCATCTTCACTAAGCTCTTTATCCTGGTGAATCCGAAGCCTATCCTGGAAACACTGGGATTGAGCGCACATATCCGGGGAACTCACCGTAACCTGAATGATTTGGGATGTGGGAAGAAACCAGAGAACCTTGAGGAAACCTGAGAGAACATGTGAAACTCTGTACAGACAGAAGTCCAGAGCTCAGGTCCAATCCCTGTATATTATTGCCACACAATACATAATTCAGTAAAAACTTTCATGCTGAAACGTCTTTCTATATACAGCAGATAACAATTTCTCAGAATGAAAGACCACCTTTTGATGCAAAACTCGAAATCTGAAAAGTAGTGAGAACTGTATTACATCATCATCATCATCATCATTATAAATATATAAACATCATGCTATGATTTCTTTCCAACTGTAGTACTCCTTCATTTGCATGCAAAAGCCTAAATATGAAAAAAAAAAATCATTGAGAACTACCACCTAAAAGTGCACAACTGGATATTCATGCTTAATTATATCCTGTCACTTGGGAGAGACTGTGCACTGAAAATATTCATGTTTATTTCTTCGCCAGCACACCTGAATCAACCCATAAAAGGTCTATTAATTAGGTGATGATTTATATCAAGTGTGTTGGAGCAAAAATTATTAAAACACACAGAATAAATTGAAACACATTGACCCGAATAATGAGTTAAACCAATTTCCCAATGTATTAAAGCATATATTCTATAACATGAGTTCTCAGATATTATCCGATTATTGCTTACAGAGATGTACACTTGTGCATGTCTTTTCAGACAGTCCCTAATGTCAAGAAAGCTATTTTTATGTATGGTGTTATAAGGTGTTGATCGGGTGTTATATTTACTCACCTGAACATATACATTTTTTTTTATATATTCTCACTTTCTCGGCATGTTGAAGGTGAAATATTGTTGTTAAGCTCTTGGGAAAGAGTCCAATCCTGCCAGTGAATATTCTCATTTCTGTGAGTCTCCTATACATTTTAGGTTACCTAGGATAACTTTTTATTTTTAGGATACCTGCTACTTTATTTTTGTTCTTCTATAAAGGACATTATAGCAGTAGCTGATAATCATATGTATTAGTGATGGTAGTGGTTAAGAGAGGAAGTTATTTAGATTAATAAGAGCAAATACTACTTTAACCTTTGTAGGAAACAGGAACGGCTGTAAAATAAAAATGAAATCAAAACAACGATGCACTCAAGACTATGCTGTGTTTTTTAAAAGTAATTTAAGATTAATTGCATGTCAGTTTAATTAAACATAGCTGTTAAATCCTATTTTTATTTGTGGAGCAGAATAAGTCGTGTTGTTATGGACTGCCATCTACTGGTGCCAGTACGAAACATTTTACAGGCACATCTGACCCTGATACTTACTATGAATCCAAAATCTTTATCAATTTACATGTACAAGGGGATGAATTGCAAAGCAGAGCATATTATTATTATTATTATTATTATTATTATTATTATTATTATTGGAAGGAGTAGAATGTCTAACAAAATTCTGATTTATTATCTCAGACCTTTGACCTATAATCTCAAAATTAAAAAAAAAAGTCTTATTGTTACAAAAAAGCCATTATTTTGAGATAAAAAGTTTTAACAAGCCCTAAAATGTATGAAATGACCCTGGATAAGAACATAGAGTGAGACAACACAGGTCACTACCTAATTCAACTTTACTTTAATGTATTTGTTGTGGCATTAAGCCAGTGGTGCCTCATGCATGACCTTCAGGACCTCATGGATTGCATATTTTTATGAATGATCATTTCAACAAGAATATAATAAGTTTTAAATCTGCAGTTTTTAGCAGGGGAAATCAAAATTGATCAGTATTACTTAAATGTCTACTATATAGGATTTAGGGGGCTCTATTAGCAGAAATGAAACATAGTATTAATAAGCATGTTTTCATTAGTGTATAATGACCTGTAACTATGAATCATCATGTTTTACGTAAGCTTAGAACGAGCCCTTTATATCTACATAGGGAGCGGGTCCACCTCTACGGAGCCGCCATGTTGCGCCACTACTGTAGCCCAGAACGGACAAACCTCAAGAGAGGGACTTCCGACAGTGTGAATCCTGAAGGAAGCACCGGAAGGACGACAAAAAAGAAGCAATGAAGGCAAGGAAGAAGAAAGAAGAGGAATCGGTGTTTGCTGGAGCTGGATAACAAGTTTGAGACACAAAATTCTGAAAAATGGAGGATCATACTTATTATTTGGTCTGGAAAAAGGGGAGTGTGAACAAGGGAGTGTGAATGTAAGTACCTGGATGTATGCTATGGGCACCTGACAGCCACTGTACACTGTAATGCATGCTTGGAAAGGGAGGGGTGAGAAAGGGGCATTCAGGGGGCAGAATCCTACATAGTGGAGCTTTAAGTCGGCAGAGTTTTAGTTTTATTAAAGGGACATGAATAAACTGCAGTTCTCCACCAGACCAACAGAGGGCAATATATAACATTTGACTATATATAAGATATTTTCACTTTCTTAGGTATTTTTGCAGTGTAGATAAGTTTTTCAATATTTTGGGGGATTTTTTTCCTCTTTTTTCCTATCAGACATTTTGAATGTATAAACATGCTACATTTATTATTATTATTATTGTTATTATTATTATTATTATTATTATTATTATTACTATTATTATTATTATTATTATTATTATAAAAATTAAATACCATGACAGATGTCATGCACTCTAAAAAGGTCTATCATACCAGGATATAATATTTCTACCACATTTCTCACCCCTATGTTCTAAACTAACCCAAACTTCAGTGACTGCCAGACTGCAAAGCCCCCATAATTGAGTTTTTAATCAATGGTTTTTAATCCCTCATGACCTTAATGTACCACCAAATGTGTCAGACCTGCCCCTTTGTGCTTATGTTGAAATGATACCTGCCATTTACCCATTTATTATCCCGCATACATCCAAAAAGTCACCAGTTTCCCTTGCAATGTGGCTGGATATTTGCTCTGTATGGTCTGAGTGCTGCTCTTTTAATCCTGAACACACAGATTTAATCTAGAATTATAACTTCACTGCATGCCAGAGCAGGATTTGTTTTCATTTGAATCTTGGCTCCTCTTCTGCAGGCCCTCTAAAGGATTTTTTTTTTCATTAAAGTCAGCCTGATTTGGCATCTGTGCTTGGATTTTGTGTAAAGCTGCTTTGTAACATCATCCAAGTATAGACAGCCTTATCCAAATAATGCATCTGAATCAGAATCAGAATGAATGTTTTTGGCCATGTAAAATTTCACTTACAAGAAATTTGGCATTCTGCCTGTCATGTGGCAGCAGCGAAATGCGTTAAATCATGTAGATACATGTCAAGATCTTCAGTTAATGTTCATATCAGTCCTCAGGATGAGGGAAAAATGTGGTATCAGTGACTTTCACCTTGGTATGGTTGAATAGTGAGGAAAAACAAAATGCTCAACAAAACCGCACCACTGTAGATTGTACAAAACATGAACTGATCTTTTTTCAATCTTCATCTGTTTAATTTCAGAGATCCCACGCCTGCTGTAGCCTTCTCCAACCAAAGTCTAACACATCACCTCTTTCAGTTGATCAAGAACTTCTTTAGGCAGTGATTAGATGATCAGTTGGGCACGATTATGGTTGGAGTCTTCAGGGAGTTAGATCTCCAGCAACAGGGTTGGTGACCACTGATCTAGAGACTGTTGTGTCTGAAAATCCCAGAAGAATAAAGTTCTGAACATGCCAGAATTTGCAAATCTAATTAAACTACATAGCCAAAGGATAGTGGACACCTGGCCATATGTGGTTCTTCCCTAAATTGTTGTGAAAAGGTTGTAAGCACACAATTGTATAGCATGACTTTACATGCTGCAGCATCACAGTTTCCCTTCACTTGAACTAAGGGGCTCAAACCTGTTCCAGCATGACAATGCCCCTGTGCACAAAGCAGCTCCATGCAGACATGCTGTGTTAAGGTTGGAGTGGAAGAACTCGAGTGTCCTGCACCTCAACCACACTGAACACCTTTGGGATGAACTGGAACACCGATTTATTTCAATTTATTTATAAATTGTGTTTGGTGCATGAAAGAAATCCACATAAAAAAAACTTTAAAAAAGTAATAAATTAAAACATATCTCATATGTTGCCTTAGTTCTTTTCATTTAGTGTACTCTGCATCTATCAAAAAATATTATTCTTTTAAAAAATTTCTGCACATTGGGCTGTTATTTTAAAATGTAATGTTTATATAGATTGCAAGGTTTTTTTTACATAAATAGTTCAATGTTTCTAAATAGGCTAAAGGTTGCATGACAAACACCAACTACATATTAATTTTTTAAAATTCTATTTATATCATATCAATACGTACTGTATATTAGCTGGTGGATTATTTTGTGGATTATTACAATAGTGTTTTTATTTTAGATTTTATGGTGTTTTGTTGCATGAAAGAATGGTCAAATGCGTAAACATATAATATTCAGATGGAGCGACTCACACTGTGTGATTACGTAATATCCCTGTTATCGTGCGTGCAGGGTTGCCAGATTGTGCATTTCTAATAATACCCAGTCGCAATCTGTGCTATTTGGCAGCCTTGTTTGTGCGCCGTGCGCGCAGGTGGCCTGTCTGCGCATGCGCAGTTGTGAGCGTCAGTTCCATCAGCACCAGAAACCCTGAGCATCAGTGCGGCGGAAATCCTCTACGTGTTTTCTTTAGGAGAATGAATCATCATCATAATAATATGATGTTTTCGTAAACATTCTGCGTAACTGATCAGGTTTTTTTCCGTCAGATTTGCGCACTGATTAAAAGTGGATCTCGAGGTTATTATTATTGCGTATTCACTTTCAGCTATTCGGAGAGCTCGTTGTTGTTGTTTTTTCTTTTTTTCTTCTTCTTCTTTTTTTTTTTAATCTCTTCCTGTCCCAGGGCTCACGACGGGGGTTTCAGGCGCGCGGCCGCCCGGTGGGATGCGCCTCGGCCTCGGCGTGCTGTCCTACCCGCTGCCCGTGCTGATGGCTGCGCTGTACCGGGGCCCGCACACCGCCTCTCCTCGCGCCCACCTGGCGCTCAAGGACGTCCGCGAGGTTCAGGAGGAGACCACGCTGGATGAGAAGCTCTTCTTGTTGGCCTGCGAGAAGGGTGAGTCTCTCTCTCTCTTTCACACACACACACACACACACACATTCATTGTAATAATGCATTCCCTAGCCCTTTACCTTAACCCTATCCATCCCATCTAAATGCCTAACCCCAACCCTTACCTAACCCTAACCTAACCTAAACCCTAAAACAAAGTCTTTACCCTCAAACAGACCTTTGGTGAAGTGAGGACCAGTCCTCACTTCCCAAAAATGTCCTCACTTTGTTGTGGGGTTTTTTTCGGTCATTTTTATCATTTCTACGGTCCTCAGTATATAGCAAGTACAAGTATACACACCCACCCACCCACCACCCACCCCCCCCCCCACACACACACAAACACAATTGTCTAACTGTCCTTGTGAGGACCTTTCATTGACCATTACTAATGCACCTAATTACCTAAATATAATCCTGGACCTCAGTAATCAAAAAATCATTTTGACTTGAAAAGCTGCAGGGTGGTGGTGGTGTTGTTTAGGGAAAAAAACACAGTTTTGTGTGTCTCTAACCACTAAAATATTCCTATCCTTTTAGGGACATTTGGCTGGTTCCCAAAGGATAACTACTTTTCTCCAGGTTTTGTTTTAAAATCTAAAATAAAACTCTACCAAGATATAAACACACACACATACACAAACATACACACACCCTTGGCTCTTTTTAATTTGTTTAAAAAAAAATCACTATTATTATTATTGTGGGGACCAGCTAAATGTCACAACAAGCTCAGCTCTGTCAGATTTTCCTATCCTTTTGGGGACATTTGGCTGGTCCCCATAATGATGACTACTTCTCCCCAGATTTCTTTCTTAAACTGCACTAAAACTCCTTGAAGATATAAAAACAAACACAGAAGCACACACATTTGTCTTGTTATATTTATGAAGACCTTCCATCACAAGCTCCAAATGATCAGATATCCTATTCTGGTTGGGACATTTAACTGGTCCCTGTAAAGATTTACAAAACAATTCACTAGAATACATACACATTTAAACACAGATACACACACATACACACCCAGTGCAGTCACATGAGTTTGCATTGTTTACACGGTCGTATCGTATGACATAACAGTACACTTGAACTCGTTGTGTTGTATACATTCACGTGAAGCAACGGCAAAATAAAGCTAGAATGAATAGCAGATGCACTAAGGTGTGCCTGTCCAAGTACGTTGAACACTTTAATGACGCTTTGAAGGACTGAAGTATCGCAAAATAGGGGTGCAGGATCCATACGGTTTGCCAGGAATTTGGTTTATTTCAATTTAGAACTGTTGGCTTTCTGACTTGCCAGATTTCCACTACCATGACCTGTATGATTATTTGTAGAATCAGCTAAAGTTCTGTATGTAAAAATCACTATTTGGTAACCTTGAAGGTGAGTAGGCCCTGTACATGTGCTATTACGTTTGTGGGAAATAATAAAGAATTTTTCTGAATCCATCCTCAGCCTGAAGTAGCCTCAATATTTACTTTAGTCTACTAGTAATAACCTCTTACTAGTAATTACATCTTAGCTTAGTGCAGTGCAGCGTACAGTATACCCTAATCGTTGAGCAAACGTGTCATGACTTTTCACAACATGCCGGAAAACAAGTTGAAACTCTGTGGAAATGTTCTATCTAGTGTGAAAAATGATGATAAAAAGTTCGTGAGGAAGCAAAACAAAAATACTTACCATAACCTAATGTTCACAACATATCCTGCTGTTTTTTGTGGGTTGCCAGTTCTCCCGTTTCAAACCCGTTTGGCTCGTCATTTTTGCTATGATGGAAGCCTGTAAAATGCAATGCCTTTTTTCTGCCCTTGCAACTTCATGCAGCTGTACGCCGAACATGATTCACCATTGCTCATGTGTTGCAGCAGTTTCTGTGCTTTACAGACAATAAAACCAACCATAAATATATATCCAGACATGGCCGATCTGCGATATATTGCATCCAAATATCGCGGATAAACGGTTGTCATGTTATCTGATGAGTTCAGTTGCATGAGGTCTATAACATCAGTGTCTCATCGGTCAGTGTTGTCCTTATTTATATATCTTCCGTAATTGTTTATTTTCCATGGCCGTGCACTTATCAATAATTTAGGAATTATTAAGGAATGGGGATGTGTTCGAAAATAGACAATTTATCATCCACAATGAGCACATTATTTTATGTCAAAGTTTTTATTAAATGCCTGATCTTTTTTATGTCTAATATTAGTAGGAATTTAATTGGTCATTGTTTTAAAATCCAAATAATACCCACAGTAATCTCACAGAAATTGTCCTCTTCATGTTCATGTTCATGTTCGTGTTCGTGTTCCTCCTGCCTGTTTTGAAACCATTTTAAGTGCACTTGTGGCGTAAATGGATGCAAACAGGAAGATGTGGGTACAAAACCATGTTTCAGCCTGTAATGACTTGAGATGGATGTTTACAGATTTATTTACAGTGCAGTCCTGGTTTAGTCGTTATCATTCATTGTCTAAGCGGAATGGTAATTCTTTCTTTAATTAAAATTCCTAATCGGAAAGAAAGAGCATCAATGCCATGCTTTGAAGAAGAACAGAATCAGAATCACCATGTTGGTGCAGTCGAGTGTCTGGATTTCTGCCAAAAGTGTCATGTTTCCAGTTCATCCTGATTATGTTCATGATGTCAGTTACACTGTCAGTTAGGTTTGACTGAAAAACTGCAAATGATGTCAAAACCCCTATTTTAAAGAAGGCGACACTGCACATTGTTACCTGGACATCCATGTTTTTTCCTCTACATCTTCTCCATGCTAGTAAAACAACCATGCTGTGTGTTTCTAACCTGATGTTACATTTTGCAAATGAGGGTCTGAAGTCTTCCTTACCATATAAGGGAAAGCTAAATCCGGCTCCGGGAAGAACAATCTTTCCTTTAAATGTCTGCGTGTTTATGCTAACACAGGCTCTGGACTCTTGCATGTCATTTTTATGACTGTTTCCAATATACACGAGACTTTTATTTACATGATGAGGGAACAAATTAACAGTTCAATCAGAGAAATTGTGTGTGTGTGTGTGTGTGATGAAGGTGATTACTACATGGTGAAGAAGCTGCTGGAGGAAAAACGCCATGGTGAGCTGAACATCAACTGTGTGGATGTGTTAGGGAAAGACGCCGTCACCATCGCCATCGAGAACGAGAACCTGGACATCCTGCAGCTTCTGCTAGACCACGGATGTCAGGTAAAATCATCTTTTTTTCCACATAACCGTAGTTTATTTTGTGTAATGTGTGTGTCTAAAGTAAGATACAGTCGAGGGTGAAACTTTGTGTGTCCAGCGCTTTTGGTATGAAACAAAAGGAAAATGTCACACTGGGAAAAAAGTGCTACCAACATTAGTACTTTGCTGCAAAGAAATCGTTGGCAATAAGCTTTGACATGGCTACAGTAAGAAATCATTAGCTTGTCGCAGCAATGTGGTTCAGTTTTGACCCATTCCTATCAGGAAATAGTCTTCAATTCCTCATGTCTATGAGGACCCCTCTGATGGATGCATAATTATCATACATTTTCAATGAGATTTAATCATTGGCTTGGCTATCCAAGTCTTTTTTGAGGTACTGTGGCTGTATGATGGGGATTGTTGTCTTGTTGAAATGTCCATCTTCTCCTCAGATTCAGTTTCTTGGTTGATGAGTTTCAATTCGCCTGTAATACAAAGATTAAAAAACTGACTGGTGATGGAAATAACATTGATTATTTTGTTACAATGGCACCTGTCTAGGGGTGGGATATACTAGCTCAGCTCTCGAAGTTGATGTGTTGGAAGAAGGAAATATGGGCATGTGTAAGGATCTGAGCAACTTTGACAAGGGCCAAATTGTGATGGCTAAATGACTGGGTCAGGGGGTGTCCAAAACAGCAGTGGTTAGTACCTACCAAAAGTGGTCCAAGGACGGACAACCAGTGAACCAGCGACAGGGTCATGGGCACCCAAGGCTCACTGAAGCGCTTGGGGAGTGAGGGCTAGCACGTATGGTCCGATCCCACAGAAGGGCTACTGTAGCCAAAGTTCATGCTAGAAGGTGTCAGGGCTGTGTAGCTGTGTACCCATGCTGACCCCTGTCCACCACCGAAAGCGCTTGCATTTGTGTTGCATATGTCATTTTTTTGTGTGAAAAAAAATGACCCTCACGCTGATAACCAGTCCTGTCACGTGAGGAGTATCTTGAGTCATTTCCTCTCTGTTTTAGTCCAGTTCTCTGACTGGGAGCAAATTGAAATAGAGGTGTTTCCTATACTGTCTCAAATAAGCCCACAAGTTTCCTGTAGGACTGAAATGCAGTGATTCTGCAGGCCAGTCAAAATAGCAGGCTTCTAAAAAAGAAAATTACATTGTCATCCTGGAACGTCATTGCGTCTGGTTTGTGTTCTGCGAAGAGTATTCAAACTCTGGCACTCGACAGTCTGAAATGCAGGACTTCCATCAGTCCCAGATGGAAACAGTGGGATTGCTTTTAGGAACACTAATGTGCTGCTAATTCAGTGCGATATTCACCAACAGTCGTGAATAACTTCCATCTGACGGTAGAATCCTGATAGGGAACAGAAAGTCTGTGATCCTTTAGCTTGCAGTGCTGTTTTACACCTGAAAGCATGTTTAAGTGTTGTGATTCACTTCAGTTCAGCTGAATTTTATTTTAATCGTGTAGCATGTTTAACAGTAGACATTGTCACAGAGCAGCTTTACAGAAATAGAGATATAGATTTAGATCCACAATGACAAACCCATACATGAAGAAACCTTGAGAGGACTTAAACCTAATAGGGTTATAAGTATAGCGGGTATAGTGTAACAAAAGCCCTATTTGTATTGGATTAGTTTATCAGGGGGACGTGGGTAATAGATTTTTTTGCATGTCCACCCAGTGATAAAAATCTAAAAATCAATGTAATAAAATGACCACAGGAGCAGTGAGACGTTTACAACATGTCACCCACGTCCTTCAGAGAGACGATGGAGTAGAGAAGAGACGCTGGCTCTTAGTTCAGTTCGGGGAGAACCAAAGATTCAGCAACAGTTTGAAAACACAGTAAAAAATAATCACAAACACTTGGTATGTAATTTTCTTAGAGGAGCACAGAGAAAAAGAATGAAATGACCGATCTGGACAGTAATAAAATCATAGCGGAGCATCTGTATAATAAGAAATCACCGCAGGGCCATGTGTTTGTTTAATCCTGTCCGAATAGGGCTTTAGGGTGAGTCCAGAGTGACGGGATTAAACAATCCAAATCTATATTTTTGGGTCTCATTCGGGGGTAGAAACCGTGAAATTTGTGTGTGTTTACAGACGACAGGTGCTCTTTTGGTGGCCATCGACCTGGAGGTGGTGGGAGCTGTTGATATTCTTCTGAATCACCAACCCAGACGATCCTCCAAACCCTCGATTGCGGTCAGTCGTCGTGTTAATTTCTCTCTCGCATTTTACAATACATTAATATTATTACTCATTTGATTTTCCGGCAGCTACATGCAAAATGACTCTGATATGAAGTGATAAGATTATTTTCTGCTTTAAATTATTATTTCGAAACATTAATTATCACACTTATACATTAACAGTACATTGTTATATATTATATATTTATATGTAGATATATTTAATCATAAACTTAAACATTATCTAGATAATAAATAATCCAGATGATATATTTATATGTATTACGTTATACAGTGTAATATATTTATACAAATTACATTATTGTTATAATAGTTATTTTGTGCTACACAATTATGTATTAATGTATCTAGATAAATGTATTAAAATATTAATGGATTTATATGCACCTTGATCACATTTTAAAAAACTTTCAATTTTAACCCATTCAAATATTTTTATGTAGAAATCTTCACTCTTATATAACACCATACATGTCTAAGATGTCCTGAAACATCTACACTTATAGCAGACGTTAATCGAGGGCTTTAGAGCACATTAGCTTTGTGATATTCCTCAGCCATTAGCAAATAGCTTTTAGTTCCATTAATAAACACTGATGGTGTGATGAAGTTCGCTTGGATGGTATTCCTAAGTGCTTTTCCTTCCAAGCAACTGCGCAATAGTTCATCTTCGGTGCCATGTTAGACATTTGCATGCAAAAAAAAGACGAAGCTTCCAGCTTCCCGAAACGGACTGTAAAATACAGCCAGTTAAAGTGTAGTGAATGAAGCAGAAAGGCAGGGTATATAACTTCTGTATTTTCTTTTCTTTTGTCAGGGTTGATTTTATTATATGTATGCTTTGTACTAGGGGCAGACTAATATGTTTTTTTCTCTGGGCCGATACTGATTATTACTAATCGAGGACACAGATAACCGATATTTGGTCCCGATATTCATTTACCGTAAATTTGATGTTTGTAGTTTACAAGAAAATTTACAAGGATTCAATTCTTACTCACCTTACAACATATTATTTAACAAAAAAATAAAATACTTTGAACAAAAACTGTGTGAGCGGTATACCGATAACAGCCATCACCTCAAGGTGTGTGTGTGTGTGTGTGTGTGTGTGTGTGTGTGTGTGTGTGTTGTTCAACCTTCATTCCCGCGCTTCTCACAAAAACTGTTTGATTGACACATGGTCCACATTTCTACCAATCCGGTAACGCTGTGGGCGGGACATGGAGATAGACTACATACGTGTGTGTTTTTTGCATCGGATACACACATACATTGCAGCAGGAAACAAGTTTAGGTGGCAGTTCAGGTTTAGAAAAAGTGCCGAATATCTGCTCTGATTATCGACCTGGCCGGTACTTTGTATTTCATCACGTTTACAACATTTACAATGGAAGAGATTTTTGTTTGAAGGTAGTTTAACTGAAGTGCTTGAGTTAAAAAAAAAAAAAAAAAAGCTTAAGTGTTTTTTAAAATAAACAATATGGTGGTCGATAACTGAAGGTCGACATCACTGATGCTCAAGAATTCAGTATCAGTATCAGGAAAAAGTGGTATCATGACATCACTAATAGTTCATTATTTTTAATGCCATTACATTTGCAGGTTGTCCATCTGAGATTAATTATTGTTTGCATAATATCTGAAAAACGAGTGGTTTTTATATGGAGTTAATATTATAACCAGCAGAGGAACTGATCATTAGATAAGCTTAGACTGTTTGAAATATGTTTTCAGCATATTTGAGGCATACAAATGAGTAACCAGAAGGGCTGAACTTGGTGAAATTCAATTCTGTGTTTTTAGCATCGCTGCTGTTGTTCTGCGCTGTAAGTAGATGAATTGAAATCACTTGTTGCTCTACAGAAACTGATGCAGCGGATCCAGAACCCGGAATATTCCACCACCATGGACGTGGCCCCCGTTATCCTGGCTGCTCACAGGAACAACTACGAGATCCTGACCATGCTTCTGAAGCAGGACATTTCACTGCCCAGACCTCACGCTGTGGGCTGCGAGTGTACTCTCTGCAACGCCAAGAACAAGAAAGACAGCCTGCGTCACTCCAGGCATCCAGCATCTCTTCTCATTATTAATCCTTATGTGCTTATGTGTTCTGTCCCACTGATTCAGGCAAACATTTCCCCTTTATACTAGTCCAATTATAAGATATTTGAACATTTTAGTATTTTTCCACTTGATGAAATATTTTAAATGGGTCGTTGTGACCAAAAAATAAGGTTGAGGTTCGAAACAACATGAATATGGTTTCAAAATAAATAATTCAATATAAGGGTTAAAAGATTGCAGTGGCTAAAATTATTTGCATTATGATGAGTTTAAAATGTTTTTGTCCGACCCACTGTTCCTTAGAGACTCATTTACTTCAGTAAGTAAGTTTTTCGTAGATCAAGTTACACGCTAATAAGTACTCAGCATTGTGAAACATCTGTAATGACTTAAAGAATTTAATTGATCAGTGAGGCTGAAAGTCTGTTATTTTTCTCTGTTTGTCTGCCACAGGTTTCGTCTGGACATCTATCGCTGCCTGGCGAGTCCGTCTCTCATCATGCTGACGGAGGAGGACCCTATTCTCAGGGCGTTCGAGCTCAGCTCTGACCTCAAGGAGCTCAGCCTGGTCGAGGTGGAGTTCAGGTACAGAGAGACAGAGTGTCAGATACGACAAGACAATTGATTTTAATCATCTTGATAAATCTCCTATGCACACGAGTCTCAGTACAAGGCTGTCCAGGTGTATACCAAATAATCAAATACTCATTATTTTCCATTAGCAGCATGTTTCAAAGTGTGTCTTAAACCACAGCAATTTGCCAACACTAACAGTTTTGTATGTAAACAATGATGCTTCGTACTTTACATCTGTTCATCGTTATGTTTGTAACGTTGTGGGGCGTCCATGAGCCAAGTTATCACTTCCAGATATCACTTAGGTTAAAAAGGGCTGGGTGTTGGCTCAGATGCCCTGATTCGACCTGCTTCACAAGCTAAACATTTGATTCAATCTGATGCGATTCGATTCCAATCCAATATTGAATCAGTTGGGCGCTCACGCTAGCCATGGTGAACACTCCGAGCTTTTCCTCTGTGTGTTCGCATAAACATTAACCAAGAGCGACATGTAAAGGGAAGGACTAGTAATTGCCTTTAATACTAAGATCCCGTCTATGAAATGAAAACTAGAAAGCTGTTCACCCAGAAAATGCATATTGACCTAAATGATCCATCCATAAATTTTACAGATTGATATCAAATTGGGGGAAATTTAAAAAACGATTAATTAATGAACCAATGTTTTTGCACACTCTTAATGCTAAAGCAGATGTTGTACTGCATGTTGATGAGAAGGAAAGATGCGAGTGCGAACAATAATCATAATTGTAGTGTTTTTCATGGGTCAGTACACAGTCCAGCAACAATAATCTGAGCTAATATACATACAATCATAATCTGGAGTACAGGCAAAAATTTAAAAATGGGAATCGTGGCTCAGAAATGAAAGGAGCTAAGACTTTGAATTGCTGACGATAAAGAGTTCGCAAAGATGCTCAGAAACAGCAGGTTGTAAATAGGCGAACTAATGACGAACTAACACACAACAGGTGAACACAATTGGATAACAAACTAATGATGGGTCCATGGGTGAAAGCAGGGTAAGAAAAAAAAAGACAGAACAAACACAGGAGCATGATATTTGTCACCATGGGAACCATGACAGAAAGAAGGGATCTATAAAGGACAGTGACAAAATGTCATTTCCTGACCAGACTCTCTCTTTTATCTCTCTTGAAGATAATAAGAGGAAACTTCAGTGTTTTTTAGAGAAAAAAAATGGCATTTAATAACATTCAACATGTGTCAAGCACAAGAGAGGGGGACAGACAGAGAGAGAAAATCAAATAATTGCCGCAGTTACATATGGAATTATTTATTATGATATCGCGTTCGCCGTTATACTTCATCACGTCGAGTAATTGATTATCCTCACGTCCAATGCTGAGACCAGATCAGAATCTCTACCCTGATAAAGAGCAGAAGAAATCAGAAGTTAGAGCTTCAGCCTTACTGATATATTGAGGTAATTCCAGGCCAGTTCCCATTAGCAATGATGGATAGCGGGTAGCTAAATTCTTTGGCCGTGAAAAGCGGCGTTTTTCATTTTAAACGAGCTGTCATACTTATTTTAGCCTGAACGCCAGAGAGTCTGCCGTCAGCTGGTGTCCACATGGCATAAATGAAATAAGGCCATTCTCAATTCACTGCACTGCTTAAACAAAACCCAACAGTTCAACATGCATGCTAGTTACAAATAGGTAACCAGCTAGACTTGACTAGTCAAACCAGCACTAAGCAGCATATCATAGAATGTAGGACATTTATCGTCCTTATGTTCGGGCCACAGGACTGATTATGAAGAACTAGCCAAGCAGTGCAAGATGTTTGCCAAGGACCTGTTAGCCCAGGCACGAAACTCACGGGAGCTTGAAGTCATCCTGAACCACACAAGCAACGAGGATCACATTGATAAGAGAGGACTACTGGAGGAACGCATGAACCTCAGCCGCCTCAAACTCGCCATCAAATACAACCAGAAAGAGGTAAGGAGGCCCCGGTGACTAGGCTAACAATGCTTATGCTAACTACTGCTTATGTCTAAACCTAGCTTACATTTATTGCTTACATTGTTGTACTTCACTTTGAGTTGTTCAGTCATTCACATGGTCATTGTTTAATTTAATCTTTAAAGGAGCTCTTAGGAATTTTTAGAGCCCTCTGCTGCCTGTGAGGGGAATTGCAGTTACAATAAAATTGGTACCTGAGTTCGTCTTGCATCCAGCTGACTGCATGTCCGGAGCTGACTTTCGATGGAAAGTGGGCAGATCTGAGTAGTGCTGTTCTGGCTAGGGGGTGGAGCTTATTTCCGGGCCAGAAATATGTAAACAGAAGCATGAAACGAGCATGATAATATTACACATTACATTTTTAGAGCGTTTCTGAAACTGTATGATTGCTACACATCTAGAAACATTTGAGATCAAACAGCACACCACAGTATATCATATCAATATTTCAAGTTTACGTTTATTAGTTCGACTGTTATTCAAACTCACTAATGTTTATCTCATGGTGGTTTTAAATAATAGTATTTTTATTAAATAGTAATAAAAATTACTATTAAATATTCGTAAAAAAATAAACATTTTAATAGTTTAAAAAAATTAAACAATTTAAAAAATAGTATTAAAAAATTTGTATTAAATAGGATTTTTATATACACACATATATATATACACACATATATATATATATATATATATATATATATATATATATATTTAAACATTACAAACCTTTAACTGCATTTTTTTACAGGATTACAGACCTACGCCACAGTACTACAAATCTTTCCAAAAGGAAATAATCTGTAAATCTTTTTATATATTTCAAATCATTACCTTTTGATTTGAGAGAAAAATGTATCATAAGAAACATATTCACTTCATATTTACTTTACACTCCAAAATTAAGTTTATGTTTGTTATTGTGATCAGATTTCACTGGTCACTGGTCTGTGTGTCTTAAAAAAAAGAACTATTATAGATTTATTATGACAGCAATGAGACATTTTATGGCTGAATATGATTCTGACACACTTTCTCGTTTTGTTTACCTCGGTTCAGTTTGTTGCGCAGTCTAACTGTCAGCAGTTCCTGAACACGGTGTGGTTTGGTGAGATGGCGAGTTACCGGCGTAAGCACACGGGGCTGAAGCTGCTGAGCGTGCTGAGCGTGGCTCTGCTTTGGCCTCTGCTCTCCGTGTGCTACCTGATCGGGCCTCGCTCCCGCGTCGGACACATCATCCACACGCCCTTCGTGAAGTTCATCATCCACAGCGCCTCTTACCTCACCTTCCTCCTCCTGCTTAACCTCTACTCGCTGGTCTACAACGAGGACAGGAAGAACACCATGGGCCCGGCTCTGGAGCTGATCGACTACCTGCTCATCCTCTGGATCATAGGTGGGTGCTGTATCTGGGTCATCGCGCTTAGTGTGGCTTACCTAAGATTTTCCAATATCGACCATGTCAGATTTTAACACTTTCATCGAAATATTTTCTTTATAAAGAACATTTTAAAATCTGCTTACCAAAGTGCTATACAAACATTTCCTTACGTGTATGCTTTTAATATGTAGAGGAATTTTGTGATGAAAAAAGCTTTGGAAAATTCTCCAAATTATTAGGAACATCCAGAAACTACTGATCTCCTGGGATTTTCACACACAACAGTCACACAGAATGGTGCAAAAAATTAAAAACATCCAATTCTGGGGACTGACAAGCCATCTCAGAAGATCAGTTCCTGATGGAAGGCAGCCAGACACACTGAGGAACCATGTTTAGTGATAAATAGCTGCTCCTGGAGAGCAAGACAACCCTCGGGGCGGGATATACTTTCTAGAGAGCATTTGATCGGACAAACATAAGACTACAGTAGTACAGGATAAATTTAATAACAATAAAGCATTTTCCTGAAAGTGATGAAGCCTAAAATTAAAACTCCTAGCGGTATTGCCAGATTGATGTTTATAACCCTAAGGGACAGGTGCAGAAAGGTTCCAGGGCACTTTAAATGGGCTTTTTATCAAGGAAAGAGTTAAACTATCTTGTGAAAACCATCTGACTATCCAAGATTTGTGCGTTTTAAATAAGAGAGGTAAATTTTAGATTTTTAGTTTTTCCGTACAGTGTAAGTCGGTATGTCGTGTCTGTAGTTTACTTTCAGGAGTATAGCCAGTGCTCTAAGTGTTCATTTAGACTAAAATAAACATATGTAATAGTTTACTTCCAAGGATAAATTTGTAAAGAGTGCACAATGACAAGGAGTAAAAACATCACAGTCTCGGGGAACTCAAATAGGGGAGAAGAAAAGATCCACTAGATGGAGGAAGATCATTGCGTTTGTGTATGTGTGTGTGTGTGTGTGTGTGTGTGTGTGTGTGTGTGTGTGTGTGTGTGTACAGAATGGGAGGTCTTAATGCTGTGAATGCAGCTCCACTGTGGCCTTAGTGTGTTTTATTTAGAGCTCACAGACAGAAGCTTGTATTATGTGGCATGGAAAGATAGAGAGAGAGAGAGAGAGAGAGAGAGAGTGTGTGTGTGTGTGTGTGTGTGTGTGTGTGTGTGTGTAATCCAGTAAATCTCATTTAGTTAAGCAGAGATGCCAGACT
>JAQQZU010000033.1:26896082-26909990 GCA_030068025.1 Parauchenoglanis punctatus
TTAATTGATCAAACACAGTCTTTATTTTTTTATTCAGAGATTTTCCATTTATTTACTCACACTAATATATATATATATCTTCACTTTGCTCACTACATAGGGTATAACATAATGAGATTATGCACCCTACCTAGTGCTCTACATAAACAGTGAAACACTGCTGTTGATTCAGCCATGAAAAATGCACCTTATGTCGTTTGTAGTATTTTTATTGTCAGACAAAGTTGACACGTAAATATCCTCTCTTTTATTTTGCTGAGATTTAAGTATTGGCACCCTTGGTTTAGGGTTTGGAAATATTACGCTATCAATCATGATGAATTATATAATATTTATCTTCTCTGATATTGCGGGTATGGCTATATATATTTTTCCAGGGATGATTAAATGCTCAGATTGGAAGCCGCTAATTTGAGTTTTGTAATGGATCTTTAAAATTGTAAAATGTAAATTGTAGAATTTAATTGTCTAAATCATTTCATTTTTAAAGACATCAAATTCTACTGTTTGGTTGGTATTTTCTTTGCAAAACCTATCTATCATGATGCGTACTGTGTATTGTAGAAATGTTTTCAAGTAAAGTGATATGATATGTTCCTCATATATCCCACTCTTATAGTCGCTCTGGGTCTTTAAGTCACTGTGTCGTGTTTGCTGTCTCTTCTCTTCAGGTTTATGGGGACGTGTTATGCGCTCTTCTGGTACATTTTCTCTCTTGCCCACGTGGCGTTGTTCGTGACCAGGATCAGCTACACAGAGGAACTGCGCTCGTTCGTAGGCGCCCTCATCGTTGGCACGTACAACATCGTCGTCGTGATCGTTCTCACCAAGCTTCTAGTGGCCATGCTGCATAAGAGCTTCAGACAGATTGCTGTGAGTGAACTTTTGAGGTTTACATATACACTAGCAATCAACAAAAGGACAGGTGATCAGTCTTTGCCATGGTTTCAGCTACAGCAACAAGCAACAGGAACTGAGATTTTCTCAATTCTATGTAAAGTAGGTGTCACATGGTGAAGTGACAAATCCAAACGATTGGCTTGGGTGATTTCTAATACTAATCCTGTTTCATGTGTGGTCCAACTTTTCTTCAGTTCCCCGCTCACAACCTACGTTCTTTGTGCAATTATTTCTGTTTGATCAAAAATGGAAGAAAAACATGTACCTGTAGTTTTATTTTCCCCTGTCATATAAAACCTCCAATTAAATGCTTATAGGGACCTTGAGGAGGAAAAGGAATTAGCCGTTGATCGCTGGTGCCTCTGATGAGTATACATAGTTAGTACAGTTAGCTTGCTTTGCTAATGTAGCTAGTGAAGCTAGTATGAAGCCAAGCATTTGGCATGCAACACAAACAGTTTGGACGCTAAATAGTTCACTCGTTAATTTGTATTTAATTAAGAACAAATGCAAATACAAATTTCATAGAAAATACTACTGAGGCTAGAAAATGTAAGTAACTCTAACCGGGCCACATGTGCACTCTGATCTGATGTTTTTCCCACCATTGTTTTGACTACAGAACCATGAGGATAAAGAATGGAAATTTGCACGGGCCAAGCTCTGGCTCAGCTACTTTGATGATAAATGCACGCTGCCTCCGCCGTTTAACATCCTTCCCTCCCCAAAGACACTGTGCTACTTAGTGACGAGCCTGAGCAAGTGGATCTGTTCCCATACATCCACTGGAAAGATGAAGAGACAGAACAGCCTCAAGGTTAGTCAATGCTGGACCAACAGGAGAAAACAATTCTGGAAAACTTTAAGTGACTAGATGTGCTGTCAATACATGTTCAAGGGGCTTCATTATTTCTACTGAGTGAAATTTATTTTCAATATTATGCCACAGTGACACCCCTGGTCGATAGGGAGGGGTGTGAGTACACAGGAGGTAGAGGATGGAGAGAGTGGGGTTTTTTTTGTTTTCTGTTTATTAAACAGCACTTTCCTATGCTATATCTTTCGGTACTCAAGTGTACCCCAAAAGTAAATAAATAAACACAAAACTAAAATCTCAGCATTTAATTTCATCTATCATCCAGTTCAGGGCAGCTAAAATCAACTCTGCTACTCTCTGGCATCTGTCAGCCTCCTGAAGAGGAAAGGGGCAAATAAACTCGCTGCTGTAGACCACACACAGGTGTAGACACTCATTCATTACCTGCTCATTCTCTGCAACTCACCTTTACATTCACAGTCAGTGCTTGACCATGGCAAGTCCAGTCAACTTTACTTAATACCAATGTTTCAGTCAAGTCACAGTTGCAAGACAAATCTTAAACAAACAGCTTTCAAGCCTAAGTGAAGCCTTGAATAAATAGCTCTCACATTGAGTCTAATGGTGTGTTCAACTACAATCAGACTAACACTGAAAAATTTCCAGAAAAAACTGAGTCAATTTCAAATTCCTCCACAAGCTGTAGAGGTGTCTTCGAACCCTGAGTTCAGCACATGACAACTGTAAACAGAAATTCAATTGTCTACTTTTAAATATTATAGAAGAATTTGTTTGAAATCAATCAACATACAGACACATTAGTTGGTTAAATCCGTAACAACGACCATATAGTTCATGTTTTTAAAAGATAAATCTTTTGTTTTTAAAAAGATTAGCTGGTTAGCTTGTTGGTAAAATAAAATGACAATCCTTCATGGAGACATCCATGTTTTTGTGTCCTTGTAGCTCAAATGGTGCAATTCTGTTACAAGTGTGTAGTCTTTTCACCCACATCGGAGCACCACAGCATTCAAAATCAAGTTAAAATCTTAGTTCATATAAGAAAGAATATAAGTCATGGCTACTGTAACTTGAGAAAGATTTAAGTGTTTGGATTTGGTATGCTTCTTTCATATTTATGGGAATAATTTACGCGGCCCTCTTTTTGTTTGTGTTTCCAGTATTCCAAATTGAAGGCTGAGAGATAAAAGGCCAAGGAATTTGCCTCGGTTGTCAAAAAAATAACTTGCAAAGCAAGGAGATTGAACTGGATCCCTCTTTTGGGCATTATCATCATCATCCCATGGTGCTGAAGGTTCTTTCTGATTTGATAATTTGGTTCAGGTTTTCAGGCCAGATGAAAACAGGGCAGACACGTGGTCAGTGAGAAATGGCCTGCTAGGTGGAGACAGACATCTGGCGCTGCTTCTCCCTGATGTAACAGGACTACTTTTATTAACTTAGAGTGAATGAAAGCAGGTGCAGCTTTCCGATCACAGCTCCAGGTTTCTGGGTTTGATCCTCGAGTTATTCTTTGTGTGGAGTTTCACATGTTCTCCCTGTGTTCTTGTGGGCTTCCTCCATGTTCTATGTTGTCCTTCTACCTACCAAAAAACAAGCCGGTAGGTGGATTAAATCGCCCCTAGGTTTGAATGAGTGTTATCGTTATTTAGCAGGACTATTTGTCCTTTTTGAATGAACATTATATGACTTATTGCCTTTTTGTATTCGTTTATCATGAGGAGACACCCACTGTGATTTTCAAAAATGTTATTCCTCCAAAGCTCTGAGGAAAAATTAAATAAATAGCTCGCCTCTCCACCCGTCTGCTTCTTCCTGGCTTCCTCACATCTACAGATCTTCACCAACTTTTCCATTTAAGCCGGTGTTACTGTGCATGTGATTTGATCATGTGGTTCTGTTTTTCAGGAGTGGAGGAACCTGAAGCAGAAAAGAGATGAGAACTACCAGAAGATTATGTGCTGCCTGGTGCATCGTTACCTGACGTCCACGCGGCAGAAGATGCAGAGCACGGACCAGGCCACGGTGGAGAACCTCAACGACCTGCGACAGGACCTGTCCAAGTTCCGCAATGAGATGAGAGACCTGCTCGGCTTTCGCACCTCTAAGTACGCCATGTTCTACCCCAGAAGCTAAAGCCATGACACAAAATCGCTGTATAGCATGCCTGGAAGCTTTTCTTCTTCTACTTTTTCTGCAGGGACGCGGTACAGTCCTGAGACTGGAATTCTCTTATAATATATTTATTCTACACAAAGCCTTCAGATTCAGAACTTGTCTAAGATTGCTGATAATCACACTTGTTTTCTAAAAAGTGTCTTTCTTTGGAGAAAAGTATCTAAATAAAGGTTGGTTTTTTTTGGAAAATGATGCTTTTTATTTTTATTTTGTTCGGCTTTTCTTTAGAAAACCGTAATATTTAATAAGCGTTGCACTCCAGGGATTAGACAGAAATCCCAAATTTCCGGATCTTTCCAGATAGCAGGTTGACGTGCTTCGTGCTGTAATATGATGCATATTCAGGCTTTGAGACACAGGTGAAATATTAGACGTCCCAGTGAGAGAGTGGATTACAGTCCAACTATCGCTACGACAACCAAACAGTTTATTTCCAAACCCTCAGGAACGTCTCGGTGTTCATTTTACGATCTATACAGTAATGCCAGTACTGCTAAACCTGAACTGTAAACATTATGTTGAAGCACAAAAGCTTTCTGAACTTCTTTGTTACTTTAGGATACTTCTTTACAACTCAGACCAAATTCTATAAAATCAGCAAGGGTAACCAACGATTAGGAAATGTTATTCATAGTTAATCTCTGAGAATAATGATATTTTATCTATATTCACCAGGCAGAAGACTTTTTAAAGGGCTTTCAATTCACAACCTTTTATACTAAAGTGCTACTGGAATACTGAGTGATATTTCATTCAGGTTCTGGCCTACTGTGAAGCTGTTTCAATGTCTAGATTGATATAATAATTTAGAAGCCAGACTGGATGTTAGACTGGATCACACCAAAAACAAGCTTCAACCTGGATTAAATCATAGACTATCCATTTATTTATAGCATTTAGGAGTATTTATTGATTTAGAGCACCTTGCTGTTAAATTCTTGATTCTGATTGGTCACAAGGTGTTGAATTTGCAGTAGTAGTTCAGGCTGAAAGGTTTATGTTTCTGTGCTCATCGTATTACGTTAGTTTTAGTAGTAACACTATTTGGCAAAGGCTTGTGTATATAATGGATGCGCCGCAATCTTCGAACCATATAACCAGATTAAAAACATGTAATTTAGTGAGGAAATACGTATAATCATTGATTATGGTGAAAATTTCTGAGAAGATCCTGATCTAACATTTATGGAGGAGTCTCCAGTGTCTGCGTTTTGTAAATGTCGCAGGTAAGAGTTCGTGTCCATACGGAGTTTTTTTTTTCTGGCAGAAAAGTGCTGACAGGGTGCTGGGGTGTGTGGTTCATCTAGCATATTTTTCTTTCCCAGAAGAAGCGCTGACTTCATCCGAGTGCTAAAAAATGCCGGTTTTGTTTCAATGACAACAATGTCATGATAACATATCAACACTACCCGCCTTATGTTCTTTTGGCTGAAAAGGAGCAACAGTTTGATTAGATGCCTGAACAGAAGCGACAGTAACAACTCCCGCGACTTTCTGAAAAGGCCCTGGCTGCAGCGCGTTTTCTCTAGGTTGCTGCATGTGGCTGCATGCGCTCTCTCCTGACTGGGAACAACTGAAAAAAGTCAGAAAAAACACCATGTTGACACTCGGCCTAAAGCTGTAACTAATTTTTCCATCCTTTCAAGACTTTGCGGTTCCTCAAACCAAGCTGAATATTTTGTCTTACTTACTTATAGCTGCTGGAACACAACTGAGAACAGGAACTACATTTTCTGTGAACATTCCAGAATGTTAATAGTAATTATCAAAGAGCAAATCCTACAACATCAATTAATAAATAAATGGCAAATGTAATAGGAATAAAAACCCCTTGTGGTGCACTATTATAGGAAATTAATCAACTTTATGGTGGAAACACTAAATTATTCATTTAATTAATAGATTTGTATACCTAATTGGCTGGCAGCAAAAAAAGAAATTCTAGGGAAAAAAAAGAGAGCTAGGAAATGTCAACGTCAAACATCTCATGAACAATTTGTATACATTTGTACAACTGACAAGCATGTGATTAGCCCCTAATGCTAATCTTAACCTTTAAAATTTCAACTTAGGAAATTCAGTTGTGGGACTTGTTAAAATTTGAGACCATGTTGAAAAATGTACAAATATATGAAATTCGAAACCAAAACATATCATGAATTTTTATTTTATATCGTCACAAAACAATCATTTATAAATTAACATTCACTATCAGGAATCAGTTCCATATGAAAATATTTTATAATGAGAATTTCAGTATGCACTTAAGAGTAAAACGTCTCGGCTCGACCCCTTCACACGCTACGGGCTGTTTTCTCTTCGCTTTCAGAATGAATCAAACGTTTCATCATGATTTCAAAATGTCGCTAGTAAATTATTGCACTTTAGTCACCACATAAGATGCACCTCGGATTTTGTACATTCATCCGTGTTGAACGAAGGAAATCAAAATTACATAGTAAACAAATACATTGTGTGGCTGGAAAATGCAACACTAACACCATGGATTTTCTCCACACCTCTGATATCTACAGAAAACCTTTTTTTCCTGTCTTATAGTCTAGACTGTACAGAAAAATGTAGTGATAAACTTGCGTAACGTGCATGTTATGGTGAAGAAGATGAAGGTCTGAGTTACGTGCCGCAGAAACCACAGTGGAAGAATGTTGGCTTGCGTCAAATTAATAAATCTGCAGATTCCTTGGATGTGGATATTTTAGCCATGACGCTGAACTGCCCAGGATTTCAGTACGCCGGAAATCTTAATCACAAAACAGATTGTTTTCCTTTTTGTCACTTATCCAGAGCTTTCCAGAACAAAACTCTAAGCATAGCACTATATTTGAACAGCTGAGTATTCTGTAATTACAAGTAATTTCTGGTACATATTTCGCATCTGTATTATTATGAAACCTATGCATAATTTGTAATTAGTTAACTATGATTTAAGCGTTCCTGTTTATTTTATGTCTTTATCATTTCTACTTGTATTAGTAAGCGTGTTGTTATTTAACAAAGAAAAACTGTTAATATGAAGTTAGCACATATTTGCACATATAGCACTATCGACAGCAGGAAAGTCTTCAAGACAGACGACACTGCACTTTCTGGCTTCTCTGTAACAGGACAAGATGTGTTTTTTGTTTGTTTGTTTGTTTATTTGTTTTGTTTATTACGGTTTATCGCTGCTGTGATGTAAGTGATGACTTGCTATGTGCACATAAGGAGAATAATCAGCAGCAGAGTGATGTGATACTTTTATCAGACCAGCACGTCTCACGTGTTTTATTCGTTACGGACTACGAATCCTGATTGAGAATACAAACAAACAAAAAAAAAAACCTTAGGTGTTCGACAGTCCTGTACATGTTCTAGTAGAACTCTTTAAGGAAACAGAACCCTTGAATGGTTCAGAGTGTAGAAATGTTCTTGTTACTGTGTACTTGAATATCCAACATGCAACAAATATACCGGAAATTACTTGTAAAATTCGTACAGATTGACCAAGATACTGTACATAATAAAAAAAAAACCTGCAATTAAATGTGCTACTGATTTCAGGGCAGTAAGGGACAAAGCTCCAACGTTACAACTTTTACAGGTTTTCAGTTCTAGTCCCATTCTTGGAGTTTTTCTTAATCACACTTTAACACTTAGATGGAAATTAACATCTCGGTTCGAAGGAAGGAGATTCCGTCTCGCCTTCAGCGCTGGCACTGGAGGCCGGCTGTCGTTATTTCTGATTTCCTTCCTTATAATATACACTTCTTTTTGTTACAACTTCTCCATGATCTCCTCCCACAGATTGCAATTTGGTCCTGATAAAAAAAAAAAAAAAAAAAGCCTAATGGAGGAAATCGCTCGAGGTTTTTGACCACACAAATTAAGAGTGAGATCAGCACCGCTTGTTCTTCAGCACGTTAAACGCTCGCTGGTTCTTGGTCTTGAAAGCCATGACGAAGTGGTGTGGAGCGATCAGGCCGCGGCCCTCCTCGTCCGTCTGGCCCATGAAGATGTAGTTCAAGCCTAGTGACAGCACACAGAGAGAGCCTGAATGCAGTGGCGTTACGGCAGAGACATTCAGGAAGGGCGTTATCAGTATCTCGCGTCACTGCCGTTCCATATGCTTATACACTACCATATAAGCATATGAGGTGCACACTTTCTTCATCTCATGGTTTTTCTGACAGTGAGTTTTGCCGCTTACCTTACGCTGTCATCAAGCTTTATTTATTCAGCTCGATGCTGAAGTAGTCTGAAGGCAAACTCAGAGTCATATCATATATTTAGGATTCATTAACCTGCTGGCTGCGACACAGTCTATCTTAATCAGCTCACAACTTACTTTGGTTTTATTTAATCCATGTAAAGGCTGTGGCTATTCATTCATTCACTCAGCATTACACAGTGACTGGGAAAATAAATTAAATCGAAAGCTCTAAATGTGCAGAGTAACAAGCCTCTATAAACAGCATGGTTTTATAACTGTGTCATTGTGGCTGTCTGAGAGACGGAGTGTTAGAGAGCGTAATAGAGTGTAATTGGTGGAATTGTGCACCCACAGGCGCTTGGCACAGCTGAGACTCACCTCTTTTGACAGAAGGACATTTCTTGCAAAGGATAACGATTTTAGTGCTCATGGTTTTTCCAGCCTGCTGGATGGAGAGACTTCCTTCTTTATAGATGTTGATGATGGAGACTGTAGTGTGCATGCTTCCGCCACGTGGCACCGCTGTGATAATCGTCCCTGTGATGGCTGAGGTTGTTGTAAAAAAATGATGATCATTAGACAAACCTGCATATAGGCAAATTGATTTGAATAAATTGACTTTGATTATATATAGCATATTTTTCAAATCTCACACAAAACTAATTTTCCAGAAAATTCCATAAAAAATGAGCGCGGAAAACGAAAAAAAAAAAAAAAAAAAGATGACCAACCCATCACAAAGCACCCTTTAAAGTGTGCTAAATCGTCCAGTAAAGCAGCGCAGTCGTTGCAGAGTGTGGGTGCCATTACTTTTGCTATTCATCTTATTTGTCTTCATTTATGAATTAGTTTTTGCTTTGCTTTCTTTCAAATCATTAATATAAAATGTTTATTAAATAAGTGTGTGTAATTGAAATCAGTAAGTGATTTAATCTCGACGGTGTAATTCGTATGTAAACTCACAGTAACGTATCGACGTCTACAGTATATGAATTAGAGTTAATCAGTTGAAATTCACAGTAGTGAATCTCCATATGCATAAATTTACACAAACTCAGGAGGATAGACGTTTTTAAAAATTTCACGAATACCACGCTTCTTGTGTAACTGCTCCTGTGAACGATTTACGAATAAATTAGTTTGTATCAAGTTTGAAAAAAATGTGACCCAGTGAGTGTGTAATGTGGTAATTTAGGTAAACGATTTGCATAATGTGAAAATGACAGCTATAAGCTTTCCTTTCTTGTTAGGTACTACATTACAAAGCTAAAGCAACAGACATCTTGTCTGATTGACTTCATCTGAGGTAAAAAGGAAAACTGTTGGGTATTTTTATCAACTTGAATCCCAACAGCCAAGCAGTGAGAGAACTGAACCGTTGGTCCTTGTGTAACACTTTGTAAAATGGGGTGATGTAACAGACTTGGCGTGATTTGAGAGAGAATTTCCGCCACATTAGTCCAGGCCTCCGAGCGACCGGGCCACTTTTCCGTATGCAAATCCAAGCAAACTCGGCAGGAAAAACGTAACGAACTTATCGGCAACGGCTTCGTAAACATCTCCCAGATAGAACCGTTTTATAGGGAGGCCACGCTGAATCAACAACTCCATTTACACCCAGTTTGCTTTCGGTCTGCTGCAGCCGGCTGGCACTGAGAGACCTGTGTTTTTCACACACACTTTACTGTGCAGAAGGAGAAAAAAAAACCCTGAACGATGCTTTTCAGGCTCTGAAACAAACCACCAGGCCCAAGATAGTGCGTATGCATAAAAACACACACTTGTTAGGTGGCAGCGATTCTGGGAAACATAATTTTTCTTCTTCATCTTTTTTTTTCCAGGGCTTCCTGAAACCTCCGTGAGTGTTTGTGAATTAAATCTGCTCTCTTACCGAAGTTGCTGGAGCAATAATGGCTCTCAGGACTTCCTTTTCGCTTGCATTTCTGTTGACAGAGTGCTGCTGAATGCTTCAAAGCTGGAAGAGCAGAGCAGAGAAAATAAAACTTGAATGAATAACAGCAGCCCAAGTACTGAGCCTTGGGGAACACCATGAGAGATATAAGACAAACTCTTTAAGTTCTACTAAAGTTCTAAACTTGTTAAACCAACTACTGTGTGAAGGTGAGAAGGTAGAGTACTATTTCAGTAAACAATCTCAGCCATAGTTTGGTGAAGAAAAAGCACAATTAATCAGAATATCGTGGGAAAAAAAAAAAAAAGGTATTTAAGAAAAAAATGTCAGTGAGTCATTTGGGAGCTGAAAGAGTCATATTAGTAGTGAGTCAAGCAAAATGAATTGACTCAATAAAATGAGTCAGCATTCTAATTACTAATAAATTCAATCTGTGTCTTTTGTCGCATCAAATCATGCTAAGTTGGTATTGCAGCACACACACACTTGCATTTCTGTTATTTGTTTTAATGTGTGCAATCAATGTTAAATGAAGAAATGCAGAAGAAATGCAGGACCCCGGTGCTAGCATTATAAGACACGTACGTATGAGTCTGGTGGTGGTGGGCTGAGTGGTTGTGGTTGGGGCGATGGTTGTTATTGGGATCTTCTTGTTCCTGAAACTGTAGTGGCCGATAAAGCCGTCCGCTGTTAAACTGAGGTCTGAGAGGAACTGGATGAGAAGCTGATTACCCTCAGAGAACACTGGCCTGGAACACACACACACACACACACAGACATATACACACACTAACAAAAAATCACTTATATAATACAACAATGAAAACTCCTCTGCAGACTTTTACAAGGTGCGTTTTTGTTAGTTTTAGTATTTAGCATTGGGTTTTATTAGAAATGTGTGAGTGTGTCTCTTACGCTGGTGGGCTGTCTCCACAGTATTTCCCAATCCTGTTAGCATCGTTGATTTCCCCTCCATTAAAGATGGCGACGTAGTCGTAGCGGCAGTAGTTGTCTCTTTCGATATCGAACTTCTCGAATTTCACTTCTATTATCTAAAAATGTGAAACAGAAATGATGACAACCGCTCAGTGAACGAGCATCCAAGGAATTCCTTACTTGCTGTAGTTTCTGGGCTATAGGACATGCTTTTGCCCTGTAGCAAGTAACACATTGTATGTAGTTGTAAAATCCTATAGCTGCATTAGCATTAACTAGCATCATCATAAATCCTGATTGAACAAAGAAAACATTCTTATAAAGAGACTTCTGCATGATCTTCCACAGTTCCACAGTCATTTCCTAATGACATTTCAGACAGTGGAAACTGTGAGCTGGAAGTGATTTGTTTTTTTATATCCTTCCTCTGCTTTGTGAACATTAATTAGCTTCCTTTTCAGATCCTCAGGCAACTGCTTAGAGAAGCTCATGGTTGCGGAATGTTAGCATAAATATGCCAAGGGTTGGACAAAAATGTCCAAACATTACCTGGTTTTTTGGTGCGACTATGTGCCATGAGCACGTGACTCCTGCTGGATAGTCTTTTTCTGGCCAGTTGGGGGTCTTAAAGGTTCCTGATGGCTTCACCAATCGTCCTCCGCAATACTGATCTCCTGAAAAACGAATGACATCAGATTCTGTGACTTTAACCAGCACAGCAGGATTAAGCCCGAGATTAGTATCTCCTAATTAAAAGGGCTGGTGTTTATAATTCTCAGCCTGTGATTTGCAGACTATAATAAGCACTCCATGCTGCAATGACTGACTGTAGGACATGAAAGTATACGCATGGTGAGCCTCTGCACTGAGCTACTGAGAGGCTGTTGAAAAGGCGACCACATGCAGGAGATGTCATTAAAGATGAGAGGGGCATGAAGCCTGCAACCGCACATGATGCAAGAGCTCTCTCATCTTAAGACTTCGTTTTACAGATCCTCGTCTGGCCAGAAATAGGCCGCGACATTGATTTACGAGACCACAACTCCTCCCGGAGAGCAGAAAGACTTTTATTTTAACATCAGCAGCATCCAAAACTCTGACTACATCAAATAATAATACTATTTTGTTTACCAAATTATATTCTCCGAGGAGCTTTCATCATTCATCAGTGCAGTAAGAACGATAACACTGGTAACATCATACGTATTACCGTTGCAATTGAATATTCATTACATCATAACAACAAAGACAAATGTATTAATGGTGATTTGTAAAGTTCAGAAGTATTTCGAGTGTTAAAGTTTGCAGAACCTGCTTGAAGGAATTTATTTTAAACAGGACGGCTAGAGGTTTGGACCTTGGCATGCAGACAGGGGTTTATGATAACAAACAGGTGCTTGGAGTACAAAAAAAATAGCTTTTGGTCTGTTTTAGCTTAGCTGTAGATTCTAGAAAGGTTTGCATGCACAATTTGTTATTAAGTACTGTACACAACATCATTTTTCTTAAAAAAAGAATGCTCATCTGGCACAGGTTCGTTCCACATTCTTATGTAAATAGGCTATAATATACAAATTAATGGACAGCTCAGTTCTACAATTGATCATAACCAGATAAATTAAATGATTTATTAATGCTATGATCTCTACTTCAATATGAAGTCAGTTCACAATTTTCTAAAAATATGCAAGGAACATAAAAGAAAAAAAAATGCTCTGTAAGATATAGTTATACTGCATGTCTTCCATTTTGATGCTATTAAAACCCTACTTAACAATAGTATACCAAATAAATGTTTTATTCAGTTTAGTCTATGTACTACTTTAACATGAAATCAATGATTTCATTTTTAAGATATTAAAGGAAATGTCAGAAAAAGCTCTAAGATATGGGCACAATTCCTATTTTTTGGACACAGCTTGTTTGATGCGCTGATAACCAAAATATTTCACTATATTCACAAATGTAGTGTGAACAACGCTGGACATTTGGATTGGTGACATTTACAGGTTACCTATTGCAAGATATGGGGGGTATTATTATTATTATTATTATTATTATTATTATTATTATTATTATTATCAGGATGTTACTCTCAAGCATCAAGCTCTGAAAATGAGAAATACAAAAGTTTAACAAACACTAAGAAGTAAAAAAAAAAATAAAAAAAAAAATTAAGGTAGGGGGTTAAGTAGTTGCACTGAAAAGAACAGAAATCTAAGTAAAAATTTAAGTAAAAGTACATTTTTTTAACTCCACCCCGAACGCCATTTCCCAGAATACACCATGGCCTACAAACATGGCCGCCATGACCTACAATCCCCAGCACTGCACTCCAGCAACACGTTCGCTCTCACCTAAGTACCAATCCTGCACACCTGTTGTCAATCACACTCACACTATAAAAACAGACTCCGAACTCTTCCACCTTGTAAAGTAAAACTCAGTGTACACTTAGCTGAACTCACCAAGCCTGTGATCCTGTGTTTTGATATTCTACTTTTAATCTTGGTTCTTATCCTGGTTTTGAGATTTTGGCCATAAAATCCAGAATTTCACCTGTTCCTCTTTATGATTCTTGTCTTTATGTTTTCGATATGTTCGCCAGTCTTTCCTTTAAAGTTCCTAACTTGCATTTGCATCTTTTCTGATACAGTACTGGACTCTAAACACCTGACCTGGCATTATTAAAACAATTTCCTATTAATAATGCACCAATCAGGTGCATTACAGATATAACAGAAGGTTAAAAAAAATGCAAAAATCTACAGGGAAAAAAAAAAAACTAATATATATATAACTAGTATATATATATATATACACTACCAGTCAAAAGGTTGGACACACCTTCTAATTCATATTTTTATGACTTTAAAAGAGACTGGATAATGATGGACTGTTGTTTCTCTTTACTTAGTTGAGCGGTTGTTGACA
>JAQQZU010000033.1:26923236-26937609 GCA_030068025.1 Parauchenoglanis punctatus
CCCAAGATGCTGGGATTGGCTCCAGCTTCCCCGCGACCCAGACGGATAAAGCGCTATAGAGGATGGATGGATGGATGATATGTAAAACAATCCATCACTGTGGGTTGTTAGGGTTTTTATATAAAAATTTATATGTAAAGCACTGAGAATTTGTCAAAATGTTTACATTAACAAGAATGATGATGATGATGATGATTGTAGTGTTGTTGTAATAATGATATCAATCTATTATGCCGTCTGTATTACATACTTATATTATCCCTAGGGTTCCTCAAATTCACGTTGCCATAGCAATAATGAACAGGCCAGTGAAGTCATTAAGATTATGTCCAAATATTTAATGTTATGTCCTTTAGCGTGTGCTCACTACCAAAACGTAGCGTCTTTATATCTGATTCCTTGAAAGTTTTCATCAAAATAATCACCCATAGTTTTTCCTTTTGCAAGATAGATTACATGGTATTGTCTAAATGATGCTATATAGCCAAAGATTTGTGGACACCTGACCATCATAGCCATTTGTCCTTGTTCAACATTTCTTTCCAGATTTAGTCCACAGCTGCTGTAATATTGCGCTCCACTCTTCTGTTTGGCTTTCCACTAGATGTTGGAGCGTGGCTGTGAGGATTTGTGTTCATTCAGCTACAAGAGCGTTAGTGAGGTCAGGTGCTGATGTTGGGTGAGGAGGTGTGGGGTGCAGTCAGCGTAACACACCATGTCTTCATGGAGCTGCTTTGTGCATGGGGCATTGTCATGCTGGAACAGGTTTGGGCCTCTTAGTTCCAGTGAAGGGAAACTGTAATGCTACAGCATACCAAGTCATTATGTACAATTGTTTGCTTCCATTTTTGACAACAGTTTGGGAAGAAACACATATAGGTGTGATGACCAGGTGTCCATATACTTTTGGTGCATGAAGTAAAAATAAACAGCATGTCTATATGAGAGAAGTGATTTGATCTGTTTAGTGTGTCAGTGACCCAGTCTGTCTCCTCACAGCTTTTGATAAGTAAATGTCTTATTTAAGTATTGATTTAAAGCTTCTGTGGGTAAAAATTGCACAATGCAGGTTTGTTAGACACAGGCACATAAAGGCAGAAATACACACAGCATGTAACTTCCTTCTTTTAGCACCATCTAGTGTTTAATTACTGTTAAATCACAGCGCTGTTCAACTCTCCATTCTGATTGGTCAGAAGATATTGATTCGTTTTCTATTACAGCAGCTCTGAGAGTAGTTCTGGTTGAGCTGATAGGCTATATTTGTTCATTAAACATTCATGTGAAAGAGTACTTTAGTTAAAAACGTGGAAAACAACAGCTGTGAAAATTATGATAAAACATATATAGGCTACACAAACAACAAGGGGAAGAATGTGTATTAAATAAGGATACATTAAAGTGTTTGATTTATGTATAAACAATTAAACCAACAAACAACACCAATAAAATAATAATTTCGAAATAGTCCTCAGTTTAACACTACGCTTTACAGATAATATAAGATTATGTTATATAGCGAAAGAACACCAAAAGCGAGGAATTTCGTCCTTTCAGAGGAAAATAAGTTTTTCTTTTTTGTTGGTGAAAACCGCAGGCATGGCAACCTTGTATAAATCCACTTCCGGTCCATTCCGTTGTTTTTGCGACCGTCAGAGGGCCTGCTGCATAAACCAAGCTTGTTTTAGTAGTCCAAATATGTGCCTGATCTAAATAAAGAACGTTTTAATATCATTAACAATTTAAAAAAAAAATCATTGAGCTGCATTTCGTAAAAATGTTTCAAAGTAATAGTTATTTAACAGGGATACGTTAAAAAGCGCCTTGTTTTTTGTTTTTGAGCGTAAATAATTGTCAATATTTACAGCCCTCTATAGTAAGGACCCCGCAAACCAGGGAGCACATTTCAAATTTCAAAACAATGCTGATGTTGTGTCAGTAGGGCGATGGTCATGGTTTATATAAACCTGTTGATTTTTTTCATATTATAAAGATATAATTTAGCTCTGTTATGCATGGTTAGATAGATTAAAGTAATGTTGGTTATTACATTATTTGCCTTGTTAGGTTGCCTGCGTGGACGCACTGCGGGGTAGACTGATCATTATTTAAAATTACTTTAAAGTGACAATCTGTGAGAGAGAGTCACAGAAAATGGAGGCCGAAGAGAAATCAGCAGGTGTTTCTGCTTGTACGAGTGTTGAAGTGCCGAAGCCGCCCTCCATTGAGGACTTCATGGTGCTGAAGCCAATCAGTCGCGGCGCCTTCGGGAAAGTCTTTCTGGCCAGGAAGAAGAACAACTCCAAGCTCTATGCTGTGAAGGTACACCAGAAAACTGTGCACATCCAGCTGCCTCTTATCCAGCTGTTACAGTGGGGTTTAGGAGGTGCATGGGTCCCAGCAATTAACATTAATGTCGTGGAAATGTAAAGAAAGATGGAATAGGCATTTTTAAAAATGCGTTACGTGAACAAATAACAAAGAAAGTATGAAAAACACGAGTTTATCAAATGTATTAAGTGGCTGAGAAAACCCGTTCGGACCGCTGAGTTAGGGTTAGGAACTCTCTTTGTGTTTAGATGGGCCTCCTGTCAGTCATTTTAGGGGTGGGCAGTTCGAGTCACTTTAGTGAACCGATTCTTTTGAACAGTTCTGGAACCTGAACCGAGTTTTTTCAGGTTTTGACTCTTTTACACATCCAGTGCACATATATATATATATATATATATAGTGTGTGTGTGTGTGTGTGTCTCAAAACTCAAAAGCAAATGGTGTTATTGTTGGAAAAAATAAATCACTATTTAATATCACATTTTAATCAGGTCACATAAACTAGTACCACACATTTAATTGCCTCCTTCAGCCTGAACCCTCGAACTCGAGCCTTCCGTACTTTTATTTTTATATACTTTTATTGCTTTTATTGCTAATGACCATTTTCAGTTCCATAATAAGAACTTTGCTGCATTAACTGATCCTGTTAGTTATATCATGTGCACATAGTTATTAATTTAACTTATTTCCCAACTTTTACTAAAACAGCATTTAATAAAAAAAATATTTCTTCCCCAGATTTCGAGCAAAGTTCAAACATAGGACACTAAATTGAATCCCATCGTAACAGATTCTGTCATATCATCAAATATTGAATTAAAATCATATCAGATCATCCGGAAGCCTGAGGTTTACACTCCTAAAACATACACGAGCGTGTAAATCCTGTAAAATGTCAACAAAACATTTTACACAATTGAAATTGATAATGCAGATTTATTAAGTAGCAATATGGCACTCTTATTTAATTACAACTTTCATTTAAGGCTTATTCTTGATTTCGCATTAGTGACATCCATTTTTACTGTCATTATTATTATCACTATAAAACCCTGGTGCGATTTTAACTAACCTGACATCAGCTTTTGCACATTAACGACCTGTGTTTCAACTGGACACGAATGAGCGCATGCGTTTAAAGTTGTCATTTGTTTGGGGTACAGGGCTCCTGTAGGACAGTGACCACTTTACTACAGTGATGTACAGATCTGGAAAATCTGTAAAGGTGCACATCTGCAGACTGTCAAAACTAAATCTATTTTATACAGAGACCATTTTATTTCTAAGTTAATAAAATACTAGTGACTAGTTCTCCTAACATCTGTTACAGGGTTAGTTATGCGAGTGAACTGTCTGGTTTTATAAACAGTGGCGTGTGATGATAGCCACAGCACTCAGAAACCTGTGTCCTGATTATTCTGTGTGATTAATCCGTCGGCAGGTGGTGAAGAAAGCGGAGATGGTGGATAAGAACATGAGCGATCAGATGCGGGCGGAGAGAGACGCTCTGGCCCTCAGCAAAAGCCCCTTCATCGTGCACCTGTATTACTCCCTGCAGACGGCCAGCAAGGTTTATTTGGTACGGAAAAGCACGGGGACGGGCATTTCGAGGAAACTGATTATTCAAATGATTCCGTTTTCAAATGTCTGTTTCGTGCACTAGGAGATTGAGTGCACCGAGTGACACTTTAAACTCGCTACGTCTATTATTTGCTTTAACATCACATCACATTCCACTTTTAAAGGCGCAGTCAGCAATTCTGAAGAAAGATCGTTGATATTTAACCTCAACATAAATACACGCCTCCCTTCAGAAGCTCCACCCCCTTAGTTTATGGCTGTGTTGCCAAGGCAACAACACCCCCATCTCCCCCTGTGCTGTGATTGGCTGGAATAGTGTTATGTGGCTCGGTCTGTGTCGCTTTCCTCGTTTACAGAACCAGGCCTGTGCTTTTTCACCACGCACACAGAACAGACAGCTAGCGGACAGTGAGGAGAGACCGCTAGCGGGCAGTGAGGAGAGACCGCTAGCGGACAGTGAGGAGAGACCCCCTAGCGGGCAGTGAGGAGAGACCCCCTAGCGGGCAGTGAGGAGAGACCCCCTAGCGGGCAGTGAGGAGAGACCTGCCACTAGTGACCCTTTCATAAATGACTCGTAGGTACGAGTCGACTCTCAATGTTGACCCAAAAGATCCGAATCAAAGAGTTGAGAACGACGCGTCCCTGACTGCCACACCTGCTTTGGATTGTAAGCCACACAGATGAAATTAAAGTTTAATCAAACCTAGATTTGAGCTTTCACCTTTACCTTTTAAAGCTAAACCCTGGATACGAGCCAAACTACCTCGATTTGTATAGGTGTGGATTTAAAAAAAAAAAAAGAAGGTTTTACTCTTCAGTGCTGAATCAAAGTTTACAGCGACGCTGGGGTAAAATCCTGCAGTGAGACAGATACACTGTGATACACTGGTGAAATTATTTTCCTGAAAAATGATCTGAGCAGAAAGACACATGGTCAGGACCGGTATTAGGCGCATGCAATCCTGTTAGCCATGCGACTCTTGCAATTTATAATTATTTATAGAATGATGAATAATTTAGATATTAAAGCTTTAATTCGACTCTGCGCAGTGTATGAGGCCGTGTGTTTTTCCTCAGGTCATGGAGTACCTGATCGGCGGTGACGTGAAGTCTCTGCTCCACGTCTACGGCTACTTCGACGAGGACATGTCCTTAAAATACATTTCCGAAGTGGCACTAGCGTTGGATTACCTACACCGACATGGCATCATTCACAGGTACTTGTCACGATATAAGAACGTGTGCTTTAGAGACGTAGATCTGCTGCGTGTTCGGATGGATAAACAGAAACGCGGCTTCTTTCATCAGGGATCTGAAACCTGACAACATGCTGATCAGCAACGAGGGCCACATCAAGCTCACTGACTTCGGCCTCTCCAAAGTGAAACTCGACAGGGGTGCGTACGCCGACACTGAAAAAGACAATATTTATATAATGTTAATATTTATAAGAAAAAAGAAGCTTTGGCTCATAGATGTTTTGTTCTGTCTAGAATTGAACCTTCTGGATATACTGACCACGCCCTCTTTTGCCAAGCCGAAGAAGGATTATTTCCGGACGCCTGGTCAAGTTTTATCCTTGATCAGTTCTCTTGGTCTTGTAAGTACAACAAGAATCCCACTTGCACTGCGTATAGAGGCATATACTTCAATTCTAGTCTTAAAAATAATCCACGGAGATTCATTTGTATTTGTCTTTTTTTTTCTTTTTTTTTATAAACCTTCCATAATTCTTTTTTCATAAGAAAAAAAATTGATTTTCAGTGATTTTCCAAATATCATGAAAAGTATGAAAAAAGGAAAGCGTGGTAGACAATTATTGTTTTTTAAAAAAATGTAATTAAATAAATAAAAAAAGATACAATGCTACTTTTATTTATTGTCAACAAAAATGATTCACTTTATTTATTTTTTTTTTTTTTTAAATCTGTGCAAAAGGCTAACATCTGATCAAGTATTTTCGATCAATGTTACAGCTTTATATTATGTTATTGTATTTGTATTTAACCCTTCCCTGCATAGAGTCTGCACTTATGGACTTTCGGACTGATTTCTGTTGCTCTCTGGACTATGAGTCGTTATCAACGCAGCCCTCTTTATTGACCTGGGCTTTAAATTTGATCATGTCGAGAACATTTTGTTCAAAACATTTTCTCTAAATATTAACAATTTTTCTTTATAAAACCATTTTCCTTGCAGTAAAAACAAAAGTGTGGAGTTAAATACTATTTTTTGCATGTTGATAATTTTCTTTAAAACAAGCAGCTTGATTCACCTTCAACTCTTACATGTGTGGTAAGAAAATTCGGATTATTTTAATATGCGCATGATACGCACGTGTACCACGCGCGCTCTGTACGTACATGTACTTTTCACATACTACATGTACTCTACTCATATTACACACTCTTCACATACTACGTGTGCTCCAAACGTACACAAGTCCCTGTAATTACTGTTTTAATTGCTGTTACTACAGAAACAATAACGTGTTAGAACAAAAGCATTGATAAAAGCTTGTGATCTGCAGCTGCACTACTGCCCGAGATGCTGTTTTAGAAAATTAATCACCTTCTTAAACACCTTCTGAGATGTTTTTCAGTTCGTGCATATAGATGCTGCTACTAAACGTATTTACCCGTATCTTGTGTCTCCGCTGTGAAGAACACGCCAGTGGTGAGTGGGAAGCGTCACAGCAGCGCCTCGGCCGCGGTCAGTCCCATGACGTGCGGAAAAGCCGAGCTGAGAAAGAGCTCGCTTTGTTCCCCGCTGCTGGCTCGAAAGCGAGAGCTCTCGCATTCCCCGATCGGCCCGTCACGAGGCCTCGGTATGTGTCCCGTTATTGTTTTTATTTTTTTTATTCGTTTTATATTTACGAGCGTTCTCGTCAGGTCGTCCAAGCACTGATGATTGGAGTGAGTGTGATTTCTTTTAGGTGCTAGCAGTATGTTCAGTCCTAGCCTGTTGGCCAAAAATCTGACGCCGAGGCTGATGAAATCCAGGAAGCGGTTCGAGTCGTTAAGTGTTGGCAGTTCGCGCTCGTGCCTGCTGCTGTCCAGCGACTCCGAGAGCTGCATCAGTCCACTGTGGGAGGACGAGCAGGTGACACCTCTTTACACTTACGCTTTATAGGTGTACTGTATTAATCAGTCATGCTAATGTGGAGGAACTACAGTGAAACAAATCCTCCTCTCACCTCCCCTGCTGGGACGGGTGGTGTGAGTCTTCCTCATCCTCAGGCCTGGGAGTTTGAGTATTCTGCGCAGTATCTTAGCTGTTCCTAGAACTGCACATTTCTGGATAGAGATCTCAGTTGTTGTGTGTGGAATCTGTTGGAGCCGCTCTCCAGGTTTGGGACTCACAGCCACTAATGCTCCTATTACCACTGGAACCACTTTGGACTTCACCTTCCACATCTGCTCCAGTTGTTCCTTCAGGCCTTGGCACTTCTCCATCTTCTCATGCTCTTTCTTCCTGCTGGGATTGCCACAGCTATCACTACTGCTGTTCTCTGCTCCTTATCATCCACCACAGTGTCCGGCTGGTTGACCAGCAGCTGCTTATCTGTCTGGAACTTGAAGTCCCACAGGATCTTAGCTCTGTTGTTCCGACCACTTTCGGTGGTGTCTGCCATCGGGACTTCTAGCCCATACTTGGTGCAGATGTTTCTGTACACTATCCCTGCCGCTTGGTTATGCCTTGCAGTATCTGCTGTTCCAGCATCTTGTCCCCAGCTACTATGTGCTGGACAGGACAGTCTCAGGGACATGTGTGTATGTGTATATTATATATATATATATATATATAAAAATATCGTACATTTCTAATATTATTTTCACTACTTTCCCATGTTAAATGAATTTCTTTAAATTAAATTCCTTGATAAATTTAATTCCCCCAAATACACAATTTTTATTGTGTGCGTATAAACACGTTTATGAATATATTCAGATACTGTACATGTGTAAAATATTTTTCCTTGCTTTTCTGTGTTTAAATATTTAATTTTGTGTTCTTCAAAATTATAATTCCACTCTTGGGTTTTTTTTTTCCCCCTCGAAAGATTTTTTTTAAATAATTTTTTAATGTGCATTTTCCCTGTCTTAAAAAAAAAAATATGAATATGGACCATACAAATATCTTCATATGTCATGATCTTGTCAAACTAAGATCTCTGATGACTGACAGCATGCTCCTTGCTTGGCAAAGTCAGGTTTGTAAGCACTAATACGAAAATTATTGTGCCATTGCAGAAACTGGGAGGTGATGAAAACATCCCACCTCCAAACGTAAAGGACGGAGCTGACAAGCTGCCCGCTGTGGAGGGAAGGAAGAGCGGTGAAATGCGGATTCCTGGAAAAGACGCTCCTCAGACACCGCTTCACAACTCGAACTCGAGATCAATGTCTATGAATAACCGATGCTCGGTTGAAGTGGATTGCAGAAACGTAAAGCCGGACATTTTAGCAGGATCGAGACTCCCGTTCAATGACTCTGATCTCTGTGTCACGCCTGGTAAAACTCCACTCAAACCATCATGCGAGAACAGCCTCACGAAACCTGAGCGCAGCTTCCTGGGTGTTTGTAGGTCTTTAGAGAAAGGATCTGCTCTAAAACCAGGCTCGTCAGTGAAGCGAGGTTTTACAGAGGTGGATAAAAGCCCCGAGCATGCCGAAATCCAAGCAAAGAAGAGCAACGCTGACTACAAACGGTGTTTCCCCATTCCGGCGAACGAATCCAGACTCCATACAGGTCTGACCGGGATTTTCTCCGCTGTCGGTTTGGGGAATGACGGAGGAATCCCGAAACAGTCCAGCCCTACAAAAGTGGCCAAGAATCTTTTGTGTGAGCTGGAGGAACCGGGCGAGAACCTGTCCGTCTCCGGGCTCACTTCCTCTCCCCCAGAGATGAGACGAAGCCTGAGCTTGGACTCGGATAGCCCGGTTCATGAAATGTCCGTGATCACGAACACGCCTCCTCCGCGTGGAGAAACGGAAGCTCTGGTGTCGTCATTTGAGGATGAAAATGAAACACCTGCTGTTACAGAATCAGCCTCACCGAGGCATCACAAGGAACACCGTCACCTCCATGTTGCCTCAAGCAGTCTGCTCAAATCGCCTCAGTTCCTCAAGCCTAAGAACGTGGTGGTCTTCAGAAGCTACTGCAGCTCCATCAACCGCTCCAACCTGTCCTACGGCTCGCGCCTCAGCTTAGCCTCCATGGACGGCATGGACCTGTCGACGTCGACCTCGTTCCAGACCGCGCCCGCCGCCAACACGCCTGTGCAGAAGAAGAGACCCAGCCTCAGCAGCTCACTGTGCCAGGTACACGTACGGGTCAGAATTCAGGGTAATAAACGTATCTGCTAGGAACGTTTATTGTTGTAATATACAGAATAAAATGTACACACACTGCAGGAACACTTCTACACATAAACGTCTGGAAGCTAACGGCCACCACTTTGAGCACCTCTTTAACTGTAGAGGCCAAAGGCAACGTATTAATCTCGTGATGTCTGAATAAATATAGTATTAAAATATTTATACAAATTTGTCTTGTCCTGGGGAGTGTATACATTTTTATCTGGCTGACGCTTAATAAATTTGGTGTCAGTGGGAAATAATAGAACCTAAAAAACACCATGTTTTGGATTTAATAGCAGGTGCCTGATGTGACTGCAATGGTGTTACAGTTTTTATTATTGGTAAAATGAAAAACACTCTAATTTACATAATCATTTTTAAATGTTTTACATGCTGATTAGAGAAACTACACGTAGACATTCATTCTGGAAACGACTTCGCTCCGGATGTAATTCAAATCGCAGGTTTGTTTATATTCATGCATAGACATTATTGTTTCCATGGTAACTCGTTCACGCGATCAATCTGAGGTTTCACATGACAAGCTGTGTGGGTTTTTTTTTTTTTGTACTATTAATTTCAAAAGAGATGCTTGTGAGGGAAAGGCACTCAGATGTAGCAGCTATAACGTAAGTGAGAACACGAGCAAACTTCGACGAGGTGAATCCGATCATACAGCTGTATGTTGAAAGGCTACGATTTTTACAGGTGTGGCTCCACCACATATGGCTTCTAAGGGAATTTTGCTTTCTTTACATGATGCGTGTCTTTAGGTTCCTCATTTGATTGAACGTTCGTGTTTTTTCTTCTAGACCCCTCAGCCGATGGCCATGTCTCATACCCCGTATCGAACACCCAAGAGTGTACGCAGAGGTCCGGAACCAGCGGAGGACGCCCGGTTCCTCGGGACCCCCGACTACCTCGCCCCAGAGCTTTTACTAGGGAAACATCATGGTAAGAGGAAACTGGAGGAATGCAATCAACGCTAAGCTGCAGGCATCGTACTGCCCTCGCACCAGCACTGCTTTTTCACCTCCCTTCACTCAGAATGTCCTACTCTGGTGCCTCTGGGCGTCTACTTTTTAGTGTACTGCCGGTCACCAAGGTTTCACTAGTCTAGTGCGATATCCACACAAGCGAGCTAGAGAACAGGTATCAGCAATCTGACCACAATTCTGACGTTTAACAGAAAATTGCTCGCGTATAAAATGCATGCGCAGAGTCTGCTGATCTCCGAATGAGCCTGAAATGTTTCCATTTTTATGATTTCTGTTGCCTGTGTAATGGTTGTAAAGAGCCTGTAGCAGCACACTGAGCTCCACAGACTTGATGGAATGAATATAAATATACAGTATATAAACCGTAAACATGGATAAGGTTTCCCAGAGCGGAGGAAAAAAAACACCCCATCGTCTCTTACTCAGACTTCTTCTTTTAGTTGCTCATTTGCATAAAGCCTAAACCATGCTAAGTAGTTTTGCATGGCTCGTTCTGTACTGTTTTCAGTAACAGCCTCTATGTTGCTGCACTGAGTTTGCTGCTGGTGTGAAGGCAGCTGTAGTGTACTGTCTGTTCAATTAATACACAATCGCCAGCCACTTTAATAGGAACACCAGTGTATTCATGCCATTGCCTAACCAGCCATTCACGAAGAGGCAGTGTAATATCTCAACTTTTGTTTTTTCGCTCCGTTTTGTGTAAAATTTTCCACCGTTGGTGAGACTCTCAGATGATCAGCAGTTTTTGAAACTGGCACCAGCACCAACATGCTGATGCTGATGCTACACTGAGGCTGCAGCCACACAGATACGTTTTAGGTTTTAAAAACATCGCTTTAGAACTCAAATGATCTCCATCCGGACGATGATTTTTGCTCTGAATCAAAAACAGTTTACGTCCCTGCTAAGATGCCACCTGTGACATTCACGTGTGTGTAAACAGGATGCAGATTGACTTTAAAATGCAGAATTTAACTGCACAACAGCAAACATTTTAAAATTAAACCGTATCCGTGCCGACAGTCTGTACCTGCATGATTATATATACACGCGTTGCTCTGCTGCGATATGATTGGCTGATGAAATAGACAGGTGTATAGATGCTCCTATTAAAGTGACTGGTGAGTGTGATTGCTTTATTATGGAGTTAAATGTCTGATGCGCTGCACACTGAGCAGCTTCCTCATTGCCCCTTGTGTTTTTAGTTCCAGGATCAGTTGCGTACGGTGAGTATGATGTATGATTTTGCGCCGATGCATGAGCAGGCCACTTTTATATAAAGGATCACTTCATCCAAAAGCACACACATGGCTAATAATGACTGGAAGTTAGCGAGAGTCCGTTAAGTGTTTGTTTCGAAAGGCATTACTAGCCACAAAACATTGGTTGAAGTATCTTTTATGTCTTTTGCCAAGGGAAATGGCTGACTAATTTCAGTACCATTTGTGAATGGTATCCTGCTTCCACGATTGGCCGTGCTTCATGCTTACAGCTTCAGTGATGCTCTGTGAATTTGGGAATAATGGGAGATTTTGTTGGCAAACTGTGTAACTATGGGATGCTTCCCAGTCAGTCCTGTCACTATTTTATTATTATTTTTTTTTTCTTAAAGCTATAGTGCTTTGATTACCTGGCTGTGGTGTGTTGAGGCTCAGGCATGCTAGGGTTTTATTAAGCAAGGTAACTTCTGTAGCGCCCCTGGCCCTAACGAAGGAGGAATGAAGGCGCCACCATCTACCTAGGTTCATAAAGAGGTACGCTTTAACACGACTCACAAGAAGAATCGGCTATATGGACAGCTGACAATTTATTTGCATTAGAACACAAACAGCATTTAACTTTGCATATATATATATATATATAAAATGAACAAAAGAAAAGCAAAAGAACAAAAGAAAATGGAAAAAAAAGAGAAAAAGAAAAGAGTTACTCGCGTGATGGATGGTTTATCTAATTGAGTTTCTTAGCGCGCCCTCTTTAGGCACCAACACGCCACTACAACCTGCTGCTAGTAACCTTATTTCATAGGGGTTACACTTCCATTTAATGACGTTCTGTATTGCTCTGTAGGACTTTAGGAAATTCAAATAGCAAATGTAAAATGGAAGATTGAGTGTACACAATGGAGGACTGAGTTTACTTAATGAAGGATGCGGTGCATAGACAAGAAATTTGATATTCTTCCTGAACAAACTATAAATTATTCCATAAATAATTTTTTTTTCTTCTTTATTTACCTAGATTGCTATCAACCAATTTGGACTTGATTTCCTCCGATGCTTAGCTAACGTTACTCTCCTCAGATTTTCTCCTCAGCCTCAAAGCTAAGCAGAGAATGGAGGACTTTTCATGGTCGCCGTTCTTTCGGATTCGGCATGGCCACGTATTATACACGCGAAGGTGTGAGCTACAAATGAGTGACTGTGGATTTAGAAGGTGGAATGAGTTACAAGTGTGGACTGGCTGGGAATTGGGATAACATCTGCTCTAATGGGCTCTTCCAGTTTAATTGGTGGTGCATTATTGGAGGACCAGTGGCCGAAAGAACATTCATTTCCAAAACGTAGGCAAATATTCACAGTTAGTAATAATGTTTAGGGGACTAACTGACTAAGAGGACTACCACACTTGGTCATGTTCTCATTGGACAGTTAATGTGGTAGTTTGGTTCTTCTATGGAATAGAAGAAAAGTAAACATTGGCTAGAAATCGACCGAACCCTGTTGGCAAAACATAAAGAAGGTAAAGGGACTATCCCTAAATCTGCTACTTTTCTGAATGATCTTTGAGGTGTAAGACCATCACTGATGAAAATGGCTAAATAAAATGATTGGAACTAAATACCTAATGCAAAACTGTCTCAAATCGTATATCAAGCTAATAATCCCTTTCACACCCTCACTCCAAAATCAGTTTAACCTCGCCCTGCTCTCACGGCTGTGCAGTAGAGTCGTAGTCACGCTCTAACACACTGGAGGACGTCGAGAGAAAAGTGAGGTGTTAAATAAGACCGTGATGGTGTTTTCTCCCTCCACAGACTTCATGGTGGACTGGTGGGCGCTGGGTGTGTGCCTGTTCGAGTTCCTCACCGGAGTGCCTCCTTTCAACGATGAAACGCCTCAACTCGTCTTCCAGAATATTCTCAATCGAGGTCATTGGCTCTTTTATAACCATGCGAAATTAAATTACACATCTGTGATCTATTTAGACTAGGAACTTCATGTTTGTTATCGTGTGTTTATTCATCTGATCCGATTCCAGGACGCATCTAATCATTAGGAATACGTTCAGGACAGTATACTGTATCTTGCACTGCGGTACGGGAGTGTCCGTGTAATCCTGTGTTCGTGCATGAGCAACATTTTGCTTTCATACTGATCCATAGTGAGTGTTTATGGCAAATTAGTATGTTTTTACAGGGAGCGCCGAGTCACCGTGATCTCCACAGAGCCGGCTACAAAAAAGCGTACATCAAAATTGCGCATTTAATGAGTGTAAATGGTTTGATGTACGGAAACAGTTTGGTGATGAGAGGGTGGAACCGGTTTGTGATGACAGACGAGATGCCAGAAGCAGTTTGTGACATCATAGTAGAACCTGTCATGTTCTTGTGTAAACTTGAATCTTTTGACCAAAGTATGATGAGAGAATATTACTGATAGGACAGGAAAGATGCACCAGTATGACCATCAGTGTGTGATGCAGCTGTAAAACATGGATCAGAAAGTGGAACTCTTTTTAATGATTCAGCGTGATGGTTTATTGAAGCTCTGGATGTTGGCGTAAAGAATCTGAAACACGTTCATCCACAAATTGGTGTTTGTTTAATTCCGACGCTTACGTTTCTAATAATATGCACAGATATCCCGTGGCCCGATCCAGAAGAGGAGCTATCCCCCAATGCCCGAGGTGCTATAGAGATTCTCCTCAGTACAGACGTGTCCAAACGGGCTGGGCTTAAAGGTGAGGACTCCACAGAGCATGTCGTGACATTACCTCTTTCAGTCAGGGTTTAGGATTTAACGTGTGTGTGTGTGTGTGTGTGTGTGTGTGTGTGTGTGTGTGTGTGTGTGTGTGTGTGTGTGTGTGTGTGTGTG
>JAQQZU010000033.1:26941950-26954710 GCA_030068025.1 Parauchenoglanis punctatus
TTATATACTTTTGTGAAGCTGCTTTGAGACAATGTCTGTTGTTAAAAGCGCTATACAAATAAAATTGAATTGAATTGCTAACATAGCCATAATCCTAATAACATAATCCTGAGAAGATAATCCTGATAACATAAACCTAATCCTGATAAGATAATCCTGATAATTTAAACCTAATCCTAACACTATTTTAAAAACATAAACCTTAGAATTTAAAACACAATCCTAACCATTTCTAGCACAAGCCAAAGAACATAAACCTAATCCTGAACATCCTAATACCTTAAATCTAATCCTAATTCTTAAACTTAACACTTAAAACAGTCTTAATAACATAAAAATAATCCTAATAACTTAATATCTAATCTTAATTAAATAATGAAAAGAAAATCCTAATTGTTAATGCAAAGTCCAGTGTAAAATATGAAAACTCATATATTCCTGTTTAAAACTTATTTATATTCCTGCTTCTGTGGACACGCAGATCACAGCGCTCCTGTAGTGTTTCCTGTTGATAATGGATCTTGTTACTGACGAGCTGCAGGTGATAAAACCGTCACTTTGATCCGTGATCGCTTTATTACAGTGTTTATTATGCACAGTAATGAAATTCAACACTACAATAGTTTTTCAGTCAGTGTTTGATTTTGGCCATAAACTAGACCTGAACTGGAGGCTGGAGTGCGTGTGTGTGTGTGTGTGTGTGCGTGTGTGTGCGTGTGCATCAGCCTCTCACCTGTGAGGCAGTAAGAGCCTCGAGCGTGTGCAGTCTCTCGAGGACGCTCTGCATGTCCTCCTGTAGCCGCGTCAAAGCCGTGACGATCTGCTCGTTCAGACTGCTGCCTCCGGCTCCATCAGATCCCCGGCGCTCCCCGTCACCTCCAGCACCCTGTAATGACCCTGTGACCCCTGAACCCAAGCCTGAAGACCTTGACCCTGAGGTAGAGGAGAGACTAATTAAAAAACAGCATGTCTTCTAGGAAGTTAAAACTGCTGCAGTTTATTTTTATTTTAAGTGCTTTACAGAGTCAGGCCGTACCTCGTCCTCTCCTGATCGGAGCGCTCCCGGGTCTGCCCATGCTCAGGCTTCTCTGCACTCCTCCTCCTCCTCCTCCACTCGTCTTCCCGTCTTCTCCTCCGTGCTGAACACCATCCTGGTCTCTCAGCAGGATCACGGAGTCTCTTTCTGTCGACTGCAGCTCCTCCTGAGTGCTGCGGCTTTCCTCCAGAGAGAGGTTCACCTGAGAATCACCGCTCTGCTGCACGCACAAAAACAAGATCATCTGCTCAGCGTAATAATAAGAACAATTTTCTCAAAAAGCGCAAGCTGTTTTATTTAGTCCAAATGCATTTGATCAGTCAGGACATGTTTAGTCTCTTAAATTCGCTTCATCGTTTAGGGTAATCATTTGAGATTGGCCGACAAAAAAATTATACACAACTAAAATTGATTAATGAGTCACGATGTTAAGACCAGACCTGTATTACATTTAATATTACACCATGGCTCTGTTGAATTCTGAATTCAGGTGTTGATTACAGCAGCTCTGACAATAGTGCAGCTGTAAATCACAGGGTTATATTAATGCGCTCATTCTAAAAGGTTATCTGGGGCAGAATATTTTAAAAGCATCTAATCATTACAAGGATATAGTGTATATACGTTTTCTAAGAGGAGAAAATTCTATAAGGTTTATGGGAGGAGTCTTGCGTGTCGGCACTTTGTAACAGTAAGAGGTAAAGCTGTGCGTCTTCAGGACAGAGGAGTAACAAGACACGCTGCATACTTTGCGTCCTCGCTCTTACGAACACTTCATACTGGGTTGGATGAGTCACACAAATAAAAGTGAGGCTGGATTGAATCCAGTTTCAGTGTAGAGAGCTGAGTCTCACCTCCTCCGCACCAAACTGGTCCACAGAGTCGCAGTACACCTCGCTGTCCGAGTCTGAGGCCACGTGATGAGCGCTGCGCACGTCTTCATCATCATCTAGGGAAATCACGATCAAATGAGGTTCATGTGCTTTTTTAGCCATAACTTGTGTCGATGGCTGGAGCCTTTAAAAGTGCAAATGAAGCTTAATCTATACATATAGTTCCTTTGTAAGGACAAGATCTAATCTGCTTAACTTGTACTATATTATCATTTTTGCTAAAATGCTTCACTTGGACACAGTATAGGGCTTAATATAATATAATAAATCAGAAGTACTGACATATTACAGATGTGTATATATATTTGAGTGTATAGGATTTTGTTATTCCTGAGTAAACGCCTCTACATACAGGCACCTGATGATAAAATTCGGATGAGAATCGCTAAAAAGAACCCCTGAATCTGAGAGTGTCTTCACTGCTAATGGTAAATGCAAGTGCTTTATTCAAAACAAGTACTAACACAGAGACGTTAAGTTTAATAACATACATTCTTCAGCGCTGCTGAATTCTTAAATCTGATTGGTCAGAATCTAGTTGACTCTTCATTCTAATATGTTACTGTTTCTATGGTAACATGGGCTTTTATGGCGGATGTTGCTTCTAATAATCTAGACTTCATAATGAACAGATAAAAAATGAAGGGAAATGTGTAATTGTTGATATGATGAAGTTTTCTATAAGCAGATGTTTATTCCATGTTTAAGGATGGCGTCTCCAGAGACAAAGCTATAAGTTAAAGACGCTTCACTTTTTCAGTTTCTCGATAACATACTATGAGGCACCGGCTGTGTATAGCTTCTATAATGTAAATGGTCTATCACACCACCCTGTTGTTGATTATTGTCCAGTAGCAGCATGCAACAAACTGTTTTATTTATCCTCCTGTGACATCACAGCGCTAAAGTGCAGCAAACTCACTAAGCACATCACAAATGTATAATTATAAACACTTTTTCTTTAGTGAGAGCTCTGTAGTGTCACCTGTAGTGGGGCCATTAACGTGTCGGATCCCTCCGTCATTCTCCTCTGTGTCTTTTCCATTCAGCGAGGATCTGGAGCAGTGTGTCCCGTTCGTCATGGGAGACACGTTATGCCCTATACCACCGTTCGGAAGTCCTTTTCCTGCCGACGTCTTTTTCTTCGGGGCCGAAGCTAAAACAAGCACAAAGAGCACGTTTTTAAAATGTAAAAATTAATTCCTAATTGAGTTCTATTGATTATTAACTACCGTTTTTCAGCTGCTCACTTTTTCCTTCCGCTTCATTCTCATCGTCTCCACTGTCGTCGTCATCTTCATCATCGTCATCATCCTCACCCCCGTCCTCCTGCTCCTTAATCTCGTTTGCGTTAATCTTCGGAGCGTCTGCTTTGTTGGGACCGTGGCCATCCAAGGTGCCGTTCATTTCCATGGCCCGGATGATGCTTTTTGTGACGCTCTTCGAAGGCGCCGACACAATGCTGCCGATGCCTGGAAGTCAACGCAGCGTCGACTCGGTGTCACATCTCCGATTCTCAGATAGACTGTTATTTACATTACGGTCTGGGGGAAAATCTAGTCTAACATGATATCACTGGCACAAACACATGAACTAATCTAAAGAGCAAGAAAAACAAAACAGGTACATGTGGAGTCGAGATTCAGGAATCATCACTACAACCTAAACATTATATTACGTTACACTACGTTCGTTACTGTGGGAGGAGGATCACAGGGGGAACACGTTTACTACACACTTGCCTTCCAGTTGTCTAGCAAATTTTTCCAACTGGGCTGAGGACCGAACCAAATGCACATTCACCATGTTAGCGTAAAAAATAATAAAGTAAACAAAGAGTAATGAAACATGTAATGTTAACAGATAATGTCACTGCTACAGTGGTACTCAGGTGGAGAATATAAACTGACATCAGGGAGCCACAGATCAGCTTAGTAGTTTATTTATAACTTTATAACAATAAGCCTTGAGGCCAAGCTTCTATCAGTGAGACTGACCGTTACAGAGGCCACGCCTCCTACACTGGGACTGACAGACACAGAGGCCACGCCTCCTACACTGGGACTGACAGACACAGAGGCCACGCCTCCTACACTGGGACTGACAGGAATTGAGGCCATCCTTCCATCATTGGGACAGCTCAGAGACCACGCCTCATTCGCTAAAACTGACAAGAACATAGGCCACGCCTCTTTCACTGGGACTGACTGGAACATAGGCCACGCCTCTTTCACTGGGACTGACTGGAACATAGGCCATGCCTCTTTCACTGGGACTGACAGGAACATAGGCCACGCCTCTTTCACTGGGAATGACAGGAACATAGGCCATGCCTCTTTCACTGGGACTGACGGACTCAGAGGTCAAGGCTCTTTAAGCGGGACTGACAGACACAAAAGCCACGCCTCCATCAGTGCAATGTACAGGTGAAAGGCCAAGCGTCCTTACATGGGTCTGACAGGCAATTAGGCAATTAATACCTGCTTCACCTCTTTCACTGGGACCGACAGATACAGACAGCCATCCCTCCTTCGCTGAGATGGACTGACTCATAGCCCGTACCTCCTGACTGGGACGACCAGGCTCAGAAGCTTTCAGTGGGACTTACAGGCACATAAGCCACGCCTCAATCAGTGGGACGGATAGGCCACGCCTCCTTCACCGATTCACTGGGACTGTGCACAATGCTGATGAAGAGTCTAACCTGCAGTCAGGTCTGAAACTTGGCTGATCTTTTTCTTCTCATCCACGAGTTCGTAGAACGGCCCGAGAACCTGCAGCAGCTGTTCCACCTGCTCAGTCATGGGCATGCTTTCAAGAATCTGAACATAAAAACAAGTTTCAGATATTTTAGTTTCAGATGGTTATAAAAGCCTAAGAACATCATTAAAATGAACAAACAGACATCATTACCAGTTTGAGGTCATCCACGTACGCCGTCATGGCCTCTTCCTTTGGCATATCTCCAAGTGCGTGCCATGCATCCCTACCCCACACACACACACACACACACACAAACACACACACAAGAAGTAAATGCAGTATTCTGCAGTACTAGGCAGGATTAAATTAGATTCCCAACTCTGCAGTATTAGGCAACTCTTGATTTTCCCGCACTCTCGAGGCCTGATCCTGCTCGGGTTACTGGTTGTCCGTGAGCTATGCTTTTTCAAGGACACTCAGATGCTTGTGTTTTTAAAACTGCAAGTGATCACTGTGTTAAAGTAAACTAACCAGTGTGAATGAACCTCAGGGTGATGATAAAGTTCACTCTGCCATTCACTTTCACATAACTAGTGCAGAAAATTCTGCCAGAGCCAAAAAATGCCTCTCTTTTGTCCTTGCATAACACCGAGTGTAGGTGTGTGTGTGTGTGTGTGTGTGTGTGTGTGTGTGTGGTAACTCTTCCCATATGCCCTGTATTTATAAAGCATTACAGATGCATTTATATAATGCACAGCATGTATATGTAGTACCTTGTGTCAATATCTGACATACATCTGTATTAATACTCACATAACACTTATTAAGCATGATGTCCAAATATCAGGTAAGCATAACATCTGTTTACAAGAACATTATAAACAAACACTCATGTTACAATGTGTTACAGTGACAGACTATGATAAAACCTAACATAAATCTTGTAATTAAACGAATAACACCTAATAAAGCATGTATATTGGTTCATAATGCCAGATTACATAATGCATTATAATAGTTGTTCATAATAATGTTATAATTACATATAGTAACAGAATGTGACACCCTGGTATAAATATTTATATAAATGCTCACAGTTCTGTCCATAACACTTTATAAAGCATGAGTACATGACTTCCTAAGACCAGGCCATGTAGCATTATAATATCTGTTCGTAGGCACACTATAAACACCGACGTTGTAATTCACTTGGTTTTAAAATGCGTCTTGAGCGTTCAGGTCGCAAATGGACTGCTGGGACATGTCGTTGTTTACACCTGTGTTTATCGTGCGTCTCCAAGGCATCCAGCTGACCGCTTCTGCTCAGATTTCGTTACTGCCTACATCACTTCCTCTAGAAGGTCAAAGGTCCCCGCGCAACATTATATTCAAACGTTAAACCTGCAACATACCTTCATTATTTTCTTGCACTTCAGCCGTTTACATCAGAGGTCCTCTTCATTTTTTTCTAACATGTCGCGCTGTTACCAAAACAATCACCGCGTCCAGCACTAATGACGTGTTTTCCTGTTACGCCCGTGTTACGGACACATCAGCGTTTACACTACAGAAGGTATGTGGTTAAATGCGTCCCAGACCACCTCGGCAAGTGGTTTGAGCGACTGCGTCTTGGAGGTGGTTTACGCTCGTATTTAGCGCCGTCCAGTTGTGATCAGATCGCCCAAGATGCATTTTAATACCAAGTGTAAACGGGGTCTTAGTAACAGCCTAGCCTCCCCAGCATGAGACTGTATAAACTCACTTAGCTTGGTTATATGCAGAACACTTGAATATATGAAAACCTCCTAATGGGAGGTTACATAAGGCTTTATTTAATCTGTGTGCAATATGAACAGGGAGACGAACTAACATGGGAAGAACAGTTGGTTTCTGGTTATGCAAAATTACTGTCGCTAATCAGTTACTCTTCAGTGTCTCTAAAGTGAACCTTCAACCCGACGAGATTGTGGCTTATGCGCAGTGGGTCGAAGGTGAACTCCACAGATCAGCGTAGTCTCACGTTTACTTTATAACACACAGTAAAGCGAAGCTCTACTGAGCAACAACACACGTTAAAAAAACAACCAACCAACCAACCAACCAACGTGTTAAAGCCAAGGAGAGCTGGTGCGGTGTGTGATGCTCGGTACCATTTGACTTTGCCGACAGGATCCCAGAACCCCGGGCGAGGAATGTTGCACGGGCCCTGAGTCGCCTGCTTGTAGTAGCTGTAGAATTTCAGCATCATTTCGTTGGACGGCTGAAAGGAACCTGCGATGGTGCGACATGAATGATAAGCTGATCATTAGAAGACACGCATACAGATTAATTTAAAAATAAAGCGTGAACTTTAATCTGTTAGTAAGGGTCAGTAATGTTTTCGAAGGCTAAAAATTCTCACCGGATTTAGAAAAGTGTCGCTGATTTTCTTTGTACTCGTGTTGATAAATGCTGTCAAATACTTAGGTGTGTTCGTGGCGCGGCTGAATTACATTTAGCCGCACCCACAAAACTCCATAAAAGGCAAAGCTTCCAAAACTGAAAACGACAAAATGATGAATAAACAGCTCTTCCAATAACGCAGCTCAGCCACTGCAGATGACACGCACTAACCCTTTTTCAGGGTGCCATTACTTTTGTCCTAATGCGACGCTTTAGTCGTATTTGTTATCTATCCCGTTCTTTCAGTTCATTAATACGAAATGACACTCAATGATCAGTATTTTTGTGTGTGTAACTGAAATAAACAAACAGCATGATCTCTGTATAAAACCGTAATAACTCCTCGATAACTGTACGATTTTAAATGATCGCAAACACAGGAGCGAACGCAGGATATGAAGGTTTTTAACGACCTAACGGGAGTTTCATAAATACCACGTTCCTTGTGTAAATGAGGCCCAGTGTTTCGGATATCTATTTTCACCAGACATTACATCTAGCACAAAGTAGTGACCCTAAAGCGGGCTTGTTGCTATGCAACAAAGTATTGTTGAAAGGCGATTCGCAGAGTTTGCTGAGCTTGTAAACTAGCTGTTCTGTAAGCTCCGTTAGCTGAATGCTCAGCATGTCATCATTTTTAGTAGAAACAGCATGAAGGAGGTTGAACACTAAAATGAACAATAAAATTAAAATGATTATTTTTAATCTTTTCTCATTTTGATGGTTAATAGTCCAACACAGCTTGGAGTATCTCAACCATTGTTGTTGCTAAGCAACCGTTGATCAGTGGATTAACACGCTAATCTGGAGAACACGCTGCGCTGTTATCAGACATACCTGCATTGCTCAAATGTTTCTCAACCAATCAGGCAGTGTGGGCGGAGCTAACTACCGTTTCCTGCATCAATAATCAGAAAACTTTCCCGATGATTCTCAATATATATATATATATATATACATATATATATATAATATGACAAGCCACATTTTAGGGTTCATAACCAGTCCTGTTCTTTTTTCTTTGTCTATTTGTGTTCTGTACGTTCAATTTCCAGTTTTTGAAATTTTAAGAGGCTGATACAATTACAAAAAAAGCTCCATTAATGACCTTTCCCTGAGCACATCGCGGCATTCTTCACACTTCTGTTACAATTTCATGTCTTATTTTCATCGTTGTAATTTTATCACCGTTTTATCAACTCCTTGCGTACTCTGCTTCGTCTCTGTGCTTACAGCTTCAGTGTATACTTGTTTTTTCTGATGAACGCACTGCGGGTGGTAAACGAAGGAGCAGAGATATTTTCTAATCTGATTTCCTGATGTAATAATTATGTAGAATAGAAAAGCTCTCTTTATGGCCATCCTATCCATATATACAAGCATAAAATGAAACAGTGTTCTCCAAGGCCTGGGTGTGATATATTATACACGAGCGCGAGTCAGATGGAAATCTTAAAAGTGTGACAAATGACAGAAACAGAGTGTACGCAGCTGTAATTTACGCGAGTCATCAGCGATTGCTCGGAGAGCGGAAATCTTTTGTCACACCTATTTGTAATAAACAATGCAAATTAAAAAGAAATTAAGGTTTTCACTGGAGTCACGGTCATGTTCAATACCGGAAAAGATCATGGTGCTTGGTACAGTGACATGACACAGATCGTGCACTTGGACAAGTTGATTTCAAGCATCTTGCACATGATGTGTCATGTAATTTGGTGGAAGAAGGTTGCTTGGTTACTAAGGATGTTAGTATTGGATGAGCGCTGTTATAGGCAGTGGATCAAAAATGTGAATCGAATCTGAAGCGGAGCTGAGCTGATAAACTCCCATGTACAGGGTAAAATAAACCTGAGCAGCAGATCTCTCTCTGAGCCCAACTCAGCACCTGTAATGCAGTTACACCTGGCTGTGTACCTGACTCACCGTTTGCAGGTAAACTCTGGATCACTTTGACCGCAGCGTCAAACCTTTGCTCATGGATAGGTCTGGTTTCATCCTCCATCATGGCTTTTTATCAAAAATGAACAGATTGTCAAATTAAACCTGGAGAGACAGACAGGAGAATAGCTGGGGCTTCCATCAAGTTTCAAAAAGATGTGGTCAGGAGGAGACATGCAAACCCGGATATTCATTACAATACTGCCTGGGAAGTGTATTACTATTATTTATTTCAATAATTCACATGGTTATAAACATGCTTATAGCATGCATACACCAAAAACAAGCCTAAACATCTACAAAATGTCCTTAACGACACATCAAACATGGCGACATGTCACACTCTATCCCGCTGAACCATCAATAAGCATAAACAACGCAACAAAATATTTTTTATTTTGTAATAAAAGATAAATAAACAAAACAATAACAATAACTCAGTTCCTTACCATTTGTTTGGCACCTGCGATGAAGAATGCGACTTCGGAAACCTGAACCAGCGACGAAAACCCTAATGACTGTATCATAAAGCACCTGGGAATTGTAGTCCTGTAGGACGCAAACAAACTAAAGGACATGGATTAGAGAACTACAAATACTACAATGCATTGAGTGGGAGGGGGGCTTTTAAACCGGAAGTGTAGTCTGTACATCGGTTTTACTCCCTGCCCTACAAAACATTCAAGTACTTCAAATCGTACACAAATATTAATGAATGATTTTTGTTATATAATAATATTTTTTGACGCTTAACAGACGCTAGAATTTTGATGCATTAGTAGCGGAAGTAGATAACTGTTCCTGCGACCGGATTAAAGGATATGTCGTAAAACTACATATCCCAATGGTCCTTTCAGGCTGCTGATAATGTTTTTATTAGTACGTTACTTGCAAGACACTCATACGATATCAGGCACGCGAGGGTTACAGACATCATTTTTATACTACAGAAACTTGATTGTTATTTTGTTAAATTAATGACATTATAAATAAATAGTCACCATCTATCGTTATTGAATTCACCAATTTAAAGAGTTGGATTTTTTTAAAGCAACATTATTGTATTTAAACACCAAAATTGTGAAGGTGTACAACTTGATGTACATTAACTATACTCTGGGTAATGGTGGTGTCAGAAATTCATGGTTCAACCTATATTTTGTTAGGTGTGTACGGTTGTAATAATAGAGCTCAGAACAAAAAACTTCTAACTTTCCTGTGAAAAATTGGAGCAATGGAAGTTACATTATTCAGTTGATAAAATTGTTATGGGAGGAGACTTTAATGTGCTTCCTGATCCTTCCTTAGATCGCTTTCTATCTAGGGCAACATGTCACATTTTTGATGAAAATATTCTTAACTTAGTCACCAAAGTCAGTCTGTGTGACTATAGGAGACTGAAAAATCCCACTGCAACCCAATTGAGGTTTAATTCCTCAAACAAGGGTCAGTGTTCAAGGTTAGACTACTGGCTAATTTCAAACAACTTGATGAAAATGATATTTCTCCTCTAACTGATCACTGCATGATTTCTTTGTCCATTTCGTTAACTAAAGACGGTCCTCGTAATCTCATTTGGAAAATCAATAACAACCTTTTGCATAATGACAACTTTTGTATTCAGGTGAAACAATTAATTAGGGAAATTGACCAACTGGAAATGTCAAGCATAGGCAAATGGGAATGGTTCAAATTCAAAGTTAAACGGGTGGCAATTCAAATAAGCAAATCCTATATTAAACAGAAAAAATATGAGCACCAAAACATTATTGAGGGCATTAATAAATTGTGCTGCAAACAAGATTTATTATTGGAGGAACAAATACAACTAAATAATTTTCAATCTCAACTAGACAAACTGTTTTTAGAGAAAGCTGACGGTGCTTATATTCGGTCAAGAGCCCGATGGATTGAAGCGGGGGGGAAAACTCCTCCTACTTCTTTAATTTGGAAAAACAGAGACAAGCTAAAAAGAAAATCCGGACACTGACTATCAAGGCGGTTACAACAGATGACCAAGACCAAGTAAATGAGGAAATATCACAGTTTTACAGCAACCTTTATAAGTCAAGTTATTTTGCGGATGAGGGTACTGAGTTTCTTGGGAAAATTAAAGGTGTTATTGGAACATTGGAGGAACGTTTGAAGGATCTTACAGAGGGTGAACTCAGGATTGATGAGCTAGACAAATGCCCCGGGGTAAATCACCAGGAAATGCTGGGTTAACTATAGAATTTTACTCCTTTTTCTGGAACGATATTAAAGTAATGCTTTATAACGCCTATTTCGAATGTATCTCAACACCTAATCTCTCCCCCACAGTGAAACACGGTCTCATCACTCTAATTCCAAAACCCAACAAAGACAAACTTCTTTTGGATAATTGGAGACCCATAACCCTCCTGTGCAATGATTATAAATTATTGGCCCATGTTTATGCAAACCGTTTAAATGAGTGTTTAACACATTTAGTGGATGAAAGTCAGTCGGCTTTTATTAAAGGAAGAAATATACATAATCACATTCGACTGATTCTTGATATGCTGGATTATCGTGAGCTAATGAAAACCGAGAGCCTGGTATTATTTCTAGACTTTTATAAAGCTTTTGATACTGCTGAACATTCCTTTTTGCTTGAAACTTTACACCGTATGGGTTTTGGGAAAAACTTTTGCAATGTGATCAAAATGTTTTATACTAATATCTTTAGCTCTGTTTCGCTTAATCCTGGAATGACCCCGAGGTTTGAGGTCAGGGATGTCCAATTTCCCCTAAGTTATTTAGACTGACTACTCAACTACTGGTGCTAATCATCCAGAATGACCCCGCTCTACAAGGTATAACTATTTTTGACAAAGGATTCAGAATCAGTCAATTTGCGGACAATACAGCCTTGTATTTAAAATACAAATCCATGGTAATCAAAGCTCTCAATATTGCCTCTTCATTCTCGCAGGCTTCAGGACTATGTCTGAATATTAAGAAATGTGAACTATTACCTATTCATGCATGTTCTGATTCTAATATAGCTTCAATAAGAGATAACCAGAAGTGAAATATTTAGGAATAGTGATATCTAAAAGCATGAGCAGAAGAGAAGACAATAACTTCGGTAACTGTGTTGTTGACACGAAGAGATCTCTTAGTCATTGGCTGACCAGAGACATCACTATATTTGGTAGAGTCGTCCTTTCCAAAGCTGAAGGTTATTCTTATGGAAAAATAAAACTCACTATATCAAAAGATCACAGTTAGTTAAAGATCATGACAAGATTGGTGTTAAAGCCTTAGACTTTGAATCTATGGTAGGAACCTTTAAGATGAATCAGCTCAGAGCTCGTCTGTCACAGTCTGATTCCATGTGGTTTCATATACCAAGATCTATATTTAAAGAACTGGGAGGAATTGAGTCTTTATTAAAATGTGACTTTGAGATTAGCAGATTTCCTGTTAAACTTTCTAGTTTCCACAAACAGGTTCTTTCTTTCTGGAAAATGATATTTACACACAACTTCTCTCCCTACAGTCGACCTTCTGGAACAATAGAGTGATAACTATTAGTAGAAAGTCATTATTTAACAGAAACTGGTTGGAGAATGGGATCCAGTTTGTAACAGATTTGTTGGACTCTGATGGTAATTTGTTGGATTATAAGTTTTTTTTGAAGAAATATAGTTTGGGTTGTACACAAAGGGAATACAGGAAGGTTTGTCATGCTGTCCCAGTGGCATTAAAGCAGTTAATC
>JAQQZU010000033.1:26985901-27001234 GCA_030068025.1 Parauchenoglanis punctatus
TCTCTCTCTCTCTCTGTTTCTCTCTCTCTCTCTCTGTCTCTCCCTCTCTCTCACTCTCTCTCTGTCTCTCTCTCTCTCCCTGTCTCTCTCTGTCTGGGTGATGGCCGTGCTGATCTCTCGCCCAGGGCTCGGTCCAGCCCCCGTCTCTCAGTTTGGCACGATATCGCGACAGATGTCCCGCCACAACTCCACCACGTCGTCCATGTCCACGGTTTCAGCCACGGGGACGTACAGGCGCGCGCCGTCTCTCTCCTCTCAGCTCCCTCTGCAGCACGCTAACGTCAACGGTGCTGCTCCGGCTGCCTTTACACACAACTCAAGTAAGACATGTACAGCAAATGACGTACACGTGCTGTAATTAACACCTTGCAGTTCCACCTTACATAAGAATTCACTCCCCGTTACCTTTTCCACATTTTCATAATGCTGCAAACTGGAACTGAAAATGGACTCAATTGAGATTATATGTCCTGAATCTGTACAAAATAGATCATCATATTGACATGGGAGGAAAATCAATATAGCTTGGACAAATGTATATAGTGTGCAGTTGGAGATGTAGTTCTGGTGCAGCCTGTCGCTGTCAGAAGTCAAACGATTAGTTGAACGAAGTTGAGCTGCGAGCCGTTAGTCTCATTTCGGTATAAATATATAAAATGTGAGAACGTAAGGAAGAAATATAGGAATTCGAGGCCAAGGAGCTAGCAAAACAAAATAAGACGAAGTTTTGGAAAAACGTTAATCAGGGTTTTCTTTATTGGTTCTTAAAAGAGCTTGCTCTACTTCCAAAAAAAAAATGAAAGAAAATTGTACAACCGTGACTTTGCCTAGAGGAGGCTGTCCATCAAAGGTCAGAGGCGAAGTAAAAAGATGAGATTAGCCAAGAGCCTTAAAGTAACGCGTAACATGATGCTACCACCACCATGGTGTTCTCCGGGTGATGACCGGTGTTGGGTTTCTGCTAAACATTGAGCTTTATGCCAAGGACAAAACGTTCAGTTTATGTGATTTCTGATGGCGATTTGTTGCACCGGAACGAAGTTAATGGTTTCAAGCAACAGGAGTGAATAGTTACGTAATCATTTTAAATTATTTTCTGTAGATTTATGGCGTATAAACAGTGAAGGCCATTCGAGTTCCAGGTAGTAACAGTACAAAAGGTGGGGAAAAGGCCAAGCGGGAGTGAATACTTATGCAAGGTCACATTGTAGGTCTACAATTAGTGTGTTCGAATAAACCACATAAAAACCTGTTGATAAATGTGATGAGAAATGAACACAATGCTGACTTGGCAATTCACACAAACGTACTCAGTGTTAGAAGCGAGTCTGTGCTGTCTCCACCTTTCACGTAGTGCGGCGCTCGCATATCTTTTACGGTCGTTAATCCTGTATTGAGCTCCTCCAGTGCAGAATTGCAGTTTCAGCCCTTTTTTTTTTATTTTTTTTTTTTACATCTTCGCTGATTTATTTATTTGTTTATTTCTCCCTCCATCGACTCTGCAGTCACCTGCAGGAAGTCCAGCGCTGCGGTTTCTCGCTGCAGATTTGTCGAGTCAGATTTAATCACGGAAATTGGAATCCAATTCACATTTTAAAAATATTGCTTTCAAAATGAAGATGGACTTGCTTGCCTTCCTTCAGGAACTTCAGCTTGCTTCTGAGCAAGTTCCACACTTTAAAAAGACAATCTAGCTGCAACTAGCAGCGCTTTTTTTTAGGTAACAAATCCGAACCCGGGAATATTTGCTTGGTGGCCAAGTGTACATGCCGTTTTCCCTTCCTCTGATTTCAGTAGGAATTTCTCTAGAGGTTGTCAAGGCTAGAGCTGGGCGATGTGGTGATATCAATATCGTGGTAAATTATCTAGGAACTCTTTGAGAGGAACTACGCACGGGGGAGCTCGCCCGGGAACTACACGTATTCCTTGGCTTTTTTCTTTTCTGTTTGCATTCGCACCTCCAGCAGGGACGCTGAAGCCGACCGGCGGTTGCTATAGCGACATCACTAATTTGTTGTTGGTTTTAATACGAACGTGCGTCTCGTGTTGCTGTGAAAACGGCGAACTAGTAACATCAGGGTTTAAACTTGGCCTCATTCCTGTGTGTTTTGGTCGCATGTTTCTATAGAAACGGATCATTCCACTGCGCCGTGGCCAGGAAGGGTTATGTGCTGATGGTGAATTCTTTATTTTACATTATAAAGAGTTTATAAAGAATGTATGAATAATTTGTAGTGGAAAATAGCTGGTGATTAATATCCTCATCGACTATTATGGGTTGTTATTTTATAATGGGTTTCCTTAGATAGCTAAAAAAACAAAAAAAACAATGTGGACAAGCACATTTAAGTTTAAGATTTAGTTTAATTTAAGATCTTAAATTAAAGCCCAAACTTCATGGTCAGTCCATTTGTCCATTTTTTTTTTTTTTTTTTTTTTTAAACTGTACTGCTAAGAGATGTTGTTTACATGGCTAGCGGTTTACTTGGAGTTCTGGAGCGCTGCATTGGCTCACGCGTTCGACCAGCTGCCGTACATTTACATTAATCACGGCTCCTGCTGTGCTGGGAGAGTGCCTGCCCACAGAGCAGCTTTTTAGGAGGAACTAAAAAAGGCCCTCAAAATGTCTATCTAAGAACTATTGTCATCCTCAGTTCCTGTAATGAGAACAAACAAAAAAAGGAGGTACTTCCTCCAACATTTCCAAGAACTATGAAAAAGTTCCTCTGGTCTTAAAGCACCTATGGTACCTGAGCAAGAAGAACTAAATTCAGTATGGTTCCTCGGGAACTGTAGACTCACACGGTGCGAGAGAATCGGAGCACTTTACTCCAAGTGTCATTTACTGATTAGAAAATCCGCCATTTCACCCACAGAAGTGAAGAGAAGTAAGAATCGGAGGGCTGGAATACGAGGAAAAGCAGAGAATATCATTAAAACAGTTCTCACGTCATGGGTTACTGAACAGAACTGTAAATAGTTTAAAGTAGCAGGCGTGCGGGCGCGGAGTTCTGTGCACTCCATCATCACGCTGTGAAGCCGCGCTGCCAGGGATTAGAGACGTTTATCAGGGAACTGAGACGCACGTCAGGGAAGTGAAACTTCACTCCAGTGTTATATCTGAAATGCACATCCACAAATCAGCCAGTAAACCACCAGATCATTCACTAAGCGCTGCTTTATAGCGAGTGCCTCATACGAGAAAGATTAACATGTAGAAACAGGCTGTACAGGAAAATTACTTCAGCTGTCTGAGAAAATGTTGAAATTTTGACAAATCAATCACTCTTTTAAAAAAAAAAAAAAAAAAAAAAAAAAAAAAAAAGGTACCCGAGGGTCCTCAATATTTATTATTATTATTTTTATTATTATTATTATTATTAGATTTTTTGCAACTTTAAGATAAAATCCACAGCACGGATATTTAAATATTTGGCTCATTATTTAAATTTGTACAATAACAATCTGGTTAGTTATTAAAGCTATAGCATTTTTTTTAATTGGTAAACTTTCCACTCTTTTTTTTTTTTTCTTTTTTTTTTCTTTTTTTCTCTTTTTAAATTGTCACTGGATTCTGATAGACATTATTTATATCTTATTATTTAAAATTCAAACGTTTTTTACCTCAATAAATTTAATGCCTCAATGCACTGAGGATTTTCCCTTGAGCAGTTCTCTCATCGGGCCTAATGCACGCTTTTCCTTTTATTTCCTGTTCTACTCCTCTTTTTTCTGTCTGTCTGTCTCCATCTTCCTGTCTGTCTGTCTCCATCTTCCTGTCTGTCTGTCTCCATCTTCCTGTCTGTCTGTCTCCGTCTCTCTGTCTGTCTGTCTCCATCTGTTTTTGTTTGTCTGTCTGTCTCTGTCTGTTTCCGTCTGTCTGTCTCCGTCTGTCTGTCTCCGTCTGTCTGTCTCCGTCTGTCTGTCTCCGTCTCCCTGTCTGTCTGTCTCCATCTGTCTCTGTTTCTGTCTGTCTGTCTCCATCTGTCTCCGTTTGTCTGTCTCCGTCTCTCTGTCTGTCTGTCTCCATCCATCTGTCTGTCTCCATCGCTCTGTCTCTCTCTGTCTGTCTCTCTCTGTCTGTCTGTCTACAGTGTCTGTTGCTCCCCCGCCTCCCCCCATGCCTCAGCTCATTCCACAGATTCCCCTCACCGGCTTTGTGGCCCGGGTGCAGGAAAACAGTAAGTGCTGAACACCCCAGTGCTGTGTATTAGTGTGTATTAGTGTGTGTGTGTGTGTGTGTTTGGCATGTCTCCGAAGCATGTGGATAGAAACAGTTCAGCTGGAAAGTCAACATACACACTTTTCCCCATCCAAAAACGCCAAATCTAGTGATCATTGGGCATCACGTCCAGTACTTGCATCATAATCATCGCTTCTACTGCACAACTCCGCCTTCAGACTTTAGGCCACGCCTCCTACCTGTGTCCGATGTTGACTGATGGGGAGCTGCGTGCTGAACGCGATGGAGCTCCAAGATGGAGATATGATATTTCTGTTCACTTTTAATGACCACGCCCGCTGATGCTGCCATGTACGCGCGGGTTAAGCCTCCTCACGCTCTCGCGGACCTTAAACATACTGTTTAAACTCTAAGAAGTTTTAATAAATTGTATGTACGGTACAAAGATGCTCTAGCTCCTCCTCTTTTGCACAGTTTGCAAGGGTCATCAATCGTTAAAAAGATTGCTGCCGTTACGTGTCATGTGTCTATTAGTGTGATCACATACACTGGCCTTACGTCAGATAGCATCACCTGGTGTCGGCTGTTGGTGTTAGCATTTTTACTAGCATCACTATTGCTGCATCCTACGGCCCCGCACTCATGGCACGAAAAGAGAAAAAAAATGTCATAACCACATTTTACTAATATGTTCCCGTGATATCTATGCGTTTCCTCGTTTTTAGTTACATCATGACCACATTTTAATCATTCGTTCCCTTGTTCCTGTTGAGCCCCTCATGAGCGGGGCTCCGTAGCATCACTAGTCCTGACGATGCAAAACTGTCGGCTCTGGACTTCCGTTTCCTGTTAGCTACAAGTAGCTCAGGAGACGAACTTCAAGCATCAATAATGTCACATTTGATCTACTCATTTCGAGGCGACGGGGGAAAATGTGTAAAAGAGATGGCTGATGTGAACTGTGGCATTAATAGGATAGCTGCATGTTGCATGATGTCTCTTTACTCTTCACTTCTCCTCTTCTCCGTCTGTATGATCTGATTTTCATCTATTATGCATGTTCCTGTTTTTACCTCCAACAACAGATGAACAGACGGATCAAATACATGTCATCATGATATGGTTATATCGTTCGGGAGAGATTGAAGATGATTTACAGTATTTAAAAGCATACATTATTTATTTATGTTTGAAAAAGCTAAATAATTAGTAAGTAATAGTAATAATTTGTTCAACTTCCAATCTATAGAAGGGAGGAATGAAAAGTGATGGGGGGAAAAAACAGTCCGTATTTCTTTGATGATTATACCACAGCGCTGTTGAATTCTCGACTCTGATTGGTCAGAATGAGCAAAACACATCTCATACATTATCATTTCTATTGTAAGAATATATTCAGAGATGTTTTCTGTGCCATTAAATGTAACTATGAAAGGATTAAAATGTATATCATTCTTTAATATTAAAAAAAAAGTCTAATCGTTGGCAAATTGCTGTGGTATAAGAGGAACAAAACATTTCAGGAGGCGCTGTTACAGGAAAATAATCAACTTTAGGATGGTAATCGAACTCCTAAAGGTTTCTTGAAGAGCAGTGTGTTTGTTTCTGCCTCCCCCTAGTGGAGGTTCTGTTTATTACAGTCATAAAGTAATACACTATAGGATACTGAAAAAGACACCGTGTGTAATATTCATAAGTGTTTCAGGTTTATGATACACAGCTCTGTCATTTCCGAAGATATTTTATATTCACAATACTGTAGATCTCACTAGTTTGTCAGGTTTATGTTTTTACAGCCTGGGAATTGAACTCCAGCTTCAACCAGAATATAGCTGATTGACCACACCCTTTTTTCCTTAAAAGTAAATTCATACCACGTTGGTTCAGTACTTTATTTTTTCCCCTTAAATGCTGCAGTCGACTCAGAGGTGTGTGACATCACACGCGTGTCCAGTTACACAACAGAGAAAGAGAGGATAATAAGGATAAGATTGTAAAATAGGAAGTCTGTAGTAAGCGCACACGTGCACAAACATGATTTAAAATGAAAATGATCAAGGTAATACATTTTAAGGTTATAAACATTTTTTTTCCCTCCTGCTCCTGAAGTCTGCATTTGCTTTACAAACTTGTTCATTGTTGTCTTTTTCCTCTCCTTTTTCTTTGTTCACTCCAGTTGTAACTGAATCATTTGAAATCATGAGTGAATCATCTTCATTATCAACTTGAAAATTTGTTCAGCACGCTGACCAATCAGGACCAGATCTCGCCGTCTCGCATGTGATTGCACGACACGTCGTCTAACCAGAATCTGACATTAACACTTGCACACTTGCATGCTGCCCGTGCGTGCGTGTGCGCGTGTGTGTGCGCGTGTGTGTGAGAGTTGGATTGCATGCCCAGCTCATCCGTGTTTCCAGTGTTATAAACATGAATAACGTTCTCCTCTCGTTTTCGGCTCTCAGTCGCCGACACCCCGACTCCGCCCCCTCCTCCGCCTCCTGATGATGTACCCATGTTCGATGAGGCTCCACCCCCTCCACCTCCACCACCTGTGGACTATGAGGATGAGGAAGCAGCCGTGGTGCAGTACAATGACCCGTACGCTGAGGGAGACCCCCAGTGGGCCCCAAAAATCTACATGGATAAAGGTGAGGCTCGAGACTTTAGCACTTTGCTGTGGAGTCTGTGGTCGTGTTTAACCTCCGCTCCATCGTTTCCACATTTCAGTGGTGGCCATCTACGACTACATCAAGGACAAAGACGACGAGCTGAGCTTCATGGAAGGCGCTATCATCTACGTCATCAAGAAGAACGACGACGGCTGGTTCGAGGGCGTGAGTAACGGCGTCACCGGCCTCTTCCCCGGCAACTACGTCGAACCCATCATTCACTACGCCGACTGACGCGGCCGGGCGTAGCTCTAGAAGATGCGTTCGTACATCCAACAGTATAGACGAGTGTGTCAGCGGGCGAGCGGCGGCTCCTGGGCTCGGAGCGTATGATGATGTGCCGAGGGGGGGTCAGAGAGACGGCGTGACCTGTGTAAATACAAAGAGCCGGGTGTTTTTAGTATTTTTACAGTGAATGTTGATCACTTCTCAATACCAAAAGTCTTCAATTTGAAATTTAATTCAGTGCGAAATGTTTATGATGAAAATAAAACAAATGTACAAGATAGAGTTCTACACTATACATGATCAGTACGCTGTTTTAAGGCTGAAATGCGATTTAAACCCTGACATGAAGCATGCCTACCACTTTTATATGTATAGTCCAGATTTAATTCCATGTTTTTTTTTGGTCCTGATACTTGAAGGTATTAATGGACGTTTTACATTTTTATTTTAATACTTAAATATTATACAATTTACCCCCCCCCGATCACAATCATTTGGACATCTATGTAAAATCACATTTATTTTATTAAATTGTTTTTCAATGAAGTTTTTTTTTTTCTTTCTCCCCTGCATTTTTAAAGACGGAACAGTGAATATATATATATATATTTTTTTGTACGTATTCTCAGTGATGCGCATAAAAAAAACGGATCTGTAGATTGCTTATGCTGTAGACGTTAAAGTTATGAAAATCATGTTAATAAGTATACAATCCACATCTGCCATTAATCAGCCAGAATAACTGCCATACCGGTTCGACAACTCATTACCTCCCTGATTAATGAACAAAATCAGATTTGTGAACTGGTTCGATTTCATGATTAAAGCCATGGAAATATTGACAATAAATTTTGTAAATGTCCATTAAGTTCACCGGCTTCCCTCTGATCCATTCATTTGTCCTTGACGTCACTGTGTCGCCAGTTACGCTTTTCCACACAAGGGTTCCTAAACCACGAGCCAGAGCTTTCCAGAATAAAGCTCTTCCTGAACAGGAACGAATGAACACCGTAAACGCGTCACGACTCCAACCTAACGCATCCACAGTTAATGAACATTTTTGTTGTGCAACGACACAAACCTTTACTCACTTCTGATCAAGCGCGTTTCCAATCACATGACATTACCTGTGAAGCTAGGAGCCATTTCTCAGGAAGTTAGCAGGTGGTGATTGGTGATGGGGGTCATGTAAAAAAAAAAAAATCCAATAAACACATCCATTAATTGTAACTAAGGTTAAAATGTGTACACTATTCAGAGCGAGACAGGGGGTACAAGGGTGCCAATACTTTTTTTTTAAACATTAAGCATCGAGTCAGTCTTTCTCCGCTAGTCTACAATCTGCAAGCTTTACGCAATCTGTTTAGCGTGTTCACATCGCTGCTACGAGTTCTCACTCAAAAACACACCAGAAGAGACGACTTCTTATATTTGGGCCCAATAAGATGAGACAGACGAGCCAATGGACTTACAAATGATTGACAGTTTTGTAAGTGATTTACTCATCCTCTATTCCTCCATGATGTTTATGGAAGCCCCGCCCCCTTCCCACCCCCACCTCACATTTTAGCCATCTGTCTCAAATCTCTCTTCTGGTTTGAAGGATGCCCTGACGCTGCGTCCTCGATTTCTGTCACGGTAAAAGTTTCGGGTTCATTAATGTGAAAATAAAATCAATCGGCGTGTGTCTGACTTCGCAAACATTAAATAAAATCAGGTAACTATATTTATAAGGGATGCTACTGCAAAATGTTGACGTATTTAACCATTTTTGAAAGTAATGTTTCAGCTAAATGATCACATACAGTGCTTCGCTGGCCAGCTGGCCGGTCTGACCCATGCCCTAGGTAGTGCGCAGCGCTCCGTTACGTTACACCCCATGTAGGGCACAAATTTCAGATTCATACCAACTTCAACATGGGTTTGTTTTTTTCTTTACATTATATTTTGGTACAGTTTGTTTTAATCAGAATTACGCAAAAACCACCAGCCTGACTCGCATGAAAATTGGTGGATGGTTGAAGCATGAGCCGAGGATGAACTCCTTATCTTTGACTAACGGGCTGGCTCGACCAATTTGGTTTCCCTCGCAAGGTTGTGAGATACAGCATTTGCACTCAGCAATGCTAAACATCGTAACATCCAGTAGATGGCAGTAACATTCAACAGGGACAAAACATAGCCAGTGTAGAAATACAATGACATCATTGGAAATATATTTCCGACACGCTCTCCACGTGCCCTTCTAGTGTTTTATTGACCAGGTGGGAACTGGGACATTTCTGACTTCCCAGTTGGAACGCTGCATATGAACAGCTTTCCAAATCGTCCCTCCTGCTCGAAGAAGACCGTCGGATCCTTCGCAAAACATGGTGCTGTTCATAGTTGAAAGTAAGAACAAGAAATACAGTCAGAGTTCGATTTTATCAGGTTCGCGTTCTGCGAGATTTTGTGATCAAACTGCTCCTTAATTCCAGTTTTTTACAACAGCGACAGAAGTCCGTTTCAGCATTTCATTTTATTTCAGACGGCCGAGTTAGCATGAACGCGCTAATGCGGGAAAGGACGGCGTTCCCAGTTGTCTTAAATGCAGCATAATTCAAGCTACATTAATGTAAATCCTCTCACATGGTACCTGGACGAGATGCTCGGGTACCGAGGGAGAGCGTCATCATCATACGGGAACCATAACTGCGTCCTGACCCTGAGTGAAATAAACGCACCTCTTAGCCTCGATTAACGGCTCACCTAACCATTTAAATAAAAAAAAAACTGTTCCAGCTGATGTCTCAACATCTGTCCACAATCTGTATTCAAACTGTTCCAAATTAACATGTTCACGTTTATAATAAACCATTGTTTTTTTTTTACATAAAATAAATGATGTGGAGGAGAAATAAACAAGCAGAGGCAGAATGTTTAACTTAAAAAACATCTTGTTTAATATCACAGAGTCATAGTCATGGATTTAAGGCCTGGATTGTTCTTGAACAGCTGATGTGAAGTTTCATAAATTACAGCGTCATACGTCGGTGGGTTACACGCGACATGATTTGGCCTTTCCTGTGGGATGGACGGACGTTCCGGAGGCGTCTGTAAGCGTCGCATTCAGTCACGGAAAAGTAACGGTGAAGCCTCCCGACGCCCTCCTATCCCACAATGCCCTGCTTCTGCAGAAGAGGACACGTACAGTACAGTGACAATGTAAAAATTTCTTTTTCTCTTTTTGAAAACCTCCTCAAGCAGAATACATCCGTCACCCAAAAATGCTAACGACGGCACCGCGTCCACCACTGAACACGCTCATCTCCGTGACGCTGATCTCTTTCGTTAGCATTTTTGGGTGTGCTTTACAGGCGCAGGTGTGTATTCCAGTCCCGCACCGCCACGACCTACAACAGCTTCACCATTCACCAGATCGGTGCTGTGGGCGTCTGAGTGGAGCGAGACGTGATCAGACGAGACGCGCCGCTCTGCTGTCGGTGTGTGTGTGTGTGTGTGTGTGTGTGTGTGTGTAGCTGCCTGTCGTGACGCTCTGGGGGTTGCGGGTTCATTTGTCCCGGCTGAGGACGAGCTCGGTGAGGCGGATCAGAGCGTCTCGCTCGGGGGACGGCTGCAGACGGCTGATCTGACGTGTGGCCTCGTGGCAGTAACGCTGAGCGAGGAAGCTCGTCTGCTCCACGCCATCACTCTGAGGAGAAGCGCAAACACACACACACACACACACACAAGAACAAAAGGAGACGATATTGTAATTAATATGCAATATAATACTAACATCACGCCCCAGAGCTGTCCTGATGCATTCTGGATTCTGATTGGTCAGAAGGTTTTTCTAAAACAGCAGCTGGAAATTGCCGGTTCACATCCGTGTTTTCGTTTCTATAGTAACGACTTGCACACCGGGTGCACTATTAAACGAATGAATAAAAACGTGCCGTTGGTTAACAAAGGAAAAAGTTTAAAGGAAACCGTGATTAAAGACACGGTCAAGCTTTCTGTTAGGAGACTTTTATTACGGTTCGGGGAAGGAGCGCGCCGAGTCAGCGCTTCGTAACGGTCAGGTCGCAGACGTCTTCGGGACGGACGAGTTTTTATGATGCAGTTTCTATCTTACATGACAAACGGTGGTTTTGTTTAATGTTTTATTAAGTTTATACTCTGCTGCGAGAGGACTAAACACTAGAGGTGCTGTTGCACTACAGAGTGGTGACGATGACATCGGTTCATCACGAACAGTAGCCGGGTTTCCATTGCAGTGGTGCGCTAAATAAAAGTGATTAAAAATAAAAAATAAAAAACAGAACACAATTGCGAAGGGTTTGTGTGTGTGTGTTTTTTATTTCTCGCGACGGTCGTTCGGATCTCCGAGACCTGATATTAGCCGCAGGATTGCGAAGGCACCCACTGCACTGGCCGTGGTAGTGTTTAACCGACTGCGAGAAATGTGCTTCCATTGCAACTGTGCGACAAATCGCCTGATCGTCTGAAAAGGAGCAAATTATGGTGAGGAGATGAAGAGAAAGGAGAGAAGCCGCGTTTCCATTGCAGTTTTGCATGAAATAAAAGCAACATTTAAAAGATTTCGACAAACCAATTACAAATGGTCTGTATTTCGAGATTAAATCTGGGTTTTCTCCTCTCGTGATTGCTCTTACACAGCGCTCCTTTTCACAAACGTAGCGTTTATATTTGCTTTTCATGTCATGTGACTTAAATGTGAAAAATTTTTTCCATTTCTCATTTAGTGCACAATTAAGCAGGTTAGTGTGAACACAGCTAGAGATAAAGGAGTGAATTATAATTATTGTTGATATAGTCGCTCTCTCACACACTTTCTCTCGCTCTCTCTCTCCTTACAAGTGGTTTGGAAATAAACATGCGAGAGAGAGAGAGATCGAGAGATGGCGCATGAGCGAGAGAGAGAGAGAGAGAGAGAGAGAGCGCGTGAGAGAGAGAGAGCGAAAGCGAGCGAGAGAGAGAGAAGAGGGAGTGAGGAGAGAGAGTGAGATAGAGAGAGAGATGACTGCACTAAGTGAAGGTGGGACTGCAGGATGATGTGAAAGTGAAGTTCTAATGGCTGCTTTCAAAGACCAGCTCATTGTGGTGTCTCTCCCCCCCTCCCTCCCTAACTCACCTCCAGGACGTATCTCCAGGCCCGATCAACATCTCCATCTGAACCGAAACGTCTCATTATCATAGAGTGGAGCTCCGGAAACTGAGAGAGAGAGCGAGAGAGAGAAACAAATAATACACTGAGATGGTTTTAGTTCCTGAGAACGGTCCGATCACATCACAGTCTTAAACCCATCACAGATCTGTGGAGAAACTGTAGCTCTGAGCCACTCGCATCTCAATCTTTATAACAGATTTACTCTCGAACAAAATTCTCACTTTTAACAAATTGGTCCGTTTTCACTTTGGTTAAAGTGTCCTACGTTACCCACAATGCCGTTCGACTACCTGTGGCTAGTGGTGCGGTGAGACGCGCGTCATCTCTAATTAAAGAGGTGCAACGGCGCTTTAGTAATTTAGGCTGTTCAGCTCTCTCATCTCATCTGTACATCTGCTCAAACACATCAGCTCCCGCAGCATTCACACCAACATCACACTCGCCGCCTCGCGGAGCGCTAACGAGCCGAGCCGAGCCGAGCCTCTGCGCCGACTTGATAAACTAGCTGCACTGCATTCTGGGACTCCAGCGCTTGCATTGACCTCTCCACTACCTCGACTCTGGAAAATACACTCTTGTTTGTTATTGGTATTTTTGAGGAGATACATCAGCACCTGTTACAAATTAGCTCCAGAATCATTAACACGTCAGAAGCGTGTCAATATGAACGTATTTAATGTGTTTTAGAACAGAGGTGTGTGTATAAGATATGAACGATGAGTCCAGTGTAGAGACTGACTCAGAGCTGAGGTACCTGCTGGCAGGCGAACAGTACAGGTCCGGTGGCCAAACCCAGCCTGAGGTCTGCGGCCGACGGCTTCCCGAGCTGATTAGCACACGACGTGAAGTCCAGCACATCATCCACCAGCTACAGGAAATAAAGTCCCCGTTAAACTAAACATACTGCGCTGTTCACATGGCTGATGGCTCAGTACCACAATCAGTAACACACCTGCAGAAGTTACTCGCATGCTAATTTTATCCAATATCTGAAAACTGTGTATATTAACTAGATCAGCGTGCACTGCAGCCCCCTGGAGGCCCACGCAGGTACTGCAGGTGGGCTGTGAGAGGCCAATTACAATTATTTAAATAAACAAAACATTTTTACATTTTCAATTTTGTTCTTTTTTTACAAGTAAATATTTACCACAGCTAATAAAACAAAGCCATGGGATGTAAATTATGAGTTATTTTTCATATTTTTTGATCCGGTGCATAATAAAATATAATAAAATAAAATAAAATACAAGATTCTAAAATATATTTTCTACAGGAAGTCATGGATTCTAAAAGAAAAATAAATAAATAAGCAATTAGAAACGTTTAAACTTGAAATGTTAGCTTTTTTGCTCACTTTGTATGTTATTTAGTAATCAGAGGGCGCGCTTACTTTTAGTACATGCCCTCTGTCTGCTATCTAGGGCTCTACTGCGTGTATCAAGTGTATAAAAAGAGTGTACGACGCTGGAGTATGACGCAACCTTCAGCTGTGATGTGATCTTTCACTCGTGCGCACCAGAAGCAGCCCCAGCGCAGTGCATGAGCGCAGAGCCGCCAGCGCAGGGAGCGTTACCTGGAAGGCGATGCCCACGTTGCGGCCGTACTGATAGGCGATCTCGTGCACCTCGGGGTCAGAGTTCACCAGAATGGAAACCTGCAGGAAAGGAAAAAGAGGACGTGTTGGGTTCGGCGTCCTGGTCCGCAGCGCGTTATTCCCGAGGACAGAACGTACATACTGCTTTACAGCTGTTCGCGATCAGGCTCGCCGTCTTCTTAAACGTTTTCTCGAGGTAGTGTTTGAATCGCTCGTTCTCGTTCTCTTTGGATCCCAGCTGCATGAATTCCCCTGTGATGGAGATTATTCAGCATCTCGTTAGCCTTTTGTTCAATTAGCGATGTTAGTGTTCAAGTGTAGAGACTCTCTCTCTCTCTCTCTCTCACACACACACACACACACACACACACACGATGTCGTACCTCTTACCAGATCCTCTATGACTTGAGAGAGCACGGACACGACGGTGTTGTTCCCGATGCGTGCGAGTGCCATGGACGCTGTGGAGAGAATGAAATCTCCAGCCAGGATGGCCTTCTCACACACACACACACACACACACACACACACACACACACACGATTTCACTACAATCAATCCACCTGAATCAATTCCACCCCTTCATACAGTTATGAATAACACTAACAGGCCCCGCCCTCCTGGACACACCCACCTGTCTCTCCCCCCACACTTCATTAATAGTGGTTTTTCCTCGCCTCGTGTCCGCACCGTCGATGACATCATCGTGCACCAAGCTGGCCGTGTGGATCATCTCCGAGATCATGGCGATGGAGCGCTGGGCCGGGAGCAGATCCCTGACACACGGTGAGAGAACGTGAACAGGGACACGGCGATGTTTCACGTCTGGTAAAAACCCCATGACGCTGTTTCAGGCATAAACTAAACTAATCGACCAGCCAGTTACTATTAAATACAGGAATCTGTTCAGCTTCCTGCAGTCCAGGGACTAAACTTAACGTTCTCGCAGAGCACAGCTGAACGCTCCAGTCTGATTAGTCAGAAGGTGTGTGTGCAACAGTGTGGCCCGGACAGTAACTCCAGCTGTAACAGGAACAACGGGTTTATATTAATGCTCTCGTTTTAATACGCTATCGTTTCCATATTCTGGGAAACTCTACATAATCGAAGACTAAAATCGGAGAGGAGGAAAGAAGAGCAGGGACGGGAAGGAAAGATGTGAGAAGAGAAAAGAAGAGAAGAGACGAGACGAGAAGAGATGAGGAGAGGAGAAAAGAAGAGATGAGAGGAGACGAGAAGAGATGAGGAGAGGAGAAAAGAAGAGATGAGACGAGACGAGAAGAGATGAGGAGAGGAGACGAGAGGAGACGAGAAGAGCGGAGACGAGACGAGAAGAGACGAGACGAGACGAGAAGAGCGGAGACGAGACGAGAAGAGCAGAGACGAGACGAGAAGAGAGGAGACGAGACGAGAAGAGAGGAGGAGAGGAGACAAGAGGAGAGGAGACGAGACGAGAAGAGAGGAGAGGAGACGAGAGGAG
>JAQQZU010000033.1:27013184-27026553 GCA_030068025.1 Parauchenoglanis punctatus
CTAACGCTGTCCGGAAGCCTTAAAGTTACAGCTTTACCTCTGAAACTGGAGACTCTCTCCATAAATGTTAAACAAAATCTCCTAACAGAAAACGTTACCGTATCGATGATTACACACGGCCTTTGAATGCTTTATATGGAGTGTCCGAAGTACTAAAGTGAGTAGTTACTATAAAAACGTTAATGTATTAGATGGAGTACATTAATATAAACCTGTGATTCGCAGCTGCACTACTGTCAGTAACAACACCTTATCAGAGAATCGAGAACAGCTCATTGGTATAATATCACACCATAACCCTGCTGATCTGACCCCTTCTGAGCGCTCTCTCTCTCTCACACACACACACATTCACACTTTCACAGCTCCTCTCCACCTGACAGATCTGTTCAGCCAGATCACACCTCAAAAGATGACAAAAATATAAGTGTGGACAGGAAACTTCAACCTGCGTATAGTCTATTATTGTCTCTAAGCTGGCTGGATGATTTACACATTCGTTATTATGATAAAGAAGCGTGTACGAACAGCACGACCTAATAAATCTTAATAATAAATCTTGAAGAGAAAATTCAGATCAGGGTCACATATTAAACATCATTGTTCATCCAGGCAACTGGAACAAACTCATCAGGGTGACAGTCTTCATCTCAAAAACAAGATCAGAGCCCTGTAATAAACCTGAACACGCCTTAATGACCTTAAGGTCCTTATGACTAGCAAGTGATTAAATAAGATTTTGGACAGGCCACACCTACAAGCAGTGGTGGATTGTAGAGACTGTCACTGTTGCTGTCCAGCATTTTTAAATTTCAGTGGAAAAGGGAACAGATACTGTATATATAAAGCTAAAATCACTAAATAGCACTAATCTTACACTAATGTGGCAATTTGATTTAGGTTTCATGCTTCGTACTAGCTTCACTGGCAGATTAGCAAGGCAAGCTAACTACAGACAATCTCTCAAGGCACCAATAATCCCTGCTATGTCCTTCAAAAGCATTATTTTGCTTCCTATATACATTTAACGACAGGCCGTATATGACATCATAAGATGTAAACAGTAAATGTGAACTAATAGCAAATAGGAACTAAAAGTTTGAGTGAAGAACTGAAGAAAACATGAAATACATTGCTCCATAGGATTAATCCGACTCGAGGAATCATTTGAGTCAGTCGTGTGGATTAGTGGCTTTACTGAGTCATACCAAATTTGTGCAGAATTGAGAAATTTCAATATTACACTGTTGCATTTGGCATATGCTATGGCAGAAATCGTTGCTTCATGTCTCTGTCTTATATAACACACAATTTACGTTTGTGCGCATGTGTTCCTGTGACTCTATAGGTCTAATGTGTCTAATGTTTAACACTGACTTTATGGGTATACTGTATGTCTGTAGTCTTGATGTATTAATTCATAAAACAGGAAAAATAGCTGTTTCAAATGGCATGGTCTGCGGCGCTCATTTTCTCCGTTTTGTATATCCGTCGTAATGAATATGCAAAACATTAAAATGTGAAACGCTGCATGGAGTCCGTGCAAACACATGAATTTAGCTTTTGTGTTAAGATTCATTGCTTGAAGGACAGAAACAGTGACAGCGCGCACTGATTAACACCACTGAAGGGCAGGTATTAAATTTGCGAAAGCTGAAATCCACTATTAAATTAAAACAAAATGACCATTACTGCTTTAAATGTCTGTGTAGTTCAAAATAACCAGAAATCAGCATTTATTATTGTTTGTGCATGTCGACACGCTCTTATTTTGCATTCATGTTGCATTTTGTACATCATCTCAGCTTTTGCCGTTATCCTGGATACCTAATTACATGCACACTTCTGCGAACTCGACTATTTAAGACCAATAAGAAGACTTGATCTTCCCTTGGCAAATAATGCTGAATATGGTTTTGTATTCACTGCTGCACTTTTGTGTGTTCATGCACTTTGCCTGCTTGCACGTTGCGTGTCCTTGCGCTAATCTGCCAAGATAAATTCCTGTTACTTGGCAAATAACGTGATTCTGATTTGAACTTGCGAATTAAAGGAATCAAAACCTTTAATGTTTAAGAGCCAAAATTGTTTTATCTTGAGAAATGATACCACACATAGACACACACACACAATACCTTAGTTATTCTCTCTGGGCAGAAAATATCATTTATACTGCAGCTCTACATTTGAGAAGAAACATCTGCAGGAAGATAAGAGCCGTGCTGGTGAAATCTCTCTCCTGGTTCTTACTTTCAGAGGGGTTTTTGTTTAAGAACAGACCAGCCACTGAGAGAAACACCACAAAACCACAACCAGTGTTGCATCTGCTCTTAGCCAAGGCATGTGTCCCTCTAGTGTTTCCTGTGAAATCAACCATTTCCTGAGTTTCAACTCTTATAAAATGCACACACAGGTCCTGGTCTCATGACTGATGTTTAACATCATGCTGGATTTAAATACCCAGTAAAGAGGGAAAAGAGACGTGAGCAGGAGAGAGGGGGGGTGTATGGGCTCGTAGCATCTGTGTGCATCATCAAACTGGTCCCCGCACACACACACACACACACACACACACACACACACACACACACACACACACACACACTCTAATCACAGTCTAACCAGCATCTGATCTTTTTCTAGACTTTGGACTACACAAGTGCAAGACATATGTTTTAAATATATTAACAAATATATCAATTGAATTAAAATGCCACAAATCTATTAATCTCAGTATTAATGCTTGCAAGTATACACACAATTGTAATACAGTGTACAATTTATATTTATATTCAAAATTTCCATAATGTGCACTTGTTAGGCCCCCACGTTCAAATCCATTCCATCAAAGTGTATTAAAAATGTTTTAGCAATGTAAAAAAAAAAATTAAATATTTTCACTAATTACAAATTTTTTAAAAAATCAGAATGTTACTCCTTTTGAATAAATTAATTTATTTTAACGTAAACGTGCTTTGCTTGCATGATATCGACCCATACATGGGGCAGGATTGTCCAGTCCAGCGCCACTTTGGCTGTAAATATTCTCTAAAACACTCCAGAATGTCAATATTAAATACATAAATATCACAGTATTTATTCATTAATAACGCTGTCCCTTTAAAGTCCATAAAAGGATTTTTTGGATGACATGGGAGAAGATTTTACCTTAATCAGAGACATTGCTTATCTGAATGTTTATGGATAAAATCATGAAAATCTCCTAAAGTGAGCTGAGTGTAGCTAATCAGATTATACTTTAAACCATAGCTTTTTTTTTTGTATCAAATTAACAAAAAATGCCATTAATGTATTAATTTGACAAACCAAAATAGCAAATTAAAGCATAATAAGAGCCAAAATGCAAAACAATTTGTGACATCCATGATATCATGATCTCGATTTAGTGTCTTGTGGCTTCATTAAGTTGTGTGTGTGAGTCAGTGTCAGATCACGATTTAAAAATATCCGTATACTGGTGCGAGCCATATTATTGTCTAGAACTATACATGCAGCAATTGGCAATATTCAGTTAAATTCAAATCACTTTTTAGTATAGTGATTTTAACAATTAACATTGTCACAAAGCAGACAAATATAAGATCTGGAAATTCTGGATACTCCTTGAGACGACATGAGCCAGAAGAGAGGAAGCAGACTCAAAAGGAAACCCTTCCTCATTTATGCGACACAGACAGTAGCATTATATATAACTTCCTCTATAACATGTGTGCCATATGGTCAAAAGTGCAATTGTGTTGATGGGAACTTGTGAGCTTATGAGCAACTTGTGAACAGGAGCAAAAAGAGTTACTCCTGAATTCATTCTAGTTTCAACTTAGAGTCTATTCTGATGAAGTTATCGACTGTTCGGTGACGGAGACTCGAATGCAAAACTCGCTCGAAGTCTCATGTATCTTCTTGGGTATGTCTTTAAACTATGGACTGTATGCTGATTTATTTTCTCTTGTAACTCAAAATTTCTGCTGAAATATAAACAGTCAGTGCTGGCTTCTGTGGTTATGCAACTGGGGAGCAGTAACAGGATTTAATGTTGACGTCCATCATCTGCAACCTCGTGGTAGTGATCAAACATGCTTTTTTTTTCACATACACACTTTCATAGATCTATCTGTTGAGGTTCCCCACATAACACCTCAAAAGCTGACAAAGTTTCATGGGTGGACAGGAAGCTAAAACCTGCATGTGGTATTATCCCCGTGTCTGAGCAGGCTCGATGGTTTACACATTGGTTAGTATAATAAATGGTTTTCAGAGAAATGGGTATAGAAATAGTAGAGTCAATTAGTAAGGAAAGACCGATTCAAGTGTCTTTGCTAGTTTGGGACTGACGCAGTTGTCAATTTCCCATCAAGCTCCCATGTCCTTTAATTATCAAATGCACTTGTGGTGATCTGAGAGCCTGAGATGGGCAAGTTGGTCTTAAAACGAGGTGTGGTCAGGGGTGTCGTTACCGCACTGCTATATCGAGGCAGCAGAACTCGACTGCACAGTCGACCAACAAACACCTGGTCTGAAGTCAATGGTGCAGTATTTCACTGTTATTTTAAGGACACATTATCAAGATAGTAATATGTGCCTACATAGATGTACACACCCTTTGTACACTCTGCTTATTACACACAGGGACACAGATCCGTGCACAAACATGCAAAAAAAAAAAAGATTACTATATGAAAGATTATTATTTTATTACTACTAACAGGCTTTATAATCGCAGTCCGCCAAGGAACAAGCGCACGTGGCTCTTAAAGGGGATGGGAAATGACACTCTGGTTGGTTTATTGCATGTTACGCCAAAAACACACCCATGAATAATTAAGAGACTAATTACAAGCTTTCTGAACCATGTGCCTTTCTGCTGTTAAACTAGTCAATTCTAACTGTTTAACTAGTAAAGTCGATTTGGACACGTCCTAAATGCACTAGCAGGATGCGCTTAGATCGTTAATTTAGGGCGCTAAAACCCAAAATGTTAAAGTATCTAAAGACTACAACAACAACAACTAATAATAATACTTTTCATATTAAGTCCAAAAATAAAAGAAACTTGACAATACACCAATCTATAGTTAAGTGGAAAGTAAGGGGACTTGTGAGCACGAGCGCACATTTCCTGACTCTTTCACACACTTGCGAGTGTGCTCACTAGCCGAAGAGAGACCGTGATGTGCTGCTCACCTTCTTCACTTTGGCTTCTTTCAGCTTTTCCAGGGCGAGTTTGATTTTATCTGCTTTCATCTGTTCTTCAATTTCCTCCTGAAAAACACGCCATAGATCAGAGTCACGTCACAGATACGACACAAACAGACCTGATAACCTTCAGGCATTTTGCGTGGCTGCTCCACGTTTTATTGGAGATATCACTCAAAAATACACAAAAAAAGAGCCTTTTCACCTCGTCATAAAAACAGATAATCAGCTAATTAACACATGACTCTGGAGTCGAGTAGGTGTTTTGAACTCGCTGATATTAACTGACCCCCTGGAAGCCCCGCCCACTTTGGCCTCTCTCATATTAACGACCTCTTGATTTTCTTATTTCAGATTTCAGTCACAATAAATGGAGAATGTTTTCATTTCAGTAATGTGTAATAAAATGTTTGTATATACTCAAATAAATAGTTAAGTTATAAAGCAACTATAATAATTATTAACAATTATAAAAACATTATAAATGTAAGTGTGAACGCTTTTGAAACCAGGTTATTGCAAGCTTTTTTATATTAGATTTTTTCCCTTAGATTTATTTTTTTTTATTTGAATTTTGCTGGTTGCTACAGTATTTCACATGATCTTAGTTTCATTTTTTGCATCACAAAAACAAGCAATTTCGCCAGGGGTGTGTAGACTTTTTTTATCCACTGTAGTTGTCTTTGCTTTTTTTGTGATTTTTTAAAAACATGGTTCATTTATTTTCATTGCTACATAGCACATGCTATTTATGTATTTATTTATTTATTTTTATGTGATTTCCATTCACAATATATATCTATTTTTCACATGGTTAAATGTTTCAGGTGTGATTTTCTCTCATGAATCATCCTTTGTCCCAAATGATCACATTAGTGTTGACGTGATGTCACACGTTTTTATTTGGAGATTAAACTTTCAGGGCATGACATGTTGAAATACACCTTCACATGTGATCACATTTTGATATCATAACTAATGTGAAATGGATGTGTTTTTGGTGTTATTGTTAATTATATGTTTTGTAACCACAAGGATCAGTTGATTGTTTTGTTAATATTCAGATGTCACTTCCTGTGTGTGTTAAAGATCACGGTGATAAACTGTGGCCTGTGTGGAGGAGGTGCTATGTCACGAAAGCGTGTCTGTGTGTGTGTGTGTGTGTGTGTGTGTGTGTATGACTCAGATTCACCATAGAAGGTTTAGCATTCGAAGGAGGTGGAGGTGGCAATGAATTGTTGTTGGTGGTAGAAGGCAAAGCAGAAGTGTTACTAGGCAAACGGGTCAGCTCAGCTTTAGGCTGGGAGGGTGGGGGTGCTGAAGGGGCGCCTGAGGTAAAATGAACTGTTGGGACAGGCAGAGACGGGGGTGGCATGGGATCCTTTGTGCCCCCTCTTTCGGAAGCAAACTTTTCCTCCGTTGCGTTCAGGTCGGCCACCAGATCAGCCATCAGCGCATCCAGATCATTATCCTCCAGTTCATTTAGAGACGCTGTGATGTTAGAGAGAAACTTTCATGAATAATGTAATAAGTACATGTTGAAAACATTTTATTAAACTTTCCTCCAAGGCCGGCTGGTGTAAATGAGCTAGAAGTCGTGATCTTTCCCTCTCTTTCATTGATGACAGAATCAGATCAGTGTACTTCCTGTTTAAAATGTCTTGACGGCTACAGGTCGAGTATTTACACACAGTGAAACACCTACAAGACTTAATCTCCATTTGACTCATTTTATAAGACTAAACACATCATCACTCATTATTATATTTTCCAATACTTTAGCAGGTGTGATGAACCTGATCAAAGTGGATTATTCACTCAATCATGATGCCTTTCTAGGAGCAATTAGAAGAAAATCTGAACACATGTTGACCAATCAGAGCACAAAGCACACAAAAGGACAAACCAGTCTTTTGTTTTTCAGGGTTGGAATGAAAGCGCTGTCTAACAGCAAGCCTTTTCTGATATGGATGTCGATCCAACAAGTTTTCTTAATCAAGTCTACTAAGATTTAAAATCAGCATTAAAAGAAAAATTGAAGCAGGTTATTTAAAACTAACCCACTCAAACTATATAAACACTAAGTAGAATTACATAGACATCATTATTCAAATAAACTTCCTGTAAATAAATAATGACCTAATAAGGTAATCTAAATGTGTGCAAAAGCAGACAATTTAAAATAAAGTGATTAAAGTAAAGTATCCAGTATAATTTAATTCATTACAACTTTAACATAAAAACTTATTGTATGTTATTATAGCTTATTAGTTTATTACAGAATCCGTCCCCTCTTTTTTGATCCAGCATTTTCCGATCCTAATATCAGCCCCAGGTCGGATACTTGATATGGGATATTGAAAACAAAGCTTTTTTTTTTTTTTTTTTATCAGATATTCTAAACAAAACTTTATAGCAGAAAGCTTTTTAGCCCACCTCATTACACTTAGGTTGCTACTGCTTATCTGTTTAGTGAACTTTTAATTCTGCTACAGTTCAGCATTACATCAGATTTATATATTATTATATTATATTATATTATATTATAGATGATTCTTTTAGGGCTTCAGAGTGGCACAACAGAAAAACGATCACTCTATCATTGGGAGTTCGAGTCCTGATGATGCCACAGCTAACTGTGACTGAGAATCCAGGAAAGCAAAACTATTGTTACTGTCCCACCTGCAAATCACAGTTATCACAGATTAGCGAGTGTTTTACTGTGACGCAGTTTGAAATGATTTAGCATAAAGGTTAGCTGGCTTCATGTGTTTCGAGGCAGTGTGTGTTAGCAGACACCCTCCCTGATTGGTAGCTGTGTGACAGAAGAGCTCTTCCTGGTGGGTGGGAATCGGCCAAGCTGTAAAGGGCATTATTATAAAATTATGGATAAAGATTGTTGATATTTGAACTCAACAGCCAAACAAATACACACCTCCTTCAGTGCTCCTTCTGAGGCTCCTTCTGAGGCTCCTTCTCAAGCTCCGCCCCCCCATTTCATTGATTGCCAAGGCAACGACACTAGCAACGACACCCCCCTCCCCTCCCCCGTGTCCTGTGATTGGCTGGAATACGCCACCTGCTGGCGGTTGGCTGGAATAGTGTTCTGTGACTCGGTCCAAGCTACTTTCTTTGTTTCCTCGTTTACAGAACCATGGGTATTACCTTAGGTTAAATAAGTTCTCATTCACTTGGTCTGTCAAGAATTCAAGCTGTAAAAATGACCAAAATGCACATTTCTATCTTCTAATCAGCAAGCATGTACTTTAGAGCATCCCTAGATGTGACGGTCGCCACGATGTGATGCAAAGAAAGGGAATGAAGGCCACGCATGTCTTTTTAAAGTGAACAAAAAACACATTAAAACCTCACTGAGAATAGACTTCCTTCCTTCCTTCCTATTTATCTTCCTTCCTATCTATCTATCCAACCCACCCACCCAAATGGCTTGAGGCTAATCTGATTTTAACTGCCGTCTACACAGTAGCCAGACTTCTCTATGCGTCACTTTGCCTGCACTCTGTTATAATTTACTGTGATTTTACAGCTAATTAACACCATATTCTCCAAGCAAAGTGATAAACCCAAGGAACAGAGACTCCCAGAGTAAAGTAAATACAGTATGTGGACGGGAAAGAACGAAGTGGCTTGCTCTAGAGTCACATGTTTTTTATTACCATTGAGATCTGTGAAGCCGATGGAGAAGTTGATTTCCTGGCTGGACTTGGAGGCGGGCGGATGCTCTGGAACTTCAGCCTCCAGACTCTGAGGAAAAACACAAAATAAGGAACAAGTTAGCACAAACATCTATTATATAGATATTTGTCTTCACATTATTACTTTCAGCAGAGGAACTTTCAGTTCTGTATATGGAAAGGGTAGGTGCAGAGATTTCACTACAGATGCAAGATTGTGAACTGTACGTTTGAGCATTTTTAAAATTCTTGGTATGTGTGCTCAGGTGTTGACAGAAGCACTTATGTAAAGCATAAAGAGGACATTAAGTTTCATCATGTGGCGTGGAGAAGTGACTCTTCTTCCTATCTGAAATCACTTCTGCTTTTTGGCTGACAAATATTTGTAAGTGTTACATATAAATAGCAGGCATATGTCGTTCTTTTTTTTAGATTAATTATAAACTCAGTACAAAGTGAACAGGAAATGTGAAATATGCCAAAGGCTTAAAGAAACCCATGCCTTATTTTGAGTATGAAGATAAGTTGACTCACAGTTGAACAGTTACGGTTATACAGCTTTATCTTTGGTACATTTTTGGAGCTGAATAAAAGTAAAAACAGCGTGTCTGATAGTGAGATGAATTCTCTTTAATGAGTCAGATTAATTGGCTCAGTTCACCAATAACTCACCATTAAGAGTCGACTCGTACTGGCTCCAAAATGACTCACTGGAATTTTGCCCTAAACCGGACACCTCTTTCTCTTCCACTAAAATCAAGGCAAACAGGGACGCCGGCATCCTCGTGCCTTTTGGAGGTGTTTAATATCACATTCTGAGGATCCTGTGCTCATTCTTCACTCTGTTTGGTGCCTCATGAACTCCTGTCATGAAATACTGTCAAATCCATTAACTTTTCAGTCTCTAGGTTGGATATTTGCCCCAGTAACACCCAACAGACCACAGAGAACCTGAGATTGAGTATTTTACCACAACTGGGTGTGTGTCAGCTTGGGACTGCCCTTCACATGGTGAAACTGTGCAAAAGTCTAAGGTATACTTCAAAAAGAATGAAATTAAATATTCTACTAAAAGTGGTCTCTTACATAATATATTACTTTCTTTACTGACAATTTTCTTTCTTTTTTTTTTTTTGGAAAAGTAATGTTAGGAAATATAAAATGTTTTTGTAATGACTCAGCAATGCAGAATCCATTAAATAAATATCTAAAACAAAATTTGTACTAAAATAAAATAGGGTGCTTAAGACTTTTGAACAGTACTGTGGTTCTAAAAAACTACAGATTTTCTTTACATTTCTGTCTTTTGTTTTTCAACCGGAAGTAAAAATCTAGTATTTTAAAATCTGGTTAAAAAAAAAATCACATTTCAATCAAAAGACACAGCACCAACATCTACATTTATAACATTTATAGGGCAGTGGTAGCTCAGTGGTTAAGACGTTGGCAGTGATTGGAAGGTCGTGAGTGATCGGAAGGGCGTGAGTTCAAATCCCAGCACTGCCAAGCTATCGCTGATGGGCCCTTGAGCAAGGCCCTTAACCCTCACCTGCTCAGTTGTATAAATGAGATATATGTAAGTCGCTCTGGATAAGGGCGTGTTCCAAATGACATCAATGTAAATGTATAACTGAATGTACTGATGGAAAAAAACCATTACTGATAATTTGTAAACAGCTGTAAATTTATGAGGTAGTTTTGACCACTGGAGTCTGTTTACAAACTGAATGTTCATGTGTCTGTTTCACTGTGGTGTGTACAGTGGGGTCTGAGACCGCATGGAAAATCTGAAAGATCCTTTAAAATTGGAAAGTTTTGCAATTTCGAAAAACAAAGAAAGTAAATGTTCAATATTTTTGAATATCTAATATTCCAGATTTTACACTATTTTCCATCCATTATCTATGCTGCTTATCCATTACAGGTTGTAGGGAGGTTGGAGCCAATCTCAGCTGACTTTGGGTGATAGGCAGGCTACACCTTGGGCAGGTCGCTGGTAGTATTGCAGGGCTAACTCAGAGAGTTAGCCATTCACACTCACATTCACACCTATGGGCAATTTCAAGGAAACCTATGCAGGCACGAGGTGAATGTGCAAAACCCACACAGAAATGCCCCAGGTCGACCTGGGCATTGACCCTAGAACCTTCTTTCTGTGATGTGATTTTGCTAACCACTAAGCAAACGTGCGATATTTCCTATGATAACTGTTTTGTACAAAAGGTCAGATATTCTCATGTCTGATCTCTTCTATTGAAGCATGTGATCAGACGACACGCTGATGGATTTAATCTACAACGGATCACAATGTTTTAAACAAACTTGTGGAGTCCGCGCTAGCTCGAGTGCTCACTGTCACTAAAGCAAAAAAAGAGATAAAACAAACACTAGGAAGCTCTGAAATTCATGTAAATGTACAATGTAATTTGTAATGAAAAATGTCATGTTAAGTTAGAAAAGAATGCAAAATAGAAGCATTTTCACTCATACTCTCATACTCGTGGACCTTTGGACCCCACAGCAGCTATCTGACAACAAGATCCAACCATGACAGTCACTGTGTGAAGAAATCACACTTAGCTATCAAAAATTTAGACTTCTTTAAGCAGGCTATTTTTGCTGCTTTTATTGCACGATGTTTGCAGGAAGGCGCTAAGCCAAAATTAGAAAGCAACCTAAATAAAAAATGGATCTGTTTACCAGAATTCAGCCACAGCAACATCCAGTGGGATTTCCCCAGACTGCTATACTGCAGTGAACAAGCAATATCTGTGCAGCTGTTTGCTTATAGCATGCTAGCCAACTCTCTCTGAACTATGCGAGTACATTCCCTGAAAACTGGCCCTGCGCTGGACACCATCATGTGAATGGGCTAAAATTCGCATTTCCAAGCTGATGTGCAGGACTGAGCAACAGTTTCCGAGAATGCTTAGTTGCAGCTATCTCTACAGAAGAGAGTCTAAAAGCAAAGGTTCACATACTTTTGCCACTCACAGAAATGTAATAATGGATCATTTCCCTCAATAAATAAGTGACCAAGTATAATATTTTGGTCTCATTTGTTTAATTGGGTTCTCATTATCTACTTTTAGGACCTGTGGGAAAATCTGATGATGTTTTAGGTCATATTTATGCTGAAATATAGAAAATTCTAAAAGGTTCACTCATTTTCAATCACCACTGTATTTATTTATTTTTAATTCTCTTGGATCAGTGTCTCATTTTTGCTTCACTTTACCCAAACTGTATATCCACCTCTACTTCTGTTTTTTGATCAGTAAATTGAAACTAATCACTAATGCCTTCTGGGTAAATTCTGCTCCTGATGTTCACATCTAACAACTTTCACTTCTGATGAATAAAGTGTTGAAGCAGATAGCAACGGGAAATCATCCAACAGGACATGGTCAGGATGATAATTTGAGGATGAAGATGCATGAAAAGCACAATTCCATATGTGGGTGTATATTAGCTCACTTTCAGGTGAAAGTAGAATCGTGGTTTGTCTAATGCTTTAAAACACAAAGTGCTCTGGGAACGTGAGGTGGTTGTGAAGTAAAGAAAAGAAATGGTAAGGAAAATTAGAACAGACTTACCTGCGTGAGGAGATCCATCTCCTGCAGCATGTCTGTGAACATGGCATCAATGTCGTCCATCTAGGAGAGAAAAGAAACCACAAACTGTGATGTTTCATCCATCAACAACATCTCAGGCGAACCCTAACACTGCAAACTAAAGTCGAGAGAGTCAGAGATTGCGACCATCAGCATGAAAGAACATGCAAAGAAACAAAATAAATAAAAATTTACAGCATGATGTCATACCGATGTATAAATACAGATTTATGCTACAAAACATAAAGAGAAAAACAAACTAACTTAGAGTTTGAGATATTGACCCCAAACCAATTTCAAATCGTCCTGTGCCTGAATAGTGTGCTTGTATACAGCTTTTGGAAAGACAGACTTATTCTCTCCTTTTCCTGTCATTTTCCCCCCATTGAAATGAATAGAGTTTCTGTTTCAAAGATTTCCCGCTCAGTTATGATTCATCAAAAAGCCACCAAACTTCAAATGCCACCTCAAAACACCTCACCCACCACGAACATGAAATTAGCTAAGACCCACACTTGTTTTTGTTTTTTTTCCACATCCATCCTTTTTTCTCCCATTGACTTCAATGCATTTTTTCCCCATTGAAATGAATAGGGTTTCAGAATCAAAGTTTTATCTAGCCTTATATCCTATCTATCTATCTATCTATCTATCTATCTATCAATAGATTAGACAGATTAGAATAGACAGATAGATAAAATGAATTCTCCACTGACAAACACTGCAAAAAAAAGAATCAAAATGAAAATATCTTTATATACATCCATCCTCTATACCGCTTTATCCATCTGGGTCGCGGGGAAGCTGGAGCCAATCCCAGCATCTTGGGGCGAGAGGCGGGGTACA
>JAQQZU010000033.1:27072539-27088076 GCA_030068025.1 Parauchenoglanis punctatus
CCCGCCTCTCGCCCCAACATGCTGGGATTGGCTCCAGCTTCCCCGCGACCCAGACGGATAAAGCGCTATAGATAATTGATGGATGGAATGGAAATGATATTTACTGAATTATAAAATTAGGATTGAGGCAGTAGAATGACGAATCCAAACATGAATGATTCCTGGGATGACATTTTTTGAAAAAATTCTGACATTCTTTCAGTTCTCTGCTCACAACTTTAGTTCCTACCTATGATTAGCACCCAGACAGAAAAAAAATAAAGGAAGAAATACTTATGGTTTCATCTTCATACACAAATGTGTACAGAGAAAAATAAAGCTTAGAAGAAAGCAGAAAAGATCGTTGGTGTGTCTGGTGAGCATGTGTAGCTAGTCCAGTTAGCTTGCTTTGCTATTCTGCCAATGAGGCTAGTATGAAGCGGCAGGACAGGCCACGCCCACAAGCTATAAACGGCAAGTGACAGGACTAACTTGTCTGCTAGTGTGAATGTGAGGTTAGGCAGAGTGAATTTTCCCTACTACTCGTACAGCTTCATTTAAAATCAATAAATAAAGTATTGAACTCATTAACACACACACACACCCCATTACACAGGACATTAAAAACACTGCACTCGATGGTCATACGCGAAGCTTCAGTCAGCAGCTGTGGTGCTTTATAGGATCTTGAAAGAATTTAAAAAATCAGAAGGGGGAAGATATAACACCATCTGGTAGTGTTTTGAGTTTTTTCAGGAAGAAGCTCAAAGAAGAGGATAAAAACCAAACACAAAAAATTTTACTAATACAAAGAGAACAAATCTGTAAACACTCAAAATGACTAACATAATGCTGAGGTAATGATCTACTTCTGTATAAGGACACTGAACTTTACAGCTGATCTGTGGTTTGGGAAGAAGAAAAAAAAACTTCACAGTGGTGTCGCAAACTCCTGAGAAGAGCGCGCCCCCTAGAGGCAGAGGCATGATCGTGTCTGAGCCGAGAGGAATGCATTTCCGTGCTCAGTCCATCCATGTTTCACACAGCAGCGAGTCGGGTAATGATGGCAATTTTGATGATTGTGTCTGGATTATAAAAAGCTCTAAACATCACATCATTCATCTCGACAAAACAGAGAGAAGTGATTTCAAAAGTCAATGCCAAACCAGTGTAAAAAGGAGTAATAAATTGTGTGTGAAAATCGTTACAGGCGGAAAAAAAATAAACGTGTGTAAAATTCACATTTAAAAATAAATAATTATGTAACGATCTGATTTGAAAAAATGAATCGTGTTAAAATCATGTAAGGAAATTGCACTTGAAAAACAGCTCGTATAAAAACCAAATGTGATTAGTAATGATTTGTGCAAAAATCACACAAAAATAAATGAATCATACAAAAATAATACAAAATTACATAACGTTAAGTCTTTCAAATCCAAATGTATATAAATTATTGTGATGGTGTGAAAAATTCAATCCAAAATCTAATCTCAAAAACATCCAGCCGGTTTTGTAGAAGTAACACAGCTCCGTATTGCTTCTATTCATGACAAACAAACTGAAGTTGCAGATAAAAGCATCATCTGAACATAGCGGCCCATTTGACTTTCAGAGAACAGACTGAAATTTCACTACATGCTGCACAAGTGAGTTTCTATGAGTGCCTATGAAGTGCTTTTATCTTACTGTTGAAATGACTGAAATAAAAGCTCAGAGTGCGGCTTATCCTTGTGTCGAGTGCGTTATTTCCAAATGGGACAGATACAGAACATACACTCAATACATACACTCTGTGTGCAGTACTGAGTGTGGAGCAAAATAAATCAAATAAAAGAAAAGACAAAACTAGCCAGAGACACTGAAGCACAGGTTATCAGAAACCTCACAGCGGGCGTCAGGTGTGTATTTGTTAAAAACAATCATTTTTGGGGGGGTTTAGGGTACATTTGTTGCTTGCTAACTGTCAGAATACAAAGAAGTAAAAAGGACTGTTTAAAGATTGAGAACAGGTGCTAACTTGTTTCATGGACATTCTACAAGAGTAAACATACCTATACATGAACAAAAGGTATGATGTCATTCTATAAATAAGAAAAAAAAGAAATTGTTATTGTATATCTCGACTAAAACATCAATTTACAAAACCTCAGGAGTGAACTGTAGGATACGAACATTTTCCCCAACTAACTGGAACAACACATTTCTTATGTAAATCCTCCTGAAAATGATTACTTCTGCCAGGGAAGTTATATTTTCCGTTATCTGTAAGCAGAATTGCGCAAAAACCTACCAAACTGATTTTAAACACGGTGACAGGGTGTAGCATGGGCCAAAGAAGAACCCGTTAAATTTCAAAGTGGATCCGAGTCACGGGGAGGCTTAACGAATTTAGTTTAGCTTTTGCTAACATTGCAACATACAGCATTTGGTCTTTGCAGAAGTTTGCAGTAAGGTTCAAGAGTGATAAAACATAGCCAATGTAGAACTACTCCAGAAAGACTCCATTGGAAATACATCCAGTCATAAAATGGTTGTGGTTGCAGATTTGCATATCATAGAAGAGTCGACTGTTGTCCTCGGAGAAGGTCTCCACTCTCCAAGCGCCCTTCTAGTTTCCAGATACATTTACCCATATTTGTCTTGATAAGGAGGTCTGTAGTTTGAATTTTTTTTTGTCGTTGATCAATTCATTTTTTAGAAATTGAAAGAAAATTTTGCAGTATTTGTCTGAAGAGAACAAATTATTACATGAAAATGCACCAAAAAGCAATGCTGAATATATAAACTTACTACACGGGGTTTAGCTTCAGGTTCTGACCATGAAATTGGATATCTGTTAAACAGAGAAATCCACATTAACTTACTCTCTATAATACTTTTCTTCATGAAAACTATCTTATGACCAGAAATCCTTCCCTTTAGACAGAGTGAGGAAACTGAAGACGTAACGAAAAGCACACAATTTTCTACTTACCCCAGACGTTGTGAGTCACGAGAGACATCTCTGGCATCTGATATCTGCGTCATTAGTTTTGCACTGGAGCCATGATGCTAAAAGTTATCTATAAATATACATCAAACTCAAAATCTTCTTCAAAACCTTCTCAAACCACATTCAGTTCATCAGACTTGCTGATGTTATTAAGGACACAAACGTAAGCAGTCACTGTGTAGCTGAACACTAAAAGGCTACAATGGCGGCCATCTTGGAAACCTAGGCTTTTTAACCTCTGTCACCTTATAGGCCCCGCCTCCACCTTTTTAAGGCAAAATTATGGCAAATATGGACAAACCGTGCTATTTTACACAATCATTTGTTTTAAAATGCGCTCTGGTTAGTTTTTTTTTTATTATTATTACTCCTGTCTTGATCAAACCAAATGATATTTGGTGTGTGTTATAAATCGTCTTTATTTTGTGGTCAGTAAATTGTTATTTGGTAACATGTAGGCATTTTATTGATTAAACCTTGTGTTTAGATACCAGATTATGATATTATACAATGTTCTGAAGCCACTGCTCCAGGCAAACACTTTGTATTAAAGTATTACTTTAAGCAGTAGTTCCACCTTACTGTCTGGTTTATTTTTATTTATCGGCCATTTCGGTGTTTTTCTCATATTTAGCCTTGTCCGCTGCTCAATTCGCCGCTCTTAATGTTATTCCTGGGGCGTTTGACATGACAGATTATGAAATACTATCACCACCTACCAGGCTGGTCTGCATATGTGAGTGTTTTCAAGTCTTTTTTGTGTGATTTTCATGTTGAAGGAAATATTTTTGAAGATTTTCAAAAATATCTGTATACATCTGGACAGAGCCTGAGCGAAACAGATTTCCGTTACTCATTAACAATATTAGCCTTGCAGATTCAGTTCAAGATTTTTGGTGAAAGAGATAAAGATGCGTCAGCAAGCTTGCTTCATCAACCCGTTCATCTTGTGCAAAATGACTTTAAACACACAGGTTCAGAACGATGTTTTCACAAGAATATTTATTCGTGATTTCCCAGTCACATACAGTAAATTTTCAAGAGAACTGGAGGCTGAATTATAATCCGTTTTGACACACTGGCTTACAAACGTCCTCTGAATTCAAATCACAGACACTCACATTAGCATTAACCGATATAACGATGTTGACCCTGTCTGGTCAGATGAAGATAAAGCTCATGTAAGGTCTTAGCCGTTGTTCCTCGGGCACCAAGCTGCTAAAGAGCGAGCGTGCACTGCCCTTAAAGGTCTGAATGCTGCTTGCAGGGGCAAAGATTCAGCAAGAAAGAGAAAGAGGAAGAGGAAGAGGAAGACAGAGTGCAATACAGGGAAGGATTAAGACTACATATATAGGCATGCTGGAGATCTACACACACATATATTAGAGACGACGAAAGAGCGATAGACAGAGAGATAGAGATTAGATCGCAGAAGCAGACGATTTCTAGCCACACAGAGCATGCTAGCGTAGCGGATAAATATGTTTGAAGCGACACTACTACACGGAGCCATCGAGCTAGTGACGAAGCACTACATTTAAAGCGAAGCTATACATTCAGCACTAAGACTAACACAGTAGATATTTGGGTAAATATTGTACATCACAGGCTTGGAAAAGCGAGGCGTTCATGCACATGCAAAGACTTGCAGGCCTGATAGCAGCAGCAACAGCAGCAGCAGCAGCAGCAGGAGAAAATAGAGACAACATAAAGACCGTGCCCAGGACACTACGGCTATTTACGACTTATTTTGCGTCCGCTTGCTAATTCGGAACAAGGACAGGCCTCACATCCACCTCCGTGAAAATAACCAGAGGAAAATCATTCGTTGTACATGTTAAGGATACAGATAGGTAGCTTTAGATGTATTCAGCAAACTACAAATGCAAACTAAGCAATTTTAAACATCACACGTGACTTTCATCCAAATCCAAAAACAGGGACACATTCAGACGAATCACAGTTTCATCCAAACCGTTAAAACTATGAATATCCACTGGACGTACAGGAAATCTAAAGTGCACAAAGTTCCCCACGTGGAGAACGAGACAATACCAGCAATATATACTAAGGCAATACAGTTACAAACGCACAAAAAATACATAGTGGCACATTATGTCAAGTAGATCACTTGGGCACAAAGATAACCGACTTCGGTTCAGAAATGGCTTTCCATAATCGCTGGAATTTCACGTCTAAAATATGTTTTCTTAGATTATTGTTTGTAGCACAAAAATGCAGTTAAATTAAAGCATGTCCTGTCACAGATAAACATACACATAAATCATGTATACACAAGCAGAATGAGTATATATAGTATATATATATTATGTATAGTATTACAATTACAAGTTATTATTTGAATAGAGAAAATAATATTTTACCTCACAAATAGACTCTTTTATATACAGTACATTGATGTATTCACATAGATATGTGCTTAGTCAAGAAGTCCATTTACAGATCATAACCAAGAATAACCTTATTAAATGATTTTTTTTTTAATGATTGATTGAATTTCTAACACCGGAGTGGACTGTTAGTGGAAAACACAGATGTTTAACTAAGTGCTATGGAGATGAACTGTCATGAAGACACTGGATACTCCTCCCCGCCACCAGAGGTCACGCTCACCAGAGCCATCCACTTGCTGGTTACTTCCTGGTTTTATAATAATTATGCATTTTGTAGACTTTTATTCATCGCCAAGTCTTTCCAATCCCCAAATTCCGATCCTTGTTATTGCTAATTATCTTTATGTGCCTTGAATCATTGCTTTGTTTATTTCTTATTTTTCAGGTGCTTTATGCGAGGTGACTTCCGGGTTAGCGTTAGACACTCAGTCAGAGGATCCATCTTATGGCTTGCCACTAAACTACGATTAGTTCCCCCGTAGTGGTAGCATTCTGGTGAAGCTGTTGAGCGTGAGCTCCATGTAACTGACCTCTGGAGGCCGCCAGTGAGCGCAGCTCCTCTCATACCTCTGGTTCTAGGCAAAATCTTCTGTAACAATGCAGAGTGAAGATCCATTTGCAACAGGCTTAATAAAGTTTGCAGCAAACGAAGTGAAGATGCAATCCGTACATCCACAAGGTAGGTAGAGGTTAAAAAAACCAAAAAAACAAAACAAAACAGGCGCTCATGTTCAGTAAGGCTAATGGATAATTCCAGTAAACAAAATGGTTCAGGACACATAAAGGTGTTCGGCAATAACACAGCTTGGAACTTGAGCAAAGATTTTGGATTGGCAAGACTTCATAATGAATGAATGAATGAATGCTTAATTACTCCAAAACCAGGAAGTAAACAGGAAGTACTCTGATGATACTCGCTGACACTCTGGTGAGTCAGAGCACCCCTCTGCTGGGGTGGCAGTGAAACGTCCATAGGCTTCAAAATTATTCAGCTTATCTGATTCAATTTTAGCAATATCACTAAATAATAGCCATTTTCAGCTTAAACTATGAAACAGTTTAAAATTTTTTTTTTTGGTCTAAGTGCATGTACTTAGCAATATTGCTAATATTTTGCTTCTTCACTATAGGTTGATTGAAACTCTAGCACAAGTTCACTGCACTACCCTATACGCTTATGCATGTGAGAGTGAATTATGCGCAGGAACAGATAACTGATCCTGTGATAAGAATGAAATGTCTCATCGCTTAGCGCCTGTGTATATATATATTTATATATATATATATATATATATATATGTGTGTGTGTGTGTGTTAAGATCTATTGGTTTTTGTTGCTGTCTGCTAAAGATACAGACCTCACACACTTACACCTACTCTACATTTACTAGATTATTTATTAACACTTCGGCTCTTCAACAGAACCTGCTAAGTATTTAAACTTAAGGTTAATGCTGTGCACTTCCTAATCTAGAAAAGTCTTTTGTGCTCTGGGTACAAACGCTTTCCTCTGCGGTCTTTCAGCTACTTGTAGACAAGCACTCTCAGACAGGATGTACAGCTATCCATCAGTGACATCAACTAATCAGAAAGAGCCACTTTACTGTCTGCCCTAGGTACTTGTAATAATAATAATAATAATAATAATAATAATAATTTATAAAAGCCTTTCCAGGTACCCAAGGACACTGTAAAACTACGAGCTCTTTTTTTCTTGATTTAAAGTCTTCTCTGTTTTCAGCCTTGTAGTTTTTAATGATTATTTTATTCATGGCTGCAGAAAAAGATCTCCAGAGGCTGACTGCACCAGAAGGGCTTGTGACTTGTGATTGTACGTTGCACCAACTGGTCAAAACTTAAAATAGCATAAAATTTATTCCTAGCTGAAAGCAGGCAAAACTCAAATTTAAATCTGAACATTAGCTACTTCGTTGCGAGCAGATGCTCATTCTGTCCAATACATATTTACACCAATAAGGTAGTATTTGGATACGGATAAGGTTTCCAGACGTATGTCAGTTGAGTAATATTACTGGAAGATAACGCTTCACTGTCATGACTTCGCAATGCACACATGGGCATCACATTAAAAATTCCACCACTATTCATGCACCTTATTTTAATACGAACTGATTGTTTGGATGAGTGTGTTTATTATAAGGCCACCCAAGTTGTGCGTAATCATCAGTAAATCACGTGACCATAACATGTCTGTAGGTTAAAACCTGTGCTAGGAAGTTAATAACTTATCTAAAATCCCCAGAAGTGTCACTTGTCTGACATGTACTTTCAAACATTTTAATTGTTCTTTCACTGGGTTTGGGCTTGAGTGAGGACGGTGGAAACACTTCCTTCATACTAACAAAAAAAAATAATAAAAGCAATACTTTTTTTCCTACAAGATATAATGGAATCTTTATCAACATCTCCATTTGGATGAGTTATACTTTACCTCGAGTTTAGTTAAAATATGACTAAATGGTTGCATGTGCAATCCGTCAAAATGACTAACATGATGGATTCCTACAGGAGAAAAATTCCACAGATACTCCAGGAATCAGTACATTACCCATCGCCCACATGTAAAACTAATCCAGTCCGACTAGGGCTTAATTGCTTTCACGGATTTTTTTTTTAAAGCATTTTCTCCGCAATTTTCAATGATGAGATTGCGTAAAATAAACATCTGTATGGCAGCTGGATGTGCTTTTACGAGCCAATAAAACCTTACCCTTCCTACTTAAAAGATAATTTTATTTTTTCCTGACATTCCAACCTTGAGCAAAAAAATCACAAGTTCTTGTACGTCTTCAATAAATTGCTATTGGTGTATCTGGGTTCATTTGTTCTGATGGACTCACCTACCCATAAATGGCACCCTCATTGGACCATTCATTCATTCATTCATTCATTCAGTCTGGACTAAGTGCTTCAGGCTGGTCAGAATAAATTATTCTCTAGAAATTGTGCTTATTCATCATCACTGCTCTAGTTAAGACCTTCTGGTTCAGCCAGCTTCAGATTTTGCAGCCGCTCTACCTCCTGCTAGAGATACAATACATTTCTGCTTACTCCTTTTTCAACTCGATAAAAGCTTTTTACTCTAAAAAAACCCCTCTGTGATGTATTTTCTAACCACTTAACAACACTCAATGCTGCCTGGGATTGTAAAGGCAATACGTAGGTAAGCCACAGTGCTCTCTTTCTTTCTCTCTCTCTCTCTTATACATCTATTTCAATAAATCTCTTTCCTTCTTGCTGTATATCTCTATAGCCACGACTGGCACTTAGAATATCTGGTCAGTTAGATCCGCTATAAATTATAACCTATTGCACAGGATTGAAGCAGATAATTCTTCACGCTCACACCACACATGTAAAGCTTACGCTAACATAGACAGGAGTGGACATTAAGACTTCTACAGGGCTTCGGACCAAGACGTCCACGACAGTGCTACGATACTTAAATACAGACTTTTTGACGTTAAACATATTCACCTATACTAGACTTTAAAGAAGAGGAGGGAAAAAAAGCAAAGAATTACCGTACATTCACAAAAACATTTTGTACACCGAGATGTCGGACGCGTTACAGGTCCTGTCCGAGCCGCTCGATCTCTTCGATGAGGAAGTCAATGTCCTCGAAGGTGGCGGCCGGGTTGGAGATGACCATGCGGAAGAAGTTGACTTTGTCTCCCTGCGGCTGATAGCTCACCATGGTCGTCCCATACTCCATCATCCGAGCTTTGATGGTAGGAGCAACCTGAGGGAGAAGCATTTAACACGGAGTCAAGCGTTTCTCCAGCAACAGGACCACCAAAGGTCATTAAAACAGAGTTTAAAGTGAATAGCAGGCAGTGACGCTGATTTAGCTGCTGATTTGGACTATGGGTCGAGCCGGCAACAATAATTATGGCAATATTTACATAGGGAAAGTTGTGCAGATTCAGATTTGGGTTATGTAGGTGCTTAACCCCACGCCCACACCAGCAGCGATTTTGGCACTGTGTTTCGTCAAGTCGCTGTGTCGCTGTTGCTATGCCAATTGCAGCCAGCTTGTGAGCATTGCTAACGTAGCTTTAAGGAAGTAGGCTACTAATCTATTGACAGGACATTCATCACTTTTCAAAAATAATTTATATAGTAATAAATATTAGAAGTATATATTATATTTTATATTTATTTAAGGTGTATATACATTTTTCTCTGCTAAAAGAAAATCACTGGTCATGTTATTAATACTACATCCCATAATTAAAGTCATACTTTAAACTAACTATAGAATCAAAACACTTTTGCTATTACAGCACAACAGCACATCAAGTGTTATACCACAACAATTTACCAAAGATGACTTTGTTTGATGATGATTTCTTTATTTATTAATGATGTCATACCTTTTTTTCTGTCTATAGTTACATTTAATGTTCTGGAACATCCACGAGACAAGCTAGTTCCGCGATAAACATTTGTTTCCTCACCATCCTCTCTTTTATTTCTCTCTTGAAGTTAATAAAGCAAAAAAAAAAAATGCAGCTTGTCATGTTACTGAGAAAGAGCAAAGCAGAGCTTTATGGATTAAGCAGTGACGCTGGAGACTCCTTCCATAAATGTAAAGAAACATCTCCTAACAGAAAACACGATACATAGCGTCCGCCATATGAATATGGTGTTACTATGGAAACAGTAACGTGTTGGCAGTGCTGTGAGAGCTGCTGTTACTGGAAAGGATTCTGACCAATCAGATTTGAGTAGCAAACATCGATTACATGTGTAAGTGTCACGTGTGCATCAATGCCTGCTCTCGAAACCTGAAGCCACATCCCATGTCAGCCAACAAGCATTTACAAAACACTCAGCACACTTATCTTCACCAGACCTGAAAGACTAATCTAACCCACCTGTTGAAAGGTTATTAAGAGTTTAAAGATCTTTATCTTTATAAAGAACGATTGCAGCCAAAAGGTGACTTTGTGAGTGAAAGCGCTGCTTATTTATTTTCCCCGTGAGCAGTGATGGTGATGGGTGACGGTTTGAGGCTGAAGTTATTGACCGCTCGTCTGCTCTTTCCATCAGCGAGCAGGACGATGACGTTGATTCAGGACAGTTGTGTCTGGCATAGGAAAGAGCGAGAGGCTAAATTTAGCAGCAGACATGCGCTATATCTGCAGAGAGACGTGCAGGGGTGATCTAGCAATGCTCTGGTGAAGGTAAGTTACTCTGTATGGATGTCTCACGTCACTTTTGCTTTCTGGCAGCTGTTTAAGCACTTCTGATAGAAAGGTGACTCTGGGAGTTTCTGATCTCCAGAAAAAGAGAGAGTAGATGCTTTTAGTCTTATGTGACTCGGGTCTCGCTCTCAACACCCCGGCCTCCATCTTCCACACATTGCTTTTCCATTTAAGAACCACCTGCTACACTGCAGCGACAAAATGATCTCTTCAAATCGCAAACCACGGCTAGCTGACAAAAAGCTTCGGCTTCAGCAGATCTGAGGTTCTGAAAAATGCTGCTCGCCGTCACCTTTTAGCGTCTGTCTAAAGACAAACAGTGCAGATTTCTAACAAGCAGACATGCCTCTCATTAATACATGATCCATCTCTCCAACTTCCTCTGTTTTTCGTGCTATAAGATGTGTGGTTTTTAAATTGCACTAAAGCAAGTGTATGACTTAGATGGGAATAAATGCAATGATGCAGAAAAAGATCACTTTCTGCTTGTAGTTCATTTGATTCCATGTTTAATTCATCTAAATATACCATATGTGTAAAAGACTATATAACTATATTAACTATTAATGGATAAAATGTATGGTATGTTATTCAATAATGTATAAAAAACTGTTACTGTTTCCAAGTTGCTGTGGTATAAGAGGAATAAACACGTCAGGACGTGCCGTTAGGGTTAAATAACTTTAGGGTAATAATAATAATAATAATAAATAATAATAAAAAAAATAGATATATTTTTTTTTTGTTGTTATTTTCTATTTATTTTAATATATTTTATATAATTCTTCTTCTAGATAGAATAGATAGATATAATAGATCTTCTTCTCTTCTATTAAGTCCCAAGAATATACCAGTTTAACCAAGTACCTCTTTTACAATTTTGATTCTGTGGAACATTATTCTAAAGTTCAGGAGAATAAAAGAAAACTATCCTAAAATAAGCAGAACTCTACAGAACTCTAGTCCTTCTTATTACTAAGTTATTTACCTCAGATACATTTCTGCATCCCGCGTCCCAGATGGATAAAGCGGTATAGATAATGGATGGATGGATGGATGGACATTTCTGAATTGATTTTAGTGTAATAAATTCACCGAGATGTCATAGCAAAAACACTAATTCAATAGATTTAACCACTTGTTTTTGAGATAGAATTTCCTGACAGATAGACAGCCGGACAGCCTGAAGGCAAAAATCACAGAAAAGCCAGAAAGTGTCAGTAAGAACAAACCGGAAAGAAGCAGTTACAGAAAAAAACTATTTCAGACATTTGACCTTGCTGTGACCTTGACCCTTTGTGGATCAATTACTAAATCTAATGAGCTGGTTACAATTTCATATACATTCTACAAATATTCAATCACTCTTTTTTTTTTCGATATCGTGACAATGAGAATCATAATAATAAAAACTGGAGACCTGGAAAATATCGGAGCCGGTGACAAGATCGGGATTGTCCATTTTGAACTCCTCTGTTGCTTTAAACTCACCTTGTGTAGACGCTTCATTTTTTCCATTTTGTCTTCCAGGTAGCGCAGACCGGGCGGAAGGTACCAGAAACACACGTTGCTGTGTTGAGGCTGCAAGAACACACACACACACACACACACACACACACACACACACACACACACACACACCAATAACAACAACATGAAGACCAATTCATCATTTCAACCATAAAACCCATACACACACACACATACATACATGCACACACACACACATACATATCCATCATGCCATTAAGCATGAAGCTCATTGAGATGCAAGCGTGTGGAGGCCGAGGTGGCGTGATTAGCCTCGCCACTCACAGGCTGCCTCGTAATGAGAATAATTGTCGCTGTCACTTTTGGAGCTGCCGTGTAATCTGTTCAATCAAAAGACCAATTCATGCACAGACAATAAGGCGGGCTGTTCAGGATGGGGGAGAGAGTGTGTGTGTGTGTGTGTGTGTGTGTGTGTGTGTGTGTGTGTGTGTAGCAGGTAGCTCATAGAGAGACATTAAACTCCATTATAGACACTCAGCCCTATTGTGTGTCTCTAGAGGGCAGCACTGGTAAGAGGCAGCCATTACACACTACACTAACTACACACATACATACACACACCCACCCACACACACACCCACCCACCCACACACACACACACGCACACAGACTCAAAGCTCTATTATTTAGCATGGTCCGTGATTCCCAGCTGACCAGGCATTATTATTTATACAGCATCTCTGAGCTCGGACTTCACTCTGTCAGCTTTAGGACCTTAGTAAAAAAAAATACAACTGAAAATGTTGCATTTCCTTTCTCATGTCTCGTGTCCGGCTCTGATTCTATCAGGGTTATAAACCTCGCACAGCCTGACGGCCCTGTGAAGAGGCCACGCTGCCAACAAGCATCATTTCCATTTAGATTAGCCTGGACTGCTTCCCCTGCTGTCTGAAAGGGAAGGCTTTCACAATCAGCACTGACACACTAAATGACTTTATACACACACACACACACACACACACACACACACACACACTGCTGGGAGCGCTGCTCATTCCCCCGGGGCCTTTCATCAGGGTGGAGAGAGAGAGAAAAAGCTCAGCATGGTAAATGAAAAACATTAAAATATCAGATGTAAGAACTTGCCTTTCCATCAAACACCATCTCGTACCCTTCTCTGTCCTTGATCTTGTTGTAGAGATATTCAGACAACTCAAGACATTTATCTATCTGAGCCTCGAAGCCAATAGTGCCCTGTGGGGGGGGAGAGGGAGAGGGAGAGAGACAGAGACAGAGACAGAGACAGAGAAAGAGAGAGAGAGAGAGAGAGAGAGAGAGAGAGAGAGAGAGAGAGAGAGAGAGGGGAATGAAGAAAGAAAGAAAAAGAAATAAATAAATAAAGAAAAATGAAATAAGAAAGAAACAGAGAAAGAAAGAAAGAAAGAAAGGATAATTAAGGTTTCATTAAGGGGTTCTCGGTGGAACCCTCTCTGATGAGAAGGCACGGTGCTGTTTACAGGGTTGTGCCTTGCATTAGTGTTGATTAGTGGTGATCATGTGACATGTAAGTTATTGTGTCATAACGAGTTGCATCAGATGAGAGCCAATCATGTTCCAGTATGCTAATGAGAGGTTAGAGATGTGTGTAACTCTCACTGGAGATCCTGATGAGATGTGGTGCTTAATTAGCATTAACAAGATACAAAGTACCGTGTGAATCAGGATTTAGTTCCATGTTCTATAATTAGGGATGTAGCTTGTGCTTTTAGCCTGTTAGCATGGAACATAAACCAAACAGTCAGTTTTCACACTGATTAAAGCATTATATAATTTGTGTTAGCTTTAGAGGCTATATACACCGTAGCTACTGCAGTTCCTTATTGGGGAAAAAAAAGACGTGACTTGCTGCTTGTTAGTGTGGATCATGAGCAACTTGCTTCCATTCTTTCATTATTAAATCTAAACACAAAATGAATTTGCAACAAAAAAGCATACAGTAACTCCGTAACTAGCCAACAGATCAACTTTTTATCTTCTTTGTAGGAAATTCTTTCCTCGGCTAAATCTGGCCGTGCGTCCATACCTTAGCCCGCCACATGAGCCAGAGCTTGAAGATGTCGACGTGGCGTCCACACTGTAGCGCCTTGTCTCCGGTGTCGTAGCTCAGGTCGTAGTGTTTGTCCTGCTGGAACAGGTAACACGCCTGCATCTGGTTGCAGCTCTGCATCAAACCCTGCAACAATACCGAGAGAAATAAACCATCAAAAGGAAACATTAATGTTAGAGACGGAGATAGTGGAGATGCTGTAATGATGTTTTTTTCACGCTGCACCTCTTCTCGGACGAGCAAAGCTGAGCACTGCAGGGGCACGGCCATCATCTTATGAGGGTTCCACGTCATGGAGTTCGCCCTGAAAGTGCAACAGAAGTGTGTTTGACTTTAGCATGCATTTTCATTTAATTCAACTTGATACAACTCAATTATATTTCATTCCCTTTTAATTTGAGTCAAAGTTTTTTTAATTTTTGTGAGGATTCAAAATTTTGGATGAAAAAAATATATACATTCCCAAACCAGTTCAGCTATGGGGATTCACCTCTGTGTGTTCATGAGCGCAAGATGAAGACCATATATTAAATTAGGTAAACATTTCCACCAAAATGCCCATGATCTTTATCACAATTTTAGTCTAAGGTACTATGATTCTTGTACTTGTACTAATTCTCTGCTCATTATGCATTTGATTTTAAATGTAAAATCAAATATACAGCATTTTAATACATAATATTACTTGAGATCTAATGGGAGAAAAATAAAATTAATAATAATAATAATAATAAAAGAATGGGCATTATTAGATTATATTATATTGTATTTTTTCTTAAAACATTTTCCAGCTCTGGAAAAATAAAATTGAATTTTCACATTTTTTGTGGATTTTATTTGTTTGTTTGTTTGTTTTTAATCTTTTTGGTCCACCACTCACATGCTTACAGTAAACACTTTCTATTCACATGAGTTGAATTACACGCTGCGTTTGTTCTCCTAAAAGTCTCGGAGGTCAAACGCACAACGCGGCCGCAGGCAAACCCTTCTCAGCGGGAGACCAACTCAACATCAACCATTTGACAGCCAATCAAGCCCGATTTCTCCCCGAGGCCCGAGACTGCAGTGCTGCAGATTTATTTCACATGCGTAAGCTATAAAGATAACGTTCATGTCAAATCCAATCGTGTTTAAAAGCAGCAGAATATCAGAGGCTGTTCCTGGACTAAATTACACTCCCAGTGAGGAGCAGCTGGAAAAAACAGTCCTTTACTCTTCAGTACAATTTTCATTAAGGGTTAACCAACATCAGTTTTATCTAGGAATGGGAGCAAGCTCAATCATCATTATTATTATTATTATTATTATTATTATTATTAT
>JAQQZU010000033.1:27111512-27137102 GCA_030068025.1 Parauchenoglanis punctatus
GTGTGGGTCTGTGTGTGTGTGTGTGTGTGTGTGTGTGGGTGTGGGTGTGGGTGTGTGTGAGAGAGAGATGGGTTTAACTCACACTGTCTTATTTCACTGTGAGAATCTCTTTAAATCACTGTGTGTCTCAACTGATACAGTAGTACACACTCTTCCTTCACACACACACACACACACACACACACACACACACACACACACACACCATGATGTGCAAGTACACAATGTCATTGTTTTTCTCTTAACTCCTCTCTCTCCCTCTTTTCTTTCTTTCTTTCTCCTCCATTCTCTCTACATCTTTCTTTCACTACCATTCTCCTTCCTCTTTTTCCTCCATTCTCGCTTATCCTTTTTCCTCTCTCTCTCTCTCTCTCTCTCTCCCTTCCCCAGGTCTCCCTGTGGTCCTTTGTCTTTCCTCTGATCTCTCTTGTCTTCTCTGTCTCTTCCTTTCATTCACCTCCTTTATCTCTCTTCCTTTCTCTCTTCTCCTATTTCATTTCTCATACTTTCTTCACCTCTCTTCCACATTTCTCCTCCACTCACTCTCCCTCTTCTTTTCTCTCTCTTCCCCTTTCCTGCTCCACCTCTTTCTTTCTTTTTCTCTTCCACCAGTTCCACAGTTGTTTGTGTGCATATCTATCTATCTATCTAATGTCAAATGTTGTCAGCACATAATGAATGGTTAAGATAAAGGGCTGTCAAAAGAAAAATCCTCTCTCTCTCTCTCTCTCTCTCTCTCTCTCTCTCTCACTCTCTCTCTCTCTCTCTCTCTCTCTCTCTCTCTCTCTCTCTCTCTCTCTCTCTCTCTCTCTCGCTCTCTCTCTCTCTCACTCTCTCTCTCTCTCTCTCTCTCTCTCTCTGTGTGTGTGTGATCCTGGTCGGTGTCTCTCATGTTGACCTTCTCACTCTTAATGATGCATGTAAACTACTGCTGTCTGTCTCCATCTGTAAATCACTGCACCTGACGTCTCCAGAGTCTGTTTTTCTCTGCATGAATGTGTACACACTCTCTCTCTCTCTCTTACACACACAGACACACACACACATGTATATAAGACAAGTGACAAAGAGTCCCTGAGAGAGCAGTGGAAAAGCAGTGTGTGTTTTTCTGTGTGTGTGTGCGTGTGTGTGTGTGTGTGTGCGTGTGTGTGCGTGTTTGTGTATGTCACTTTTATTGCTGAGAGGCTCTGCCACTCTGGGATGCTCTTTTTATACCCAATCATGTTACTGACCTGTTGCCAGTTAACCTAATCAGTTGTATTAGATGCTCCACCAGGTGTTTTTTTGTTTCTTTTTTCACGTTTGTGTGTGTGTGTGTGTGTGTGTGTGTGAATTTGTTAAACTCAAATCATTTGAAGTTTACTTTTTTCCATTTTGGCCTTTACTGAAAGTGTGTGAATTTGTACGCATACATTTTTATTCTATTATTAGATTTTAGGATTATATTTGATTGCAAGTGTGAACATTTTTGTATTGTCACATTCATTCTGTGATTTTGATTTTGATACACACTTCCTGTTCCTGTACATTCCTCGCTACATGTGTGTATGCAGAACGAACTCGCTCACCTCTGCTTCCTCATCCTCTTCTTATCATCCTGGACGGATTTCTGTGGAAGAGAGAGACAAAGAGAGAGAGAGAGAGAGAAATCATGAGCGGACCACACAGGAAGTGGAGGCAGAACCTCACTATGGTTGACTGTACATGAACATGAACTCACGTGGATGAGGCTGTAGTACGTCGAGTCTTCAGGAGTGCTCAGAGTCTTTGGTCTGGTGCTTCGGCGTGATATCCGTGTCTGCTGAGTTCCAGCTGTCGGGACAGAGATGAGACATTGTTATCTTTGCGCTTTATCTGTGAGGTCAGACTAGAGTTACTGTCCATGTGTCCTGTACACTGTTACACAATAACATCATAATAATGATGTCAAATCAAATGAAATATGATGAAAGGTGCCTTTACTGTAGATTTGAACTGATAAATAATAAATGATGGATGTGCTACACAAAATGTTTTAAAAAGTCATCATTTCTGTAACTATCTAGAAACACATTGATCATAGCTTCATGTTCTCTATGCTAGAGTGAATTTTATGATTTCAACACACATTCGGCAAAGGTTTGTTTCTGTTGTCGCATTTCCTTAGACGATTCTCTTTTGGCCAAATCATACGCAGTCAGAAAACAAACCAAACCAAATACCAAACCAAACAAAATCATACATTTCCCTCCTAATCGCAGAGTGTAAATCTGTCCTTCGGTAACTGAGATGATGGATATTAAGAACTACTTGATTTGTTATCTTAGCGTCGGTGTTAGCATGAAGGCGATTAATCAACGCTGCCACATTTCAGCAGGGGGAGGAAGTTTGTAACATGCCCACTAAAAGGTCACCAGTAATTCTTCATTGCTCAGAGGACTGAAGCCAATTTAAAGTGTTCATATTAACACTAGGCGTAATTGCGGGAGGACGTTCTCATGAAATATGATTAGCATTTAATGACCTTTGTAGAAAGAGAAATGTGATTGATATTCAAAAGGCCACTTGGATTTCCGACGTCTTGGAATGAGCAACAGTAATCAACTTTGATTATTATTGTGTTGTGGTTTTTTTTTTGTATTAGGTGAGACCTTTTTTATGAGCGTGACAAATTATCAGGCGACGGATGAAACGAATTACACTTTCAACTTGTGAGGTCCCTGTGCTAACGGTCCAGCAAAACAACAGTTACTGCACATCCTGAAAAGGTTCATAAGTGAATTTGACGTGGTTGTGTGTCACACGTTTAGGTTTTCTCTTATTCTGACATTTTATTCCCTGATCAATTATTATTTTTCGCTTCTTTGACTCAGAGATAACAGATTCTGCGGCTCCACGGCGGACAAGGTTAAAGCACATTTACCGTTCTTTTTTCTCTCACATCCTGCCAAAGCATCGAAAGTATACTCTGATTAAATGCAGTGAACAACAACAGATGAGCACGACAAAGCGAAATTTCTGATGACGCGTCCTGTCGAGAAGCGGCTTTCCTCTCCCTGCACTTGACATCTCCGGTGTTGCAGACAATCAGCATAACGATAGAGAAGAAAAGACTTTCATTCCCTGATAGGATCTGCAGCACGAAAGTCATTCGAACTGACTGGAACAAAGACTCGGCAGGTTGCAGGTGAGGCTCTTTATGTGAACGGTACAAGGGCGCGCCACCGTAAAGGGGAAAACGAGGTACGCTATGATGGCATGTTAAAAGAGCGGTCGAAATGACGCAGAATGATGTAGCTAAGAAGTGAAGCTAAATGCAAAAAGAGCTCAGGTTAGGGTTAGGGTTAGGCCAACCCTAGGGTCTAACCCTAACCCTAACCCTGGTTAGACGTGACAGCGCAACAGGATATGGAAAACTGACAAAATGGAAGATTTGCTGATTTCTCAGCTGTCCGGTTGTGTGGTTTGGTCCACTAATGTGGAGTTCTACTAAAGCTTGAAACGTGAAATTTCCAACCTAATAAAGAAGACTTTACCCCAAACCCCGGGAAAGGAGTTCAGCACAAGACGTCACAGCTAAATGGCCTCTCACACTGTCAGCAGGATAGAAATACCATTTCTCAACAATATTATTGAAGCGTTTGCTTTGCTGTTTCAAGGAGATAAAAATATCACACGCATCACCATCATTAGCTGGCTAGCTCGTTGCTAGCTCAGGAGCTTTTGGTGTTGGATAGAGAGAAAAAAAACAGAGATTCATGAAGGTGTCCAGGTATTTTCTCATTTTGTATCTCAAATGTGTGAAAATTAGAAGCTCCGACTTCCCGATTCCCAGTCGAACGCAGCATTATGTCTCTTCACGTCCATACGGATTTTGGAATTGAATTTGCAGTGAAGTCAGGGTGAATTAGGATCGGTGAATATTTTTGTTTAAACTCTTTTTGGAGTAAATGATTTTCCCCAAAAGATATTTACGTAATTTAATCTATAATGTTTGACAATACATAAAATGAGAAATGATCGAGTTACATTTTTTATTTTTATTTTTTGACATTTTTATATCCCAGCTACAATAGTTTTGTATTATTTGATTTTTTTTTTCCTCAGGTAGACGTGTAATGTGTGCAGGTTTTTTTTTTTTCATTTCTCTGTATTCAATTCATTGTATAAGAATTGCAATAATAACATCAACATCATAATATGCAATAATATCATTGTAACTTATATGTATGTATATAACTAGTTTCCTGGGATTTTATTGGTTACTAGCTTTATTTTTTATTGTTCTCAAAATGTGATGTTCCTGAAAACTATTAACACTCAATTAAACAATTATTATCAAATTAACACACCATTAATTATCCATTGCCTCATTCTCAGTGCCGATCCATTTCACACACACACACACACACACACACACACACACACACACACACACCTAAGGGCAATTTAGTGTACACAATCCACCTACTGGTATTTGTTTTTTTTAATGAAGTGGGAGAAAACCAGAGAACCCTGAGGAAACCTGCATGACCATGTGGAGAAAAAGAAGAGAAACACCGTACAGCTCCTGAGGTCAGGATCAAACTGGAGACCCTGGGGCTGTGCCACTTACTGTACTGCTATATACTTTAAACGTTATGTTTTATTCTGTGATATGAGTAAAGAAAATATCTCCATTAGTAATAAGTCTCGTATTGTACAGTAGCTGTGCCTGTGATGAGAAGGTACCTGAGGGCTGTTGATCGGTCCTGACCTGTCCTTTCGTAAACATGCCGTTGTTGTTGGGGTTGATCTGATGAGCCATAATGATCTGACTCAGCTTCTGCTGCACCGTCCGGAATTCCTCAGAGACGTTGCTTATCTGGACAGGAAGACAAAGAAAAAATGTCATGGTTGTCAAAAGAAACTGCGAAGTATGTCATAACGACTGACACCATTTACTCTGCTGTGTCTCAAGGGATGTCGAGACAAATGGTCAGTCGATTGTTGTTAGATGGAAACCTAAAAAAAAGCAGAATCGAGAATTCGGCAGCACCGTGGGGTAAAATCACTCCTCAATAAATCTTTCTGGAATCCTGTCACATTGGCTAGTTACTTAGCATGAGCATTTAAGATTACAAACATTTATTAGTATTAATTAAATTATCCTAACAGAAATCCTGTCAAATTATCTATGTGGTAAAAAAAATGTGTAAAAATACAGGCACTTATATGCATACCAATGACTTCCTGTATTTCTACTTCCATATATGGTCACAGGTGCACTCAGCGCTGCTCTTATTTCCATATATGGAATTGTGGGGTTTTCTGCTTTCTGCTAACCCTAATCCTAACCCTAAGTTCATACAACTGTTCTATAACAAGAAATGAATATCGAATAAGTGACATTTCAGACGGCCAAATGTTCTGTTTATTTTCGTGGAAATAGATCTCAAAGAAGCCACACTGACTTTATAGCAAGTCAGCTAGCTGGTCAGCTCAGTCACATTGATTAGACATTCCTGTTAAAGGTGATTCCAGTAAATTTGGCATCCCTTCTTCCTTTTCATCTTCATCAGCTTTCATTTTTTTAAGTCAAAAGTTATATTCCTGAATAGTATCCTTTGTCATGTTCACTGATGATGTTGCTAACGGATGTTCTGTAGTAACCGTTTTCAACTAGGAAGTGGAACTTTATGTGTTGAACAACGCGGAGAGATACACACACTGAAATTTCAGAGTGCCGTTATGGGAAATGTAAGCACTCTTGGAAAGCGGCTCGACCGAGCAAATTAATGGACAGGAGCTAACTTTTGTATAAAATCCTGCGAGGATGTTGGCACTGGTAGGAAGCAATAACTGTAGTATTAAATTAATCCGACAGTGCAGCAGGGACTCGGGTTTGATCCTGAGCTCGGTAAGTGAGAGCTCAGGGTTTGAGTTTATTCAGGGCTTTAAAAATACATGACCAGATCATTTTGGATATATGAAAAAAATTGAGTTAATTTAACTCAGTTCAGTAACATGGGACCGGTCCACACATTTGAATGAAGTAAATTCAGTGAGCTTGTTTTCAGTGCAAGGACAGATTCGAAAATAATCTAAATAACAACATCTGTAACGTTTTCTTTTACAGTCCGCCAATTACTAAGTATTTACCCAGTAAATAAGTGGTAAATTATAGTATATCACTGGGTCATTACCACAGGTAATAAGTAGATATGTAAATACAGAGAAACTACAGCTTAAATACTAAGAAAATCTCTGCTAGTATTTCAGCTGTACCTTCTCTGTATTTACCAACTCATTACCTGTGGTAATGACCCAATAATACACTATAATTTATCATATATTTACTGGGTAAATAATGGTAGCCTTTATACAGTCCCCTAATGGGTTAGGGTATTAGTGAAGCTTTTTCTTAATATTTCAGCTGTAGTTTCTATGTCTTTTTCTACTGTTTTCTACCTGTCGTAATTACCCAAACGTATACTATAATTTACTGTATATTTACCAGGGAAATATTTAATAATTAGTGAACTGTAAAATGAAGCGTTATGATAACATTTCCACATTTTGTTTTCTAAAAAAAACATCAACGTATACTGCTGGCAGATAAACTCTTTTTTTGGGTCCAAAACTGATTTTTTTGTTATTTTTTACTTCAGCTGTAGATCCACCTGACAGCCTTTCCCACACCACCTCACATATACAAACTTAACAACGTGCTACCTATGGCCTCTAACCTGTAGAATGAGCCCATTGCTTGATCCTCTGACACCAAAATGATCTATTTTGGTTCTACTTCCTGGATTTAACCCAATTATTTTGGTCCTATAGGTAAACTGGTTCTAGATATGAAGCCCTAATCCACTGATAAACCTCCTGATCTTCGCCTGTCCATTCCTACTCACGTGTTTGGAGAAACTTTCAAAATCGTTCTTCTCCTTCTGTGCTTGCTCTTCATCAATTTGCTTTGACTCAGCATCCTGGACCTCTTCCTTTCCATCCTGTCCTTCAGATGTAGGTTCTGTTGGTTCTTTCTCCTTCTCGGGTTCTTCTTGAGTGGCGCTGGACTCTTCTGCCGTTTTCTCTTCTGATCCTGGTTCATCCTGGTCTTGGTTGTTTTCCTGAGTTTGGGAATCTGTATCTTTCTTCCCCTTTGCTGGGAGCTGCCCTTCCTCTTGGAGCCTCTTGCGTTCTTTGTATCCTCTGAAGTTGCTCTGGATAACAGTAGCCGCTTTGGCCTCCTGCTCAGTGTTTACTTCTTCCTTGTTTGGTGCAGACTCTTCTCCAGATCCTGGTGAAGCAGCTGCAGCTTCATCTGCCGGTGGAGTGTCCTTTTCCTCGACCGCATCCTCTTTTACCTCTTCTGTATTCTGTTCACTCTCCTTTTGCATGGCTTCTGTAGAAGTATCAGCTTTGTTCTTCTCATCCATTAGCTCCTTGTATTTCTTCCTTGCCAGATATCCTCGGCATACTAGACACAAAGATGGAGACGTTCATGAGGACAATATATTTGTGCCAGCTGAAGTTTCACTGTTTGGACATATTGTTCTTACCTGCTTGGAGCTGAACAATGACAGTGTCCTGTTTGGTTTTGGTTTTATCCTCAGCCATTTGTTTTCTCACCTGGTGTCCTCTGAATGCTGTAGAAGACAAGAGAATTTGTACTTAGTCCCAATGAATGTGGTTATAAATCGCCACATTTCACAAATGTGGAAAATAATCGACAGTGAAGTGGTACGATGCAGGAGGTGATTATTTTCCAATGACAGTACATTCCAAAACTCTTTTATTCCTTTTATGACACATCAGTTTGCCAGCACAACAAATTTTACTTATTAACACAAAGTGTAAATTCCTACGTCTTGAAGATTTTCCCAAAAACGTACAGTTTTACTGTTATGAAGCGTAGACACTGGAGACTCCTTTGTCCCCTTACAGAAATCTTCACCATATCTTATGTATAATTTTTTCATCCATTTACATGGAGTGTCTACCATATAATTCCCTGTGCAAGTTGTTTCTATAGAAAGACATACTATAAAGTACTACATATTATACAGAGCACATTTTCAGCTGTACTACTGTCAGAGCTACAACAATCAAGGATCAGAAATGGGAATTTTTCTATCCAGTGAGTAAATGTTGTTCCAAGAACGTCACTGTTAGTGTCAGTGTTCAGAGCTTTTTTCACACCGATAGCCAGCACACAGAAGCAGGTATATAGGACATGTGAGTTCTGAGATTTGGAAGCTTGTTGACAGAAAAGTGTACAAAATGATATCAGAGCCTGTCTGGACTGAGGGCTGAGACTCCGAGGCTGAGGTTAATGTTTACTGAATGTATGACAAAAGTGATAAAACACAGACAAAAGTGCTATAAAGAAAATTTGAAAACCATAAAATTCCACATATGTACTGCATGTTTTCATTGAGACGTAGAGATATCACTGTTTAGATCTGAAATGGAATTCTTAACAGTTCAAATTCACAGTAAACATTTTTAGAAAAAGGGTCCCTCGTGGGATCTGTGCATGGTTTACGGTTCTAGTTTATTCTTTTAGGATGTTCTCTGAAAGCACAATCCTTTGTGATTAAGTTTAACATACAATCTTTAAAAGTTTTCCCAGACAGACAAACCAAAGAAGATGCTATAAAGAACCTTTTTTTCTAAATGTATATTTTATTTAATGAATTTAATCAATTTTAAGCTGAATTTCTTCACCAGTCCTGATCCTGCGCTTCACACTAATGCTTGCTTTGCTACTGTATTTAGCGTGTGCCTTCACCTGACTGCAGGACTACAGCACTCTGAGTTCTCTTCCCCAAGGTTTTTCGGTAGTTTCTGAGCACCAGCCAACACCTTACATACGCCTGCACCAGCACGATCCGGTCCATGGTCCTCCTGACCATCAGGTTCAAGTGCTCCACGTGATAATACTTCAGAAAGACCTGAAATAACAGCACACACATATATACAGTACATCTCTCTCCCGATCTGTTCTCTTTGGAAACGCTTTGATTGGTTTGACTAACTCCAAGTGTTTGGACTGACATTCCTTACTGTTGTATTTCTATACAGAACCTTTCCTTCAGCTTGTACTTGGAAAATATGCTTGGATTTGTCTCTAGTAGAGTTTCTACCTTTGTTTTGCCCAGAGCCCAGTTTTCCAGCTTGGCTTTCTCCAGAATAGCTGCACACGTCTCAGGACTGACGGCCGGCTCCTCGTTGACACGGAAAGCCAGCATGTAGTACCTACAAACACAATGTGTCTTAATAGCAATCAACTGCGCAGCTAACGAGTGCTTATTTTTATCAGTAAGTCTGCAGTATATATTCACTGTGGAATAACTTATATTTATATGTACATCTGGTGCACCATTTTCAAAAAGCTCAATGAAGAACTCTTAGAAGATTGAATGTCTGTGGTTTGACGTGCGCCACAGACTGACCTCTGGACGAAGTTAGCGAAGGCGATGCGGTGAGAGTAGCCCTGTCTGCGGATCTTAGCCGTCTCCAGGATGCCGGTGTAGCGCAGCTGAATCAGCACCTTCTCCCTGTCGAACTTATGAGCCTGGCGGTCGTTATTGGGTTTGATACAGCGGACGAATTGCGGCTGTCCGGCCACCATCTTCGAAAGCAGGTCCATCAGTGAATACTGAAAAAAAAAGAAAAAGAAATGAGTCATAGAGCTGTAGCTAATTTGAAAATAATAATAATAATAATAATAATAATAAAACCAGGGACTAATTTGTTTCATGGACAATGCACAAATATCATAAAAAGTATAATATGCTGATTTTTTTTTTTAATTTAATTGTTGGTAAATTGACGTGGTATAAGAGCAATAAATCAGGTTGTTCAGGTTGTTAAATATTTTCTTATAACTGCACCAAACCAACCGTTTTATTCCTTCCTTAATCAATACATTCCTATTATAAAATGATTCACATTCATTACTGTAATAAAATTCTACCCAATAGGCTTATTAGATATTATTTAAATGACGCTCACTCTGAAATAAGAGGCCATGGTTTGAGTCCTCATGTTGGTGGTTTCTCTGGGATGACGCATGCTTTCCGCACCGTTCTCCCCCTGAGAACACACAGAATGTTCAAGGAAAATGAGAATTTATAGATTCAAGGGCAGGGCGAGCGTCTAACGGGTATCTAATGACGACGATAAATATTATCGGGGTGAAGCGAAGAGACGTCGTTTCTAAAGCAGGCTTCTAAATATGATGGATTTATTGGGTGTCGAGGGCGTGGCTATGAGGAGGGATGGAGGAGAGGTGTAAAAGTGGGGGCCAGAGTGAACACACAGCCACGCTGGGATTACTGTAGGCGCGCTTGTCCTCTGTGGATGAGTGGAATGTGTCCTGAATCGCAAGCTATGAGGTGCTGTTCTCAAGAAAACTGGGACGCTGGCCTTACTGGGGAACGTTTAAAGCATGTCTGGTTTCCTTAGTGTCAGCAAACAGAATGAGAAATATTACTATAAGCTAATATTCAATAAATGAAGCTTATTAATGGATTGTGGGGTGTTAAATATAGCAGAAATAATGCTGACAATAAAAGAAGGACTTATTCACTGTGAATAATGAGATATTAAGTTCATCTAAATAATGACATGCTGCTTGGAAATTAATAACATTGCACCATTCTACCATAGATCAAGGAATAAAAGCGTGATAGAGTAAAATAAAGACATGGTTGATCATAACTGACAGCCGACACTTCCTTCCTGTTGTGTTAAGTATATGAATTCTTTTTATTAAGCTTAAATGAATCAAATTTACAGAAAAGTCAGGGGAAATTTACACATTTTTAGACGCTTATGTTATGTGTCACCAGCAGTGCATGTGCATGTATGCGTCATGTATTTTTGGACCCCCTTACTGAATGATTTCTGTAATTATTATTATTTTTTAAAAGTAACAGATTCACCACACATAGAGCCAGTTAGCCCATGCTGACCCTGACGCTCAGTAAAGCACATTTTGCAGAACTACAATCAAATGCAAAACGCTCACAGGCGACGGACGGACACTAGCGCAGGTGCCCCTGATCCTCCCTACACAGACAATGGGTACAATCTTTGATGTGAAATTTCTAAAGAGGCGAAAGAGCATGACTCACCATGCAAACGCATGGAAATATATTCACGGCCTCATCAAAGACGCTTCATTTCAATATGTATAAAGTGTCCATTTGTTTCAGGCACGGAACTTCAGACTTTTAAATGTACATCAAGGTTTCTCTTAGAGGGTACTAACACCTCAATATAATGCGCACAAACTGAGCTGCCATGGAGCAAGACTTATAAAATAGGAGAAACCTTTACTTATGTCCATAAGGCTACATGACATCTGCACATACAATCATAAAGCTGGTTTGCTTCATGCGGTCACATGACAAAGATAAAGTGTTGTGATTTTTCTTGATGTACGGTTGTGTTATGACAGTTTCTAGGCTGACTAACATTAAGGCATTATGACTGTGTAACTACAAGCACTTATGTCAGCATGACCTAATGGTAATAATGCGAGGTTAATTTTTTAGGGTGCGACAGCTATCTTGTAAAACAAAAAGTTTAAACAGTGATGATTATTACCCTGTAACAATATTTATCTATAGTTATCTGTACATCCTCATCATATTAGTCTTTTTAATTGTTCATATTTAAATTGTCTCTTGCTTTTATGATACTTCACATACATATCACATTTTACATTTATTATGTTGTACAACAGAAAAGAGGTTCCCAGTCACTCACAATGACACTAATCAATCATGGGCATCTGTGAGCTCATGTGTACAGAAGGGGGCGGATAGCGCTGTTCTCTGTGTGTGTTACACGAGAGAACTGTGTTATGGGCGGGAACTGGACACGGCTAAATTGGGGACAATGATCATGGAAAAATTCGGGGGGGAAAAAAAAATCACAGTATTCCATTCTTCTGTTCCCAGATTTGTATTTTTCATAGTAAAAGATGAGCGCTTGTGTTTGGACACTATTGAAAAAGCATTCATCTCATGCCTGTTGAAGAAAAATCTTCAGACGTGAGCTATGCAGAATATGAATGAGGGGTTGAAAATCGACTAAGCAAAGTATGTAACCTGATTCTCAATACCAGGAAAGTTCCTTATCTAAATATTTTCAGAGCTTCGTTAAAAATGCTATATTAATACGAGTGAATTGGTCTCATTTAACTGTCTATATACTTTCATTCACCTTAAATAAAATGCTCTAGCTCCTTGTAGTACTATTGAAAATGCCAAATTCATCTACTACTATATGTCTATGCAGCTACAATCATTCAGGCACATATACATCACACACACACACATACACACACGGTGGGAGAAATAATGTATGCAGAACATGCTACGTCCATTTCCTGTGGGCAGATACTGAAATCTGTGTAATTACCTCGCTGACTGACAGGAGTTTGTACAACATCAGCACTTCCATCTTTAGACAAAGAGACGTGTGCATAAAGGGAGGAAATATAAATCAGACGGAAGCAAAAGAGATGAACAGAAGGAGTAAGACAGGAATTTCAGTGCTCGCAGCAAGCATAGGTCGAAAAGAGAGAGAGGTTATTTTACTGAACTCTTGCTTGTACCTTGACAAGGTTTACAGAGCGCTGAGGAGAGCGCTGACGTGAGCCGAATCTCCCCGACCCTGTCCCCTTGCCCTTGGTGTGAGCTAGATTACCTGGTCAGACAGAAAGGATAAAAGGTTAGGACCATCCTAATCCAACACACTTTCTCTTGATATTGTCGTAGAAATAGGAAACAAAGAGCAATAAAAAGAAAAACTCAAAACGCATAACACAGGCCAAGTCAACAGTTTTCAGACTGAACATTAAAGCCCTGTTACAACTGTAATGTGATGGTTGAAGCAAATTTTTGGCTTGGTCCTGATGTTGAGCTGGAAACTGGTATGCGCTGGTTTTTATGGTATTTGTGCAGTACTAGTACACAATTCCCTCAAACCTTTCAAGTGGTAATCAGAATTACAATTACAAAACACTTCTACGGAGATGCATACCTTCTCTTGGTTGAACTCAAAAATGAATCTTGAACTGTCAATTCAACATATAGGACACGTGGGTTGTTCCAAAGGCACAAAAATAAAAGTCATCTCACGGGTTTCGATATATGCCAAACGTCGGCTACAAATGATCCAGAAAGTATTATGAAATGCTTATGAATATATCATTAAGGCCTTATATACAGTAGGTACCCTGCGAATACAGAATCTATACCTTTCTCCACTGGCTAGACAGTTGAATGAACTCTAATCACATCCCTTTACATTTATGTCATTTGGCAGACGCCCTTATCCAGAGCGACTTACATATATCTCATTTATACAACTGAGCAGTTGAGGGTGAAGGGCCTTGCTCAAGGGCCCATCAGCGATAGCTTGGCAGTGCTGGGATTTGAACTCACGACCTTCCGATCACTAGTCTAACGTCGCTACCACTGCCCTTTAGAATATTATTTTAATTTTAGACTCTGCATTCATGAAAAATTGACTCATAGATATTAGAAAATCCTGTTATATATCTAATATTCTTAATGAATGGTTTGCATTTCCAGCATGGACCTCCTCAGCCTGTCCTTTCAGACCCGTTAGTTGCTCAAACCCGGTTGAGGTCAAATACCAGTCCAGGAAAGAAACAATTAATTTTAAAGTCATCCATGTTGAGTACCTGAAGGTGAAGACTTGGCAAGAAGATAATTAAAGTAGTACTCTAATCACCATAAGTAATCACCACAGAGATTTTCCCAGAGATCAGAACTTAATTGGATAGCAGAGCAAGACTAATTGAGTACTAGCTACCAACATGTGCAGGCTTTTTCCTCACAGATCCCTGATTAATAGTTCTAGGTAAGTGTTTGTTGGATATAATCACTTAATACAGATATGGCAGGAACCATATCAAAATGTAATTGTAGTGTTCCAAAGTGACAAACAAAGTGGAGTCATGATGTCCAACGCTTACAAGCTCTCAAATACAGACTTTCATTTGCCAATAGTCCGAATCAGGCTCATCTGTTCACTCATTAGTTGGAGCAAATAGTCCAACAGGTGACGTGAATAATCTTTGTAGTGAGGAAAGAGCACAGTCTGAATGCAGGCTGAAATCTATTATCCGGTCCTAATGAACTAGTTGGCGTCTCCCGACATGTTTTCAGGTGCAACTGAGGTTAGACTTGAACATGAACGTGATTATCAGCCTGGAAAAACCCACAAGCTTCCATACTGTACCAGAATCAACTATTTCAGCTTAGCCACCACATCACCCAAACCAAATTTGGTACATCCTCAAACAGTACAATAGGATTTACTGTTTTGTAGGAGGACTGGCTACGCTATATTGCACTTAGATGTATATGAATGTTTGTGATGCCCTGCAATACACTAGAGTCCCATCCAGGGCGTTTCCCCACCTCATGCCCAGCGTTCCTGTGTCCCTGATGAGGATAAAGCTATTATGGAAAGAAAGTTTAATAGGTTATTGATGCCACTGTTGGACAAAAGCTGTCATTGTCACTGCCTGTCTAACCAGTTCCCCCAAATATAAAGTGGCGAGATGGTAGCCAGATTCTGGCAAATCCTCATCTGTGAAATATCTGCTACTGATATAAGTTCTTATAGACATTGCTCATCATTTACTCCACTTATTCCTTTCTTTTATTTCCCTTTTTTGTGAATGCAGGAAACCTAAGCTGCATTTCATTTAGCTTAATAGCCTTTGGCTTGCTACACTATCATATACCCAACAATCACTTCACGAGAATGTGTGCAGGTCTGTGTTAAGCCCATACAAATTTTCATTAAGAGTTATTAATGTGTGATTAGATTTGTTAGTTGATTCGTTTGGTCTCCAGCGTCGCCCGTTTGCTGTACTCACTCTGCAGTGGAAAGGTTTTGACCTTAAAGAGGCCACCAACAATATACGGCTGGTATGCTGCAAGAACAGAACAAACATCTGCACTGAAACAGATTAACACAGTGTTAAAGAGCGATATGAATCTGCAGTGTTCACTAAACACTGTGTAAACTAATGCACCCCAGCTTTCTCTTTGTATTGCTCAGGGAAACTAATCAGTATCATAGATTGAACCTCATCATCGTATTTTGTTTGAAAGTGAATTTACCTGCTCTATAAACCAGAGCCATCTTGGCTAGGCATTGTCATATAGCCACAGCTTTACAGATATTTGTGTTTTTCTTCTTCTAAAACATCAAATTCAGCATATGAAGGTGTTAGGAAATAGCTGAATCAGCTAAATACTAAAGTGTGCTCAATGATGTAAAATGCTAAACTCTGCAATGCAGTGGTATAATGTTTAAAGCCTGGAGTGTGACATCACTGCTGTATAGGAAAATTACTGGCCGTGAAGTCACACTGTTGATCCTGAACTCTCAGAAATAAAGGTACAGAACAGTATCTCTGGGGTGGGACATGTTTTGTACTTTTAGTATGTACCTAAAAAACCTTTAAGATAATTTAAGATTCATAATTGGACATTAAAGGGGCTGGCTCACACTTCCCACAATCCAATATGTTGTTTTTGTTTTGAAAGCACTGCTAACCTTCAAAACCCAGCTCAAAATGTTCTTCATTCTCAGGTCATACATGGAAGCTTTGAACACAATATGCCTCGTCTTTTCTTTGCAGCCGGTCATGAGACAGCCGGGGCCATTTCAGGTCCATTACACACTGAATAATCATTCGAAAACTGAATAGATCAGTGAAAAATTTTTAAATAAAGATACTTTGACAAAATATCTTTAATTTCATGTTCCAATTTAAGTTCTATGGCCTACAGATTGTTGCGTATTGTTTTTGGAATATCAATGGCTTTGAAAATGGTGACTCGCTACTTGGCACAGAGGATTCTGGGAGGGGCAAGCCCACCCCTTTAAAAGCTCATTAAAGTTACTTTCCTATGTGAAAGATACATACTAAAGATACAAAACATGCACGTTTGAGCTTTGGGAATACCTACTGTATGTAAAGCATCTTTCTCAGTGTGCTGGTACCTGTTTTAGTGAGCGGATTAGTGACCAGTTTGCGGATCAGCTCGTTCTCGGAAGACCTCAGCAGCAGGATGATGTCAGCAGGGAGAGCATCTCGGTTCTTAGCCAGGAACCCGGAGGCACTATAGATCACCTGATCGGCACAACCAAGATCTGATCATATACACAATGTTACTGATCTGACAAATATATAGTTTTTTTTCAAACGAGATGCATTGTTTGTTGTGAGGCTTTGCACCCAATACTATACACAATTCCATCATATCACACTTTAAAAAGGAAATATCCATACCTTTCCAGCATAGTGGTTGATTCCAAAGCCAAGATCAACCCTCATTGGTCTCGAGAAGCTTTTAGATTTCAGGTTGTCCTCGAATTTTTCTGAATAAGCAATAAACATGCCATTTATTCCTGTATAGATTCATGTATCCCTCAATGCATGGATTCATATAATATACATTCAGAGTGGATGAAAACACAACAGATGTACAGAAAACAGGAGCATTTATGGTAATTCTCTCACAGTCCCAGTTTCCCACATTGTCTATCCCTGAAACTTACTTAAAAGACATTTATTTTTTTACTTTTCACAGACAATGTCATACTAAGCTCATACACAGTAAAATTCTCAGAGATCTTCCAGTGTTAACCAAAAGTGTGAAATATAGAGTTGAATTGAGATTGTAAAGATATGATTTAACACTAAAGGAATTAATTGCTGAAGAGCCTTGGCGTCCTTGGAGATCCAACTCCTACAGAGTTATGAAGCGACGCTCTGGCGTTAAACAGAGTTCATTTTTAAACTACGCATAAAGTTATTAGAAAAATATCATCTCAATTTTCAAAAGCATTTCAACAATATATGATGTAAAACATGATACTGTATATAAGAGTCAAATGTAATCCTTAAAAGTGTGACATAAATTAGGAAGTGGACAGAAATGTATTTTTCTAGAGGAATCCACCTACTTGTTAAGGGCATTGAACGAAATGTAAATTATGGTGCGATATGGTACAATTTTGTGACATGTATTTGCGATAAATGATGGAAAAATATTTAAAAAAAAAGATTTGACTCACTCTCATATGCTAGCAAAACAGTAATGCTGCATAAACAACCCTATAAAAATCATTTTATAAATAAAAACATGATAACGCTGTAAAATACCACTGAATAGGAGCAGTCCCTGTGTATGTGTGTGTATGCCCAGGTGACTCCTGAAGGTCGCATAGAAGAACCTGCTTGAGAGCTGATGACTTCTGGGACGCTGTGGTTGTGATGCGAGTGTGTGAGTGTGCAGAAAGAGGTGTAACTTGCCGACGAGGGTCTGATCGGTGGCCTGGGGGAACCTGCTCTCCTCATCCAGCAGTGACAGCAAGCCCATGGGCTTCTGCAGGAAAAGGTCCAGCAGGGGCCGGTTGTCCTCATACTCAATCACTCGCACGTCCACGTCCTCGTTCAGGTACTCGTCCTGTAGTTTATTCAGGGGTGGGAAAATCATAAATCCATTAGCGAGCCCCTGGCAGCACCAGCACCGGCCTTGTCTCATGTTTTGGTCCTACAGCAAATTAACTAGGCTGAAACCCCCAAAGAATGACAAACTAGTTCAATAACACTGAGTGTTAGCCATTTCTAGTCTCCAGGTAGCCATACTGAACACACACACACACACACACACACACACACACACACTGATGTAAATGCCTAGAGGAGCCACAGACATGCCAGAGAAATCTCATTTCTACAGTAGGGTAGAACATTAGCCTGGGGTAAAGTCATGGAGCAACTGCCGACCTCTTTAGCCAGCAGGACTACCACAAAAACGAGGAGAGGGACAAAATACCAAGGATAATCATGTTATTGTGGGTTTTGCACAGAACCCAGGAGCCAAAGGACAGAGCTGTAGCGTTGCAAAAACATCACGTGTTCTGGAGATTTGAATGAACCCAGAGAGAAAATAAACTCTGGACGTGATGCACATTTTATGTAATTACTGTATGTAGTCAATTACTGAGCAATGTTTACATTGGTGTTGCACCACATACACGTACACGTCACGTTAAATCTTTCAGACAGGCACAATACATATCCAGAACTGAACACACTTCTGATCATCCGTCCTCTGCTCTGCACTTCAGAGCGAGACGTAATGAAATAAATGTCTTGTACTCTCATCATGTAGCAGATAATAACTTCATTCCTATGAGAAAGAGGAAATAAAAAAATTGCGCGTGCGCTCCCGGGACACACAGCGTACCTGCTCCCAAGCGAATATGTGCTGATTGAAGTAGAACTGAATCTGCTCGTTGGCGATGTTGATGCAGAGCTGCTCGAAAGAGTTGCGCTTGAAGTTTTCAAAGCCGAAGATGTCCAGGATGCCGATGTTCTGTTCCTTGTCTTCCTCCCTGAGAGTGGAAGAAGAACGAGACAGGAGGAGGAGATTTCAGGAAAGAGGGGCATTCTTCATAGACGTGCACCTGTTGTGAACTTTAATCACAGATTTATACCATAGTGCTGATAAAGGTCTCAAAGCTGATTGGTTTTCTATAACGGCAGCTCTGGCAATGAAATGCACAGAGTTATAAATATATTAGACATGCTCTTGAATTAATTAAAAAAATGTCAGCATTGATCCGGTATAGGAGAAATAAAACATGACAGGATGTGCTGGTTTTGTGACATAATCAAGTGCCGGGTTTTAACAGTAATCGTGCTTCATCACACTGCCCTGTCGTTGATTATAATTATGGAATCATGTGGTTTAAGATTAGTATTCAAACAAAGAGTTTAAGGGTTAAAACTATGGAGTTATTGTTTAACAATAACAAAACAAATCTAAAATGCTGAATGGAAACAAAAAAATTTAAAGGTTAAATCGAATCAAATGGACCTCCTGCATGCCTTTGGGGCTGTTTGTACGGAATGCACGTATTATTGAATACATTACATTTGATATTATATATCAGCAAAAACAAGTGCTAGCTTTCTCTGCACACACAAACATCCCAGTTATTCCTGAACGCAGGAACGTTTCTGCTCATTTGTTCATTTTCCCTGCTCTCGTTCCCCTCCCCTCCCCTCCCTGTGTGTGTCTCTCACCCGTTCTGGTTATCGTGTCTCAGCAGGGAGTTGATGCGGTTGACGATCCAGCTGAAGAGGCGTCCGAACAGAGCTTTGCTCATGGCGTCCCGCACCTCCGTGGCTTTCTCCACCGTGTTGGGTCGGACGATGGTCTCTCCCCGGGCCACCACACAGTGTGACGTGAGAGCCTCTTTCAGCTCATCTGAACGGATGCACAGCAAAGAGGAAGCTGCAAAACAACACACACAAAACAGCCATTTCCTCAGCAGCCTCCACTTTTTTCCTTCTCTCTCTTTGGGTTAACAAGATTAACAAAAATGCAGCTTGTCTGCATTTTACCAACAACCCCCACATTGTAAACTCCACTATCCTGAAGAATTTCCCGTTACAGCTTTACTTCTGGCTGTTACAAAGCACTGCCACTGGAGACTCATTCCATAAATGCTCCGTAAACATTACAGATGTTTTTTTCTTGAGAGGTTGAGATTAAAGATGTTTTGGGTTGCTGTGCGAATGTGATGTTAGCTTTGCAAACATTAAATCTTTTACAGTGTTGGTTAAACCCTCACCTTTGACCAATCAGCAGTGCCCGGTGTGGCAAGCTCCGCCCTAATTATTCCTGGTTAAAAAAATGCCATTTTGGAGGCTGTTAAAACTACAGTGTAGCCCAAGAACTGCAACAATGATCTTAATTCCCTGTTGAAAATGTACCTAAGAGTTCTTGAAAAAAATTACTCATGTTTGAGCAGTTAGAAATAAACAGTATGACAAGCTCCGCCCCCATGGTTCCTAGTTCCTAGAAATATGCTTACAACTGAGTGGCAAATAAAAGGTTCCTGGAACTACAGTCAACTACAGCCTAACAAAGAACAAAATGGCCCTAGTTTAGCTGATGAAAATGTGATGAAAGAGTTCTCAAAATGGTTACTTGTGTTTGATGCCAAATACGGTGAGCTCCGCCCCAGTTGTGCGCAGTTCACAAGGACTGATAACTAAACAGCCAGCTTATTAACTACAGCCTAATAAAAAATAGTGAAAAGAGTTCCCCTGGTAAAAAAGCGTTCCAGGTCAAGAAAAGGTTCCTGGGTTTTTGGAAAGGTTACTAGGTAACACAGTAGTCCAGTCTGCAAAAGAAGCATGTTAAATTATGGGCTAACTCAGCTCTCCATGTCATTTTGCTGCACTAGCATGCTAACCTGCTAGCATTCTGTAACTCACCGCTGTCTAACACAGCCATGTTTTCAATGTTGCTCTTGTCAGTTTGATGCTCTGTAGCCACTGAAGCAAACTCGATGTCTCCGGTGTTTAAGATGGCCGCAATAATGCTGTACACACTTCCTAGTTCCTGTGAAGGAAAATGTGGAAATAAAAGAAGAGATACAAATGTAGCTAGTGAGTTAGAGAGAAAAAAAAATGGATGATGACATGATTTTTTTGATAATGGTAGCATGCAAACAAAAATCCATAATATAGCGCCAATATAGTAGCAGTTCATGTCTTTTTTTTTTTTTTTTTAGCAATTGTGAGGATTGTTTGTGTTGCTAATTTGTGTTGTTAGCATGTTAACTCCAGTTAGAAGCCAATTTCAGACACCAAGCACTGGATAGCTTTAGATGATCTACTGCAAAAAAAAAAAAAAAAAGGTGTAAAATGGAGCCATTCCACTGAAATGAGATTAATAATGATATTTTGGAATGAATTTGATAACGTATTCACTCGGATTTGACAGCTCTGAAGCTCCACAGCAGGCAGTGAGCGCCGGGGTGTTTCTCTGACTGTCGTTTTCATTAGCTTCTCGCTGTACGCCATGCTTCATCATGTCACACCACTCACACTCCCGTCACTCACCTGCTCACTCTGAGCCAATCCCCATCCCGCCGCAGCGAGGCGAAATTAACATGACATTTCTCTACAGTGACGCTACGACTCCTACAGCTCACAAAGCAAACTTTCTCTTTTCTAGACAGGCTGATTATTTCATGCTGCAGGTATTTTTCATCTCTGCCAGTGTGGATAATAATGCTGCGCTGAAAATGATTTTAAAAAAAAATCTCACATAATATACATCTTTGATATTCCATAGAACTGGATTTATTTATATATAGAGCTGTGTCATGTGCATGATTATTGGCCCCTTTTGAAACAGTGAGCAAAATGGTTGTAGCAAAATAAATAAACATTGTATAAATAAAGAGATCTCCCAAAATCATATTTGGCAAAAGTAATGGCGCCCACAAAATCCAAACAAATTGTATCATTTTTAAAACCGCTTTTCGCTGTAGCTTTTGGCCATCTCACTTTATCCTGGTGTATAAATGCTGTGGAAGGAGGCTACACACATAAAAAACACTAAAATACTTTCTTATATCTTTTTTTTTAAATACTTTTTTTATCGCGTGACTTGTCGACAACCATCTGTCTCTTTTGTACTGAAAAATAACATTACGCATAATCAGGGCTATAAATAATATTATAAATAAATAAAAAGATCAAAAGGGTTTGATCAAATAGGGGGAAGTTTCCCAAAGATGACCCGAAGTCATAATAATGACTCAAAATGAATGTAGAATGGTTGGATTAACACAAAACCACACTTTGTTGGTGATCTCAATCTACGGATTTAAATGGCCTAAATGGAAGAATATAAATAGAAATTTTTATAAGCGCTTCCAAATTTGTTAGATGTTACTTAATGGAACTGTGTTATAATAACATAAAGTGCTTAAGAAAGTGTTCTCACATGTTTAAGCTCAAATGATGTCTCATTACATTATTAAAAGGGTGCCAATAATTCTGTCGTTGACTGTATCCTGTGTAATTATCATTACACTGGTATTTGCAATACCAGTTACCAGATACGTACCAGATACGTTCTAGCCTCTGTGTGACATTATGTGCTGAGACCGTCCTTATACACACTTGTGTCATTTATTTTAGCTCTCTGTTAATGGTTCACTGATCATGCTAATGCTAATCGCAAGCACACAGAGAACGGGGCCATCAACACACACACACACACACTAAACAGACATAAAGTCTCTACATCATTACCTCGAGGGTGAAGCCAATCACTTTGAAACACTGCTCCACCGCTTCAAACTGCTCCTTGTAGGAGGCGTTGCCCATGATGTCCGGCTCGAGCTTGACGTTTTCGTTCTGAAGGTACCTGAAGTGAGCAGTGAGGAAACAGACATGAGCTATAAATACAGCACTGAGGTTAGTTCAGGTGTTCAGGTGTTCAGGAAAGTATCATATACATGACTGCAAGTGCAATTTTCTTTGCAGCCATCTGTTGGGGTAGCAGCATCAGAGCCAGTGACACTAAGGAGCTGAAGAAGCTGATAAAGAAGGCCGGGTCTGTTCTGGGTACTGCTCTGGAGCCCAAGCTGGCTGTAGAGAGAAGGATGCTGCACAAACTGCTCAACATAATGGACAACACTTCACATCCTCTGCATGACCTATTGGTGTTTTCACTGGGAGACTCCTTCAACTCCGCTGTAACAAGGACCGCTACAGGATGTCATTCCTGCCCACCGCAATAACAATATATAATGACACCCCTCTGTGCAAGGAGAGGAGAGGAGATCTAGCCTCTGCGTGGCAGGACGCGCTGCACACTGGACATTCAAACTGCACAGTTACAGACATTTAACTGCACACCGGACGTTTAAATTGCACAGTTAGGATATATATTAATTTACATGTTTTTACTGTATATAGATATCTATTGTATGTACTAAATATATTTTGGGTTTCATGTGAACTGCTCCTGTAACACTGCAATTTCCCTCAGGGATTAATAATTAATCTATCTAGCTATCTAACTATCTGTCTATCTATCTGTCTGTCTGTCTGTCTGTCTGTCTGTCTGTCTGTGTGTTTATCCATCCATCCATCCATTCATCCATCCATCGATCCATCCATCCATTCATTCACTATCCTTCCATCCATCCATTCATCCATCCATCCATTCATCCATCCATCCATCCATCCATTCATCCATCCACCCATTCATCCATCTATCCATCCATCGATCCATCCATCCATTCATTTATCTATCCTTCCATCCATCCATTCATCCATCCATCCATCCATCCATCTATCCATCCATCGATCCATCCATCCATCCATCCATTCATCCATCTATCCATACATCCATCTATTCATCTATCCATCCATCCATCCATCCATCTATCTATCCATCTAAAGAACTTACTTTGGAGTTTTGCTGTCAGACAGCTTGTAGTGAGCGAGCTTCTTTCTCTCGGCCAGGCCAGCGTAGATGTAGTAGAAAATATGGAAATTGCGCTCTCCGCTGTTGAAGGAGAAAGAACCGGATTGTAAAGTTAGGTTTACTCAGAAGGTCAGTGATGGTTTATTATTAAATCAGTGCTTCTCCAATAATAAAGGCCATAAAGGCCAAGGTGATAATAAAGGCTGGAACAGGACATTAGTCACAAATGAGGATGAGAAGGATAAATAAATGTTTTTGTCTTTTTTTCAGTTCTGTTGAGAAAGCGGTTCTCGGAGGTATCGCCTAGCTACAGTACATACAGCTAAAGTGGTTGCGCTGTGCACAAATCCCAAGTTTTCCTTGTTTAGTCTCAAAACATTCACAAGCATTAATCTGCCTCTGTTGGCTGGTGAGAGACAGCTAGTAAAATTATACCTGGTTTAACTACAGTGGTGCTTAAAAGTTTGTGAACCCTTTAGGAATGACTATATTTCTGCATAAATATGACCAAAAACATCTTCAGATTTTTTACACCTGTACTAAAAGTAGATAAAGAGAACCCAATTAAACAAATGAGACAAAAATATTACACTTTCTCAAGACCTCAGAAGAAAGAGTTATAATATAATATTATAAAGTATAAGTATTATATATATACTGTATATTCATTTGGGGAAGTAACAAGGCTTTGCATAATCTGTCTGCATCAGGTTTCTATCTGCAGGTTAGTAATTACTGCATGCTGCCTCTGTAATTATCCTCCATGTTTTTGCTGTGGCATCAGAGTGATTTCGCTGCTGTCGCTGGATGAATGACTCGCCTGATTGTACTATTCATGCAGCTCTTTTAAAAACACTTCACACTCAAGTAGGGCAGCTTCATGTTTCCTTTAAAAGAAAATCAATTTAAACCCCAACATCCCCTCTGCTGAGGTCACATCTGCCCTGATACACTTTTACAGTGTACGCTTACAAAAAGGAAATGAGAGAATTATGTTCAGTACATGATTGAGGAGTAATGTTTCAGGAATGACACTCACGCAGCCTGGTGAATGACGCGGGATTTCTCCAGCAGGTATTCAGAGATCTGAGCTCCCACCACCGTTCCTCCACACGTGAACTTCATCTCCAGATATTTCCCAAAGCGGCTGGAGTTGCTGTTGATGACCGTGCAGGCGTTTCCAAACGCTTCTACAAGGTTATTCACCAGCAGGATCTTCTCTTGGAGAGTCCGGTTGTTTGCCTGTAGATAAAATATAACATTGGTGAGCTTTGTTGAGGAGTTCTTTAACCATCCGCATCAGGAACACTGCTTCTAACGTGTATATGAATGCTGGTAACACCGACACTGTATGTTAGGCCTTTATATTACATTCATAAGCATTGTGTTAATGTTTTATAAAGCAATGCTGGAGAATTTATGAAAGGCGTGTGTTGAAAATTTGTGTTGAAGATTGTTGCTGTGTGTTGTTAGATTGTTTTTGCTTAACTGTTTCCCAGAGTACAGAAACCTGCCAGGTGTATCTCTGTGATATGTCAGCAAGGTGTTATTAAAGCAATGAAAGTGAAAGCGTGATGAGACCTTGCCGAGGACGGTGAGCTGCTGGACCAGGAGGTGAGCGCTTTCGGTCTTCCCCGCACCACTTTCTCCACTGATCACAATACACTGCACATGAGGAGGAAGACGAGCCGTCAGTGTTACTCCATTACACTAACAGTCAAGAGATACTCCGACGGGTTTAACCTGATCTACAGCATCTGTAGCAGACAAGAGGCTTACTCCAAACTCGAACATAAAGACAGTCTCTTCTGTGTTAATAAAAAACACATACAGTAGGTACCGCTGAGGAACTATTTTATTCATTCTTCTGTTGCAAGTATTCATAAAAAGTTCTCACTCTTTCCTTATAGATGTGAGACTAGTTTTTTGTCCTTTGAGACATGGGACTACTTTTTTTGTCTTTTGTAGACATAGGACTATTTTTTTTATCCTTTAAGGCATACGACTATTTCTTTTTGCCCTTTTACTATTTTTTGTCCTTTGAGACATGGGACTATTTTTTGTCCTTTGAGACATGGGACTATTTTTTGTCCTAATAGACATGGGACTATTTTTTGTCCTTTGAGACATGGGACTATTATTTGTCCTTTTATACATGGGACTATTTGTTGTCCTTTGAGACATGGAACTATTTTTTGTCCTTTGAGACATGGAACTATTTTTTGTCCTAATAGACATGGAACTA
>JAQQZU010000033.1:27149182-27161187 GCA_030068025.1 Parauchenoglanis punctatus
TAGAGTAGCCAGTTGACCTAATCTGCATGTCTTTGGACTGTGGGAGGAAACCGGAGCACCCGGAGGAAACCCTCGCACGCACGGGGACAACATGCAAACTCCACACAGAAAGGCACCCTGGGTGACCCGGGATCGAACCCAGGACCTTCTTGCTGTGAGGAGACAGTGCGAACCACCGCACCACCGCGCCACCAATAAATATTCATTTAGCATTTAATTAGCTGTTATTCTTTGCATTACTTGTCACCTTAAAATTACTTTTATATTGTTTAAATTATTGTACCTTTATTCTATTTTCACACAACTTTTCATTTTTATATTTAATCTTGTTGTCATTTTCTTTCTGTCACTGTGATTGTTTTTTCGATATTTATATTTATTGGCCTGTTTCACCATTTTATTTCCTTTTTTACTTCCCACTATGAAGCACTTTACCCTTCTGCATTTTAAATGTATGAAACGTGCTATCTAAATATAGATTCTTCTTCTTCTTCCTCTTATGGGTGCACGCTGTGATATAGTACGGTATGACCTCTGTTAGTCTTTGGAGGAGAGTTGGACCTTGTGCATGGTGAACAGTAATACAAATTCACATCTCTGTTGCTTTCCATATGGCAAAACACAAGCACACACTTCCGACCAAACACTTCCGATATCAGGAGCTCCCATAAAGCCTTGTCCCTCTCATTGAGATAAGCACACACATCCACACTTAATAGCGTCCCGAAGGACCCGACACCACGGCGGAACAATGCAGCTAATTAGACATCATTTACAGCCCTGTGTAAAGAGCCTTTTAGCAGTGGCATCCCAAACTGCTCCAGGCAAGCGGCTACGGCATCAGCACCCTGTCCAACGTCCCGAGACAGTGATTCATTTCACTAATGGTGTGTGTGTGTGTGTGTGTGTGTGTGTGTGTGTGTGTGTGGTAAGGGGGAGGACAAACATCTTGGCTTATCACACAACGCAGCCTACGAAAACAGAGACCTAACAGACGCTTTAAAAATGAGTTCTGTCCCACAAATGCTCAGACTATTAAACTGCTTTCTTATCAGCTGGAAAAAATACTGCATTGGGGGGAACAAAACAGGATATCTGCATTTTAATACAGGAATTCTTTTTTTTTTTTTTTTATCATTTCGCTCAATGGCATAAAGGACACTTAGTGTGCGTTCTTAGTGTTTTGTTCTGGCATTTTTCCTACTTTTTCCTCTTCCATTCACGACACTGAAACTGAGGATAAACGTTTAATGACGAGTCACGGCCCGAATTGCAATAATGTTCAACAATGAGATACAGATTGTAAAAGCTTCACCTGAACTAAAGCACAAAGTTAAGAATCCTTAACTAGGTAATAAAATACTTGTGTTGGAAGAATGTGGAGTAACTCCTTGAAAGCTCTATGTAGAACCATTTAGCCATTTTGTTGGATACAAAATTTGTTTTCCAAACAAAGTTTCATGATCTCCAAAAAAAGATTGTGTAAAGCCCCTGATTTAAGAGTAAATTTGTTCATATCCAATTTGATAAATCAGGTCCAATCTCTTTGAGTCTCTCAGATGAGAAAATACTTTAGAGTGTTTAACTCAACCACTTATACATTTGAAGAAACAGTTCAAACTTCCAGTGTGTGATAATGAACAGAATGAGAAAAAAACTAAAGGTATGGTGTAAAGTAAGCCACAATGTTGCCAGATTAAACAATGAGCACGAAGACGATCAGTTCCAACCCTTACACAAAAACCTTTCCCTCTGTAACGTGATCTAATCCTATTCCCCATGAGGAAGCAAAAAAATACAAAACACCACTCCTTCAACCTACGTTCACATCCCCGACTGACGCAAACCACGGACAGCTCTACACATGTTCCTAAAGGTTCTTTGTAGAGCGCTAAACAATGACTTTTCAAAGAACAACAACAAAAAATCTCTTCAGGCAGCTAAGATCCCCAAATTACCCAGGAAACTCTTAGATTTTTTTCTTAGAGTATATAGTAAATGTTTAAGGTAATGGAAAGAGTTTCAAGTAGAACTTCTTTAGGAAGGTAAGTATACTAAATTAGCCAAGGAACCACAGAGGAACTATTTTCTTCTTAGAGAATTTAGTACCAATTGAACACTCTAGAGACAGTTTTAAGTAGAACCCTTTAGACACTCCTTTAGGAAGCTAAGAACTCTTCTTAGAGTATTTAGTAGCAATTGAAGGTTCTTCGAAGAGTTTCAAGAAGAACCCCTTTAGAAAGCTACGTACCCCTTCAGGAAGCTAAGAACTCCTTTAGGAACCCGAGAACCCCTTCAGGAAGCGAAGAAACCTTTTAGGATGCAAAGAACTCCTTTAGGAAACTGAGAACCCCTTCAGGAAGCTAAGAACCCATTTAGGATGCTAAGGACTCCTTTAGGAACCTGAGAACCCCTTCAGGAAGCGAAGAACCTTTTTAGGACACTGAGAACTCCTTTAGGAAACTGAGAACCCCTTCAGGAAGCTAAGAACCCATTTAGGATGCTAAGGACTCCTTTAGGAACCTGAGAACCCCTTCAGGAAGCGAAGAACCTTTTTAGGAAGCTGAGAACTCCTTTAGGAAGCTAAGAACCTCTTCAGGAAGCTAAGGACCTCAAATTACCTAAGGAACCACAGAGAATGTTTTTTTTTTGTAAGAGTACGTAGCATAGTAACTATGGAAGTACTCAAAGAACCGTTCTTGGATTATCTAGTAACCATTGAAGGTTAAAGTTTCAAGTAGAACTCATTTAAGGATGTTAAATTATCCATTATCCATTTTCCTTTAAATATATATCAACGTGATGACATCATATTAGCCTTTTATAATTGTTTCTTGCTTTTATATTACATTTTACTACATTTGACAGTGAAGAAAGAAACACTATGACCTTCTTCAGGCTCAATTTTCTATCCCTGCTTTTTCTGGGCTTAAGCCAAGGCAAAAGCTAAGTGTTTAAAGCTAAGCTTTAAGTGTTTAAAGCTTAAAGTTTAAAGCTTTTAAACCCCAAATACAGTAAATAGCCCATCTTCTATGCTTCTACGCAAGTAAAACCTTACAACCATTGAAGAGTGAACAACATGCAGGTGATTTGGATTGATTAAAGCAGCTGCGTAACCCGACACTGGTAACTGGTACACGAGTAACTTTCCCTGTATAAATATCAGTGTAGCGTTTAGACTCAAGTCAGTGAATAGTGAATCATTGGCATTTAGTGAATCAGAGTCCTGGAATGATTGTTTAGGATTATAGCAGTAGTTCCATCAATAAGACAGGAATAAAGCTACTAATACTAAGAGCTATGTAGGAGACTAATGAAATGAAGTCCTGGCTTTTAGTATTGCACTCAGATTTTTAGACATACTTAAACACCCATTGTTGTGAAATCTGGCTCTGGAACAGCTCTCTTTTAGGGCTGTTTATTTGTGCCTTTGCCTCAGGCTCGTTCCTCTCCTCCTGCCTGTCTGAATCAGTTGTGCTCTGGCTGTGTCTCATTCCCATCGAGTGCCAGGAGGCAGCGCGCAGGCATCTCCTGCCCAAACCAGACAGCTCAATCTGGGCAAGTCCGCAGGGCTGGACTTCTTTCCTGATCTGTCTCTTTTTGAATGATAATTCTCTCACACAGCCCAAGAGCGAGAGAGAGTTAACAGCGCCAAAGAAAACCCTATTACATTACTGATGACGTGGTTTTTTTTCTCTCAGTGAAGCTGGGTAATGTAATGATTTACAGACTCCTATCCAAATCTGTCATTTCAGTAATTTATTATCGACTAGTAGAAATCACAGGTAATATATATCCTATCTGAACTGACATCTTATAGAAAAATAGTCTTCGAGAGGAAGAACTCTCTCTCGCTCTAGTCTCTCGCCGAATCCAAAATGAAGCCAAGTCGAGTTTAAACACAGAGCAATAAAACAGAGACCATGTTTTAGCTTCAGAGAAACCAGAGCTTTGAGTTCGTAGAACATGCACAGCTTACATACAGTACTTATTAGTGTCACGTGACCAACAGACGATCAAGCACAACCTATAAGGCCACGCCCCCTACAACAAGCTCTTTTAATAAACATTAAAACAATTATTTTGTATTAAAATAAAGTGCGTGTAGTATGCACAGAATTTCTTGTCTGACCATCGTGAAGACATTCCCATCTCTGTGGTTTATACAGAGACATTTATGATGTATGAAACAATTACTGCCGGTATGTATGTCTGAACCTTTGTACCTGTATCTGTTTCATGCCCTGTGTCTGTCTTTGTGCCTGCATTCAGAATTAAACCGGAAATGGGTGTGGCCTAACCCGGAACAGAAAGGAATCTTACTTTTGTTTTATAAACATAATTATGATGAAATAATAAAATAAAAATGATGATTGGAAGTTGGAAATGACAAACTCTGTTTCATTATTGACTCCTAAACAGTCAGAACAGGAACGCGTATGTGTGTATCCAGCAAAGAGAACTAATAATGTGTCAGAAAGATTTCTACACTGCGTTGTGATGACCAGCCCCTATGTGCCTTTAAGCAAAATGCAACAGAAATGTGCAGCAATTATTTGTGTGTGTGTGTGTGTGTGTGTGTTTCAGGACAGGTCAGGAAACACCATCAAGATGCCACACATATGATAACAGGGTTGTAAGAGTGAAGGCAGAAGACGGTAAACAATCAGGATTCGCCTTCAGTCACATTAAGCACCTAGAACAGCGTTATAATGCCTCAGATCAACAACTTAAGCTCAAAGGTTACCCTATATTAGTTTCTGATATTCGTATTCAGAGTCAGGGTATGCCTATACTCTACTCAAGGCAAATTTCTGTGCAAATTTTTGATTATGCAAATGACCTATGTGCAGTTTACACAACATTTTTTTTTCTTAAATAAAATCATCTAAAAATCAGGTTTATCGACTGGCGACTGGACCACTGCTTTAAACACACATAAAAAAAAAAATAAACAGACTAATATGAAGATGGCAACCATTAAAGTAAATCTGAGAGGAGTCTGTACTGTTCAGTTACACTTCAGGTTTTTCCCACAACTGGGAATTTGAAAGTCGGCCACGCTGACCTAAACTAAAATAAAAAAAAAAATCCTCAAATGATGCTCCGCTCTAATACATTACAGCTGACGTGTACCAGCTAAGCATGACTACGTCATTGTCTTGGTGTGCATCGTTCGTTTTAGAACACCATGATCTATAGTACAGTAAAGGACAGTGTGAATAATATAGAGGTTCAAATCCTAAATAAGCATAAATGTTAGGTATAAAGCAATACATACAATTTAGTGGTGTGATGTAATCACTAGCCTGGTAATAAACTATTTATAACCAATTAATATGAATAAAGAAGAAATGATTGACTAATGATCAATAAATGAATAATCATCACATGGCATTTACAATTCATTTTATATAACTAATAATTAATAATCCGACTGAAGAAGCAGGTAGAGGTTTTTTTTTTTACATTCAGATGTAATCTGATGTAACATAAAAGCAATAGATTATTTCAAAGCTTAAAACATTTAAAAAGACTAATATGAAGATGGCAAGCACTGAAATAAACCTAATAGGAGTCTATTTTAATAGTAATATATAAGTATAATATAAAAGTATAATGCTAATATATTGCTGCATGAATAGTCCTAGTTTTAATGATCACATTAATCAGTGTAATATTTGGATTAATTTAACAACATGACTCATTTTTCCTAAAATAGCACTTGATCCAGCACATCCTATTATTATGCATTTTATTTATTTATTGATTGATGTATTTTAATATTCTGCTCTGACAGTTACTCAGACACAAGCCTTAATCGCAACTTAATCGAGGTCATGAAACTGTAATGTGTGTGTGTTATTGCGATGGGTGAGTTTATTTCGCTAATTTAAACTGTTAATTTAAGAGTTTGAAGGATAATCTGAGCTCACAGCACGCAATAGCTTTATTCATAAAATATGTTAGCAATGTCTCAGATTAAGACGCTTTCTTCCAAAAAAAACAAAACAAAACAAAACATTGAATAGCATCAGATTTTTGTATCAATATTCATCCATCTTCCATAGTTTTTCTTATGAACGTATTCACAGGTGAACCATAATGTTCAACATGACGTACATGATGATTTCACATAAGGAAAATCAAGCTCAAGATTGGAATCACATGTAACTGAGACACGCCTACATTTCACTCAAACTCCACCTGTGTGTACGTAACTTTTCACGTACTTGTCTTCTGTATATCGATTAAGTCCGGAGTTACGTTTGATGTCTAAATATTGATGTGCATAATTTCATAAAGAACTCTTTACAGCAGCGAAATCAAGTGACTGGTCTTGTTGTTTGTTGGTTCTCGGAAACAGAGTTTGTGTTTGTGTACAAGTGGAGCAGACGTGTCTTAAAAGCAGCTATCGATATCATGACACCATTAGCGAGGATACGCTACATCATAACAGCCTCAGGATGCACATGAATCACGGAGTCAGACGTGTTCATATAGGAAATGTAACACAAACTCCCTGAGAGCAACGTCGTAATAATCTCACCATGCGATCTCTATTCAAAATGGCACAAAGCTAATGCTGAGAAGGTGGAGAAAATCAAAGCAGAGCTTCAGTAGCTGGAGAGGTTGTATTGAAGGACGTGTTACGTTAATAAGAGCGTGTCACCTTGGGATTTTGAAGAGAGCCCTCATGGGGTGGAGGTCCGCCAGGGGTGGGTCTCCATCTCCCAGCTCGATGGCAGTAATACCGAGAGACCAGGCGTCACAGCGAGCATCATATGTCGAATCCAACTGCTGCTCACATGCTATGACCTGGAATAACCATTCAACACATTATTACATACATTTAAATAGATATATACGGCAGCAGTGGTAGAAATGGGCTAGCTAGATCAAACGCATCAATGTGACATCGATTTTTCCTGGGAACATATGATGGTGGAGTATTTTGGAATAGTTTGTTCACACTATTTTGTGAGTTTTGAGGCAGATTGTACAGTCATTTGGTTTCATTTGAGAGTTTAATGAGGCAGGGCTTAAGAAAGGCTACCGGAGCAAACCGCAACCCATAGTACAGTACTCTGGGGCAATTGGCAACATGAGACCCAAACTGTCTCAGTCTATTAACTGACGCAAGAAATTATGTAATAATAATAAGATGTACACTCAATGTTTAAACCGTGCACTATTTACACACTTAGCGTAAATTAGCATGACATAATTTGTCCTGATGTTAAACACCAATAATGGTAACATGGCATAACATTATGACATCAGGCAGGTTCATGACGTGGTTATGAACATGTCTCTTTTCTGAGCATTTCATTTATGTTAACATAAAGGTAAGAAAGGTTTAGCTTGTATTATAATTCACTGTACAGTGTTTGGGAAACATGCTGCTAGAATATTATGAGAAAAATGACAGGTATATAAAATTACAGTATCCAGCTACAGCTTTATCAGTACAATAAGGCAAAAGCAATTCACTGAACTGAGCGATATCACTGAAAACAGTGCTTAAAAGTAACCACACCCCTACGAGAGTACAGAACAACACATTGTTAAATAAATGAAATTGATGCAATGTAGTTTACCTGATGGAACAACGTCACAGCAAGTTGCCAAAATACACGTCCTTTCTCTCGAGGGAAAAAAAATCTTCAGATTCGGCTTTTATCTACTCAAAATGAAATAAAAAATATTCTTCACTTCCAGTGATGTGATTTCTCCTCCCTCAAGCTCCGATCGTATCTGTTTCGCGCAATACACCATGAACGTGGCTTGTGTACTCTACGTGCACTGTCCGCCACGACTCCACATAAACTTTATGCAAAGTATGAGGGCACAGCGGCAACGGTATTTGCAATTCATACGTTTGCGGTTCATTTCAAGTAGACACTCCCATCGGTCAGAGCATATCTAACTTTCACTCTCAGATTGTGATACTTTTTCTTTTTCAATTGATGAAGATTCATCAGTTTCACCAAAATGATTACCTCAGGGGCCATCCAGAACGGCGTTCCGACCGAGGTGTTCCTCTGGAGACGGGTGTTGCTTAGCTGAGCTGATACACCTGAGAGACGGAGACAAGCTTCAATCATTAATCATCCAATTGCAAAAGTTGTGGAAGCACCAGAGCAAGCAAATTGTCAGCATTTTAGACACATTACCAAACAAACCATCGTGCTTATTTAAATATGGTTTTAACTGTTAAGAATGTGGCAGCGGTATGACCACATGCAAAATTCAATATCGCTGTTCTTGTGTGGCTGTTACGCTTTGTGTTGAAGCTTTCTCCTGCGTTTACTCATTTGGAAGTTAGCCATGCTGAAAAAAACCCTCAAATGACACACCACACTTGTACAGTACCAGTCAAAAGATTGGACACACCTAATTCAATGGTTTTTCTTTATTTTATTAGTTAAAGACGCTTCATTTTCTTAAAGCAATGATGTCGTTTCTCTTTTCTTAGTTCTTGACCTAATCTGGATTACTCCAGTTGTGGAATAGCGCTATTTACTGTACACCAACACTACCTCAGCACAACACAACTGATGATCTGAAACACATGAAGAAGGCGAGAAACTCCACTAATGAAGTTTAGACAAGGCTCAGCTGTTAACTGAAAAGCGTTCCAGGTGAAAAGCTCATGAAGCTGGGGAAGATCATGCCGATAGTGTGCAGAACTTCATCAAGGTTAAACGCTGGATACTTTGAAGTATGAAACATATTTTGTTTTCTAACACTTTTTTATTTACCACATAATTCCGTATGTGTTATTTCATAGTTTTGATGTTTTAAGTACAGTTTTACAGTGTAGAAAATAGTCAAAATAAAGAAAAACCTATGAATGAGGAGTGTCCACACTTTTGACCTGTACTGTATAGTACATCTAACATGTATACCAACTAAGCATGATGTAATTATATCATTATTTAGTGCACATCCTTAGTTTCAGTACACCATGATAGTACAGTATAGTATAGAATAGTATAGCATAGTATAGTACAGTACAGCACAGTATAGTACAGTACAGTATAGTATAGTACAGTGCAGTACAATACAAGACAGTACAATATAGCACAGTATGGTATGGTATGGTATAGTATAGTACAGTACAGTACAATATAGCACAACATAGTATGGTATAATATAGCACAGTACAGTACAGTATAGTATAGCATGGTATAGTATGGTATGGTATAGTACAGTATGGTATACCATAGTATAGTATACTATAGTATAGTACAGTACAGTACAATATAGCACAGCATAGCATGGTGTAATATACTACAGTACAGTACAGTATAGTACAGTATAGTATGGTATAGTATGGTATGGTATAGTACAGTATAGTATATAGATTTAAATACTAAATAAGCATAAACGTACGTGTGGTGTGACGTCAACACTAGTTTGGTAATAAACTATTTATAACCCAGTAATACATCATCTACTTGTATTATTTGCATCTTAAGGATGAAAAATGATCCAATGATCAATTAATGAATAATTATCAATGATGTTTACAATTCATTTTAAATAACATGAATAATTAATAATCGCATTAGAAATATTATAATAATCATAACATTTTCAACTTATTTTATATAATGTATTATTATTATTTAGATAAAAATATTATGTTTATTTTTTATTAATACTTCATTAAACGCCATGTTTTTGCATTTAAGAATTTAACTTCAAGCTTTATAATAAAAGTTCACATTTAGTGACGCTTTTCCTTTAATGAAGGCAGGCTAATTTAGTTTACCTTAAAACATCCATCATTTCCCCCCTGATTTAAAGAGTGAAAAAGGGTTAACGCTTAAAGTTTGCTCATAAACTATTTATAAACAAGTAATTAATGCAATATAGCAATGAAAGGTGAATGATTAGTTAATGATGATTAATTATTGCTTAAATATATGAAATAAAATTCATTAAATACTTAGAGTGGTATAAAAAAATTTTGTTTTATAAAACCTGATAAGACTTTATTAAACTTCACCTTTATCATAAGGTCCAGTAATAAAAATGTTATTGTATTTTATTTTTAATTTATAGATCAATTGATAGACCCTAACCTCCGGCCTAGGTACCCACTGTCCTGCACAATTTCAATTTCAGGATTTGTCTGTTTGAAAAACTTCTCAACATGTCAATAATAAACTGAGGAGCCCTTTATGCGCTGGATCAGATCAGTTGTACAGGATGAAAACTTTTTCTTACCTTATTTTGTAATTGTGGGTTCTTTCTGTAATATTTCCAAACCTTAAAATCCTCCTGGCAAACAATGAATTGTTTTAAATGACAAATTAGAAAACCCCCATCAATCAAGAGCACCACTGACTGAACATTTGAATAGAAAGCAAATGGGAAAGACGAGGAGGTTTGTGTTTCTGTTCACAGCTATAAACGGAAACTGGAGAGATGATTTCTCTGTTGTGTACAAAAACTTTTTTTACTCAGTGTGTTTCAGCTCCAACACATGATTTGGTGACACTGAAATCAACAAGTGTGTGTGTGTGTGTGTATGTATGTGTGAGTGTGTGAGTGTGTGTGTGTGTGTGTGTGTGTGTGTGTGTGTGTGTGAGAAATAATCATAAAAGGTCATGGTAAACTAAAAAATGTCTAAATCTTAAACATACATTCATGTTCTTCTGTCGTTATGAGGACCTTCAGTGGCAACATAATGGTTAGCTAATTATCACTATGCTCCACCTTAACATGAGCTACCAGAAATATAGATATATTTTGCTTCTTTTAGTTTTTCAACAACCATGTTTGTATTTTGTGAGGACCGGGTGATTATGAGGACATTTGACAATTTCCTATCACAGGGCCTCGTTTATGAATTTTTCAGCCAAATGGAAGTTTCCTGCCAGATTTGTAAAGGTTTCTCTCATTTTCTTTGTACTGATGTATATATGATGTAAAGCACTGAAAAAGAGAGCTGAAGCAACCACATGACAACTAAACAGTGAGAGACCAGCTCCTAAGTGCGGCATGTGCTAAATCAGCAAACACAGACACACACTAGGTTAACATACACCACAGCCATTCATGAAGTGTCTTTCAGTTGTCCGTCTGATATTTGTGTTTTGTTGCAAATAGAAATCTGTTGGAATCAATGCAGCAGTTTGACCGGTAGTGCTTTAAGCATGCATTATGCTTCAGTCCTCATTTTTAGTGTGTAAAAGTGAGACATTTAATAGAAATCCACACAATAAAATCCTGCCTCCTATTCTGTCACATTAAAACATCGTGTTCAAGGACTAAAAGAGAATCTGTTCAATGTTGTGGCAAAGTGAGAAATATAACATAAAAGACATGCTAAACGTCCAGCTTCTCACTCAATATAGGCTACATAAATACAGGGAGTAATAGATCTAGCAACTTCTAACTAAACACAATGGGCAGGCTATGTTATATTAAAAAATCTCAAATATTGAAAATTGCGCTCCAGAAGCGGAAGCAGCGTAAACTGGCGAATGCCTACGTTCACTCACGTTTCGCACATGCCTATATGTCTCGCTTGCTGTGTAAATTCTCTTCCTCCTTTTATAGGGTGCCATTACTTTTCTCCTAATTCTTATTTGTCTGACTATATAGATTTGTCTTGGATCACTTTCTTTCAAGTCTGAGTTTAACAAAATGTTCATTAAATTGGTGTGTAGCTGGAATAAATAAGCGATGTAAACTTGTGTAAGTGATCTGTACATAAAATCTCAGTCACTCATCGCCGATCACTCGAGGTTCACTTTAGAGAGTCTCCTTATATATAACTTTACACAAATCCAGGGGCGAAACATTTTTCTCAAATCAGTGAATTTTCATGAATACCAAAATCATTCCTCTGAATTTATAAATGAATGGGTTTGATAAATGAGGCCCATTGTTCACGGTGGTGCGGTGGTCAGCACTGTCGCCTCACAGCAGGAAGGTCCTGGGTTCGATCCCCGGGTCACCCAGGGTGCCTTTCTGTGTGGAGTTTG
>JAQQZU010000033.1:27214570-27228067 GCA_030068025.1 Parauchenoglanis punctatus
ATCCCTGCTGGTGTACCCCGTTGTGGTGTGATCCCTGCTGGTGTACCCCGTTGTGGTGTGATCCCTGCTGGTGTACCCCGTTGTGGTGTGATCCAATATAGTTCTAAAATTTCTATCCGTGTACTTTGCAGAAGTGAATTCCCCACCTATGTATCATTTTCTCATGAATCCTATGCTATGATTATTTAAGTGCAATTTTAAAAAAATATATGCAACAGTGTGTTTAGCAAAAATATAACAACAAACAATATAAGAACAAAAAGTTATAATTCTATTAATATTTTATTGGGATAATTAAACAGTGTGTTTATTTTATTCGGCAATTTTTGGTCTGTCACTTCACATCTTTCCATAACTGTTTGGTCCCATGGAGTGTTGTCATTCTTGTGTTAAATATCTACAACACATTAGCTCACCGACAGCATGCTTTGCCACATTAAGTCACAAGAAGTAGAGGAAAAGTCAGTTGAAATCTAGTTGTTAAAAACCCAGCTGCCATTTTTTTTATCAAGAATGTTACAAGCATTTTAAAAGACAGCAGCAGATCACCTAATGTCATTACTCATTCCAACAATGCCTTTAAACCATTTTTGCCATTAAAGCTATAGGCTGTGACAAAATCTAAATATAATTCATGATGTAAAAGATACTTCTGATACACTAAAATATATTATATACGTGTTAGTATACAATGAGGGAAACAAGGCTGACCGTGATAAGTGAGAGAAGCGAACGATACATGACTTTCTTACTTCAAAAGCTACATGTTTTAAAGTGTCTGATTGTAAATTAGATGAAATGCTCTTTTTTTTACTATACTTTTGTACTTCATAATTCTTTATCATTCACAACTGTCAGGCAAATTAAAACTGCATAGCGAATTTGTTTCTAACAGTTGCTTAAGCATGTTCAAGTTTTATGTGAAGAGGCATGGTCATCCTGAACAGGGAACAAGACGGAGGTGCTTCACAATCTTTTCCGAAATATATCAGGCACGCAATTAAGGTAAAAGAACATAAAATAAAATTCTGGTATTTATTATAGCATTACATGACATATTTTAGCATTACATTGGGTTTATAGTTAACTTTCCACATGGTTGTGCTGGTTAACCTTTGACACTGCGTTGTTTGTTTCATTTTCACCTTAGAAATAATTTTTTTTTTAATAAAGAGCATATGCACCTTCAAAACAGCATTTTCTTCACAGCCTCTCTGATTGCCAGAGAATGACCAGAATTGCACTAAATACCACATCAGAACTACAGGTAGTGTTGAACTGGACATGTTGTGTGCACTAGGACCCATGGTCAGTTGTGTTAGTTTCTCCTTATTAATGTAAGCATCTGGTTCTTTTCTTTCCCTGCCTTAGTGACAGATAGCCACCAGGAGGCGCTTGAAGTCTCCACCGCACTCCGAGCTGATGGCTTCCTTCAGAGGCACATCGTATTTCTCCAGGTACATGTCCTTAATCGTCTCCAGGTCGATCTGGGAAACACAGAGCCGAGGACTACGATTCGGTATACGTGCAATTCAAAAGTGTGACTGAGAAGCTTGACTAGTTATTAAAGGTTAATATTAAAATCATTCTTCAGAGGATCAGCAGCAGGGGGGGCGCTCTTTCAATATACAGCCAATATTAAGCCATTATTATGTGCTTTTAAATTGTTACTTGTGTATATACAAATAATGAGGATTGAAATGCATGAATAGACCTAAACGGATTATGAATTTGAAGAGGTTTTAGAAGAGAGGTTTTATTTTCTGATTTAGGAGATTAGAGAGTGAAACGGACAAGGCCCAGGCAGGGGTCCTACCTCGGAGCGGCTTACGATGATGCGAATGAGGGTGTCCTCATCAGTGCCTGCTCCCTTCATGGCTGCGTTCAGACGCCGAGCAAAGTACAGCTGAGGATTCTTAGCACATCTCACTGTAGGAACAGAAGCAGATCAGAATGCCTTCATACTATACTGAATACCAGATCATTCAGAGCTCCAATCAACACTTCAGCATGGTGTGTGTGTGTGTGTGGGGGGGTCTATGATGGTGGGTGAGAACCTGGTGCTGCTTTTACTGGGGTGCATACTAGCTTACAAGGTGAGGAGCAATTTTAAAAAACAAACAAACAAATAGATAATGAGAAATGAGCAAAGAAGGAAAGAGTAAATATTTCATTTTCTTTTTTTAAACCTTTTTTTACAATTAGAAAGGATGTCACAATATACATGCTAAAAAATTTGAAGACTTTTTAAGTTGTATGTAAAACCCTCCACCTAAGAGAAAGGGTTCCAAATGGAAGTCTAAGAACCCTTAATTATACAATTAACCCTTTAACTGTTTGTCCATCAGAAAGGGTTCCATATAGGACCAAACTTTGGAGGCTAAGAACCTTTAATTCAATGAATCATTTTCTCTAAAACATATAGAACCCATAATGGTTTTTGTTTAGAACCCTATGGCAAAGTGTTGTACTTATTGGAAATGGTTCCGTGTGGAACCACTGTATGACGCTAAGAATGCTTAGTTATGAAATGAAACCTTTAAAACAAAGAATGTATACTTTTAAAACATTTTGAAACCTTGACAGTCCTTCAGTTGCCTGTCTGGAGGAACCCATAAATGTTCCATGTAGAACCCTATAACAGTATTTTCCTATTAGAAAGGGTTCCTTACAGAACTCTTTTTTGGACACTAGGAATCCTTAAAGCACCTTTTTAGAACCTGTTTCTAAATTTTAAGTGTGTGGTACAACCTGCAAATTAGTTTCATTATTTTCTACTTGACACCTAGAACCTGGCAGGCAAATGATTTTTCAAAGGTTATTAAGGGTTCTGGAAAATTAAAGGTTCTAATCTTCACGAATTATATTTTGTTACAACAGAGGAAGCGCTCTAAGGCCACTGGCAAGCATCCGATTCTTCTCCAGCACAGACAGACTTTCATTCATGTTTAATCCTCACCCAATGCAATGTAACACTTCTTCAGCGTTCCTGAAGTTTCATTCTCGATGGCATCCAGAATCTCCATTCCAGAAATCTAAGACAGTTTAGGGATGAAACAGGATCTGTGAGTGACGGCTCTTTCAGACGTGAGACAGCAGACACTTTTGTTATTCAGGTTGTGTCACAACACACTCACGGCTTCGTAGGCTTTGAAGGTGACCTGGAGCTGCAGGTAGTTCCTGGTGGCCAGGATGTAGCTGAACGTCGACTCATCCGTGCCGAAGCGGCCCTCTCCAGCCTGCCGACGTGACAGAAATCATTTTTATTTACACTCAGTAACTTGGTTTACTTACTGTTATATTTTATGAACGAAGTCAATTTTAAGATAAAAATTCCAAAAATCGTAACATTGCCTGATATAATTTAATACTGCCAAAAACATTAACCAGACATTAATATTGAAGTTAAACAGGGCTAGGAAAATAAACATTCCGGGTCATGCTGTTGGAGGAAAATAATTACTAAAAACGTGGTGTGATGGAGCGGAGTTCCTGTTATGACTCTGACATTGATTATTTCCTATAATTCATCCTTAATTCATCCTTCTTATAATGTAGTACTGCAGCCACAAAAAGCCTCCCTAACAATGTCATAGCCTTCCGTTGACTGCAGCTTACACAGGATATGATCTGTATTCACATAACAGCGCCCACTAGTGGCACTAGTGTTTAAAACAGCATTGTCGGAGAAAATATAAAGAGAAATTATCAGCGCTATATCAGTCAATTTATTGCCTAAACAATATATTTATCAATATCTAGGCTATTGTACATATAAATATGATCTGTGTGTGGGCAATATGAAAAAGCAGCATGACACTCGAAGCCATTTCTATAATACGCATTATATACTGTATATGTTACTGATCTATAGATTTACTAATGAATGTATAATACTGGAATACTGAAAAAAAATAATGTCAGACTGAAAGGAGGGAAATTGTTCAAAATAAATAAATACTATAAATATTCAGTTGGACGTTTTTGAAGTGAGTATGATCAAAACAAGTGTCCAGTGCCATAACTAATCCCAATATCGATATTACATCATGACAATGCCCAGCCCTGATTTGTACACAGGAAGTCATCATTTTATTAGGTACACTGATCAGCTGACCAACTAGCAAAATTCTACAAAAAAATTCGCTACAAAGTAAAAAATGGTGAAAAGCAGGTCCTACCTCAAACAGTGACACGGCATCTTGTTCAGCCAGAAACTCGTCCACTTCGTAGCTCTCATCTCGATTTCCCTAAAGGAAAGATTGCAGTAGTAATAAGAAAACACTCCAAAAATATTTCACCCCATGATCGATGGAAAGAAGTGCACAAGCATAGATGAACTCACAATGCAGTTTATGTACTATTTATAAATTGTAATGGAAATTGTTGATAAATTGCAGTAATATAAGAGGAATAAAACACTTCAGGGAGTGCAGTTACACGAGAGTATTTAGACTGTTTACAGTAACTACGCTTTATAAAAGCATGTCTCCATTTGTTTTATTCCTTACATGTTGGTGAGTTAGCAAAGTTGGTGGTAGCTCGGTGCTTATGGTTGCACACAGACAGTTGTAATTTAAATTCCAGAGCCCCAGGTGGAGCTGGGTGTGTTTTTGTATCCCGCCACATGTACATGATGCTTTGTATAAATGCTAGCTTCTGTGGTTAGAAGGCTCCCACAGTTGAAATCACAGAACTCCGACTGTTCTTAAATGTCCAATCTCCGACTGTTCCAAAAGCCGTCCTGTCTGTGACATCATTGAGACATCAATGTCTGGTCACACCTTTGCAGATAAACAACCCACCACCAGGGCCACTGCTAATAGAAAAAAGGTTCAATGCCCTTTTGTCCCCTAACAGCCCTCCCCTTCCTCCCCCAGCTAGGTGAAGTATACAACACACACTGTCTTTCCTGTAGCGCAAACTCTCCTGGTAGTCTCAATGTCTGTCTTAATATCTCCCAAAAATCCCACTCCTACACAGGCAGCGCTTCCCTCCCATTGGTCCCCCATCCCACCATGAACCAACAGTAGGACACACCCCGGACACATCCCATAAAGGTGTGCCATTACTCCATACACACCCCGAAAGGTGCGTCACTGCTCCCAAGTCCAACACCCCTGACTCGCCTCTCTGGTCCTACTTCAAGTTTTTTTTGGTGTTTGCAACAGATTCTATCATTATGTCTTATAATTTCATAAATAACAAGTACAAAATTCTATCCAAATCAGAAGTGGATACATAATTCATTTGTAAGCTAGCCTGCTGGGTTAGTTAAAGGTTCAGGGTGCTGCATAGAACCATGTTCTGAGATGCCGCAGAACCAATAGTCCAGAGGGGTGGAGCTAGATCTGATCCAGCTCCTCCTATAACCCCTAAATCAAACAAAGATATGGTTTAACATAAAACACATTCAACACACTGACTTGTCTCCTCACCCTAGGCACCCTGGACCTTCTGATCTCGACTCTGCCTAAAACTCCCTAATTCTTCTGAATCAGGTCCAACTCCACCCCCTAAACTTTTTGCCCACATAGGAGGGGCTAAATGATGTCCAAAACCACACCTGGACTTTTTTATTTTGACTCCGCCCACGTAGGAGGGGCTAAATCAGGTCCGAGTCCACTCCACGGAAACTAAAAATGGTTTCTCTGGTTGTTATTAGCCCAGAAACGTGATTATCCTGAGCACCTGGGCTACTGATTTGTTCACTCCTGTGAACAGTAACCAGCGTATGACCTCTGCACGCTATTGGACACTGCAGGAAAGTGAAGAATTACAGGCATTCATTAACAGGAAAGTGAAACACAGGCCTTCTGTGCCTGCTGTGTGATACTGAAGCCCGGTCTGTAATCAGATCTGGCAGGTCTGGAGGAAGGGATTTCAGGAAAGCGACAGAGAGAGCTCAGTTTCACTCCACAGAGCTAACTCAAATGGCTCTTATGAGAGAACCAGAAGGTTACGATAGTGGTTTAGAGCCAATGTTTGAAAATAAAAATGTGGGGGAATAAGTTGTAGTATCTGATATTATGAGGAAAAAGTTTTAATATATCCATATTATGATTAAAAAAAATTCATAATATAAAAAGAAAGTCATAATGTGATAAAAGTCACAATGTTTAGAAAATAAAGTCATAACATTTCGAGACGTCAGAATATAATAAGAAAAGTTAAAAATACACTTTAGTGTTGGTTTAACAAATAAAGAAATACTTAAACTTCTTGCACATCAGCAGATTAGAAGTTTGGAATGACTGAAAAAAAAGACATTGTGTTTATTTACAAGAAAGAAGTGCATGCTGATAGCTACATCTGTGTGCTATTCTGGGGCTCGGCGCTGAGCGCGCTGGACTTCCACTCCTTTACTAGCACTAATTCTGATTAGCATTTTCCTTCCACATGCTCTCTCACCGAGATGCACACAGACAACCATCGACAGCCTGGAGCGTGACCACGGACACTTTATTCTCTAGTCACTGCAATTTTTTGATCCTAATATTAGATATTCTGATTTTTCCTAAATATATACAGTATTTTATTCTCTTAATATTATAACTTAGTTGCCAAAATGTCAGATATTATGACCTTTTTTTCTAAAAAAAAAATCTTGTTGTTCTTGAAGTATTGCCACTTTTCTCCTCATTATATATTACAACTTTTTCTGAAAATATTATGATATTATTATTTGATTTATTTTCTCTTGATGTGAGATATTACAATATTTTTCTCAAAATACACTGTGACTTTATTCTCAAAATACTGCTGATATTTTCTTTGGAATATCAGATATTCGCTGACTTTATTCTCTATATTATGAGTATATTTGTACTTTTTAAGAACCTCAAGCAGCACTGTAGAAGGTGTGTGTACCTCGAGGAGCAGAGTTAGCAGCCTCCTGACATCACCGCTGGTGTCTCCGGCGATATCCGCCTCCAGATCCCGCTCATGCACTGCAGAGAAGATGATTAGCGTTAGATCATCAAACTGGCCGTACCTGTTACGTTGTAAACTGAAACCAAATACCATGAGCGCTTAGAGCCAGAGGTACGTTCTTATCTTTTCACAGACAGAACGTTGATCTTTTTCAGCCCGTGAGTCTAATAACGAGGGTAAATAGAGCTCCTTTGAGCTCAGTATTTATATGGATCTATGGATAGCTGAATATTTAGCCTTATAATGGATGTGTGGTGCTGTGTGTAATGTCTTATTCAGCATTTATGTACAGTCTTTTAAACATAATCAAAATGCAGATCCGTCACATGGAATGCAAAATTTCACAACAAAAAAGGTTCTGTCTCTACCTTGGAAGTAGGTTTCCCTGTAAGTAGCAATATCCTGCAGGACGTGAGAAAGGAGGGGGAAAAAGTTGTCAAATACAAATACAATACAATCAAATACGATTTTTGAGTATGTTAGAATTATGAGGTTTTAAAGAAATGAGCCAAACAAATAATATATAAATATACATTATACACATGAAGCTTTATATCAGAATATTGCTATATGCAAATGCATACATGTAGTTGAAAAGCCTGCTGTGACCTCACTGATGGTCAAACTTTAGCTCACAGAATTTTACACGAAACAAAAATCTTGCAATTTCAGGCTTCTGGTACATGACAAAATTCTGAACAGTTTTAAGAAAAGGATTAAACATTGCACTGCAGTTTTATTTAAGAAACAGAAGAACATTTGTGTAAAACACAGGCAGCATGTTAGCACTATCATCATCAATACTCTCAGCTTGTAAAAAAACAACAGCTACAACACGATAAGACACCTACCCAACAAAACTGAGAAAAATCGATTTCATAATCGATTCGTTGCAGTTGAGTTATGAAGCACACTGCACACGTGCTATTTCACTTCATAAAAACACATTTGATTGCAATGATGGAACAGAGGCATCAGTAGGACTTTCTCTACGGTATGGAAATTCCTTACGGTACACTACCCTGCTGGCCTCATGACAACTTTAATGTGAGGTTTCTTGTGAGTAATATTGACATTTGTGACTGGGAATGTGAGGAACAGTGGAATCGTGACGTTCCTGCTGGATCTGTCCATAAAAACTAAAGAGTCAACCGCAAAACTTTGGAGTGGATTCCACACACTCGCACAGCAAGCAAAGTGAAGTTTATTATCGGAGCATTTCAGTGAGCAAAACAGGCAGCGGATATTTATTTATAAGTGATAAGCAATATAAGACGTACATAATCCTGCCACCTTGAGTTAAGAAAAAGTTCTGTAATAGTGCTAATTAAAATGCTGCAAATAAATATTTAAAAAATGTCTTCTATATTAATATATATAAAATTACTCTACAGATTAATAGTTGCAGCCCTAGAGTAAAGTAAGACAGTTCTCATGAGACGTACGTCATTGGTGGCAGAGCAGAGGATCTCCACCAGCACGTCCTCGTCGGTGCCCGCTCCTTTCATCGCCTTGCGCAGCTCCTTCACGGCGAAAACGTGCGGCGGGTCCAGCATGGCGAGGATAGCGTTCTCGAAATTCCCCGACAGCTCACTCTTCAGCACATCCACCAGCTCCTGAACACATCACACAGCTCAGAGACACACCTCTTTACACTCCTCAGATTCTATCTGTCCTTCCTGCAGCTCTCCTTTACCTGGTCCTGGTCCGATCATCCCGCCGTCATAAATAATCTAATATCTATCTGCAGATACTAAAAGCCTCATATGTTAAGTTGTGTTTTAATCAACAGAATGAAATGCTCACGGGGCGCTGCAATCAGGGACACTGGAGGCTCGTTCTGTTAATATTATATAAACAGATCATTTCACCATATCAGCGACTGTTAAATAACAATCCATTATCTGAAGTGTCCACGATACAAGTACGTGTGTATGTCGTTACTATAGAAACGTTAATGTAAAGCTGTGATTTGCACTTTCACTTTTTTCAATAGTGCTGATACAGGCAATTAATCAACTCCTCCAGAACATCCTTCTGCCCGTACATACACAATCACAGATAACGTTCAGACTTACATCATCGTATTTCTCAAAGTAAGCCTGCTTTATCTCCAAGCGCTGAGCCACGGAGCGATTAGCCAGGATTTCAATGATAGCTTTCTCATCAGTGCCTGAAAGAATGAGGAAGAAAATCAATGCCTAAATGACTGCATTGAGCTAGCATGTGACTCCACGTCCCGTGGAAGACTTCACTACATTAGCACAGTTTCCATACTAAGTGCTAGGGGTTGTATAGTAGCGCAAAAATGAATAAGCTCAGGTTTAAGGAAGCTGAGGAAAAAAATAAATTAGAGCTACTATTTTTGGTTATATGTTTAAAAAATGTAAATGTCAAAAATATCTTTCAATTTTATGCAAAGTAAAATAACCTTTACCGTGGTGCACTTCTTCTATCAACATGGCACACGTACAAATTTGCAGTAATGTTAAACATTTTGTTGGTCATTTAATGATTGGCGTGCCGTTTGTGTCACACATGGGAAATTTCAGGAGATCATCCAAATTCCCTGAAGATCATGGGAAGAAGGGTGTTTTCCCCCCAGTCAAATTGCGATAATATCTGAGGAGGTCACTTTGAAAGTACAAACCTGTTACACAAATTATAGACTAAAAGTAAATCATTAAAAAACAATTCTAGTAACTCATTAGAAGGTCATTAATGTCCTCATGTCATTAACATGGCTGCTAGTTAACCACATATTGTGTATTTGCTATCCTACAATTTTGTCCTACACACACACACACACACACACACACACACACATATATATATTTTACACTTTGGACTAAGTACATTTTCTTAATGAAAATATGGTAATTTTTTGAATTACAGTAGCTAAATGGCACTTCAATCAGGGAATCACATTTATAAAACAATCTTTTAAGAAATAATAATGATGATAAGGAGGCAGCCCACCTAAACCTTTGCAGGCTTTGCGGATGGCCTTGATGTCAGCCACGACGTCAAACTCCTCGTAAGGAAAAATAGTTGGCTGTAAAATCAAGACACACGACTTTACTTTAATTCTTTATTATCATTATTTAATCATTGAAGTAAGTCAGATGAAAAATAGCACATGCACAACATGTAAATAATGATTTCGTACATCAATATAACTGATAATGAACTCCGTGAAAGTGAAGCAGTATGTCATGAAACACTCTCGTGAGCCTGGTGCAGCTGCTATTAGACTATACAGACTATACAAACAGAGCAAGGATAAGAAAAACAAAGGCGTCTCTGGTGGAGCAGCCCCTCCCCCCCCAACCCCCCCCCCCTCCCCCCCTCCTGACTACACAATTCCACACTGATCCATTTACCACAAAGCTCAAGCCACCCAGATTGTGGAAGGCCAAAGGGTCCATAAACAGCTTAAGAGACAGTTACAATACAAAAAAGAAACATTTTATTCAATTTTATTTGTACGGCGCTTTTAATAACAGACATTGTCACAAAGCAGCTTCACGGAAGTATAGAGATTCTGAATATAAATTTATGAATCTATAAATTTATCTATATATATCCCTCATGAGCAAGCCTGTGGCGACGGTGGCAAGAAAAACTCCCTGAGACGACAATAAAGACTATAGCTTAATGTTACAATGCAAAAAAATACACCATGTAAAAAAGACACAGTTAAATCTGCCCTACAAAACAGACAAGCCTTTAAACAATCTTTTAGTATCGATTAAGCTGGTTTTTCACTTTGCGATTCCTTTATGATTATTACGTGTCACACTGACGGTACGAGATGATCCCGATATGAATTCTCTAACAGATTATACGATGAAATTAGCTACTACATTCTGCATACTCGGTGCGCAGAGACGTAGCATAGGTTTGTAGCATTTAAACACATAAAAATAGCTTCACATTTTCATATCATAAATAATCTCTACAAACACAGCGTCTGAGGGATAATTAGCTAGCTACACACCTGGAAGCTGTAATTAGTTCTCTATTTCCTGTCCATGCCTTGTCACGATATATCTGTGATGAGTCGTTACAGAGACATTTCATCTACGTTTCAACACCACCACTACGGTGTTCGCAAGTAAGGTTTGTGTAATCATATACTGTCCTCCTATTGGTGGATTTTGGAGGATTGTCGTAGCAGCACTGCCAGAACTTCAGGTGCTTTTGGTCATGGATGCAATAAATGAATATAACATTATACGTTATAAGACCAATGATCTCAACTTATAGGCAAAGATTATCCTTTGTGAGGTGTGATGGTGCCTGCAACAGCCAAATCAGGCCAGTTTAAAGCCAGGTTCACACACCAGACATGTACAAAACAATTTATAGGACGTATCCCCTGTCATCGAGGGCTGAGATTTTTATATGCAATATAGGGATGTCCAAAAGTCTTCATTTCTTAAACCAATCTTCCTCCAAACAAACATCAGTTTTGAGATAATTCATTAGACACGTGTAGCAAGGTCCTGATTTACGAAGTCTTAATTTTCTTTCGCTATCGAGTGAATTGTGTCTGAGGGTGATTTACAGGTGAAAATAAAAAATGTTTTAATTGATACCTACAGTCAGTTTGGATTTAACACAGACTCCAAGAGTCAAAATGAAACCGAAATTCAAGAATAACAGCAATTAAAGAACTTCAGGCACTTAAAAAAAAAACTAGGATATGGTATAAAACTAAAGCACGTGCAATTTGTTAAAAAGGTAAATAAATGTAAATATGAAACTTCTCAAAGGCTCTGTTTAAATATCTCTCAGGACCAAATAAAGTAAAGTCCATACATAGCTAACCATTGAGCACATGCACAGAAGTAAATGAGAAATGCTAAGTGGGTGCGTTTGCCTACAGAAGATACTTATGTAACTTTTTTACGATGACATGCATGTATGTGATGTCACTGGATTTCCGCATGCAGACTGTCAGTAACACTGATTAACCAATGGGTACAAACAGGAAATGCCTTATATGGAATCTGAGAAGCTTTCACGCTGGAGTCATCCCAGAATTCAACAAATAATCTTTTTTTTTTTTTTGCTTGTGTCTAAAAAAAAGTAGGCTACATGTCTTCAGTGTCAGACTTAATTAAAGCCTTGATAACGCTGTTCTTCCTCAAAGAAACTCGATAACATACCTGTGTTTTAGAATAGTAATAAAAAATAGTGAACAAAAACTGAAACATACAATAAAACCATGGTCATATGTGTATCAGCTTTGAACAGTGCTATATATTAAGACCGACAAATCAGTTGCCTTTGTGGTTTTTACAATTCTTTGCTCATTTATAGACAGTAAACAGCAAACCTCGCTCTATTTCCTGACTAAACAGTTATGAAACCTACCAAACAAACCATTTGTTGTTTATTAGCCTAGTTAGCTAGCTGTCACTTCCTTATCCCGCTAACAGCTTAAGACTCATTTATGCACCCTTACATACAAAAATAAATACGGCCGTTTCAAAGGAACCACCAGCGTAACCATCACTGCCCGCATACGTCCATGCATCCTTTACGTTGGCAATTAAAGCTGGGTTTTCTCCTCTCGCAATAGTTTCCCTTCTCACGATAGCTACAGATACAGTTAGCTACAGAGCTCTCTTTTTTCAAAAACACAGTGCTTTCATTTGCTTTTTATGTCATGTGACAAATTCACATATGACTAAAAAATTAGTTTCAATTTAAATATTGCTTTAGCAAATCATTTGAAAAACCACCTCATGCGAGTGTAAAAACCTTGTGATACATGAGAGATTTGTGATATTCACGGGTTTCCGTTACGCATTTTTTAGTGTGCAATTTCCCCCTAATCCTAACCCTGAGCCTTAACACTAAGACTTAAAGCTTAAAGTCTAAATTCTTAACCTTAAACCCAATACACAACTACTAAGTAGCGTATCTCGTCAGGTAGCACAAATCAACAGAACACCGGGATAACTCTGACTATAGATGTGAGAGGTGTCAGACTGTAGTCTTTTCAGACTCTTCTAGTGTTCGGTTAGCATTACGAGGCGAGACTGAACGTTAAACCAGAGCGCAGACCAACAGCCAAGATTTTAATTCAAAAGTCAGGGCGCAAAAACAGGTCCTTTCAGAAGTCCTAGCACAGGAAAATTAACTGGCTGTGTTAATTATTCTTCTTTTCTCATTTTTCTGATTTTCTCCTGCCTGAGGTTTGGACCATTTGGCTTTCCACACTCCTCCTCCTGAGTCACAGCTCTGAGCTAACGGGAATTCCGCAGAGGAAACACCGCCTTCCCATTTTTCCTTTTACAATGTCATTCATAGAAACGGCTAAAAGTCACGTTTTCATAATATTTTTTGAAAATGCTCCACATATATTTCACCATTAAAATATCTAACACGCATGCGCAGACTCATAAATCCAGCCTGTTCATGTCTAGGTTAATGTTTTGGAGAGAAAGTCATGGCCTCTTCAGCTGCGCACTTTTCCAAAATCAGCAATTCGCTCCGACTTCCAGCCTGCAGTGTTTTATTCCCTTTATAAATAATCCGAGCTCCCCTGCG
>JAQQZU010000033.1:27228167-27249569 GCA_030068025.1 Parauchenoglanis punctatus
CACACACACACACACACACACACACACACACACACACACACACACACACACACACACACACACACACACACACCATGTCATCTGTGTTCATCCTCCTCTGTAGGCAGTGACTCACCATCCCATGGTCTTCTCTTTCACCTTGGCTGTCTGAGTGCTGATCTTGTTCGCTGTTTACAAAAAAGAGAACAAATTCTTGAAAAAAAAAACATAATTATACGTACACGAGAAAGGTCGATCTTCAAACAACCTCTCTGAGTCAACAGGGATGATGACACTGATGCGCAGTGACGGTGACGGCAGTGGTGTTAGGTGCGAGAATGAAATATAATAGATAATATATATAATAGATTTTATATATAAAATATAAAAGATACTACATGTCAAAAGCTAGATGGTGAAACTATTCATCAGCTATCACAAGGTCTCACTGACAGAATAATAAGAGTGATGTTGGAACAACCATCACACACTCACACTTTATTGCAACTGTTACAAGTCTGTAATGCTCTACTGACTTCATGCTGTGTTTTCTCTAAATAGCAAACATGAGAAACAGAAAAGTTGTAACCATTTCATTCACTAAACTTATTGTTCTATTGTCTGTAAAATCATCTGTTGCTATTACAGAGTATAAGGAGACAAACAAATGAGCTACATTCAGTAAAAGTATGACTATAAAGGGTATAGTCTGTCTGTCTGTGGCTAAAAAGGTGATCAGAGAGTGTAACAACAAAATAGGTGTATCTAATAAAGTGGCAATTCAGTATTTAACACTGGTCGAGTGTAATTTATTGTTAGTGTCAGCAGGGGGCACTGCAGCTCCCTCAGAGATATTAAACTCTCCTCTGACCTTCCATCTCATTCCAGTCACTTCCCATACAGTCCTATTTGAGCTCTAAGACATCTCTTAATGGTCACGTGTGTCTCATGTTGTTTTTAAGTTTTTTTCATTTCAGTAATTGAGTGATTGGTTGTCGGTTGGTCCGTCGATTGAAGAGCTGCTCTTTGACATCTTCTGTATTCATTTCTGGTTGGAGACAGTGTTTGGATTCACATGAGGGAACATTCCTTTGCAGATAGTAAGAGCACCACATGACATGCTTGTATTGATTCACTGTCCAATGCTGTCTTGTTTTCCTCTGAGTTTTTGTACCAGAAGTTCTTGAAGAAGAAGGCTTTGTGGAATCATGGCCTGAGCTACCTTGACTAGTCCGTGCAGTTATTGCCTTTCACCTTCATCTAGCAACCATGATTACAGACTCAAAAGAGTTTAAAACAGTGGTCTGGGGTGCAGTCTGGGGTGCAGTCGGTGTTCTACTTCATCCCAAAGGTGTTCAGTGTGGTTGAGGTCAGGGCTCTGTGCAGGACACTCGAGTTCTTCCACACCTTCATTAACACAGCATGTCTTCATGAAGCTGCTTTGTGCACAGGGGCATTGTCATGCTAGAACAGGTTTGAGCCTCTTAGTTCCAGTGAAGGCATACAAGTTCTATACAATTGTGTGCTTCAAACTTTGTGGCAACAGTTTGGGGAAGATCTACATATGGGTGTGATGGCCAACTTTTGGCCATATAGTGTCAGTCCAAGTTGACAGTATTTATAAGCTGACATGTTTGTGAATTTTTGAGATTTAGATTAAACCCATTCAATTGAAGTGACCAGTCAAACTCAATAATATACCATATGGTACCTTTAGTAATGATGGATAATGATTTTGATTTAGAATACTGTAATAAAATAAAATAAAAAATATTAAAAACAGAGACCTGGCTATGCTTCACAGCCCTTGGATGGCAATTTGAGAGCCACTGGTTTACACAACTCAGATGAATGGCAAGAAATTGCATTTAGCAATTGAATTGCATGTCTTATATGAAGAATAAAGCAAGAAGTGAACAGAAAACAGCAAAGGAGCAAATGAATAGAATTCTGGAGACATCTGCTGGCTGGTAACAATCTGTGTACAAGGTGTCCTGTGATGGACTGGTGCCCCATCCAGGGTGCATTCCCACCTCACACCTAGTGTTCTTGGAATAGGCTCTGGATCCACCGCTAGCATGATTAGGATAAAGCAGCTACTGAAGATGTATGCCCTGGCTATTCAGTAAAATTTTTCTTACCATCTTTAATTTTATTTTGATATTGATTAAAGTTTGAAGTGCCCACAGCCTAGTATAATGGTATTAAAGAGTACTTTTAAAACAATCTTTTCCTAATATCAAATCACATTACTACCCAGGTTTGTCTCTGTCTCTTACTGGGAGGCTAAAAGTAAAATCTACTTACATATGATAAAGCAAAGTGGACATTGTAGTGTGGGGCTCAGTGATATTCACCCACAAGGCCTGTGTACAACCAATACATTTATAATAGTTTTCAGAAGTCTGAGACTATTATAAAATACTGCTCACACTCTGATTATAATCATAGACTAAACAAAACAACTACATTTCTAGAACTTATATTACTTTAAATAAAAAGGTCAAGTTGTTAGCTTTTTATTGTCTAAATCAGGTCTGTGCTTCTATGTATGTCACTCTCTTCTTTTCTCCATCACTGTATCCTTTCTCTCCCTCTTCTTTTATCTCTTCCCATTTGCTCTCCTTGTCTTTTGTAAAAAGATGGAGAGGTGAGCTTGTTTTCAGACAGAGATGATCTGTAGTGCAGATGGAAGGAAGGAGAACTGGATTAATTAGTTCTCCATGCCATCAGGGAGAGTGGAAAAAGGCTGTGATGGCTTGGGAGATAGTTTTAAGTCAGTAAAGAATGTGGTTTGTTGCTGGCATGACTTTCAGATGCTTTCAAGTGGGAGCTAATTGCTGTGTGAATGCTGTGTAAAGATAATTGGTTCCTCAACAGTGATATGAGAGCACCACAGCCTTTTTGATATAACATTTCACAACTTATAGAGATAGCAAAGCTATGACGTTGAAGATATTATCTACCGATACGTTTATATGCATATAATCTAGTATATGGACTCTGTAGGAAAACAAAATTAAAACAATCGGATTTGCCAAATCTGTTGGTGCCAAGTCAGCCCATGTACAGTGATAGTATTAAAAGAACAATCAAAATGATGTTTTAGGTTTTTATTTATAAGTCTTTAACATGCATATGCAATGGAAGATGCAGTATTTTGCAGTAAATACCGCTGTAGTAAAGCCTTCTTTCCGTGGAAACTGATGGCAACTTTGTAGAACCTGGAAAAACTGCTTGGTGATGCCCAGGTAACAGCAGCACGGACTTGCTGTAGGCCATGGTGATGACAACCTTCACCTAGGCGGCCATTGTCTGCTTGGACATGAGAGTCCTTGATGACATCCTTTGTGACAGATTAACAGTTTGAAGATCAGATGACTGTCTTCTGGTCTAAAGAGTACCACATGGCCTGCACCTAACACAGCAAGGATTGCTCTGCAGGGTGGCATTCATGAAATTCTGCAATATCATTTGATAATCCCAGGTTCAAACAGACAGCTATCCCAAAATCATCTGGAAACCTATGCATGTGAGTTCCCCCCTTTCTTTTTCCTGAAATGATCACTAGGAATGTGCTTTAAGGGACCTTTTCAGTCTTAGCTCATAAATCATAAACATAAGATGAGTCATGTCTGCTGCCAAGTTGTTAATTGACCTTGAAAATGAGCCAGATTGCTTTCAGGGCTTCTTCTTATGTTTATTAGCTGTTGTCAGACATTAGCATTAGGATGCAGAGTTTGGTGCAGATTCTACTCAAAATCAGAACCTAGGCATTGCAATGTCATCAGTGGCATCACCATAACATCAGTTGAACATTACTGTTTCCTATAACCCTCTGTGCACCCAAATCCATACTTAATAATTTAGATTATGTCTGAGTCCCAAACAATAATTAGAAGGGGAGTTGTCCCAGTGTGGAGTTGAGTGGTTGGGGATAAGATTTGTAGGTAAAAGCTGTATCCCTTGAGTATTCTTTATTATTCTAGGTACTAATAAAGAGCCTGCACCTTTTAAGTCTTATCATGGCTTGATGTATCATGAGACTATCACAGCTAAAAATTCAGCTTGCTTAGCAGATTAAGAAGCCACAGGCCAACTAGTTGGTCAGATAGCAAAGTAAGTTTCATAGACTCAGCTATCTAGATAGCTTAACTCTTTTATATTAAAGTAATAGAAGGTTCTCCCAAAAATAATGACTGACAGCTTGCAGGGTAACTTCACCAAGTGTGAAGGTACAGAATGCTACCACTTCTGGTGTGTGACTCATTATCTCTATAAGAATGATGACTTCACTGTTGATGTGTGGTACTCTCTTCATTGCTTGATCAAAACGGAAAGATGAATCACCTGTTTCACAGCAGATCATTGTATCTTCCCACCTCCACCACCTCCTGCCTTCAAAAAGACTCATGATTCATCAATCTGCCCAACACAACAGCTTTCAGAAGCAGCCATAGCCATGTCCTGGTTCATGCGTCATGCTCTTTTCAAACAAACAAATCAAGTCAGGGCTGATTTGAGTTATATTTCTCTTACACAATGTCTTTCTGACGCTTGAGTCCTCATCTGACCTTGACTGATAAATACATAATGACAGGAGCTACTGTGATAGTTCCTAGATAATAATGATAATAATAATAATAATAATCATAATAATAATAATAATAATAATAATAAGAAGAAGAAGAAGAAGAATACATTTTATTTTTATTTAATTTCATACATTCTGTCAGACAAGGTCATCCTTAGCAACACTGAGATTACACTAGACAAGAAAATCCTGTGAAGCAGGAAATAAAAAAGTAGTAAATCAAATGAAAACTCCCTTTCTGATCTGATGTTTCTAACCCTCTAGCTATTCTCTGCTCTGATAAGCTGACATTACCTAAATAATTTATATAAATGCATGGCATTGAACACAACAAAGATTTGTTACATAAGCCAAGCTAGTTCATGTAAAAAAAAAGAGAGCTGTTGATCTATGGCCAATTTTTATAAATTTATTGTCACTGCTACAGTAATTTTTTCAAGTGCTCAGTTCAATCCACTGAAATACTTAGCTGTAGGTCAGTAGGACTCAATTCTGGTCTGGAATTTCTACTTGGATTTGTCTTGATCTTGGTCATTGGTCTCAATAAAAATGGACTTGACCTCAATCAAGAGTAAAAAAAATAATGTTTGTGTTGTCTTTTGTTTATGCATGTACGTTTGACAAGAGCTAATTTATACTTTTAGAAAACAGTTTTATCATTGGCAAATACACAATTACTTGAACTTGAAAAGGAATATATGGCTTTCAGGTTTCTGTCTTGACTCAATCTCATTTGTTTTTAATCTTGACCTTGTGTCAACCCCTTAAATTTTGTCATAGTCTCAGCTATTCCAAGGTCTTGGACATACATTGGACTTGACTTTGCTGGGTCTGCATCCTGACTGCATTCAACCAGTTGATGACCTTTGACATAGATATATTCATTCATTCATTCATTCATTCACTCATTCATTAATTAGTAAGCACCTAGTCAGAGTTGTAGTGCATCTGGAGTCTATCCCAGGTACACTGGGAGAGAGGCAGGAGTACACCCTGGTGTTTGTCAGATATAATTAAATTGATCTGGAAATTCAACAAAAAAAACAAATTTCACAGAGAGAAAAAAGAAGGCTAGCTTTTAGCATAGCTAGCATTTAGCTATGATGGATGGTAGCATTCCCTTGTGTCAATGCAAACTTTGGGCCATGCTACAATCATTATGCGAGTTTCCAATAACACGCTTAATTAATGTGCAATTTGAGATTGCAAACTAAAAAACAAGTAATGGAAATAGCTCTCAAATATTGCAAAAAATTTTATATGCTTGCATAACATGGTTTTTCAGATCATTCAACAAGGCACTATTTCACAAAATTGAAACTGAAACACATTTTTCACATTTGTCACATGACATGAAATAGAGGCAATGTATGCAATCGAAATCACTGTGCTAACACTTTATCAGGTCTGGAGACCCTTTGCCATGTTTAATTGGAATGACTATCGCAAGAAAAGGAAATTAGTTTCAATTGGATAACACCACTCCATGGCTACGCATACCATTCGTAATCATGTTTTGCCGACTTTTTTAATAAACACTTTTATTTTGCGCAAAACTACATTGGAAACACAGCTAGTGTTACCTGATCATGTTCTCGTGAAGCTGATGCTAAAGTCAGCCTGACACTAGCATGAATTTTGGTCATGAACAGGTCAACATGCGCCAAAAGGAGCACAAAACTTTTCACAACAAAGTTAAGTATAGTTTGTGCCATGTCATGCCATCTGCCACATGTAAGTTACGATATAGGTGCGCATCTGTCTCGAACATGTGACATGTCTAAGACACACAATGGCAGGCCATGGCAATCATTATTACACCACAGTTGCATCAAGGGCACACACTATTTGCACATAAGTTGCAATGATTTCATCCCAGTGCACTCAGTGACACAAAAATGATCACTCACTGACATGCATTAGTTACATATGTGTGAAGTCATCGTGCAGGAATTTGGGGTGCGATAGCTTTGGAATGCTGTGGCGGTCATGTTTCAGGATAGTTTATATAAAGGTATGGTTCAAAAAGCTTAATGCAGGGAGTGGTCAGTGATAGAAGAGACGTTAAATTTTAAAGATTTAGAACAGATGCAAAAGTGTTTATATGTGCCAACTGTGGGCATTATGATTGTTGACCATCTGCGGAAATTAGAGGAGAAGAAGAGAAGAAAGATCCAGAGGCAGAAGAAGGAAAGCAAGGAGTGTGAGGCTCAAAGATTGGTTTACCAGAAGACAGTATAATCAGGTGTTGACCAAAATGACCACTACTTTTAGCGAGCCACTGCTTGTTACTGCATGCGGTGTGGAAACTGTGCGCGCAACATATGCGTGCCAATACATGTTCTTACATTCCACAGGGGTTTAAATTGTCCAAAATTCCCGTGCAATGGTAAGCAGTGACATTCAGTGACACGCAGTTCTTGCAATTAATTTGCACATTAGTTGTGCATTAGCCAGACTACTGGCAAGAATAGTTTGTGTGCCAAATTTTTGAAAATTTCTAAATTCCTGCATGCATGTACTTGACGCAAAGCCCCAAAAAACTCAAATCAAACTTTCACTAGCAGTTCCCTCATTGGCATGCTACAATGCGGGTCTCTTCATGTCACCTCTGTCGTGCAAGTGTCAGGGTGACTTAAAAAAATGGTTTAAATTCACAGCACCGCCTTTAAAACTGATTAACAAGTTAAAATCAATGCATTTGTTAGCATCTAGCCTCTACTCGTCATAATGCACCACGATCCATAATAAAGTTCCCAAGGACCGTACCAAACGAGCCACTGCACAATTATGCAGCACAGAATAACATCTGTAACGACCCATTAGATATTGATTTGAGCCCATAGTAGGGCTGTATTGATTGACTGTTCAACACACAGAGTGCTCTCAAAATGAGAGATCAATGCTAAAATGATTTGTGTAAATTCTTTCACTGTCTTTACTTTACAGCACATTATAATTCAAGTGTCCATGCAGCTGCATAAAAAAAAACTGTTTAGTTCCTGAAATGATTTGAGCAGTATCATGAAAACAGCCCAAATCTGAGCTGATGATCCAATACAGATGACATATTTACTTACTCAAAAAAAGCAACAAAAAAACCCCAAACAAACAAAAAAACAGCACTCTGAGTTTAAATGTTGAATGAATGAAGGTTTTGATTTGAACGAAGGCAGGAGCTGAAAAGCCTTAAATGCACAATAAATAAAAATTACAGCTCTGTTGGTGAAATGACTCTTTTCTGCTGTTTGGTGCTGAACTTCTTTTGATGTTAATTTACTTAACACTTAATGTGACTACAGCAGTAGAAATCAGAGGTGAAAAATTCTCACTGGTTTGTCATTTATAGCCTGGCAGTTTATCCTGGTCAGGGTTGTGATCCTATGGGTGGGACAGGAGTTCATTGTGGGTCACCACAGATGCACACACACAAACACACACACACACACACACACCGCACACATTGGGGTAATTTAGAGGTGCCAATAGATTTCCTCCATGTTTTGGGGAGCTGGAAGGAAACCAGAGAACTCAGAAGAAACCCCATAGACACATGGAGAACATGAAACGCCACATCATCTCAGGATCGAACAGGAACCTCTAAGCAGTGAGGCAGCAATGCTACCCACTGTGTCACAGAACAAAATCTTTCTGTCTTTTCTTTTTTTTTTAGTACGTTTCAGAGTATGTGGCTCATTACAGAATCAGGAATGCTCACCAATTACACCAAGAAAATACCATACTGTTTTCCTGAACAGTTACCACTGCAACTGTGATATTGATGGCTTGGGGAGACAGAGTCTGATTTCATCTTATCCACTTTCACCGAGCTGAACAGAGCTTTTATTGATCTCCGTCAGAGAGACTACTGCATCTCCATAAAAGCATTTCAGGAGCCGAGCCAAAGCATGAATATGAATATCCTGAAGTAGCTCCCATGCCGCAGGCTTTTAAAGCACTGCATTTTTCTTCCTTCCCTTTCCAAGTAAACAAACTCCTGGAGAGGAAGAGACAGAAATGCATCATGGGAGAATGGCGGTGCCAAGGAGAAAGTGTTAATAAAGGTGTAGAAGCTGGGGGGTCGTTCTATTGTCTGGGCGACTGTTTCCACCAAATATAACATAACCGCTGTAATATCTAGGTCTCCACATTTTGTAAAATAATTAGCAGGAGGAAATCAAAGCACCTTGAAGCTTGTTATTATCTAGAACTTAATTCACCACTCATTTGGGAGAATGATGGCTGGTTACAATGAGAGCTGGTTACTCTTCATTACAGTTCACACATATAGACCCCAACATTTAGAACAGCTTTCATAACATCATAAACTGAATTCATGTACAGAACATCAAGTGGAGCAGAGAAATGATCCAAACTCATCAACAATGATATGCAAGACACTGGATTAAAACAGATTTTATGCAAATTCTGTTCATTAATAAACTGAAATGAAACGCAGGTGTAAAATCCAGAGGCACAGAATGTTCCAGGCAAAAATACTTCATCAGCTGTGCAAGCAAAGAGGCTTCTGAGGCTGCAGGAGGAGAATGGGGTTGATAATCGAAATAGTAAATGATCCCAAGACTGCTTTTCTTTTTAAAGGAACCTTCTGCCATCTTCTGCAGACGAGACAAAAATGATAAAGAGAATTAACCAACTAGTAAAGTAAAAGCCAGGGTCCTTCTACATGCAACCACTCAAGCTGTTTCACCTGCAGATCCGTCGTGCATCACTGCAGGAGCTCTTTACTGTCTTTTTTTGAGCACTTTTGTACCATCAGAATGAATGACTTCTATATAGTTACAAGACTTCAACTGCAATAATATTAATGTCATCTCTGTGTTTTAACGGTCCATTATGTGGTATTTAGAGGAGTCTATTAGCTGAAATGGAGTATAGTATTTATAAGTATGTTTTACATTACTGTGTAATTGCCTGTATCTATGAATCATTATATTTTTTTAAGCTTATGAGCCCTTTATATCTGCGCAGGGAGAGGGTCCACCTCTACAGAGCCACCATGTTGCGCCGCTACAGCAGCCCAGAACGGACAAACCTCTAGAGAGGGACTTCTGAGTTTCATGTTTTTACAAGTGACAGTGTGACTCTGGAAGGAAGCACTGGAAGGAATATAAAGGAGAAGAAATAAAGAACCCAAATTTTGAAAAATGGAGGCTCATATTTATTATTTAGCACGCTTAAAAGAGGACCATTCTCTATTATATTAAATTCATCCGATTAAATTAAAAGAATGAAGATGTCACATCAGTGCCGGTTTCAGCTTCCCAGAGTTCATCACGTCATCTCAACATAGCCGACCTGGACTCCGCCGCCACGGTCAAGGTCACATGACGTCTGATTTTTACACACAATGCAAAGTGAACTCGCGATATTTCTGAGTGTTTGTTACAGTGCATGCTTTCTCAATCGCAAAGATTATCCTATTATTAAGAATTTATTTTAATAATGATGAACAGATATTAAATTTACTAAATTAAAATAATAATTAATCGATTTGATAAATTAATTAATAATTAATTGGTTGATTAATTGAATGAATTATTGATTTATATACTGCTGCTACTATAATAATAATAATAATAATAATAATAATAATAATAATAATAATGATAATAATAAATTATCTTTGCTTATATTGCACTTTTATTTCTAAAAAAACAAAGTCAAAATCTTAAAGTGGTTTAAATAAAAGATTTAAAATAATAAACAAAGATAAAACAAACTTAAAACTTTAAAAATTAAACATTTTGAAACAATATATTAGCTATTTAACAATTTTTAAAAATATATTTTTTTATTATTTATTAGAATATTTTTAGATTTGTTTTATTTTAGAATTATTTATAATGATGTCCTTAATTAGTATTATTTAATTTTTTTATTTGTTTATTAATCAATTTGTTAACATAATAATAATAATAATAATAATAATAATAATAATAATAATAATAATAACAATAATAATAATAACACTATATTCAAAATGATTTAATTATAATAAAACTTTTTTGGACAAAGAAAAAGAATTGAGCTTAAGTATAAGGAGAGAAGCAATTTATAATAAAAGATTATAAATAAAAATAATGACTATGAAAAAACATAAAACAGATGTCACTACAAAAATGAATACATATTAATAAACATTGATAAAATAACCCAATTTACAACTACAATTTCAATCTATCCTTATTTATAAATTACCTCAGAAGTAATCATTTTAAACCAGCATCATGATCATGAGCACATTTCTCAAAAACACATCACCACAAAATTATTTGTATATAAATATTTATTGCAGAGGAGGTATTTTATGTACATGCTATCACAATATAACACCATATAAATCTACCAAATCTCCATTACGTGTATGCTATTAGCTTTCATAGAGCATTTATTATAACAACCACAAATTACAGTGGGTTAGTTACGGTTTACTCACTATGCAACTTGTTAACAGTCCATAAAAGACCAAAAGTAAAATTTGTTATTATTATTTTTTTAGTTCTATCGAGGGCAGTGTAACATCAGTCCTACTAATTTCATCAGATCATGCAGAAGCCACGAGAGCGATAGTTAAGACATAACAGTATTAAGTGGTAGTAGTTAGTAGTGTTTCCCCGGTGAGTCACACACATACTCACACGCGCACGCACACACACACACACACACGCACACACACACACACACACAAACACACACAGACATTTAAAGGGTGAGGGGAAAAGTAAACGGACACAAATATCCCAAAATGAAACAACAGAAACGAAACTAGAGTTCTTAGTAAGACGTTGTAGGTGAGCAGGTCACGAGGAGTTGGAGCGCTCACGGCGTACGACACACTGGAGACTTGATTTACGGACTCGGGCACGCTAGATAGATGCACTACGAAACAACGAACATTCCCAGGAACATTCTCTATGTGACAAAGATGGCAAGATTTCACGCGTCCATCTAGCATTATACTACGAACATCGAAACCACACTGTTGTTTTTATAGAATGGGACGCCACACTCGAGTAGTGGACAACAAAAAAATTTTTAAACCCTTTATTAAAGTCTTAAGTGACCTATTTGGATTATGCATAACATCCTATAGCTTCAAAAATATATGTAGCAGTCTTTTTTGTTATCAACAAGTGAAGCTTTGTCACGACGGCTCGTACGACGGCTAAGACGTTTAAAATGCCGGAGATTACTCTTTTTTGGAGAGTCTGTAGGGTTTCAACCTCTTTGGTACTTACACAACAGGTACACTCTTAGAAAATAAAGGGTTCTTCAAGGGTCATAAGGTTCCTAGCTTTCTGAAAAGGTTATCATTGTTGTAGCCATAACATCTAACATCTGCCGTAGCTATCATTTAAATTTGAGTTTGCATTTAGAAACATGACGACATTTGATATAAATGTATTTATCCAGTCCGCCTGCACACCTGTTTGCTGTTTCTCAGTCATTGCTCATTACAAGCAGTTCCTATTTTCACAAACTCGTCGCAACAATTAAGCTGTTTCTTGTTTTCGTTTTCGATTCGGGTTTCCTACGTTTATCTGATAGTTTTGCCTGCTGATTTGGATTTATCAATAATGATTTTACTGGTATATACAGTACTGTGCAGAAGTCATAGGCATCCTATTGTAGTACACAGTTTATTACAAATATTTATTTGATGAGTTCTGCAGTAGAAAAAAACAGCTTAGATTTTCAAAGCTTTCCAAAAAAAAATCTGTATTTGAAAATTAAAGAAAGCAATATAATATATGAGACCACTTTTCAGACAAAAAATAATAATGAAGGCTCGTGGGTTTTGCTGCAAAAGGGTGACAGTTAAAGTCTCCAGAACAACTGCAGCAGATTCTCCAAGATGCTCGGTAAAACTTACAGCTCATTTCCTTATAAAACTGTACAAAGTTTATTTAAGAAAAAAAAGCAAAGGGTCATCACACCAAATATTGACTTTGTTTAGTTTATTACTGTTTACTGCATATTGCGGTATTTTGTTTTTAAGTAGAAAGATTTAATTTCATTATTTTTGAACCCATCTTCCCTCACAGCATCTCTCTGCACGCGCCTAAGCCTTTTGCACAGTTCTGTATATCTACTATCTTCAGAGTTCGTGACAGTAATTGACAGTTTGAAACACGAAAACCTAAATTTAAAAATCGCCAAATCGACTCACTATAAATAAACACCTAATATTAGTTTATTTTTAATTTGTTCATATGAAATTGTAAGGTTACAAGATTAATAACATTCTACAAACATGATTTTATTGACGGCGGAGTATAAAGTAACATAATTCAGAAATGGACTAACTTATATATAGCAAGGAACGGCATCACCATTATAATATCTATGACACATTTCTGCATTGTGGGCTCAAATTTTTAATTCTGGTCACGGCCCTGGTTCTACAATACGTAAAGGAATTTCTAAGGGTGTACAAACTGGAGCTTTTTCTTATTAATCAACATCAGTAACATGATGCCTGCTGATTGACACGACACTGACGTGACTGAGCCGTTTATAATAAGCACTCTGAGTGTTGGTAATACTGGGCATAGCGGTTCATGCCGAAAATATAACATTAGCTGATCCGGTAATGTTAACGAAATGCCCATGTAACGACGTTCTAGCAGTAAATGGGACATCGTTTTATATTCACATTAAAGGTCACAGGAAATGCTCAAGTCACTGCTACTAAAATAGCGAAGTCTTACACTGGAATCGCAAAGAACATTAAAATAATGAGATGATAACTAGACATTAGCCTGTTAAAACTGTTTATATAATTAAATGAATGACTAAGCCCCACTTTTAGAGGTTGAAACATTTTAGAGGAGAAAAGTCAGTAATCAGTCACCTCCAGAATTATTGGCACCCATCAAGAAATGGGGAAAATGTATTGTAAAAATGAAATATTATATAAAATTTTTAAAAATGCAAAAAAGCAAATATATTATATTCTGTTATGCATTATAATGCCATTAAGCTCAATTAGTGGAACTGTGGAACAGTTAAACATTTGTCAGGAGGTGTTGAATCATTAATGCTTTGGGGCTGCTGGCGGTCCTGAGGCTTTTAGGAAGAGTGATTGATTGATTGATGGATTGATTGATTGGTTGATTAATTAATTCATTCATTCGCGTGTTCGTTTGTTCGTTCAGTCATTCATTCGTCCATTTGTTCATTCATTCATTTATTTTGTTCGTTCGTTCGTTCGTTCATTCATTGATTCATCTTCAATATCCAGTTTATCCTGTTTAGGGCCATGGTGTGGATACCATCATGAAGTAATCACATATTTTAGCAAGTTTTAAAAAAATACAAATCTGGCTGCCTCTGCCAAGAGGTTAAGACTTCACCATAGATTAACTCTAAGGCTTCGTTCACACTGCAAGCCTCATCACTCAATTCCAATGTTTTGCTCAGACCGCATTTGCCTGTCGTGATGGTTCATATTCATAATAACAGTGAGCTGTAGCTGACTTTAACGAGAACGCTCCTGTCCTCTGAAATGGCACGCATGCGCACAGGATTCATGGTATTAAAACCAACTAAATGGATGTGTTAGTAGCTAATGTATGCATTGCATTTTGCTCTGGAGGACAAACAGTTGTCCTCCAGTATTGTTTTACTCTGCTGCCAGTGTTCTAACTATTTGTGCTAGCTTGGCAAAAATGCTACCGTAACCCGAACAAATGTTGCCGATTGCGGAGAATAAACTCGACTTTAGCCACAGCCCTTAAGCAAACCCTAACCTCAACCGTAACAGTTAAAGCTTAAAGCTAACCCTATAACCTTAACCTTTAAACCTTATATGCAACCGCTAAGAAGTATATCTCGATAGGTAGCACAAATCGTCAGAACACACTGCTGGCTGATGACGACACTATAAGCGCTCAGCACATGCATACAGGAAAAAAACACATGAATTCCCATCTGAGCTTCTCGTTCAGGTCGCATAGCCGCAAATCGGATACGCATCGGATTTAGGACCACATATGAAAGTGACTTGAATAGAAATTTGAAAAGATTGGATTTGCGTGTCCACACAGCCCTGAAAAGATCAGATCTGTGTCACATTAAGGAGAAATATCAGATTTGAGTCACTTAAGCACAGCAGTGTGAACGCAGCCCATGTTCACATCAGGAAGAGACAGGTCACTCATGTCACCTGTACTTTGTCTCCTGTGGCCGTAGTGACCATTAAAGTTGTTGCATGCACTTTCCAGCATTCTGATGAGAAAGCTATAGAAAGCTTCTAAAGCTAATTAATCACATGCTTGGTTTCATGTTAGCTTCACTGGTAGAATTGGTAGCTGTACTAGCTATGTATGTATATGCAAAAGAAGCACCAACAATCTTTGCTACTTCCTTCCAAGTTTTATTTATCTTCATACTATCTCTACATTTAATGAGAGCTTATATGAGAGTTTAATGAAAGCCAGGGTTATAAGCTTTTCTTACATTTTTGTGCATCAAAAAGAAAAGGGGAACTAATTACAGGTAGAAACTAAGTTTGAGTAGGGATTGGTCCGAGGAATCATTCATTTGGATTTGTCACTTAGCTCATCATACCTAATTTGCATATAGTTGAGAAGATCTCATATGTCACTTGTTGCTTCGTCTCTGTTGCACACGTACATAAAATTTAAACAATCACCTATTTTCTTGTCACATGCTTATGTGAACCAGGGGATAAGACTTTAAGTTACATGTTTATGTTTTAAATATCTCTTATGGCATACATTATTCATTTTATATATTCCTTTTCCTGAAGGATGCCAATAATTCCAGTTAAACTGGCTGAATTTCCAGTTATGAACTGGTTGGACTCTTATTTGACTCTCAGCACACAAGAGGGTAAACACAGGGCAGGATAGGAGCTGTGCTTTCCCTTAATACAATGTAGGACTGATACAAGACTCTTCAGATAGGCACATTCATACCAGCACATTCGGAAGCATTGAAAGGGTGTTTCGACGTTAAGGAATATTAAAACTATAGTGGACAGCATGTGTCAGAAAGTCTCATACACTTTCTGTCTGAGAATGACTAGATAAATAAACACAAATAATTTGATTAATATGAATGCAGTGACAGTATGTGCATATTCACACCTCTTTTTGTCCGAGAATATACTAGAGAACAGAGTATACTAGAGTATACTAAAGTGCTACAGGCTAATTTCCCCACAAGCAACCACGTGAATTGATTCACAACAGAAATGTAAAGAGATTTGCATTTGATATGCATTTGAGTACTCTTGTGTATTACTCACACGATACCATCGTACATCACATCTGTCTTTGGCAATTTTTAAACGGCATTTCCAACCCAACTTCGACATAAAACACCAAAGATCATGCTTATCCTAAGACAATTCATGCATGCTCCTTCTGAGTATTGTTAAAATACATAGATTATTTCCAGGTGCTCCAATTTTGCAGGAACATGTAATTAATTGTACAATCCCATACGAGTGACATAGTCAAAACGACCATGCTACAGATGCAGCTATTATGGAATTAAGAAAATTCAGATTAATAAATAAGGATATATGTGATGAGGAAAGGCAGGTTGTTCTACATTGCACATAAAGAGTTGCATAATTCTCATACTACTGTTTGTGATTAAAGAGTACTTTGTAAGAATCTGGAATGCTCGATGATTTTGTTGCATTTTTTTTGTTCTAGTTTCTTCTTTTTTTTTTTCAAAAAGCACAAAGGAAAAAAATATTGTAAAGAAAGGCAGCTTGTGCGACTTAATTTTATTCCCAGAAGTCACCATAAATGATATCTAGAGTTCGTATTCCAGGGTTTTATAAGATGACACAATGCGCGTACGATGAGAACTACGTGTTAATCGTCCGTATTGATCAAATGTCATGCTTTTTTCGTTGACGTTTGCTCATCAAAGTCCCATGGGCATACCTCTGCCATTTTGGCACCGCCAGGAACTCCTTTTGAATTTGGACTTTTTTGTTTCGCTATAGAGGAACCAGTGTTCCTGGTCACTTCTTTAGTTGTTGCTGGATCTTCAAAATCCCATGGACATGTATCAGCTTGCTTGGTGTTTGGACTTTTCTGTTTTTCCATCACACCCACGTCATGAGTACTGTCCACATCCCAAGGACAAATCTCAGCCTGTTTGGCTTGGCTGAGCGGTCTCTCTGTTGGTTTACCTGAAGGAAGCTTTTCTTTTGACTTTGTTTTGGCTTTCTCATCTTCTGTACCCCTCGTCTTCTCTTTTTCTTTCTGGAATGTTCTCATTGGGGCCGTTCCCTTCTTTGTTAAAGTGGTCTCTTTCATTTTAGAAACCTGAGAGGGACTGGGAATCTTTTCCAAGGTGGGGCTTGTTGAATCGTAATCCCATGGACAGACGTCTGCCTTGGAAGATGTCTGCAGAGAGGTTCCTGAAGATTTTAAGGCCTCAGGAAGAATAGCTTTTGCTTTTCCCTCAGTTAGGGTAGTGCCCTTGCCTTTGACATCCATCGCAACTGTGCTTGATTTGGTTGAGTCTATAGATTTTTTTGGCAATTCGTCAAAGTCCCATGGACATACATCTGCTTTTTGAGATTTGGCTCTGTCTGTAGATGTTTGCATTTGAGACTGGGCAGGTTGACTGGAGAAATTTGGTTTTGACCAATCTGTTTGACCTTGTCTTTCTTTACTACCGTCCTCCCAAGAACAGATATCTGCCCTGTCGATGGGCTTCTGGTTGGGTCGTCGGGTCGATGAAGGTGACTGATCTGTGCCTTTCTGTTTCTGCTGTTTGGCTGCCTTGGAGCTGTTGGAGTGGATCGTGGTAGACTCTTCGGCAGCAATGGACACATGCTTTTGTACCCTGTTCTCTGAATGAGTGGGCAAATCCTCTAACTCCCAAGGACACACTTCAGAAATATTGTAAATGTCTGTGCCTTTCGTTGACTCTGCGCAGATGGATGGTTGGCTTTCACTAACCTGATGTTTCATTATTCCAGCTTTGCCAGCTGTCTGCTTGTATTCTACTGACTGGCTGATGATCATCTTCATATAGCCCTCATCATTTTCAGCAGGGCTTTTAGCTTCTCTGTTCTTTTGTTGTACATTTTTGTTGGGGTCTTCTACAGACTGGGTCTTTCCTGTTAGACCCAGGGTCCTCTCTTTAGCGCTAGCAATGACGCTGAGTGACTTCTGTAACATGGATGTCCTTGGATGAAGGGGTTTCTTGTCAGCTGTCAGATTGTGAGCACTGGCTGATTTACACACCAAAGGAACGGACTCAGTTGACTCACTGGCAACGTCAATCTTCTCAGATGATTTTTTCTTCACCAGCTTCTTACCCATCAATGTTTCAAGAAGAGATCCCTCTGTTGTGGATACTTCCATCTTATCAGTTGCTGAGCTGCTAGAGTCCTCGCTCTGGTCTCGCACGTGATCGTAACTGCTGTGTGACTTCTTCAGGGAAAAGACCTTGTTCTTAAGGGATTCCTCCTTGGCAGGTTTTGCTGAATGTGATGGCTCAAATGGATTCTTCTTCAGGACACAGATGCTGTTGCGGTTACTACCATGCTCGCCCAGCTCCTTGTCCTCACGGCTATGCTGGCGACCCATAGTTTCTGGTATCTCTGTGATGCGTCTCATAAGGGACCGTCCCAGGCCTTTTTTGGAGCTGCGCTTCTTTTGCAGGTGAGGGTTGTTGGCCAACATCTTCTTCCGTTTGTAGATCTCTAACTGGGAATATAGCTTTTTTAGCTCCTCCTGTGATAAAAAAAATATAGAAAAGGAGACAGAAAGATACTTTACACAGTGAAATGTGTTATATATAAGGTAAAAATAAAAAAAATACTGATAAGCAGACACTCTATTGCACAGAAAACATGCAGTATGAGTTATTGTATGCATCTACATACAGTGCCACACAGATGTTTGAACATTATAACATGCTTTTTGACAGTGACTAAGAACAGGACAGTCTGGGACAGTATTGGATATGGACATTTTGCATGTTCTATTGTTAGGTCTGAAACAGTCTCATGTATTTTTTTGATTCATTTAATTTAAACCCATTATAGACTATTCACCAAAGCAGAACCCCTTTTTATACCCTTTAACAAATTACCCATGCAAGTGACAATGTGGTGAGAGACTTCTTCAGCTCTAACAAAGAAACAAAAACCTCTGCTCACATTGGTATATTTTTCCCAAAGACTGTCGCAAGACCTTACGCCACAGCCATTAATAGAACTGAGCTGGCCCATTTCGTCTGGTGTCTGCAATAAAAAACTGCCATGGCTCAGTTATTTTATCAATGATAAGACAAGGAGATTATGAAAATGCGTATTTACAGGTATATGGAAAAGCAGAGAGACAGCGCAGAATGGACAAAGCATATACTAACCCGTATGTCTTCTGGGTCTAGACTGTGTTCACTCCATGCAGATGTGATGCTGCTGTTCAGGTATGACCCTGACCGTCCCATGTCCAGCTCATCCTCATAGGCCTCGGTCGCTATGTCATCCCTCAGGTGTGTCCCCTCAAACAGAAACTGTAAGATGTATGTGAGAATCCATAAAGCTACAACTCACAAAGCTTTTAACCCTATGCTCTCATTAGCAGGTGACAAGTCACTTGTATCGCTTGTTGCTTGTCAGTTGTCCAATGGTTTTGTGTTTTCAAGAGAAATGGTAATAAAGCTAATAGATAAACACTGTACTCTACTGTGTGAAAATTGGTAGTTTGATTTACATGTTGCATAATCGACTTTAGCTATGCTGGCAGATTAGCGAAGAAACCCAGCTGTACTAGCTACGTACTTCCCCACTTCACATCTCTGATCATCACTTCTTTTACCATCTTTTACCATCTTTTTGGCATCTTTTACCATCACCCTACCTGCCCTTCCAAAAACCAGCTGTCAACACTTCGCTGCCACTCGGCAAAACCTCCACTCTGTCTCCCCTTCATCCATCACTTCCTGCGCTCTATCATACCTTTCAGACCCTGACTCCTTTTCCTCCCTTCCACTGGAGCTAGCCACGGACACTCTCCTCTCCTCACTTTCATCAACTATGGATTTCCTCTGCCCACTATCTTCCAAACCCAGGAAGAACTCTCACCCTGCTCCCTGGCTATCGAATGTGTTGCGTAGCAATCGAAGAGAGTTAAGAGCAGCTGAGAGAAAGTGGAAGAAATCACAACTTGACACAGATCTGTCTTCTTATCTGATCTCCTGTTCAAATTCTCATCTGATGTAACTTCTGCTAAGACTGCCTTCTATAAGAAAAATGCTGGAAACCTCTGCACAAGATCCGCGCAAATTCCGCAACATCTTTTCTTCATTACTCAACCCGCCAGCTCCTCCTGCTCCATCCTCCCTGACTGCTGAAGACTTTGCCAACTTTTTTGATGGAAAGATTCAACAAATCTGTCAGACATTCACTCCCACCCCAACTCCTTCATGTCACACTAAGGATTCCCCTTCTATCTCACTGGCACAGTTTTCCAATCTAGCTACAGATGAGATCCTACAAGTCATCTCCTCATGTAATCCTACCACCTGCCCACGGGATCCTATTCCTTCCACAGTGCTCCAGACCATCTCTCAAGACCTTATCCCCTTCATCGCCACCATCATAAATACGTAGATCGATAACATCTGGTAATGTACCTTCAGCATTCAAAAGAGCCAGGGTTATTCCCACCTTGAAGAAATCCACTTTGGATCCCACAGACATCAGCAACTACCGACCAGTATCACTTCTCTCTTTTCTTTCTAAAATCCTTGAATGCTCTGTCTACAATCAACTCTCTCTCTATCTCTCAGAGAACAACCTACAGTATCCTAATCAGTCTGGTTTCAAAGCGGCACATTCCACAGAGACTGCCCTTTTTGCTGTCACTGAGAAGATACATGCTGCTAGCTCGGCCAAACTGTCATCATTCCTCATCCTCCTCGACCTTTCAGCAGCATTTGACACAGTGAACCACAAGACTCTGTTGTCCATCCTTAGGAGTCTTGGAATTTGTGGCTCAGCATGGCAATGGCTTGCTTCCTACCTAGAAGGCAGGTCATATCAGGTGACATGGAAGGGATACACATCTACACCACACAGGCTCTCCACTGGTGTCCCTCAGAGCTCGGTACTCGGTCCTCTCCTGTTTTCCATCTACACTAGATCTCTAGGTGAGGTAATATCCTCACATGGGTTCTCGTACCACTGCTATGCAGACGTCCCTCAACTAATCCTTTCTTTTCCTCCCTCAGGCACTAATGTTTCTACCCGGATTTCTGCATGTCTGGCAGATATCTCATTATGGATGGCAGCTCATCAGTTGAAACTCAACCCCAGCAAAACTGAACTGCTATACATCCCAGCTGATTCATCCCCACATCAGGATCTTCCTGGACAACTCTTTGATATCTCCTTTGGTCACTGCACGTAACCTTGGGGTAACTATAGACAATCACCTATCTTTTTCCTCTCATATTGCTGATCTTTCTCGCTCATGCCAATTTCTCCTCTTCAACATCAGAAGGATCCGTCCATTCTTTCCACACAGGCCACTCAGATACTTGTTCAGTCCCTTGTCATCTCAAGACCAGACTACTGTAACACACTCCTAGCAGGTCTGCCATTCGACCCTTGCAACTGATCTAGAATGCAGCTGCACGACTTGTTTTCAACCTTCCTAAGTTCTCCCAAACCACCCCATTGTTACGCTCCCTTCACTGGCTTCCTGTAGCTAACCACATCAGATTCAAAACACTGATGCTTGCCTACAAAGCCAAAAATGGACCAGCACCCTCCTACCTCAAAGCACTTATCA
>JAQQZU010000033.1:27256827-27285546 GCA_030068025.1 Parauchenoglanis punctatus
GGGTGACCCGGGGATCGAACCCAGGACCTTCTTGCTGTGAGGCAACAGTGCTAACCACTGCACCACCGTGCCGCCCCAAGTCCCTGTTTACGAGCTGTTATTATAGAAACGCTAATGTATTCAAACGAGCGCATCAATATCAACCTTTCCTTCATGTTGCACCCAGAAATACAGTCCGAGCAATGATTTTCGATTTAGTCTCAGGAAGAGAATCATGCTTATCAAGCAGGCTATATTTAAATAAATAAATAAATTTCTTATAAATCCTAAAACTGATAGAATAAATAAAAGCAACATAGAGCATAAATTACACCCTTGAGGTATGCCGTTTTGTGTCTTGTGTATTGACAATTCTCCAGAATTTCTCTGTTTATAGTTTACCATTAAATGTAGAAAATTCCTCCCTTTAAACCTGAACCTTATCAGACCACACTCTGAGTCACTTAGTGTGCTTCGAGGCGTCCCTATTAGCGCCCTCACTCTCAGTCATGTTGATGAATTGTCCTCCACGCCGGCTTAATCAGGCTCTATCAGAAAACGATCTTGGCGACGTGTTAGCTCTCACCTTGGTCTGGCCACCATGCTTTTGTCATGATTAGAGCCGTGTAGCCATTCGTCTCAGCTACCTTAATTATGAATCCCATTAGCCTCATATGACACCTCCACCTGATGCCGTCTTCTTCAGAGCCGTATGTTCATCTCTCATCTTTACATACAGAGGGCAAAGACCTCATTATCTCTCAGCCATTATTCCCAGACTTCCTCTCTCTCCCTCTATCCCATCTGTTTTTATCATCTCTGTCTTTCTCACTCATTTCTCTCTCCCTCCCTCTCTAATCTAGCTATCTATCTGTCTTTCATTTCTCATCCCTCTCTCCTCAAGGGCTTTTCTCGTTCTCGAGGTCTGGCTCCAGCCTTCAGACTTCATGTCCCGCTGGACGAGTCTCTCCACATTTGTCTTCTGCCTCTGCTGTCTCGACCATTCGATAAAATGTAATAAATTGTGCCCATTTCGACCTAAGTGCCTGGTGTTATTTGTTTTTCTGCCCCACAGTTGCAGCAGAGCCGTCCTCTACACGGCTTAACAAGGCCGTGTCTTCTCTAAAGTACACTCCGGTCCTAACGAACTAAGCGTGGAATATTCAGCGCCGATTACTTTATATAACCCGCTGACATTAAAAAGGAATCAAGGGATAATATAAACTTGAACTGCGAGTAAAAGGAGACTCCTGTTCATCAGGAGTCAGAATTTTTTTTTTTTTCTTGTTACGGTTTTCCTTACTGCAGGAGTACAGAAGCGATTCTATGAATGAATGTGTTTTTTTGTCATTATTTTAAAATATATACAGCGATAAACAGTGAAATGACTGAGACCTATAGTACTTATATTAGAGAATACATGCACTGTAATTATTCTTTAAAAAATTAAATAAATAAAATAACTTAATTTTTGTAGCCTGTGAAGGGACACTGAGTTTAGCACACCTGCTCCAGATGTTAGGGCTGCAGAAGAACATACCGGCATAGAAATAATTAAAAATAAAGCAGGACTTCTTTATCATTGGTGTAAAACTCAGTTTAGGTAGCAGGGCATGTTAGGCTTTTACACACTGTATGTTCATTTATACGCATTTATCTGAAATGCAAAAACTTCACCTACAAAACACATTTTATACTGCTATAACCTGGAACTGACGTGGGATTTAAGTGGGAATATACAGTGGTGCTGGAAAGTTTGTAAATCCTTTAGAATTTTCTTTATTTCTGCAAAACATGACCTTAAACATCATCAGGTTTTCAGAAACCCACCAACATCGCAGAATTGAAGCTGTTCTGTACAGATGAAAGGGCTAAAATTCACAAACTTTTACCACTCGCAGATTTGTAATTTTGGATTATTTTTCTCAATAAATAAATGACCAAGTATAATAGTGTTGTCTCATTTGATTAACTGGATTCTCTTTATCTACTGTTAGGACCTGTGTGAAAATCTGATGATGTTTTAGGTCATATTTATGCAGAAATATAGAAACGTCTAAAAGGGTCACAAACTTTCAAGCACCATCCTGTGTTGATTTCCGAAAATCCACAATAAATTAAAACGTCTTGTCTTTTTTTTTCCATTAAAGATGATTCTATTAAAGAAATCACCGAAAGCCAAATATTGCCATGAGATTCATGCATGATGAGGGTATGTAAACTTCTGACTCCTCTAGCCCATACTACTGAAGTGTAGAGGAAAATCTATATAGCTTGCTAAATTATTTACAAATCACACACAAAACACATAAAAGTTGTGATTGCATAAGCATTCCTTTCCGTAGCTGTTTGTGCACTGCAAAAAAAATGACATCTTAACAAGTGAAAATATCTTGAATATAGTCACATTTGTTTAGTATATCCTACATAAGGTTACAATAAACCTAATATAAGATTGCTAAACACATTTCACTTGCTAAGATATCTGTTTGAAACATTTATTAAAAATCACTGGACTATTCAAGGAAAACCAAAAAGACATTTCAGTGTTAATGAAAACACCCCATTATCAGCTGAACAAAGTGTGACACGAAGTAACTCTGGCAAAAATGCGCACAATGGGTGTTTCTCAATGTCAAGGGAGGATCCTTTAAAGGCGGCATTTCAAGGATGCCACGTCATCGAATCCCTGCGAAGGTCTGTCTAGGATCCTTCCAATTCTACCAAAGACCGAGGATGCATTATGCATTATTTCAAGCATGCATGTGTGGATCTTCAGTGTTCTTAAATCAACCACAGTCCTATGCACACGTACAAGGCGGGACCTTTTCAGTGACGCACACCTGCACACTCTCTAGACTGAGCCATTATGTTTTCTCTGAACGCTACGAAGGAGTCTTGCCCAGACTTTGAAGGCCCTGGCTTGGAAAAACCCATCCTTCCAAGGAAGCATCCTTGATATCGGCTGCCTTCAAAACAGAAGGTTGCTGCCTTGTTGCCGCACTGTCATAATAGACAGCTGCCTCATTAAGCAGGACTTTCAAAGGCATCTTCTAAGGATGCTCATATCAAACAACCTTTTAACCTTTTAAGATAGCATTTACGGTAGCATGTGGCATCCACACCTCATGAAATTAAACCATAGTGTTAGCTAGCTGGCTAACAGATGTCCCACAAATCATATCAAACAAATTTTTTTTGGTTAGAGTCCCAGGGTTGTAGGATAGTACGATGTTTAAAACTCCTAAAAACCTAAGCCCCCCCAAAAAACATGTGTTTGTATACAAATTCACTTTTCTGCAAAACTCAGTCTGCCATTTATTTTTTTTTTGATGCTTGAGGGAGCTGCTGGACAGATTTATGGGTAATAGGCAGCATCAAGGAAACATAAGTGATGCATTCAACTGGGGGCAGAATGAAGGCATGTTAGGAGACAGGAAATGAGAGTTCAATCAGTCTCAAAGAGTCATTGATGCCTCGCTGTCTTGTTAGACAGCATTTTCCCCATTTGGAATGCACCCAATGAATATTAAGTAGTCATTAACATCTCATGCCATGGTAATCATGTGACCTCATTGTGAATATTTTGAGAACCGTCTATCTGCAGTCTTGCAGTCAACAACATGATACACCCGCTTCAGTATACAAAGCACCCCCTGAGATGACGCGTCTTAACAGACAGAAGTTCCTAACCCTAACCTCAACCCTAACCCTAAACCTAACCCTAACCTGAGGTCCAATAAGGCTGTGGTGAACAAAACGGTGGCGCTGTGAAGTGGGCGTGTCATGTAGAAGGCGTGTCGCGTGAGTACCATGTGTCTGCAGTTAGACCTACTTGTGCATTTTTACACGAGTTACTTCCTGTCACAATAATGATGGAGTTTGGATGAAAACAGAAAAGTCTTGAAAAGTCCAGTGAATTAAAAAAAATATTTCAACCGGGAGGCCTTAGAAAGGAAATTGCACAGACATATTGTTGTATAATTGTATAATTTTTTGCAATGTGTCAAATTTTTTATAAAATTTTAATGTGTCCTTTTTTTCATACATTTCCTTCGTCTGGTCTTTCGATTCAGTTACAGTTCATAAGACAATTTTGATTCAGGTTCTGATTTCGGCGTTTATCAGGCCAGAGACAAATGCTTGGCTTCACTGATCTACTTTATTCAGTCTGTAGATTCGCTACACGCTGCTTTCTGCACATATCACAAAACTTGCACATTGTATGCATTCTACTCTTCGTCATTTCTGATCATATTACATCTACGCTGATATGATTGATTCGTATCACACTGTGTGTTTCTTTGGTCTTTGATGGTTCTTTGGCTCCGTCCTGCTCTCGCCAATCTGTCTGATGACATTTGTTTCTCCTCCCCAGCTATCGTCCTGTGACAGATCGCTCTGAAATGGCAGAGCCCATGGCAGACTTCTGACATTTACTAACACGGCTGACCGTGAAATGCTGGTGACTCACCCGTTGCTCGTGGGGGTGTGAAAGCGTGTGTTGGTGCATGCGTACATGTGAGCATGTGTGTCCTTGTGTAGGTGTGTAGGAGCTTATCTTCCGCGTCGTCTCCTACAGGCAGAGATCAAAAACCTATAGCTCATGTGATGTCATTTCAAAGCCTAAGCCTGGTTATAGTTTATCTGCATGGTAAGCTCTTACTATTAAACACTGGGAAATGAGATGGTTAGGTCGAGGTGAGTCAAAACAAGCAATTAATCAAGACGAGATGCCGGGTGTGTGCTTGCTTTATTTCTTATATGAGAGATAAATGCATCGGATGTCACTGCGGCTGAATTCTGGGACAGAAGTGCAGCTACAATCACAGGGTTAGACGTTTTAATACCTTATCATTTCTATATTTGTATTGTCAGCGTTCCACATAAACAAAAACAAACAGTATAAACATTGATATGGTGAAGTTTTCTGTTATAACATGGTTCTGTTACAGCATGTTTCCTGGACGTTCCACAAGATTACATGTAGCAATAAATGGATATGAATATTACTTCCTGTTTAATAAACTGCAAAAAACATTGTAATGGTTGCCAAATTGCTGTGGTGTAAAAGGAAGACAACACTTCAAGACACGCTGTTATTGGAAATTAATCAACTTCAGGGTGATAAATGTAACTCCATTTCATCTTACCATTATTTTCCTATAGCAGCATGACGCTTTATGTTTTATTGCTTAGTTATTATTTTTCTAATTGAGTCACTCTAATTAGGCACTTCAGGCACTACTTGTTTGTTTTACAGATAACACTAGCACTGTCTATGCACATTAATGTCTTTAAAAAACTAATTCACAGTCGCAGTAGAATCTGCGAGCAAGCAGTTAATAACTTACACACAGATTTATCTCCTTTATTTGATTTCTCTTAAAGATCTGTTTCATTTTGCTTGGTCTGTGGCAATAACAGTGATTCAACTGGATTCAAAAACTTTTGAGTGGAAGTGTACGCACACAAAAAATATCCATCTATCCATCCGTCTATCCGATCTAAAAGTGAAATATGTATGCACGCACCTGTATAGTTTGAGCGTGATGGTTCCGTACACGGTGGCGAAGCCGAGCATGCGCACCCATCTGAGCAGGATGCAGCGAAACACACTGGGCTGGAAGTACAGCACCACCCCCTGTGGACAACGAATACACAAAAACATTTACAGAGACACGCATTTCCGTAATCACAAAGCTGTGTCGTGTGAAAATAATCAGCGCTCAACAGCCACTCACTGTCTTGTCTTTAGTCTGTGTGAAAACAAACAAATCTAAATATCTTCAGTATTTTGTTCTTTTGTCTGTTGCCATTATTGTTCAAATGATCAAGTTCAGTATTTCAGTAAACATTCTCAGCACTGAGAGCTGGTGGTGATAGCACGGGTGCCAACCTGGATTAGATATTGTACTTATCCAGTAATTACATCTGTGTCCAATCTGGCCTTATTCAACAACATACACAATATAGTTTGTGCACCGAGAGCAGATGCTGCTGCAGGGATGTATCGTACAGCAGGATCACTATAAAAACAAGCCTGTTCAACTCTGTTAAATACCACATTATTATTGATGAGCTGCATGAACAATCACTTTATAACCATTACAGTCCAGTATAAGAGCAAAGATGTTATTTCACACCCGGGGACTGCAGGAGCTCCTGAATACCACATTTATCATAAATGTAAGAACACATGCTCATAAGCTCCAGTAAGTTGGAGACTGTATGCTTCATCATATATACATAACTATGAAGGAACGAAAATACCTATTAATAGATACAATAGAAAGCAACGCCCAAGCTAACATTAACGCAACGTTATCACTTTACTGTAAGACTGAAACAAACAAACATTAGATGTTTAGGTTAGATTAGATTAGATTAGAAGGCAGTGGGAACTTCCATCTTATCTCCACCCTGGTAGAGTGCAACATGATAAATGTCAGTATCTGTCATTAATATTGAAATAATATAGCTATCAAGATGGTTTCAGCAGTGCTCTTACAGCCAAGGCTGTCAATCACTTCATTCCCAAGTGTAGCCACGCCTTCTTACTTTATAGTAGAATAACATTTTAAAAGCTAAATATCTGCTAAAAACGTGCAAATATCAGCATAAGGAAACCTAACCGTTCAAATTAGTCACTGTAGATGGAAAGAAAGTTTGATGAGAAAAGTGACATGAAAAATTGACTGTTTTGTCATTGAAACACACGGGGATGGGCGGGGCTAAAAACTGTACTCTGGCCAGCCAGCAGGGGCGCTAGACCTAAGGGAGCTTCACTTTTCCATGTTATCTCCAGTCAATGCTCAGCCCTAATGGAGATCTAATCTACAGAGTGTGTCTGTGTAATCACCTAACACGACTGTCACTGAAAGGCTACGTGAATCTAGAGTCTGGAAAAGAAAGAAATCAGCCCCGGCGTCACTTCTCACTCCTTAACACTATTCTGTGTGTTGTTCGTACAACCGTGGGTGGCACTCGGCTCCACAGAAGTACAAAATAATCTGCTTTAAGATTTAATCTTTGGTGTTGATCCTGAAAATAAAACCTTACACTCATGTCTCTCTGAATAAAGCCTTGCTAGCCCATTTATACCCCTGAGTATCTCTACGCGTACAGTACCTCAACACTGTACTAATAAAATAAGTCCATTTGTTCATCCATAAACGATCATAAGAGCCATCCATCCATCCAGCATGACTAACAGGTTAAACCTTGGCTAATATGATGCAGCACAAAGCTCTATTGCATAGCCTGTGAGGAATTAGTGAGCAGCGAAGCATTCCATCACATCACGCCTCAGATGCTGCGTTCTCTCTGAATCGGCCAGCACATCTGTGTGACTCGCTCTGAACTCTGATTGAAACACAAATTTGCAGCTGTGGCTCCCAGTCTTCATCTCTCCTGCTCGATTTGGTTTCGAGTTTGTACTGCTTCCCTGCTCACGCTCCCTGTACACGAGCAGGAGGCTCATCTCCAGCTGAAATCTAATGACTGTATTGTGCTTAAACCTCCGGAAGAGATCATATTGGATTGTACGTGCCTTATACATGCCTGAGTTGCTGACATGAACTCATGAACATGAACACTCTCCCTGCCACCTGGGTCATGAGAATTAGTCATGTCATGTCTCATTAGCATGTGTGTGTGTGAGTGACTGTGTGTGTGTGTGTGTGTGTGTGTGTGTGTGTGCGTGTGTGTTTTACAACATGTTCCTTACAAACTTATCTTTAAAGGTTTGATCACCTTTATTTAATGAAGCATTTCTATCCGATGGGCGTGGTCTCCTCCAGGATGACTCCGCCCACATCCACAGGGCCTGAGTGCTCCCTGAATGCTCTTTATTTCACTTTTATTACTGGTGAAGTCGAAATGTTGCTTATATCCCATCCTCTCTCTTATTAACAGTATTATTCTGCATCTGTATTATGTTTTAACATTTTGAATTATGCTTTGACTTTGGACCTTTTCACACATATTTACCTCATGATTTGGTCATTATTACATTTTTGAGGTTGCAATGCTTTCCTCATCCTCAAACCTTAAGGTTTTAGTTTCTGATTTCTTGGTTTGAGACAGTTTCATCATGCCCAGTCCAGTATCCTCATGTAATCACCCATTTACTCCTCTTTTCTTAGATTAAAGTGATTACTGACCAAGGCGTAGATCCCTTTTTTTTTCTCGAACCAATCGTATGCTAGAATTGTGCAGTATATGAAGTGATGTTTCTATAATTTTAAGTAAGTCTGCTACTTGAATTACAATTGTAAGAGAATCATGTAAGAGTACTCTTTCTCTCTCTCTCTCTCTCTCTCTCTCTTGCTCTCTCTCTCCTCGGGACTCGGGTTCTTCAGGATTGGATTTTCCACCAATTTCTAATAACACATTGGACATTCCAACCTGCACCTTTATTATTAAATGACCTGGTTCTTCACACATCAATGAGAAATCCACACTGTTTTTTTTTTCTACTGGTGCATAAGTCCGAAGTTTGCAGATTCACATATCAGAGGTTGCAGCTTTCACTTCCCATGCCCTTTCCCAGATAATTCAGTGAACTGTCTTCTCTGCCAGGGGAATGTTATTTGTGTTTGCTCTGACTGCTTCTTCAGGGGTCAAGAACTATTTAAACATCCTATATAAATGCTGAATCATAGACGTTGCCATCTAAGCACTGCCTTGTGCTGTGATAATGGATTTGCGGCTGTCGTAACGACGCCGTCGGCCGTGAACCTTGTAATTAATTCGTATTCAAAACATACCTCTCTCTCCATCTCTATTGTTCTGTCATAAATAAGACGCTGTAAAGAGCTCATACATCTGAGAGAGAAAGAAAATGCTGACTTTGTGTTTCTACCAAAACTGGTGTCATAAAAGAAAAAAATATGGGCAGAAATTCAAATGAGCACGCTCTGAATTTCATCAGATTTCACCTGAATGGTGTGAGAGATCCAAATGTTAACTCCTGACCCTAATCTTCATAACTTTAGAAAGCGTAAGGCTAGGTTTTGTTATGAAAAACACTTTAAATGCCAAAAAACGGAAGAGATCTTTATCTAGCAGGATGCTCTTTCCTTGTGAAAGGCTGTTTCTCTTTGCTTTTATTAACCTTATCATGTTTCCAAGTAAAGTTGTTTAATAAATGCATAACGAGAACTTTAATCCTGAATATACTTGCGTGTGTGTGTGTGTGAGAGAGAGAGAGAGAGAGAGAGAGAGAGAGAGACAGAGAGAGAATGATGAGGAAAACTGGCTCCTAATGAGACGCTGGAGCACTCGACGCCTACATTACAACTTCCTACTCTCTCCACACACACACACACACACACACACACACACACATTCCTCAGATGCTCAGCCGTTCTGAATCAGATCGTAATGAGCGCAGCACGAGTTCAGCACTGGGGGATTTAATTACACAGAAATGATTTTACAGCAACACCGCCTTAAAGAAATTCACAATGGTCTTCTGAAATAATGTGACATTTAGTGAAACTCTGTTGTAGAAACAGCAGCTCTCGCTGGCCTGTGATTCATAAAATGGGGGAAAAAGTTGTTCAGATCTGCAAATAATCAAGAGAACAGCATGCAACACAAAGACTAAAACTTAATTAGCCAAAGTTAACGTCATATTCCACACACAAAAATGCTAATCATGAATGTATATGTTCCTTCAGCTCAATAATCCCTCAATAAGTAATAAAGAAAACTCTGCACCGTGCTGTTAGAAACCACGAAGCGTCAAACTCCTCTGTCCTGAAGGTGTCAGGAAACGTACAGCTTTACCAACTTTAAGAAAAATAAAAATTAAATAAACTGGGATGAAACAGAAATGTTTCAAATAATGTACATTTATAAAAAGTCAAGAAATAGGGTTGTTAATAAAAATTTTTTTGAAACAGCGTCGTTTCAGAAGGTAAAAATGAAACCAGATCAAAACAACAACAACAAAAAAAATGTGATGAAACAAAGGTTTGTTTAAGAAAAGAAAGAACATTTGGATGATAAAGACAGTGCTGTTTGGAAAAAAAGAGTGATAAAACATAGAGTGCTTTTAAAAAAAAACAACTAAAAGTTAAAAAGAGATGATAGATTTTCTTGGAACATGATCACAAATGACAAATGATGACAAGTGGATTCCTAGGAACAGCGCACGCTGGGAATATCCACAGTGAGAGAAGGAACAGCCAGGCTGAAATGAGGAACATCAGGGATGAAGAAGTGTAGCACTGAACCCAATAAACATGAATTAATGACATCTCAATGGCACTAACTTGTGTGGCTCCTCATGGTTTTCGGTTATAATCAGGAATGTTGTATTTCTCTGTGAAGCGCTTAAATCTGTGCAGGAAAAACACACAGAGTAGATGAAAGCGTTTCCTCTGACGCTCCGTGAAAAGTAATTAGGCCTTTTAATTGATGCATGAGACAACAAAAGATGAATTAAGCGTGGAGTAACCTTACTTGAGACTCCTGACCCTGTGTGTGTGTGTGTGTGTGTGTGTGTGTGTGTGTGTGTGTGTGTGTGTGTGTTGGATGAGAGCACAGCTGCCCAAAGGTGAGCCAAAACATGTGATGCGTTGCGATGACAGAACAAAACATGAAAGACAAAAAAAAGACCAAACACCTGAGGCCATATAATTATCAGTACGCAGCAGATGTGGCACGAGTTCCCCTACGGGATTGTTAATGTTAATCCGATTAGTGCAGACATTAATAGTTTCCCAATGGCAGCAGGAGAGACGCAGGATCGTGGGTATTGTGGCTGGTCGGCTCTGAGTCGGTGGACGCGAAGGGCCTGAGAGAAAATTCCACAGCAGGGTAAGCACAGAAGGCATGCTGGTGAATAAAATATACACACACACACACACACACACACACACACACACACACATGCGCACTGCTCATTGAACTGCTCTAGCACTACATATGTCTGTTCCTGGAGGACACGTGTAGTAATTATGATCAAGTCACACGACGTGTCACTGAAGTGGGCGTGTCCTCCTCGTTATGTCCCCATGGCTGTCAAACTTAAAAACTGAATGTGTACTGCACTCATTTTAACATCAATTTATTCATCTGTGTCTTTTCTAATAAGCACTTGTTGCGCAAGTTTGATCATTAGCAGGTCACATGACCTCAACATGCATGCTCAGTAGGCTAAACCTAGGAACTTGGTGTAATCTGTGGCACACTGGGGAAGGACTCAAGTGTGTGAAATCATGCGAGTATTGTGTATTTTGGGTCAGAACAAAGGCCGACGGCTGTTGGATGAGCGTAATCCATGTTCAGGAAACAGGAAAACGGGCAAATTAGGAACTACAAAACAAGGAACTCGGAAAAACAGGGAAGAAACAAAAACCGAGCCTCAGTTAACAATGGTAAAGCTTTGCAAATTATCTGAGAAATGTTCTGTGCATTGAAGGGATTCATGACACACAATAACTTAAAGGCAGAGTAGGTCATTTTTTTTCAGGAGAATTTTTCGTTATATTTCTTGAAATTCTCTTTACATCCCAATAGCAATGAATGGCAGTAACGGCAGTAATGCTGTAAAAAGCCTAGACAATCATTTCATTCTGTCCAAATGAAATGACTGCATGGCCTACCTGCATGTCAACCTATTCAAATATTACATATTACAGACTGCTAAAGCTAAAGATAGCAAACTAGTTGATAGCTTTGAGGACTAACAATAGCCTTGCTCATTCTTTACATCCATTATGACAATGTTAGGTGTTTTCTTACATGTTAGACATGAGATATGACAACAACACGCTACATTCTTCTCCCCAATGCTCTCTCTCGTGGTCCTCCAGCAGTAGTCAGGCAGTGCGCATCCGTGTGTTTTTAAGGAATGGCTTTAGACGGAGGGCTGAAGGGAGGGGGTGGGATTTTGGGGGGGATACTTTCTAAACCTTAACCTAAATCTTACTCTTGTTGGTTTCTCCAAAATGACCTACCCTGCCTTTACAACTCCTAGAACTGTCACTTCTCTCATACATCTTTTTTAATGATTTTGTCAGTTTTACTCTTGCTCGACTAATACTTGGTTTGTGTTGGATTTGACAGGAGATAGAAAAAAGTGAGGTCTTATCATAGTGTTTGAATTATTGTGCATTTTTTTTCCAACTATTATAAATTACTAATAATCTCATACTATTTTAGGACTGGTATAAAGATACGTAGTATTGCAGTATCGACAAAAAGATTAGAATTCACTTCTATAAGATTTGCATCAGATTGCTGAGGACCCTGTACAATATCAAGCATGTGAAAACATTTGAAGAGAAGCTATTAAAGAAAGCATGACTTATTTAAATAGGGACGCAAACATCTCCCAAAACTTTGCTCTCATAAAAGATCAAGCATTTAAGTAAATCAAGGCAGCAGAAAGCGAGACACGGTTTAAGGAGCGTGTGAGACGAGCCTCAGACTGACATTTCCTTCATTTGCCTGGAGCCATTTTCTTTACTGAAACATTAGGCCATTAGTTACATCCTAATGATCCTAGCTGACTCCCTCTGATGTAGTACAGAGTCTGTATTTAGGTCCTTCAGGTGCTTGTGTGTATTGACGCATTTAAAAAAAGGAAAGGGGGAATGGATGACTGACAGCAGTCCTGATGTACAGATTGATCCTAGAGGCGGTTCTCGATCCAGAGACGTGAAAAGATCTGTATAAACTCAGGTAATAACTGGAAAGAGGTGCATGCCATTATAAAATTTATGTTAGTGCTTCACTGTGAATTTATAGCCACCACATCTAGACCTTAAGAACATCTGTTCTGGTGTATATTACTTAAATATTTGTACTTCTCCCATGTTGCATGACCAACACTGTTTATAACTGTGTGAAGGTGTTGGGAGCTGAGACACAGTCCTTTCACCAATCAGCTGGAAAAGTGTTTTTTTACCATTTTTGGAAGAATTTTTTCAGTGGCGTCTCTGACAAATATGTTAATTATATAATTGTCTAATGTTAGCCAAGTCAAACATGCAAGGATAGATTTTACTTCACATTAATGAACTCAAAATATTCTCCATTTAGGACAGAAAGTGAGAGTATCATGTAATTCGTGTGAGATGGAGGAAGGGGGTGGGGCTTCAGTTGATATCAGCGAGTTCAAAACACTTGCCCACCTGTCAGTCACTCCAGATCCATATGTCGATTGGCTCATGTGCTGTTTCCATTGGCTGAAAAAAGGAGTCAAATGCTCGCTGCGTTTACAAAATATGTAAAGGTTGGAAGGTCTATAAGTGTGTTCAAAGCACAACTGAGTTATGCTTAGCCACTCCCACAAAACTCCATAAAAGTCAAAGCTCACAGAGAGTTGAAAATGGCAAAATGACAAATGAACTGTGAAAGAGTGCCTCCCACAAAATCTTCCACTAACGCAGCTTAGCTACTGCAGCACATCAGCTTCCACAGAGAAACATGCCTGCTTTACAGGGTGCCATTACTTTTATAATTGATTACCTTACCTTATGTGTCTTGATTTATGAAGTTGTTTTGGATTGCTTTCAGTGTCATGAAATTGATGTGTAACTGAAATAAATCAGTGATTTACACTTGAATATCACTGTAAAATCGCAGTAACCCGTCGACAATGATATGATTCAAAGCTGCAATCAAAGCTGCGATGTGCATCCAAAACCTTAGCCATTGTGTGTTAACGGTATGTTACAAGGCTCCCAAAATCTTTTAAGCATGCTCATGATAAAGTATTTTTCAAATAAGGTGTCGAGTCATTATGCGTCTGCAATAAGATACCTTGCAACTAGCCCTCACTTTACTATCAATAAGCACACACACACACACACACACACACGCACTCAAGTCTACACGTCTCTGGTTTCAGAGAAAGCTATTAGAGTAGCAGTGCAGGCTTGGCTGCTCTCTCTACACCGTCATTACTGGGAAGAGGAAGGGTACAGAGTAAAGGCAGCAGTGGCAGTAAAGGTTGCTTTGCATAGATCCGTCTCTCCATGTCGTTTTTTAAGCACTCTACTAATAATCAATGCTAAGTGCTGCAATATAAGTATGGGTCCTAAGAGAACACACAGAAAGCTGGCAATGGTGGGGGACTGCCACTGTATCTACTTCTCAAAAGGACGTCAATAGCAAGGAGCTTATACGGAACAAGCCTACAAATCCCAGGGTATTGCTCCCATTTCAGCTAGGTACTTAATAGGGGCTTGAGTTAGCATGTAGTACATCTACGTGTATTTACATGCGTACATCTTCTAATTTTATTTGGTAATATGATGTTTGCATGGACAGAAAACTTGATCTAGGCCTGTTTTGATGGTAGCAATGAGTCCACATCACTTTGTGCTATTGCCGTGTGTATGCTAAATAAGCTGGGATTAGCGTTTCATAGCTACATTTTCAGGGATAAAATCTCAGGAAGATGAACTTTGGTGCCCCTATTTTTTTTTCTTCTTCTATGCAACCATGCACAAAAAGATTATTCATTATCAAAAGTAGGGATGCATGGAATACTGATACTGGTCTCACCCAGCAAACACAGAATGTTCAGCTAATGTTAGCTTATGATTCTCCTATGGTTAGTTTTACTAGAACCTTCTGCCAGCCTTTAGAGAACATTCTCTCCAGGTTAGTGTTAGGGGAACATTAATATAACCAAACAGGAACATTCTCCAAAGGTTCTTGCATTAGGAAGAATGTTAGGAGAACATTATATTTACGTAAAACAAACTTTCCGGGCAAACCATAGGACAATCAAACAAACCTTCTCGGAAGGTTCCTGTAGCCAAAAGTAATGTTTCTGGAATGTTCAGGGAACCAAAAATTATTAGCTGGGTGGGTAACTGTTTAACACAGTGCTCTTTTACTCACATTCGTATAAATGCTCTGTTACCAGGTGAGACTTTATTGATTTCACTGACTTCTGCATCACGGAGTTCATACAAAAATGAGCTATATTTCCAAACATCATTTTTCCAGCAAAAAATGTAATGTTACAGAAGAAGGTATTTCAGTAAACAAAAAAACAAAACAAAAAAAAAAGCAGCATATTACATAGCAGAGCACTTTTCGGATAAAAAAACATCATGAAGGCTGATGGGTTTTATGGAGCCTCCTATGGGTCATGGTAAAGATTTTTTTTTAGAAATACTTAGGTTTACGTTGGAATAAAAGCTAGGGTTAATGCTAAAGCACTGTGAACACAAAAGTAGCTCAAAAAAATACCATGACACTGTCACCATGGTGGACTCCGTAAGGTTTTGTTGGAAAACAGCAAGTGTGACAGGTAAACCGTGTGTCTCAATTCACGTACTTATATACATACTGTACACTTGCTATTTTTAGTGCGTAAGTGCATTAACACGGACAAGTATGGCTTTGCATTACGAGTACCTGGATGATGTACTCATAACGGTCAAAAAGATCAGTGTGAAACGCTGGACACTTCTCACCTTCTTGGCTACGTAGCAGAACGGGAGGGACCAGATACGTATTTTCAGTCAGCTGGAGTAGGGCGTGTCATCGACGTCAATGGTAAAGCCATTTCCACATCATATGACTCAGGGGCACACGCAAATGTGGAAATTTAAAAACGCATCAAGAGGTGAGCAAGAAATAACAGAAGCTGATTTTTGGCGGGTTATGAAACAATCACAGTCAAGTGTTGCGATGGTCATTTCCAGTAAGTGTACAACATGGCGTGTTTGATTTGTGATGACACAACTGTCTTGAAATTTGTTTGAATGAAAAATATTTATAATTGAAAAATAGTTTGAATGTGAACATACTTAGTGACACATTAACATGATTAGAATGACACGGAAGTATAAATCAGGTAATGCAGGGATGTCTAGCCGGTTTGGCTGCAGGGACATCAGCCTTCTGCATATACGTTAGGACACCCTTGAGTTAACATGCAATTAGCTCTTGTTTGCTTCATGGTTTCTCCAGCATCCGTGCCAACTCCTGCTCCACACCCTTTGATACTGTTACCAGTTGTCCCTCAAGATTATGCTTGCTGTGTCTGGTTTGTCTCCCCTGTGTTTCATTCGGTAGTCATAGACTGTGTAGATGTGCCTGTTTGTTTGTCTGGATCTCAACCAAAGACTTGCATGTGCTCAAGTTCCCTTGCTCAATGTTCTCCTGCGGTCCAATGACCTTTAGTATATCTTTGGTTGATCTTTCCTCATGCATGCTGAAGCATTACACCAAGATAGTATGTTCTTCAACCCATCTACACATACTGCCACCTGTAGAGTAAACCCGGTTATGTTCTTCAACCATGTATGACCTTTGGAAGGTAAACTGAAAGAACCGTATTTTCCAGTATTGTATGTTCCTCAACCCTGGTTTGACCTCTGTCCTACACAAACCCAAGATAACATCGTGTTCTCCAATCTGCATATGCCATTTTCCTTGTACTGCCCTCTGAAGAGTAAACACAATAGAACATTGTGATTCATATTTCTAATACAGTGTTTTGTTTGTAAGTAAAAACACCAAAAAATGTGCCACATCCCTGCTAGTAAGAAATCAAGAGAAGAGTATGTTTCACACTATCATACCAGCTTTGTTCTTCAGATACAGCCTTCTGGAGCAAACCCTAGGACAACATTATAGTCCACAACCCACATATGATCATGGGTTTCCACAAACCCAGAGTGACAGTACCTTCCAAATCCTTAATATGACATTTGACCTCCACATACTGCCCTGTGGAGTGTAAACCTGTGAAAACAGTATGGTCCACAACTTTCATATGATCTCCACATTTTGCTTGCAGGCTTCTAAAACTGAAAAACAGCATGTTAACCTTTATTCCACTTCCGACTCTACATCCTGCCCAACAAGAGAATAAACCTGGGCACATGTTTCATTCCAACACCCAAATATGAACATTGGCCTCCACATACTGCCTTCTAGAGCGTGAACCTGAGAGTACATCATGGTCCATAACCAACATGTGACCTCCATATACTACTCACAAGGCTTCTACAACAGAGAGAACAGGATTCTAACTTTCATGTGACCTTTCTGGCCTTTTCATACTTCTCTTGGGAATGTAAACTTGGAAGAACGTTATGCTCCACCACCCAAAAATAAACTTTAGCCTCCATAACCTGGTCCATAACCTTCATATGATCTCTGTGTACTGCTCCAAAACATGTAAAACAGAAATAACAGTATTTCCACCTTCATGTAATCCTGGCCTCAGGATTGTTTAGAACATTATATTCCACCACCAAATGTGAAATTTAGCCTTGACATATAGCCCTGTACTGTAGAGTGTAAACTCGAGAGAATTGTATGCTCCACAACTTTCACATGACCTCCAATTAATGCTCACATGCGTTCAACCTTCATGTGACCGCTGGCCTCTTCATACTGCCCTCAGGTGTGTAAATATGGAAGAATGTTATGTTCCACCACTTCAGTTTGAACTTTAGCCTCCAGATATTGTCCTGTGGACTGTAAACAGCCCTCATATAACTCATGGCCTTTACCAGTTCATTACAAAACTACACATGGTGCCTAATGTAAAGTACACCTGAGAGAACTGTAGGTCACTTATATGAGCTCTGGCCTCCAGCCACTGTCCACGCGAGAAACCAGTATGTTCCACAACTCTACAACAGCTGTGCAAACCCGTACATGCGTATGGTCCATTAGGAGCTCCCTGTAGTGTAGGTCACTCACAGGCCAGAGCCACATAAAGGGTTTTTTTATTTCCCTTTATATAACATTGGGGTAAAGCTGTGCCTAATGCATCTCCTCCTTCAGGCCCTCTCTGAGACAGCCTTTCCTCACCGCTTTCAAAGAAGGCACCCAATTAGGTAATCTGTGTTTTTTCCATACATTTGTCTAAAACATAACAAGAGAATACCTCAGGCACAAACCTAACAGATAACTTGTGAATGTGAAAGTACACACAGACACACACTCATCACAGAAGAGCCAGAACTTTATGATAACACCGCAGTCAATCACAGTGGTAAAGGCGTTCAAATACGCAACCCTATCAGACCCGTGTGATAGAGTTCACCATCACTCTATTAGAGCTGTCATTCAAGCCTTGAATAGCAAAGAAGAGCAGAAGAAAGACAGGCAGGGAGGAACAGAAAAGCAGAGGTGAAAAGGAGAATGTGAAAAACAGAGTGAGAAACTGAGGGTGAGAAAGCCAATAATCACCCTGTCTCAACAGTAAATCAGCCACATTATTCATTTCCTGTTCAGACTACACATTTGTCTGTGTGTCATTGCGTACATGTCACAGTGAATGTTTCATGGTGTACTGCATGACTAATAATCCAGACTGCAGTGCTAGTCTTTGGGAAATATTCAGCATCTGGTTCACAAATGAAAAGATTCTTCCCAGCAAGTATCTAACAGAACAGATGACACACAAACAAACTTGCTCTTCTCACAATCAGTTTATGGCCAAGGCCTTTAGTGGATAATTGCACCTGGATTCTGTACCAAAGAGCTGATGCTGTAATCATAAAGACAATCCTGTGCTCATCCCAGCACTTTTCTTCACACCTGCATTGATTTATAATCACACTGTCCAGAAAGTGACAGGTTCCTCTCAAGAGTTCTTCTTCATACCATCTCAGGGACTTTTTTCTGCCACTGTCACCTCTGGCTCATGGAGATCTAAATCTGTAAAGCTGCTTTGTGACAATATCTACTGTTAAAAGTGCTTGAGAAATTAATTAAATTTGATTGAAATTATTCAAGAAATATAGTCACCTTTTTCTGCTAGTTGCAAAAAAGCAGCATGCAGTCACAACCCTCACAGCCCTCAGTTTCTACCAGTTCACTGAGTCTGTGCTGAGCTGAGTGTGTGCTGCCTCATGAGTCAGTGTGAAGCTAGACAGCACAGCTGGGCTCTGAAAGCATGGAGATGCAGAGTGACTCCATTCACCATAACGACAGCTGAATGGACTTATTCATCACAGTGCATCATCGTTAGCTGTCAATCATCCTATCCCCCCTTCCTAGCACTAACCACAAAACAAAAATCGTTGCTGTGTTTCAGATGCCATACTGGCATATTCAATTCGCTTTTATCAATAGACATTGTCACAAACCAGCTTTACAGAAATCTGTGTGTAGATTTACATCCCTAATGAGCAAAGATGGAATGAAGAAGGTCTTCATGAATCATATGTAAAAATGAAGTATCAGAATGTAAATGAAGTATTTAGAGGGCAAGACGAACCACAGTAGCAGAAATATCTCAGGATCAGGCAACGCATGAGGCAGCAGGAGTGCACTTTACACTGTACCAGTAGACACTATATACCACATCCTATTTAGTTTAGTGGTATTGTAAAATGTGTGCAATATATAAACAGCAAACTAATACTCATCCTCTTGTGAATAAAGATCTTGTCATGGTGAGGGTGCTTGTTTTGTTTATTTGGATGAAGCTCAGCACATTATACTCAGAGTTTAGTGCTCCAAGAAGAACCCCCTTGGTGAATAAATCTGAGGTAAGAGATTAGACAGTGAATGATCCTTAATACCTTCATGAAGGGTACAAAAAAGGCAGTGTTCCTTGCCTGTATTAAGGGTTCTGGAACCCACCACTGAAGCTAGGTTTGAAGGTGGCCTCCACAGGGGAGTGTCTTGCGCCTGGGCCGCCCACAGAACCTGGTCTGGTTCAGCCTGAAAAATCGAGATCACCACTTTCAAAATATGGAGTGGGGGTCAGAGGTGCAATGCCATAGTTCCACTGGGTGAATTCAAAACTAGGAATAATGGAGACACTTGGAGGGGAGGGACTGGAAGGAATGCCCTCCAAAATCTGAACCACAATCATGAAATTTTACTAGACTGATGTGCAAATCACATGTTTGTTCAAACACAAGGTTCAAAAGTGTACTTGGTATCAGAGCACCTTGGGTCAAAGGTCAGTGGTCAATTTTATGTATCATCAGACCTGAAGCCAAATGATTTGGAGCAGTCAGGTTCTGATTTACCAGGTAAACCCCAGAAGCTATCTTGAGAGGTAAGAGGTCAGGCAATGAGTGATCCTAAATATACCCATGAAGGGTACAAAAAGGACTAAGTGTACCCTGCCTGAATTAAGGTTTCTGGAACCCACCACTGAAGCTACATCTGAAGGTGGTTTCCACAGGTGAATGTCTCATGACCGGGCCACCCACAGAACCTGGTCAGGTTCAACCTGAAAAAGCGAGATCACCACTTGTCACCAAAGGTCACTGATCAGTTTTGTGTATAATCAGACTTGAAGCCATATGATGTGGACAGTCGGGTTCAGATTTACCGGGTAAACCACAGAAGCTACCTTGAGACTCTGAATGAACCATGTTCAAGCTATCAATCATGCAGACAGGTGCAAGAAGCTGTACCTGGAAGGTTATCAGTGCCTTTCATGGTGCTGACACTAGCTGAGAAATTCAACCTAAGTTGTAGGTCATCTTGGTCTCTCTGAATACTGGAAATACTTGAGATTTCAAGAGATTGAACAATCAAGAGATTGTTCACAAGGTCTGTTGTTCAACATGCTGCCTTTGAACAAGTTTAATAAATTACAAAACAATTTGGCTTTTTTGGAATTTAGCCATTTACCAATTCCCACCCACTCTCTCCATTGCACAAAAGCTACCAACTGAGGGATGATTAGCATATGCTTCCTCTGAGATTTATGAAGCCAGCACATTTTTAAAAACTGTTCCTCATGCAACATCACAAGGCAGCTAAACATGACATCACATGATGATTCCCATGATGTCAAGTGTCACTCTGATTGAAGGGGGAAAGGCTAGTGCTATCCTTTCCACCTAGATAGCATATCCAGCTTTTCTATCTTGCAATCCCTGCCATGGATGTGGTGGCATCATCAGGATTTGAACTCAATCTCCAGACAGTAAGTTTTCTGCTTCTCTGATGCGTCATTAAGGAAGCCAACAATATGCCATTTTGAACACAGATAGCTTTCTACAAGCCTTTTCACAAATTAGCCTAGTCTGCCTGGAATTAGAAATGCTAGCATTGTCCTGAGTTGCACTACATGATTAATGATGCATGAGTCACCTGTCCTTCAGATAACAAAAGCATACCAACCACAGTTTTTGATCTGAAAACCCAAGCAACTTCATCACCACAGCCTGGAGAAGCAACAGAGATCTTATACTGAATGCCCTAATTCATATTGGATAAACTTCATAAGATGTTTACTTTGGAATGACAGGACATTGGTGTGGAATACCTGTGCAAAAATGCCAAACATACTTTGTATTAAAGTACTATGAATCAGATCCAATCTTTTTAAATGACTATCAGATCACTAGGCAGAGAGACATGACAAATATTATGTAAATGTTACAGACAAGGCAGACTGTAAGTGCTGTTCCATATAGTTACTTTTTAAATGATAATGCTACTTGGTATTGTAATTTTGTTAAGTAGATCATATTCACATTTGTGATGTGTGACTATCACATTATACTGAATCAGATTATATAGTTCTGATTGAATTAGCTCCATTAGTTTGTTGTGATAGATGCATTGTATCAGACGTATTGGCTTTTAAGAGATCCCGTTTATTATTTTACTTTTATTTTTAGCATTAGCATAAGACTCTAAGACAAGTGTTGAAAGGACACACATCAGTTCAGTCTGTCTCTGTACCAAGAAAATCCACACCATGAAACATGCTAACTGTAGAAAGGACTGAGATCAGCATTGAATGGATGATTTATTTCTTAAAATCCACCTGGAAACCTTGAGCACTAGGTAGCCTCAGGTAGGTAGCCGAGGTAGTAGCCTCAGGCACACTGTACACTGTAGCCTCACTGTAGCCTCAGATTCCTGTTCTTGGCCCAAAGGAGTCATACCCAAGTTGGACATTGGGAATTCGGACCCCCCCATGGGCGAGAGAGAGGCTCAGTTACCTTTAGCCGTCCACTGACTTCCATTAATTTTGGGGTTTTTTGACATCAAATAACTTTAGTACTTTGTCTCTTTACATGACCATAGTTATTTTCTAGAGAAACATAACACTGTAGCTTCATAACCTCGTAACTCACGTTACTCACTTAACAAAATCGGCTGCAATCGGAAAAGTCACATTCAAAGTCAGAAAGTGAGCCAGATGAAGTTTGGGGTGTAGATACCACAGACAGCGAGGCAGTTATCCGTTGCTTTATGTTGCCTTACATCATCAAAATTGAGCCTTTTGCTGTGCATTAGACAGTCAGCGAGAGGCTCACCAGGAAGTAGCCCCAAACTGGCTTCACGGCTCTCCAGTCAAACCGTAAGGAGTGACTCTGTCCACTCTTTTTCACTGTCCATGGTTGAACTTGATGCGGTCTTCTGTTGATGTAGCCCAACCTCCTCAAGGTTTGACATGTTGTGTGTTCTGAGATGCTTTTCTACTCATCACAGTTGTAATGAGTGGATATTTGAGGTACAATAGCTTCCTTTTAGTTCAGAAATATAGTATATGAATACAGAATTAACACAAACCAATTTCCAGTGTCTCTTATCTAGAACATTTTCAGTTGCTTGACTACTTCAGTTTTCTCATTCAGCCCTTAGCCTTAGGATAGATATACAGTACCTACAGTGGTAACTATTGTAAATATTAAAGACACCGGGGAAAAAAAGCACTTAGTATGACAGTTATGGCTAATTAGATATCTCTGATGCATGGATGCTTATGGAGCTTACAGATAGATAAAAGCCATTGTGGTCATCTGCAGGGCTGCTCAATTACACACAGCATTCCGGCCATTTCCTCGAAAATGCAGCGCTATTGTGAGATCAACGACCAAATCCACTCAGCTCTATTCAGACGTGGATCTTTCGTGAAGTCATTGCAGTCAGCTGGATGCATGCTAACCTCAGGGCTTCTTTAACATTTAAGCAAAACATGAAATGAGAGGAATAATAAAATGGGTCTTACTAGCAAGCAATGACGTCAAGTGGAAGCATAGACTCATCTATGAAAGGTCAAGAGTTTCATAGCAATTTCCCTTTGCTCTACAACCAAAAAAAGGAAAAAACCAACAGAACATGCATCACTCAGGTCAAATGATCAAACCATTTTCAGGCAGCACTAACATTAATCTTCGGGGTGATAATGTGAAAATGTGAAAACGCACCTCTGGGATTGCTGGCTGTCACAATAACGTCACTGTCACCACACTCAGCCTCTATCTTATAGTGTTTTTCCACAGGTCCATTACACTTCATAACACGCTAACTGTGTGTGCTGGCACTTTGTGGCAGTAGATTGTGCGGGGATGACTTTTGTCCCCTGGGTTGAGTTTGGTGTAAATTACATGCATTTTTGTCTCGATAGAGTCACGCGATCTCACCGTAAGAATAGCGTATAGACCAGTGTCTCAAATCCCTTTCCTGTCTCCATGAGTTCTTTAGAGACAACACACACACTCACAGAGGTGCTTATGGTTAATAGAGATAGGATCCACATGCTGAATGTGAATATATGCAAGTCTGTGTGTGCATTAACGCAATAGTAGTGTCATGTATGTCCTGTTTGAGATGACTGAAGCAAACTCTCATAAAGTCTCCAGTGTGCAACTCCGTCGTGATCTGCCAGATGTAGGGTCATGTTTATTGTTTACAGGAAGTCCCATTGTGTCCTAAACCACATCAGCAAATCTGAGTGCCATCTATGAAGACCTGGATACAAACATATACAGCATTTACAATTTGTGTGTATGTATTTATGGAAAAGTTCACTATAACTATTACGTATTAGTTCTAATAAGCCCAAATGATAATGCATTTATAACCAGTGAATCCAACAAATTTGCACTTTCGTGCAAATCTCCTCCTCAACTCATCCTTTTCTCTATTCTCCACTTTGTTTTTTGCATTCAAGATGAAAATCGATTCTCTACAACGCCACCATTAATTAAGCAAACTGTTCGTCTGTCACGGGATTGTGCAGTCATAGCAGGCAGTAAACAGGAAATAAAGACCTGTGCAATAAACACAGTAAAATTAAAGGCTGCTTTTATCTTAAATCTTTTTGTACTGTGTTATGAAGCTAAGTTAGAATTACCATAGCCTGGATATAATGTAAAACCTAATAAATGTTGCAATAGCATACTTTTCTCCGCTCATTCATTTAGTGTTCCAGTATTAGTTTCTTACCTGATTATTAATATCTGATGTTTAATATTACTGACAGTTAGTGTTTAATTATAAGTTGTAGCTCAGTGTTTAAAGAAAAAGAAATCTAATTTACACTGTCTTTTTTACTCGTGCCGAATGTTCATAATGTCAGCTATGTTAGATAAAAAGAAAAAGGATTGCTTCTATTCAAAGTTGGCTATTTAATTTCATAGTTGCTTAACAAACACACTTAACACTGATGCTAAAATTTCTCCTTCTGCATACTTGCAGATTTTTGTTCTTACTCATACATAAAATGAGGAAAAACATATAGAATGTGATATAAATAACATTTTAAGGTATGGCCTCAGCACAACTGTATTGCATGGTTAAGAAAAGCTATTTGGAAAATTTCCTTTCAGGCCAGAATGGTTTTTTTTATGTGTTTGGACAGGCCTCAGGTCAGTCATTAAGTTAACACTTCCCCAAAGACCCTTCATGTCTTCCCAGATCTCAGCCTGAAATCAGTATGTGCCCGGCACAGTCAGATAATTCTCCTGTGAGCAAAAAATTCACTCTGTGCTTCCAAAAAGAACTTTAACAGTAAGAAATTCAGTAAAACCAAACAGTGATGTAAATCCAGTCTTTATAAAGTGTTGAACTGTTTTACAAACTGTGTAGACAGTGACTATCTATCTTTAAGCAGCTGAATGTCAGAGTGTGCTTAAAAGTGATGTCATGAGAGTCCTGGCTAATGCTAAGTGTCATCGAACCACCTTAGGGCAGAGCTTTGTGTAAATGGGATCAAGAAATAAACAAATCAATCAAATCTAATTCAGCTCCACTTATTTAATCTATGAGACCTAATTTGCCAAGATTTGACATATCTCACCTATTGCACCTTTAAATGTTACTTATTTTCTTATAGTGTTTATTCAGGTTTTATTGTCAGCTGGTTTGAACTGCAAAGAAAGAATTTAATTGTACAGTGTAATAAAAAAAACTAAGAAAGTTGTGAGTCTAGAAGATTGGAATTGAATTAAATTTAATTGAATTGACGACTTGACTTGAATTGATCTGAGCTGAATCGAATCGAATCAAATCGGACTGGAGTGGAGTGAATTGAACCGAATTGAATTGAATTGCAGGGTGGCGTAAAAAAGATAGTATTATTCATGTGATCATTGCAAATTTCTCAATTTTATAATACAAATATGCTTCTCAGGTTTTGATTTGCTGCAAGCCTACAAACTAGCACTTGATACAGCACATAGAAAATAACCTAATACGTTTTTCCTGACAGCATGTTGGAAGCATGAAGTATTAAGCATGAAGCATATTTCCTTTGTTTCAGGAAGACCTTTCACCCTAGCCTGCTCAGCTCAGTGCGCAGACTACATTCAAGTCTAAATTACCTCTTATTAATGGCATGTGCAGAACGAATACCTGCTTCGTTTCACCTGTGACCCTGTGCAACTTTCTCAGTGTATATATACGCCTGTGTCAGAATTTTTATGTCACTGAGCAGTGTTGTACCTCCTGTTTACTCCTAGTTGATTATTTTCTGCTCCGGACCTTTGTGTGCCAGTTTGTGGATCGTTATGGATTTGTTTATGGTGACTGGGTTTACTGGGTTGTTTGACCAAGCTTCCTGTTCCCGACATTATTATTGGAAAAACATAAATAGACAAGCTGTGTGTACAACTAACCGTCCCTGGAGTCCAACTGTTCCAGCTTGAGTCATGTGATTTAACTCAGAAGTGGAAAATCATAATTCTTAATTATGCCCTTTTCAAACTCAAGCTACAAAGTGGGAAAAATCATAGACACCTTCATTTTTGTGTTTTGTTAGCAAATGGCTAGTCAGCTAACTGTGATGACTGATGTATATTTTCCTCCTCAATACAGCAAACTGTATAGTCAGTGATGTAGTTTTAAAAATGGGTGTAACCAAGCATTCTTTGGGGGGCGTCTCCACCCCAATACTGAGAAAATACCAATCTGTCTCCCCAGTATACAGTGAAAAATATGCGAAATATGTCCGCATTTTATGAAACCAGTCAACAGATCTGTCTCATGATTTCCTGTTCATTTTCAAATTATTTCTGTTTGTTAAAGAAAACAGAAGTATGTGACCTCCCTTGCAAATGTACGCTTGGTTGCACCCGGCTAGCACACACCCAGGTGTCTAGCACATCCTTCTGTGCTGTGATGGTCATTTGAAGGGTTTCAGTGGAGGTGAATAAGTGAAGGAAGTAACAATGGAGAAAGTAGGACATACAAGGTTTTTTTGTTGTTGTTTTTTGTCTTTTTCAGGCCGTGAGTAACTAGATTCTTAAGCAGGGAACAATAGCTTAGTATATAAACCAAAAACCAACATTTCAGGTAACTGTTACAACCAGGGGACAAATTTAGCACCCACTGAGCACCAACAGTACTGTTACGCCGCACCCCTGGGTGGTCTTATGGGGCGAACAACGCTACACCTCTAACTCAAACCAACCATGAAAACACCCTTAAAAACAAGCAACTTCATGGGATTTCTCAACACTGCTAGTGACACACAGACAAAACAACAGTGCCACAACCCCAAATCACAGACCAAAAGGAAGCATGATCAGCAGTCCCCAGGATTGAAGCCCCACTACAACCAAAAGCTGCAGTTTTTAACGGCTTCTTAAAGACCTAGCCAGGTGCACATCATCAAGTGTAGCACAAGTTGGGTGGGGCTACAGAAAGAGGGTAGGAAGTACAAGAAAAGACAATACCTGTGTGGCCGTAACTGTAGATCTCTGACCAAAACAAACCAAGCGGAGGGGCAGCCACTGTAGCAGAGTATTCCTTTAAATGTGAATTCTAAAGGTCAATGTGGTCCTCAAATCTTCTAAATGTGCACATTTTCATATAGAAAGATCATAGGATTGTGGGAAATGCATATAAAAAAAATCTGGGAGGGTTCTCATGTGGACTCACACTATATCTACACCATGGTTACACCCTTGGATTTATATATATATGTTTATATATTTATGTGTGTAAAAATATATATGTGTGTGTGTGTGTGTGTGTGTGTGTATAATGTATGCGGGTTTTTTTCTTTCATTTTTCCTAATTGGAAGTCATTGTGCTACCCGTTTTAGTCAAACGCAACAAAAATACAACGGTCATTGTTGCAGAGATTTCCTGTTAATCCTTAATGTTTCTACACCATGAAGAAGGAATCAGTTCAATTTGAATCAGTTTGCTTAAACTTCAAGAAATCAGTTCAAGTTACTCAAGCAAAAATTAAGAAATATAGCAGGTTGAAGTGAACCGAAGAAAACAGATTTTTTTTATTTTATTAGGGGGAAAAAACTCCAGCTCTAGAGGATTGTGTTTTCATGATTGATGATGTAAACAGAATGAAGCAATTTTCTTTAATCGCGGTCTTGATTGGATTATATGACATGGAGAACACACGTTATCACACAGTCTGTTAGAGAACTGAGCCAAGATGTTGTTGGGATCATCTCATAAAGTGTGATGAGTAATATCCTTGAAAGGGCGCTGAAATCGTGCAGTGTGAAACCGGCTTTACAAGTAAACTTGAGGCTAAAACCTCTCAACTGCATCCACCTACTCTCGCCGTCTGTCTCTCTCGCTCTCTCTCTCTTTCTCTCTCTCTCGCTCTTTTCCACTGTCCAGCACTCGGCGTCAGTCTGCCATGCTGAGATTCACACCTCAGCGCCCTGCTGAGTCCTTGCTAACATATGGAAAGCAATCAGAGCAGAAGTTTTGGTCAGACAGACCGCACATCGACGGGAGTTCTCTAATCCACTTAAAAGCGGAGAGGTGGCATCGGCTGAAACGTGGGCTGAACAAAAACAAAAGGCAGCGTGTCATTCAGGGCCGGTGGAGGCACTTTAGAACAGAGCCACACTGTTTCTCATTAACCCCCTGATGAGCAGCGCTGCTGAGGAAGGGGCAGGAAGAGGAGGTCACCAGAAGGAGAAGTGATGGGGAAGAAACGGGGCATTTACCTGGTGTGAGAGCTTCACACACACACACACACACACACACACACACACACACACACACACATACTGGAGTTTGAGAGAGGGCACTGAGAACAAGAGGAGTGACTCTGTTATTAGGGAGAGAAAGTTATTCAAGTTATTTCTTGTGATAAAGGAAAACTCCATAAGAACAGTGAGCTGTATCTGACTTTAACGAGAACGCGGCTGTCCTTTTGCAAGAGTCATCTGCATCAACAACAACAAAAAACATATTTTTGAGTCAACTCATGGTATTAAAAACAACAAAATGGATAATGGATAAAATAATGTAGCGGTTTGCTCTGGAGGGCAAACAGTTCATCAGCTGTAGCACTCCTTTAATTTTGTTTTGTTGAGCTGCCGGTGTTCTGATGATTTGTGCTAGCTTGGCAAAAAATGCTTCTGCAGCCCTTAACTAAACCCTAACCTCAACCCAGACACGTAAAGCTAAAGTTAACCTTTAAACCTCACACACAACCGCAAAGTAGCATACACTACCGGTCAAAAGTTTAGGGTCACCTTCTAATTCAATTATTTCTTTATTTTTATGACTTTAAAAGAGACTGGATAATGATGGACTGTTGTTTCT
>JAQQZU010000033.1:27292275-27305668 GCA_030068025.1 Parauchenoglanis punctatus
CATTAAAAATATAATGAGTTTCACTAAACCGCCCTCTCACCTGCGTGTGTGTCCCGACAAACCCGGCCGCCGTGACACAATCTTAATTTGATCTTAATGATTGGCTTTTCAGAAGAATCATACAGATTCTGTCATTTAATAAATAAATAAATAAGAGTGCTGGTTGGACTTTCCTACTTCAGCTCAGCCCCATTTTAGATGTGTTTTCGAGCAGAACACTAATGCTGCCAGTAATCGTTCTGCCACTCAGTGAGTGTAACTGTTGTGACTTCCACATACGGTGAGGTCATGTGCATACCCTCTATCAGGACAACACGCTGCACATCATGGAGGTGTAGCTTTTGTTGTAAACAGAAGACAGCTTTTCCATTTTTTTAAAAGTAATTTTCAAGTCGACATTCTTTGCACTACAAGGAGTATACTTGAGTTGTGACTAAATAAAAGATATACATTTTTTTTATTTCTTATATGCTGCTAGTGCAAGTTCAAGAAATGCACTTTTGATCGTTATTCATTGTTATATACTTGTGTTCTGATTACTGAAAGGTGATGTTTTCTATGCCATTTTGCCATTTCTCAATTTTTCATTAGTTCATAATAAAAGTGCTACTGCTATTCTGACATTAGTTTGGCAGCCTTCATGGTATACTGTCTTTAATCGGGTACAAATAGAAAAAACCGAAACTATTTTTAGTTTGGTTGTAACTCACCTATACTTTAAAAGAAGTGAGAAAAATTGTGATTCAGTGGATTCAATGGACTATATTACCCCTACAGTAAAGTGTGACTGTATCGCTCTGTTTTTGTGTTACAGCCTTTCAGTGACACGTTGTTAACTGTGACAATACCTTATTCCTGCGGAAGTGGTAAAGCAGCACCATGCAGATGAAGTCCAGCAGCATGCAGATGCCCTGGAAGGCCAGCACGGCGATACGGAGATATCCTTCACCATGAGCCATACAGGGCGTATCGTCCTTACAGTGTGCACATCCCTCCTGACAGGGCAGACACAGGCTGGAACCCACCGGGTCCTGTGTGCTCACAGCCGTCCCTAAAGAGGACAAGAACAAATCTCACTCTACTCTCATAGTAAAGAAAAGTGCTGGTATAAGTTTAAGAGGTGAAATGAGGAAATTTCTATTTTTAAAATGTTTAGATCACATTGAGGAATTCATCAATACAGTGGTAAAATAGCTTTCCTCAACTCATACATTTTTTATATTTATATAAAAATTTCCCTCTATATTTGGAAGTAGCATGTTCTTGAACAGATGCCCTGAAAGCATTATTTTTACTCCAGCTAAATAATTTAGCTCACAGTCCTTCGTTCTTCCATCCACCTTTGGCTTTATGTCTCTTTTCTCCTCTCTCCAGCAGCAGTTACTGTAAATCTCCAGCATATCCATGTTCTCTTGAATTCTTGAATCTGATTGGTCAGAAGGTGCGCATAACTTGTGCATAACAGCACATAAAATAAACAGTACTTATACTCAAACTAATACGTTATCTTTTCTATAGTAACAGCTTATTCACGTGCTTGTACGGCGGATGCAACACAATGTAAGCTTACTAATAAACTGACTCAAAAGAATGAAGGAAAACAAATGAAGGAAGGAGTCATAGCTGTCGGCACTTTGTAACAGTTTTGTAAAGTTCCCAGCTATGAGAAAGTTCTCATGACAGAGGAGTTTACGCTTTCCTGTTTCTCAATAACGTGACAAGCTGCATATTTTTGTCTTGTCAAGTTCAAGAGAGAGGACCCATTGTTTATCTTTGCCATAACATGCTGTAAGGGAGAGCAGGAACTAACCAGGTGATTGCTTTAAGACTACATGGGAAGCCTAACATGAAACACCAGCAATGAAATCTTTACCAAAGCGTCTATATTATTCATCAGTCTTGGTGTAATTCAATATTTTTGCAAATCAAATGATCAAATGTCTCACTGCAGTAGCGTGCTCTTGTTTCAGTGTTAGTGCATCACAATGCGGCAGAAATTACACGATTTCGGTATTACAGTATCTCAGTGTGACTGCAGGTCGATTTTACATTGCAGTTTTTCTCACAGGAGCATGATACCTGCATCTGTAATGTTGTTTTTGCTTTTAGAAGAAGAAATATTGTCTCATTAACGTGTAATACACTAGCAATTTTTCCATTTAGGAAAGAAAATACAGGTAATACTTTTTATCCATTTATTGTTACATTACATAGTTATTACTTAGTTCCTGTTATCACTTTGCCATAGCAGCTAAAAACATTCGTTCCCTCACGAGCCTCTGTTTTTTCCCTCTCCTGAAGACAACAAACATACAAACAAAAAATGCAGTTGTCTTGTTACTGAGAATCATAAGGCGTAAACTCCTCGAAGATCTGACACTGGAGGCTCCTTCCATAAATGCTAAATCGTTTTTAAAATTATTATTTGTTACATTTTTGTTTTATTATTGCTTTGTTCTGTAATACAATGAGAGTGATTTTGGAGCTGCAGAAAGAGGAGAACTCTGAGTAAACGGGCTGGCAGACGATCTGGGAGAAGTTGAGTAGGAAGAAGGCGAAGCTTCAGGTGTTTTCTTTCCCCAAGCTTCAGTTATTTCTCCATATAACTCCATTAATCACATGCAGTTAATCCTAGACAAAACTGTGCTTAGGGCTGGGACTAAGCCTCTGCTCTCAACAAACTGCTTTCTGGTTCTGAAAACAAATGTTTATTTGTTTTTCCTGTTGTTGTGTCATGGTAGAGGTTTCACTGAGAATCCATATCTACTATTCAATTCAACGATGAGTGATGACAGACACGACGAAGGCCGAGCATGCTAAGACAAAGAAAAGTTTTTGTTTTTTGTTTCCTTGTGAGTTTGAAGAGATTCACACAGCGGCTGAAGGTTTCCCTAATACACTACACTCACCACTTCTTATCATATTACTCCTCTCTTCTTCCTGTTTCTCTTTCCCTGCTCTGTAGCTGTGTGTTTTCACATTCAGTGTTTTTTGGGGTTTTTTTCAATTTTACAACATTTCTTGAATATAAAAAGGAAAATGCCACTAGGTACATCTTAACTAGGAGGGCGCAAAGTGATTATAAGTCAAGCTTTCGCATATTTCAACCTTTCACCAACCAATCAGGAACACGCTCTGACTGGGAGGAGCTTAGTGTCTGTCTGTCAAGTTAGCTGTTTTAAATAAAGACCAAATAAACAGTGCTTCAGCTTAAACACAAATGATCCAGCTCTTAGGTGTATTAGCTGCTCTTGCAATACCAGCATGGATGAAACTTAATCTGCATTTGAATGACAACAGAATAAAGTATAGCAATCACCTAAGATAATGGTTGTTAGGCTGCCTGATGTAGAAAATAGCCAATTTAGTTAATGCCATGATCTGAGTTACAATTAGATGCTGTTAAAACCAGTGTATTTTAGCAAAGCAGCCATGTCAGATGATCATAAAGTTGAAAAGCTAACATAAAAAGGAATTACAACACATTTATTCTCAGTAAACATGAACTTTATTTTGAACAGAATTACAGAGTACTTTTATTTACAGCTGATCTACCAGAGGTTAGGTTTAGGCTTTTAATAATAATTTACATACTTACTTTAATTATAACTTACTCACTTACTTTAATTATAACTTATTTACTTTAAGTATAACTTACTTTCTTATCCTCTTCGTGCCTAGCATCAGCACATAAGGCCGTAACCAGCCCCCTCCACAACTGCCTGTCCCGTGCTATCTTTTCAATCTCTTTCCAGGTCTTCCTCATCTCTTTCATTTCGCTTTCCATCATTCAGCATCCTCTTTTTCTTCTTAGTGTTAACATCACTGTTTTTTTCTTAGCGCATTTCCTATCCAGTGCCATCTTTTCCTTTCTATTTCAGTTTCTGTACTACACTGTTTAGTTTTGATTTATAGGTCTTTTTTTCAGATCTTGTTTGGGAATTGTGGAAGGTGGAGAGTTTGTTCATATCAGATAGTGTTGTGTTCATTGGTAGTGCTACCACAGGGTGTGATAATGATGTGTGTCTAGTGTGGTTCAGGTAACTGTAACGCCTCTGGCTAGAAACTTATAGCGAAAATGAGAGCCAAGTTTGTACGTCTCTCCTGCCAGTACATAGCCTCTACATTACCACAAGTCATACTGTTCCTTCACCCAGCAAAGCATGGGAAGTGTTATCTCATGCATTCAGGCTAGACTCTATACGAACTCAGAGCTGCAAGGGCCCCAGAGACATAGGCCCACCTGCGTTTGTGGACACGCCCTAGCACTATCAACCTTGCCTCAGCTATGGGTTAAGCAGCCGGACAGATGGAAGTTGGTAGCCTAATAAAGCAACCTGTCTTAGAGATAGCACTCTGATATCAAACCAGGTAGATCTAGGCTCATTAGCCTTGGAAGGCAGCTGATCTAGAGGATGAGAACCTTGATGAGAAATCTCCTGGTCCTCGAGGTTTGGGGTTGAGCTCAAGACTAATGATCTCCTCTCATAAAAATTCATAGTTATAGAAACACCAGGAATGTTGTTCGTGAAAACTCACAAGAATCTAACAAATATGTGAACATAGTACCCATTCGTGTTCAAACTAGACTATACCGACTGAAAGAATATCTACCTAATCATGACAAACATTTCATTATAATGTTCTATTTTATGATACCATACTGAGGTTGATTATTTTCCTTCAACCTTTTGTTTTCTTTTAAACAACCTTTTATTTCTCTTATAAGACCAATTTACTACCAGCAAGAATTTTTTCTGTGTTTAAGAATGACACGTCATCCTTTTAGTTATGTTTAATGTTGTGCAACATCTGTGAAACAAGTTAGATCCTATTATCATGTAATAGAAGCCATGAAGCAGTACTAACTTTATATAGTATGATCCAGAGTTTATGATTCTCCAAACGAAGTAACATTTGAAGTCAGGTGATGTTGTAGTGATGAGGGAAAGGCACTTTTATTAAAGAGCCAGTTTGGGGCTCAAAGGAGAGAAGAGCAGAAGGGAGAGTTAGCAAGAGCGTCTAAGAATAACAGCATTCTGTCAGGCTGGTCCCATGAAATCTCTTTAAACCATCACTATATCCTAAATCCTTGGGTAAGAGAGATGGCGTTAGTTTTATTTGAAACTAGGCTTGAATCTCAGGCTAACTCGTAAGCCACCATTTGTCAGAGTGGCCCATTTTCTTTCCAGCTTATCATTCTGCCTTGTGCTTTACTTTCTGCATCACTTTCTATATAAACCGTCTGTGGTAGGTCACACCACAGCCAATCCAGAGGCAGTACAGCGGATCACCAGGCCTTCTGATTAACTATTCTAGTCAGAAATTATTCTACAAGGTTCCTTACAGGTGTTCTATCCAGTGTGGATTCCCTTCTTGCGCTCTAGAGATTGGCTCTAGATCCACCGAGACCTTGACCAGAATAGCTTCTTACTGAACATGAATAAATGGATTAATTTAATCATCCAAACACGTTACGATATTGTAAGCTCAATGTTTTCCCTCATGGTGACCGTACCCTAAATTCTGTGCACAATTTAACGCACACTGTGTTGGAGGTTTTTTGCAGGGATTTGACAGGACAAGGAAAGAGAATGAGCAGGTAATGAGTGAGTGGCTACATTTGTATGTGATTAATGGAACACGAACATATATATACAGTATATAATTTTCTTTTAGTTTGTTTTCATGAAAATACCCATGCTCTGAAATGTGAAATGCACACTGCTTTCACTTTCGCACCTGCCTCCAGTGACCTCAATTCCACCATACCCAGCAGTGTAACACAAATCAGCAAAACATGCTCAAGCATCATACACAATTGATCATAGACCCGTTTCGGACATTTGCCTCTTTCTAATTACCATATACAGTATTATTACATATTGAATCTGCATTCATAAATGCACAAACTTATATTTCTTTACTTTGCATGCTGTATTTGTTGAAGTATGTAAGTTTTAGTACATATAGTATAGTGAGTCAAGCATGTGTTAATTAGTGGTGTGGTTTACTACTGATATCTGTCATTTTGATTAGATTAAGTTTAGATTAAGGGGTTTGCCCGAGCACTTACTCTTGACGCCGTTGATGGCTACTCTGCTGGGCTCGTAGAAGCCGATCTTGCACTGGCATTTGTATTTGTCCAGGACGAAGCCCTGACCCGGGATGGGGAGGCACTGAGAGACAAACAGAAGACCAACTTAAGGGTTTGAATGTAATCATACATGCAGCCTGATCAAAGTAAAATGAACATTAAAGAGGAACATTCAGCCCCCTCTCACTTTCCCCAGAGAGGGTGTTAGCACTGTTTTAGGCATAAGCTCAAATGAGTAGAGGAACTCTCTCAATTACAAGATCAAACAGAGTTTTGCACAGAGCTCAGATCTAGAGAAATCAATAGTAGTGTGCAAATCAGTGGCGAATCTTCAGTGGAGAAACACGGCAGGCTAAAATGTGCCTTTTTAGGGGATTTTATGGACTTTTGTCAGCACACCACAACAATCTGCTCGACAACACTTAATAACAGAGCTGCGTCCTAATTGGTCAGATATTCAATAATCAGCAACAGGGGGTTGTGATGAAAGAATGTTATTGTTACCATTGAAGTATGTGCTCCACTGACGTTCCACAGCATTTAATGTAATTTTAAATGGATAAAAAAAATCTGTGTCATTTTTAAATACATTTTTAAAAATGTACTCGTTGGCAAATTGCTGTGATGTAAGAGGGACAAAACACTTGAGGTCATGCTGTTATTGTGGTAAGAGTAACTTCACTTCATCACTGATTATTTTCCTAGAACAACTTCCTAGTCTGTTGACATTATTATAGGTGTCAAAATTATAAAGTAAACTAAACTAAGCAAACTTCATGCATTAGTCAAGATACTGCACTGTTGCTAGGATTAACAGTAAGATAAGAAAGTCGTGAACAAGTCTGTATCGGAAAGTTAAGCGCAAACACTCCAGCGCTCCCTGAAGATCTGCTTTAATGAAGGAGCAAACTCTAGGATGCTTACAGAGAACAAACTTTTAAAAGTGAAACTTTTAAGAGGAGGCTATTCCTGGCGCTCTTCATAACTCTCTGGGAATGACAGCCTGGCATTTAGGTGAAGTGCCAGACCAACATGGGAGAACAGCCCCACTTTTAGAGCTTTGGAAGATAATATTCTACTTTCTATTCGGACAAAGGATGGAGACGAGATTGGAAACTATTTGGATGCTCGGCGGGATTGGAGACTGAACTCCATAATAATTAAGAACTATTTTAATGGAATCCTATTAATTTGGGTGCAGATTACTTTATTAGCTTAAAAATTGCATTTGCTCTCTAGTTAATGCAGCGTGACAGATAGATGCTGTTGTGTGCCAGGAATTCATTTGGGCATTTTTAGCTAGAGGCGTTTATGTAAAAGTACGAAATGAGATGCAGTGTTTGTGAAACTAATCACCCCAAACAATTTAAATGTTTTAAAAAGTCGTAAGTGGCTGATCATTATCATTTAAGACCACACAATAATTACCTAATTAAAGAGCTCTAAAGAAATCTCATCTAAATGTTTCTCTAGGTGGTAGTTCAGTTTGGCAAATTCTGTAATAAACATGTTACATATCATCATTCAGTCTTAGCATTTCTTCTCTAAAAAAACAAACAAAGGCACTTTATCACATTAACACTGATACAGAAAGAGTCATGAATACTCAGGAATCAGCTCAGCAAGATGTGCCCAAGTTCATCTCACAGTGTTAGTTAGGAGTTTTCTACATTTAAAAATAATGAGATATTAATTTGAGCTTGGCTGATTACTTCTAAATAAGATGATGAGTAACATCTCTAAATGATGAAAAAATGAGATAAAAATAATGACATAATACTCTATCTCGAAATAACTCCCAATATTGATATAATATCTTGAAATACTGAGTTAACAAGACATTGGGTTAAAATAACAACAAACTACCATAAAACAATGAGATACTACATCAAAATAATGACATAATATCCTGAAACAATGACATTATAACTTAAGAGCGTGTAATGGCATGTCTTGAAACACCTTTTTAAATCTAAATGCCAAGATATTATGTTAAAATAACAACACACTATAATCATATAACAAGATATTAAGTCACAATAATGAGTCAAAGTAATGATACACTGATATGTAAGTAGAAATAATGACATAATATAATGAGCAATTAAGTCAAAATAACAGAATATTACATTTAAATACAAAATATTATAATGAACTAATGAGATATTAAGGACTGAAACAATTAACTTAATATTCAAAATATCTTGAAGTTACAATCTATTAGTAATGAAGTAATGAAGTATTAAGTTAAAATAATGACATGAAATCATGAAATACAACTAACAAGTTTAGTTTGTTTAATATAAGTTTGGCTTAGATTAAACAAACTATGGGATTGTTCATTTGACAGCTGGAGCAGGTAAATAATGGAGGAATTATAATAATGAGTAATTATAGCCAAATTACATTTAAAAAATGCATATATATATATAATAAGGTACATGTTATATGTTTTGTGCTCACCACCCATATACTGTCTCTAGCTACACTTCTGGATAGCACTGATAGATGTGTAGAGTCAAACATTCAAAGGTTTGTCTGAATTCTGATTAAGGCGGGACATGGGTGAGGAAAGCACAGATGGTGCTGGCTCTCTACAATTTCCCAGTTGACAAACTTTCCACCATCAGAAGAGATGCAGGATGGATTCAGGGGCTCAAAAGCTTGCCACTTGTAATCCACTCAGTTTCAATATGAGAGAGGAAAGGAAAAATGTGGGACATGTTTAAAATTGAGAAAGCCAGGAAGAAAGGGCTAAATAATAAACCTAAACTATAATTTAACCTTGCCAATAATAGGTCTATCTAATGCAAAATATATGCAAAATGCAAAATGAGAGCAGTGTATAAAATTGAAACTGATCTCTAGAAAATACGAGTCCCAGCCACTGCTGAGTCATGGAGTGAGACCCTTAACTAGTGGTGCGCACTGGACTGCCACTTCTACGTACCACCCAATTCTACTGAAAGTTTAACCAATCCCACACACTCCTTCAGAAAGTTTAATCAATCCCACACACTCCTTCAGAAAGTTTAATCAATCCCACCCACTCTTTAGGAAAGTTTGACCAATTCCACCCACTCCCTCAGAAGGTTTGACCAATCCCACCCACTCTTTAGGAAAGTTTGACCAATTCCACCAACTCTTTATAAAAGTTTGACCAATTCCACCAACTCTTTATGAAAGTTTGACCAATTCCACCCACTCCTTCAGAAAGTTTAACCATTCCCACCCACAATTTGGGAAAGTTTGACCATTCCCACCCACAATTTGGGAAAGTTTGACCAATCCCACCCACAATTTGGGAAAGTTTGACCAATCCAAGCCACTCTTTCGGAAAGTTTGACTAATCCCACCCACTCTTTCGGAAGGTTTGACCAATTACATGCACTATTTAGGAAACTTTGACCAATCCCACCCACTCTTTAGGAAAGTTCGACCAATTCCACCCACTCCCTCAGAAGGTTTGACCAATCCCACCCACTCTTTAGGAAAGTTTGACCAATTCCACCAACTCTTTATGAAAGTTTGACCAATTCCACCCACTCCCTCAGAAAGTTTAACCAATCCCACACACTCCTTCAGAAAGTTTAACCAATTCCACCCACTCCCTCAGAAAGTTTAACCAACCCACCCACTCCTTCGAAAAGTTTAACCAACCCACCCACTCCTTCGGAAAGTTTGACCATTCCCACCCACTCTTTGGGAAGGTTTGACCAATCCCACCCACTCTTTCGGAAAGTTTGACGAATCCCACCCACTCTTTCGGAAAGTTTGACCATTCCCACCCACTCTTTGGGAAAGTTTGACCAATCCCACCCACTCTTTGGGAAAGTTTGACCAATTCCACCAACTCTTTAGAAGATTTTGACTAATTCCACCCACTCCCTCAGAAGGTTTGACCAATCCCACCCACTCTTTAGGAAAGTTTGACCAATTCCACCCACTCCCTCAGAAGGTTTGACCAATCCCACCCACTCTTTTGGAATGTTTTACCAATACCACCCACACCCTCAGAAGGTTTGACCAATTCCACCCACTCTTTAGGAAAGTTTGACCAATTGCACCACCTCTTTAGGAAGATTTGACCAATTCCACCCACTCCCTCAGAAGGTTGGACCAATTTCCACCCACTCTTTAGGAAAGTTTAACCATTCCCACCCACAATTTGGGAAAGTTTGACCAGTTTGATCCCACACACACCTGCAGAACCAATCTCACTCAATCCCACAGTTACTATTGCTTGCAGCTGCCTGTAATATGTTCTGATGAACTTAGATCTAGTTCTAAAAATATACACAAATGAGTCATGACCACTACCATGACCAGGATAAAGCAGTTTCTGATGATGAGTGAATAAATGCATCAAACAGTCCCACAGTCTCATGGTAATAAATGTGGCCTTTCTACAAGAAAGTAAAAATGCCCACTGTCATGACTTTTTCTCATGGGATCCCAGTCCTGATCTCTACCTTTAACCATTAACTGCTCATCTTGGACTGTATCATGCAAGAGCTATTCCACTTCCGGTACTGGTGGTTTGTACCAATGTTAGAATGATATGTCTTACATAAGGCTACTGTGAAACACAATCCCCTCCATTTGCTTCAACCCAATGTTTTGTTATTGATTCTATCCTATAAATAACCTTCTAATTAACATTTCCTGAGCCCATCCTTCTCTGATATGCTTGAGATACATTACACTTCCTGCTGTAAGCCACAGATCAAGCCTGCATTAGACGGACCAGGCTAGTGTACCGCTGGAAGAGCAAAGCTGTATGGCTGTGATGTAGATCTGCTTTCAAAGTGTTATTTGGAACAACAGGAGGGTGCTTTTGAACATCTTGGTATATATAGCACTGTGCGCAGTGGTTTTCTGGACCCTCACTAGTGGCCAGAGATCTAAAGGGTTCGAGATATATGTAGCTGACAGGCCACGGGGCAGTCTGGGGCAAAGGGTCAAAAATTGGGCACACTCAGTGAGGGAAAGAGCAGGGGACTGATATAGAGTGAGTAAATGTGGAGAGAGAGTAAGTGCGTGAGGAAAAAAAGGAGATGGATACAGAAAAAGTGAAAAAGTGAGCGAGAAGGAGTGGGAGGACTTGCTATATAGATAAGACAGAAGAGACAGATATTGATGGAGAGAAATTGAAACGGAGATTTGAAATTGGAGACTGTGAAATATAAAGGGATGGAGAGAAAGCAACAGATAAATGACAAAGAACAGTTGGAGAGACTCAAAGCCAGAATGAGAAGCACAGAGGGGGCATAAATCCAAAAAATACTTGTTGACATGGCAAGCCAAGGCACAGCATGGCCACAGTGTGTATGTGTCCTCTTCTGACCTTCCACTTTTTCTCTCCTATTATCTGAGCTACTGCTTTCCTCACTAATCTAGCACATACTTATGCTACATCTTTCCCTTCATTCAGGAACTAAGTCTGTTTCCCGAGGAGGAAAAAGTCTAAAGCAGTGCAACACAGGGAACTGTTATGTACATTTACATTTACACTCACGGCATTTGGCAGACGTCCTTATCCAGAGCGACTTACATAAGTGCTTTGAAGTCTCTATCAGTAAATATATTCTGATACTGCTTCACTAGGACCTGGGCTAAGAATACCATCATGCTAAAAACTCTGTTGGCAAGTAATACAGAATGTTATTAATGATGGTTAAACCCATAGCAAACAACACCACCATTGCTAAGAGTCAATCTATTTTGTCAGCAGCATGCTATTTTCATTAGCATGATGGCATGCAAAAAAAGCACCATCTACTTTCCTTCACTGTTAGCATGATTTGGTTCAACTTCCCCATTATTAGTGCCGTCAGGGCTGCTTGTATAAATGTGTTAACAGGGCTGAGACCTTGCTGTCTTTCAAACATAAAAGCACATCGGTGCTTTTGTACAAAAAACACACAGAACGGTAGGAAGGAGTGAAACGCAACTGAAACTGGGGCTGGTGTCTTTCCAAATCAAACTGCAGATTCACTCAGCCAATAAGTGACATTCGTGTCAGGTGATTACACAGAGTGACACGCCTCCTAAATTTGATCTCCATTTACAGATGTGTAAAATATCATCAGCAATGCTTGACAAGGCGCATGTGAGATATAATATGGATGTAAATGGAAATCTTCCTCTATAAAATCATGACCAACTGTCACTGAGTAAATATATGCCTGAATTTTGCCACTTGTCTTTGATTCGCCACACAGCACTGAAAGAAGTCATTCTCATTTAGTCCATTTATTCAGCCAGTACAGCAAACAAGCTGAATCCAATGGAAAATTTGCATATTTGATTTTCTCCTCAATGATGCGATCCATTTTAATTTGAGTATGAATGCAGTAAGAGGAGCTTGGAGGCATGTGTATAATCTTCAAAATATTTCCATGCAAAATTAGCACTGAAGCAAAGACTGGTTTTGAAAAAGAGCTGGAGGCTACAGCTTAACAAAGACCCATCTGACAAATGCTTAGGTGCAATATCTCATCTCCTTTTAAGTGTTACATCAGCTCAAGGTTGTGATTGAACACAGGAGGTTTGATTTTTTTGCACAGGTGAGGCTTCAGAGATTATTAGGTCACAAAATGTTGTCACTTGTATCACAGGAATAGAGAAAGTGGAAATAAATGTATTTAATGGAACTTAATAATCAAAAACAAAACACAGCTTACAGAGACAGGCAATAATCAAGACATGGTAAACAGTATTTGAAAGTAAACAGAACTCTTGGACATAATTTAGATTTCTACATATGGCAGGCATTGGATTCTTCCCAAAATCTATTACAAATGTGAGCAGACCAAGACAGGATTTTGCTCAACAGCAGACCTAGCGTCTAGTGGATCTAGTGACAAGGGCAGTATCTTAACCACTGAGCTATCCACATCATAAACCAGCCCTACAACTGCCCCAATACATGAGAATATGCTTCGCAAATGAAAATAGAAAACTTGCTCATGATTAGGATTGGTTATCGTTTGAATTTTATTGATTCCAATTCCTTTTCTACTTACTGATCTTGGTTCTTATCGATTCCCCATTTCAATTTCAAAATGGTAAAAAAAAGAGGTCAAATGTTCAGATAACAAAACATAACCTTTGACTTTTTACAGCTTTAAATAAAGCATGTTGACTGCACTAATGCATTAAAGAGACTTTTATTTGAAAATGTAAACAACCACAATGAAGATAAATATGAAATTTATATATATATATATATATATATATATATATATACTCAGCAAAAAAAGAAACGTCCCTTTTTCAGGACTGTGTATTTCA
>JAQQZU010000033.1:27307327-27319827 GCA_030068025.1 Parauchenoglanis punctatus
TCATCACAACCAACGATTTATACAGGAAATTCATGAAGATTAACAAGGTTGCCCAAACTTTCGCATCCCACTGTACATATAAGGTAATTATAATCATTTCTGGCACACACTTTGCGTATAAAGTAGCTGTTTTGTACAGTAGTACTTGGTGCTACGACACAATAAATAGAGAGAATATTAATAAGTAATACTTGAAATTTGAATATCTAAGTAAATATTAACTATTGTGAAGTTTGTTTTGCTTGAAACACAACAACATTACATACTACCAATCCGCTCCAGTAAATGCATGCAGATCTGACTGAATAGAGCGAGCAAATGTCTAAGAATGTTTTTACTGTTGATGTGAAAGTAAATGGTTATTGATAATATCGTGCCCAAATACACAGTATATCTTAACACAAGCGCTGATGTGTACCTATTTTTTCATGTTAGTACAACTAGCACATTTATTAATTGAAAAGTCTGAACCGAGTTTTTCTTGTGAGAACTACATTAAGGTCTGATGTATGCACTGTATCACCTGCTGAAGTTTTCCCACGTGTTAATATGAACTTAAATATTCAGAATGCATAGTGGCAGACATTGCATGTAATTACTGCTATTTATCAAATACAAGGTCATTCTCACTCTGTAATGTGATACTCTTTATGATTTATCCATCATTTATCCACCTAGTGTCTGGTAATTAGGGCATTTTGTATTAAAAATAAAGAGGAACTGTTAATTTGCTGAGGTCAGCATCATTATTACCATTATTGTCCATTAATCCTGAGGTAAAGATAGATGATTTGACTTAAAGATACATATGTAGATATGTCTTGAAGATCAGGTCATACTATTTGGATTGAACAACAAAACTACTAGTTTATTCATTGTGTCACCTGGATAGTGAAATAAGTTTAGGTTCTGAGATTGCTGGTGAACGGAGCATGCCATGGTCGCGCTTGTGCAGCAGGAGCGAGCAGTAACTTTCCTGAGTCAGTATGTCGTATGACATCATGCTGTCAACATCAGGACCTGTCAAGATTACATGCATTTTTGTGACAAAATACGTGCGTATTTGCAATTTTACACAGAGAGCAAACATCAAATTCTGAGTCAAACTCTGGAAATGAATAACGGAGACCCTTGAATGCTTCCGCAAACCTACAGCAATGACGCGATAAGCTGGGCGAGGTGTTTGGAGTGGCATTCGCACTTCAAAGAGAGGCAGAAATCAGATCGAGGGTTGTGTTCGTTAAGTATTTCAAAGGTCTTCATTGCCTACTTCCTGGGTTTGACACAGAATTTGATGTTCGAGGTCCATAGTAAAATTGCAAATGCGTGCGTACATGTTGTCACAAAAGCGTGTGTATCATCGGTCCCGATGTCGACAGCATGATGTCCTGCGGCACACAGACTCACGAAAGTTACCGCTCGCTCCTGCTGCATGCACATGACCGTGCTGCACTCCATTCGTTAGCAATTCGTTAGGAACTGTTTGATCGCACTCATATATAAATATAATTGATCTATTTCTGTAAAGTTGCTTTGTGATAATGTCCATTGTTAAAAGCGTTATACAAATAAAACTGAATTGATTGACTACTTCGCTAGACATGATACCCAGTGTTGCCAACTTAATGACTCACTAGATTTGGTGATTTTTTTAGACCCCTTTATTGACTTTATTTATTCATTCTCAATTAGGCTCTGTCTGTCACATCAATGCTGCTAATTGCTGTATAAATGATTTTTAATTACTCTATGAATTTGGGAGCTAGTCATTTTAAACTGTATGTAAAAAACTTAATATATCTTGCAAAAACATGGCCTCATTCCACCCCATCCTCCAACTATCATCCAATCACAACATCATTTTCACACCATCGCTGAAAAACATTAATATTGTGACTACTGTAACACTGTATCATTATTAGTTTAAGCAGCTGTTCTGTGGCTAATTTAGCACTAATGAGAACTAAAACGCTTGCGTTGTACCCTCTTGATGTCCATGATGTGTTCTATGTGAGACAAGCAATACATTAGTAGCAGCTGACTTTAGCATGTTTATAATCTAATATGTGTGGAGCCATGGGTGGTCCTTGAGACATCCAGGATCTGATTTGATCAACACGAAGCAATTCTGAGCTTTTTCTGCTGACAGGCATTTTAATATGGCCAAGCCCTGCTGCTGCTGCTGCTGTGGCGGCTGTGATGGGGCAGATTAACCGGTCTGGAATGGTGAATGAAGACAAATGGCCTGGATGCTGAGCGTGTTGTGAAGATGGACACTGTCATTTACTGCTACTCTCCTGACAGCTGATGGATGAATGCGAAGAAAAGCTGCAAGCTTTGAGCAGCGAGTGAAGCACAGTCGAGTGCTCATGCCTAACACAGGAAGAGCGCCTGCTTAAGTCATGCCTTTTTGGCTGAGCATTAGCATCGAGCACCTGCAGTGCAATGTGATGAGCTAGCAATAAAGAAGCTGCCTCCGTTCATCCGCATCATCACATGGATCATCATAATCACATGGACGTTAACGTGTTCAGGGATCTATAGGTGTTTGGGAATTTTGGTGGTGAAGGACTATGCGTGTACCAGCTACTTTTTCAGCACAGGTCCCCTGACCCAGTACACAGCTCGAAGAGTTTGAGCCGGATGAAGAAAAGTCTGGCCCTGGCCCTTTGGGTTTAGCTTGGCAGCGGCCTACGTTGGAGCTCGAGAGCTCGTCCCATGCCCGAGTGACTACAGAGCGTCTGAGAGCTGAGCAATCACTCACACTGCACTCACAACTTGCACTGACGCCAAAGCACTTGTAGCCTGAGCAGGACAGGGCGGTCAGGCAAGAGCATTGCACTCGGAAAGGAATAAAGCATGATGAGCCAAGCTGTCGTAGAAAATAATCAATAACAGTGGGATGGCATGATCACGTGGAGTTACTTTTACCACCCTGAAGTCATTATTGAAGTGTTTATTCCTCTTATACCACAGCAATTTGATGTATTTATTAACGAACGACACTCCGTGTCTCATATTCCTGTTCTTCCTTAAGTCACAGCAGCTATAAACAGACTTTCCCTCACCGGCATCACATTTTGTCTCTCCCCTGAGGAAAAAAAAATGCAACTTGTTACAGAAAAGAAGTGAGAATAAAAATTGCGAGATGTCTCTGCCTGAGCCAGTGCTCATCATTTTTGTCTGGATTGTTTTTGGCTTTCAGACTTCTCTGCAATGATTACCCTCTGCATCACTGGAGTGTTTATAAAGGCATTAGAAAGTTATATATAGTGTTTGCTGATAGTGGATCCACATCAAGATTGAAAGGGTTTGTCAGAAGGAGCACTTGGGTGCACACCTTAAGCATGAGGAATAGCTGGAGGTGACTGTTGCTTAAGTTCAGGAGTGAAATTGATTCCTTTTCCCAAAGCATGGAAAAGTTAAATGTTCCTATGCTTCTTAGTTTTGGTCCCATGCATTTCTGTTCATTTGCTGTTATGGTACATCTTCATTTCGTTTATTTCATTGCTGCTTTCAACATATCCTTATTAAAGCCGAAGTGTGTATCATCTACATACATCACCCGAGTGGCCATCTGTGTGTAACGAAGAATCTGCTATAAAATCGTGCATGAAAAGTTATTTATAGCAGGATCTGCGGTCTTTATAGTGTGGGACCCAATCTGGATGATGATTGGAAAGGTAAAAACAGTCAAATAAAATCCTTCTGGCAGAAAGTTTCCCAAACTGTCAGTGCTCTTGCAACAAGTAGCAGCAGAACTGCATTAAAAGATTAAAACGACCCATCTGGTGTTTGTTCACTCACTCATTTCAGCAGCTTGGGAACAAATAAAACCAAATACACTGTATTTAAGAAATTCACACTGTCATAATTAACAGATTAATTTTTGCAGACAGACACGGCTCTTATATGGTAAGCGCTGAAGGCAGTGTGCACATACCGTTAAGTCTGACTGGATTTGATTTTGCATGATCTGTAGCTATTTTCATTTAGAATTCAGCCATTAGTGAGTGTAAACAAATTTAAAAGGTGCTTCATACGTACATGAACATGACGCAGGTGATATACAATATATTAGGTGCATGAGTTTTGTCTTTATCGAAAAATCTGGATTTGTCTAATCTAGAGATTTTAAAGGATAAATTGCCTTCTCTCTCTCTCTCTCTCTCTCTCTCTCTACCTCTATCCCTCTCCCTCGCTCTCTCTCACTCACTCCCTCTCTCTCTCTCTCTCTCGCTACTTCTATCCCTCTCTCTCTCTCTACCTCTTTCCCTCTCCCTCGCTCTCTCTGACTCACTCCTTCTCTCTCTCTCTCTCTCTATCCCTCTCTCTCTCCCTCTTTCTCTCTCTACCTCTATCCCTCTCTCTCTCTCTCTCTCTCTCTCTCTCTCTAGCTCGATCCTTCTCCCTCGCTCTCTCTCACTCACTCCCTCTCTCACTCTCTTTCCCTCTCCCTCGCTCTCTCTCACTCACTCCCTCTCTCTCTCTCTCTCTACTTCTATCCCTCTCTCTCTCTCTCTACCTCTTTCCCTCTCCCTCGCTCTCTCTCACTCACTCCCTCTCTCTCTCTCTCTCTCTTTTTCTCTCTACCTCTATCCCTTTCCCTCTCTCTCTCTCTCTATCCCTCTCTCTCTCTCTCTCTACCTCTATCCCTCTCCCTCACTCTCTCTCACTCACTCCCTCTCTCTCTCTCTCTCCCCCTCTCTCTCTCTCTGGATGAAATTGTTCTTTCTCGTAATTCCCTTGTTCGTTCATTTCACAGTCAGTCTATAAATAGAGATGCTCCGATGGCAAGAGGACAGAAAGGGCAGGAAAACAAACAGAAAGCAATCCGTTTTTGTCGTTGCTGATACAGTGCCACATGAACGCTCAGCTGCGATAATACATTACGGAAGACAGTTGTCATACTCCAAAATAACGGGCTATTAAATTATAAAGTATATAAACTAAAGCAAGTAAGAATATCAGTTGACCCTTTACAAAATCATGACTGATGCAGAGGGTCATAAATCTCGGCTAAGCCGCAATTTCATTCATTATGCATTTACACACAAAACCGTCACGTCTCGATCAGTCTCGATGCCGTCGTCACACATGCCACATTACCTGCACTTTCCCGCTCTGTTTGGCTTGTAAGGTAATAGACATGTAATGGTGTAATGTCCGTCTTTTCACGTCTCTCAGCTTTATGGGCCGTTACATTACTTTACCAGCTTAGATGTAGTTTGTTAACTAGCTGTTCAACAAATTAACAGATTAAAGGGATCAGAACTGGCCAGAACAGGCACTGAAATTTGGCTAAAGGTATAAATTGTGTTCAGATGCTCTCAGGGCTGTGAAGCATTTCTGTTATGAAATAGCGCAAATCTCTGGTAGTACTGTTTACATTCAACAGCGCAGCGAGACAGCAACATATAATGTTTGTTTCAGCCTTACAATAAAGTCATAGTATTGTGCCACCCTTAGCTTCGGTGTTTTTTTCTATTAATAACAATGAATCTTAACTACACAGTTGTGTGTGTATGATGACGCATACGGTCTGATGACTTTCACCAGCGTACGAAAAGGAGCTTTGGAACTGTTCATACGTTTATGATGAATGTCCATGTTTGGGATCTACAGCCATTGCTATTATAGCAGACGAACTGGAAGCAGAAGTGCAGTTTTGGCTTTAATGATTGTGGCCCTTTGGTCTGATATTTGATGCAACATGCCAGATCCAGATGTGGAAGTATGAGGACTCCTGAAGCAGTGACAGATTCAGATATAATAACGAGAAAGACTCTAAATACAAGTACAAGCACTAACTAATATCGGTATAAACAGCATGATGTCTAATATCTAAAATCAGACTGAGGCGCAGAAAAGAGCATCTTGCTATTTCAGAAAACCTAAAGTTTTGTTTATTCTCATCTCTTCACTCATGGTGGTGTGAGTCTCATGCCAGCTTCACTGGCCATCTGTCTCAGGAACATTCAGAGTTCATTTCCATCGCAAAGAACTGTGCTTTAACACACACACACACACACACACACATTTAACTGCGCTGTACACGCTTTTCATTAACATCATGTTTTACAAAATGTTTACACTGTTCTCTCACAGACACACCCCGCTTACATCATTCTTCAATATTTATTCTGTATTATTTATGCTAGCACTGTAACAACCCACCAATTCTGATTGGTCAGAAGGTGTTGATTAGTTTTCTATAACAGCAGCTATTTATATTAATGCGCTCGTTGTAAGAGTAATCGTTTCTATAGTAACAGCTCATTCACATGGACTTGTACAGAGGATGCAACACATAAACATGTGTGCAATACCTTTGTTATGGTGCCGATCTCTGTAAGAAAATATTTATGTAAGGAGTCTCCAGTGTCAGAGGTAAAGACTGTATCTGTGTCCAAAACGCCATACTGGTGTTCTACACACTGAATACTGGCTCAGTATACACTGGGTACTGCACACTACTCCCCATACAGGATAGTGTGCAGGTGTGACAACGTCCATGTTGCGTACTAGCCTGATATGCCTGTTAAAGCTGGTCAGAAAGCACAGATATTGCTACTAACAAATGCTAACTAGCAACCTCGCTAATGTATCAGGTATAAACAGCTTAGCTAGCAAGCATGCTGTTCAGTGACTTTAGCAAGCTAGTTAGCTAGCATTCGCTATCAGTTGGGCTATTTCTTCTGTTAAAACAAAAAAAAAACATCAAAATATGCAACTGATAATTTACACTTATTTATTGTTTATTTTATATTTATATTCAGAGCTGGAGTTGAAACCGCTTCTGCTGTCCATCATATTTTTCAAACATTTAATCACCGCATTGCATGATGGGATGCAGTAGCTGATGAAGTGAGCTCTGGCTGTATGCTGGACATTTTTGATGGAAATCACCCGGGCAGCTGTTACGTACCGGTAAATCTTATTTTTCAATGTACTGCATACTACTTATTACGTTTCCATCTGATCAGTATACGAGCAGTATCCAGTACTGAGATTCAGATGCAGCACGTAACAAACGTTTACAGAGAAGTTTACATTGTGGTTTTTCTGCAAAATGGCAATCAGTGTTATTTTTGTTCTGTGTTGTTGTTGTTGTTGTTTTTGGCTTATTAACTTAAAGAGATAAAAAAAGAAGCTGTTTAACATAAGTGATAGCAGGAGGTAATTAGTCTCATGGACGTTCCACAGCATTAAATAGATAAAAACATATAAAGATGCTATGTAATAAATTAAAAAAAAAAACTGTTATCATTGATAATTTGCTGAGTCACATTAGCGGCCAATCATACGAACTATTTAAGGAGTCACTCGAGCATGCTATGGTCACGAGACATTAACATTTACTAAAGTAAAAGTGCCAAGCCATGTGTTTGTATTTACTCTTTCTGGTTTATGATCCTGACCTGTTCTCTGGTTGTCTATGTTTTGGTCGTTTGTGTGATCTGCATCTCGCCTGATCTTCTGCCGTCCTTGTTCATGACTTTGCCTGACATTTTTGGATGGTTGGATTTATTTGTATATGTACGAATGTTTGCTGTTTGCTTACACGTGCATCCAGCCTCACCCTGCTGCCGTAACATCAGCTTTGAGGTGAGAACAGTAACTCCTCTTTACTACTCCTCCCAGTTATTGGTTATCCCTGAACCTATTGCAAATGCTCCCTTTGTTTGCGGCTAAATACTATTACAGGCTCGTTTTTTTTTAATATTATTCTGATGCATTTAAAAACTAAAATTGAAAATGATTTTCTAAAGCTATGGAGAGCCCTTGCATTCTGCAGCCTCCTGTTCCCAGGTTAGCTACTTTCTTCTCGTGTTCTGGTACTTATTGTTTTTTCCATTTTTGTCCTCAGCCTGAAGGTGTTGAAATAACGACCATGTGATATCCATGTGTCTGTGTTCTTACTCCATCTACTTCATGAGCCTGATGTCTAATAATAAATCCCAAAATGGCCAGAATCAGCACTCACAAGTGTTGCAGCATCTTTTCTGTAGCGCAGCTCTGATGAATCTCTGGAGCGCTGCCGGTTGCACCGGTGCTTCTGGAGCATTCAATAAACTGATTTAGCGGTACGTGCTGCGGAGCCGGAGATAACAAGAGAGAATCATGGCTTGTTTGCATAAGAAGGGCCGTGGGCACAATGAGAAGGCTTTATCACATTACAACACAACTGCACAAACTCCTGATTACCGTGCGGTCCTGAGCTCTATTTATAACCAACAGCGCTAAAAGGAACAGTAGCGCTTTTCCAACCACCAGCTGCCTTTCTGCCTGCTCATCCCCACTGATCAAACGGAAAATCTTGGAGAGAGCGGGTCCAGGACACTCGGATATCGACTACAGGTCACTCAGAGCAGAGTTCAATTACACACCGTAAGGGTAAGAGGAAAGACAGAGGAAGCGGAGTGATGCGGCTCACAGACATGATCTACCATCGAGAATTGTCTTTATTACAACAGTGAAAGTTCACGCAGTTTATACGAATTTTACAGCCAGACAAAATGGAGATGAAATTGTTTCATCTGTTTGAGGAAACTGATTGGTTGATTGATTGATTGAATTTATTGGTCAGAAATATATCGTTTCTATAGTAACGACTTACACCGGGCTTAAGACTGTGTGAAACAGATGATATGGTGATGCTTGCTTTAGTTTCAGAGTCCAAGCTGTAACTTTTCTTCAGGACAGACGAGTTTACGCGTTCTAACATGACAAGCTGCGATTTTTGTCAACAGAGAGAAGGAAGAGATGACTGTTTATAGCTGCTATAACGTACGTGAGAAAAGGAAATAACTTGTCTCCTGGACGTTCCACAACATTAAGTGTAACTGGAAATGGATCAAAAATATAAAGTGTTATTCATTAATAAACCTAACTGTTAGCAAAGTGCTTGTGTAAGCAGAAATAACACTTTGAGCTGTTGTAGGAAAATAATCAACATTGTGACAGTAACAGTAACTCAGCTTTCCACACACCAATCTACCATTGATTATTTTCCTATAAAGGTACGACACGGCTTGTTTTATTCTTTACTCAGTGCTTTATTCCTGAGAAAATGTGGATGTTTGGTATTGTCTTGACTTGTTCCAGCAACATTTGTAGTTGAGCCCCAGCAAAACTGATTTGATAACAGGATCTACAAAGCATTAAATATTTAATATGAGTAAAATAGCACGGCCATAACATGGTTTGTTTCATGAATGAGCAATTTTGTGGTGTTTTTATATGGACCGTTGTTTGAGTGACACCACAAAAAGACGAGAATTGTATTGTTAATGAATTTTTATAACTGATGGAACACAATCAGTTCTGCGTATTAAGACTTCAGTATATTAGCGAACACACACACACACGCATGCACACACATCCTCTGAGCATTGGCATGTCTAAGAGGAGACAGCGCAGACAAATCGCATGCTTAATTATTCAGAGATTCCTGCAACCCATTACATCACATACATTATAGAGCAGCCGAGGTTCCTTTTGTCCCCTGTGCTGCTCTTAATAATCATCCTCAAACAGCAGGTTAACAGCGTCCACATGCCCCGCCCCTAAACTCTTCACCCGCTGAATTCACGCTGGATTAGCTGTAGTTATACTCATAGAACATCAGGTGTGGTTTGGTATATGACGTGCGGCTTTCACCTTTATTTTCTGCTGCTTTCTAGTTTAATAGCTAGAACCTCCTGCTGTTCTCTCGTTCTCCTCAGAGACACTTCCGATAAAGAACAAATCGGCCTTTCATGGACAAGCCGAGTTACTAACGTCATTTACAATTGATTTTAGGACAATTAGAAATGAATACGAGATCTGTAACATTCTATAATATGCAATTCTGTAAAAAAAAATCATTTCTATTCCATTCTATTCTACGAGCTCTTGGAGACATCAACCTTCACTGCTGACCGATTCTCATCCTGCTCTCCTTATATATACTGTATATTAATTCTATCCAAATTCTAAAGCATTTTATAACTTTCTATATAATTCTGTAACATGCTATTCTTCAAAAGCCATTTCTATTCCATTCTATCCTATTTTATTCATTTGTACAACATCCTCTTCACTCCTGCTTTGTTCTGTTCATTTACATTCTGGTCCATTCCAATCGAACGTATTCTCTTCTAATAAATCCTACTGCATCATATGCTGTAACGTTCTATTCTGCTTTATTCTATTCTATTCTAGCCTGTTCTGTTCTATAACATTCTGTCCCATGAAAAGCGTCTGTATTTTTATCTTTCCTATAATATTCAATTCTGCTCTTAAATGTTGTGTTATATTCTAGAACATTCTATTCTATATTGTTCTAAACTTTTCTCTTACATTCTGTTCTAATATTCCCTACAGGTCAGACGTTTGGCCCCACCCTCGGATTAAAAAAAAAGAATTTAAATAAATAAACGGTACACTGCTTTGTCAAACTTTTATTACAAGAAAATATTAGAAATACTTCAAACAAATGTAACTGACTGGTTTTCAATATTTTATAGCTTGTAGTAACACATAATTTAGCTACAAAGGCTGAAACTGTTGTATCAGGCTGAAAGACATAGCAGGTCTGTCTTTAGTGCACCGATATTCACTTTGTGTTGGAATTCTATTTACTAATGTCACAACTCGATTGGCTCTTGGCTTCTCCTGATCGTGTCTTACTGAATCAAACGATGGCCACCTCGTCCCAGATCAGTGTGTGAGAGGTGTAATGCACTGTCTGCTCCTCGTTTCAATCTCCTGTTGTACTGTATCACAACTGACAAGTCAGACTTTTTGTTTACATCAGGTGGTGGATGGGGGATAAGGGTAAGGGCGAGCACAGAATGTGTTAATCCTCCAGAGAAACATGGAGGTGGATCGGTGACGGTATTGGAGTGTTTTGGGGAGGAAGATCTGGAGACTTAGTCCAAATTAAAGGGATCATGAAAAAAGAAGAATATCACTCAAGTCTTCAACATCACACAATTGCTTCTGTTTTACGTATCACTGAAAAGATTTCCTTCAGGATAATGATCCCAAGCATTCTTCAAAATTGTGCCAGAATTACATCCAGTCCAATGAAAAGCAAAAAGGTTGAGAATGATGTCTTGGTGTCCCCAGTTTCCAGATCTTTCTCCCTTTGAGCTGGCATGGGACGAGCCGGAGTGACATGATCGAAATGAGCGTCCAGCAAATGAGACACAACTGTTTGCATGCTTGAAAAGGTGCTGGGAGGATTTACAAATTGTTTTCCAGCAAGTTTTGGAAATTTTGGATTCTATTCCATTCCATTCTAATAGCTATATTTATTCCTCATTTATTGTACTCTTTTATGCTCTATGTTTATAACCTGCTCTATTCTATTCTACACTCGTCTATTGTGCCCCATCCTATTCAATTCTATTCTATTCTGCTCCCTTGTGGATTATTCTACACATTCTTTGTAAGACACTCAAGCCACATACCCTATGGTGAGCAGAAACAGACATCCTAATCATGCTGTTTACAGGAGTGTGAATAAAACCGAGTCATTTAGACGTGTTAAATGTGTTTGTTCTTGCATGACACACACGGCTGCTTCTTTCTTCATGAAGCTTAACAGCGTAATAAGCTCCCAACGCTCCTTCAGTTCTGAGATATTTATTCATTCTTTTTTTATTATTTATTTATTACTTTATTTAATTTCTGGCGCCTGAAGTTACAAGAAAAACACCTAGAACTAGTAGTCTCACCTCCGTGCTGGTCAGGTTGCACCTGTGAGTTCCTGCAAACCAGCCATCAGTGGAACACTGATCGATATCCACGTCCTGCAGGTTGATATCCAAACGAACAACTCCCCTACGAGAGAGAGAGAGAGAGAGAGAGAGAGAGAGAGAGAGAGAGATCAATTATGACCTCAGGAGCAGAGAAGGCAAGTCAATCAGCTGGAACAACATAAATGTCTTAAGTGAAATGTGAGCTTCACTCCAGTGAGTGTTCTCAGTCCTTACGGCCGCTATCAGGCGCTAAATGTGTCGCCTGAAGCCTGAAAGCTTCTTTATGAGAGCAGCAGCTCTTTGAGACAAACAGACTAACAGTCAGAAACATGCACACTGTCACAGACGAGGACAACCAGACAGCTCATGAAAATAAACATAAAAAGTCCTGCGTTGTTGCAGGAAGTGAACGATGTTTCATGGTGTATTCAAATTCCAACCAATCGCCTCAAATGCTGCATGCCAGACTACAGCACATGTAAACGAGCTCCAAAACACTTTGAATTTGACTTTATTCCAGACTCCCACAACAGTTTAACAAAACTAAATTGCATCAGCGTTTATTTTTATTTTTCATTTATTTAACCTTTTGTTGCACCCTGCTAGACAATGGGGGGTTTATACTGTGTCTATAACTTTGCATGTAGAATTCTTCTTCATGATGGGCTAGGTGACAGTCTGTACTTGCCAGTGCTCATTTTGGGAATCTGTAATTGATTACACTTCCTGGACTGCCACAATGACAGAAAT
>JAQQZU010000033.1:27372007-27429205 GCA_030068025.1 Parauchenoglanis punctatus
GTTAAACCTTTCACACTTTCCTTTTTTTGCATACAACTTTATATTTAACACACACACACACACACACACACACACACTCCATGGATCCTACAGTCTTCATGCCATGGTCATATACAACAACTTTTTATTTAACATGCATAAAGTCATAATATTGTAATAAACAATACAGTGTCTTGTCTCTCACTGTGACTGTGTGTATATGGAAGTGTGTAAAACATTGAATAAATATTTTTTTGGAGTGGTGAATCTTGACAATAGAACCTTTACTCTTGAAACTTTGTCACACTGTGTCCCTGTGCAAGCATTGCATCATGGTGCATTTTCCAAATAATAAAGTTTCTGTTTATGTGTATACTACCACACACCTGGCAGCCCTGAGGAGACCAGTAGCGCTGCCTACACCTGCATAAAGCAAGCAACAAGTCGTTCATACACACAAACAATGGCACATACAATTGTGTTCAAAGCCTTAAAAATCAGAGTGCTACATGCAAACACTGGCACTGTGGCCAGGATCAAGTAAGAGCAAAGCCAGTTGGGTCACTCACCCATTTGATGGGATTTCCTTCCAGCACAGTCATTAATCATGTCCTTTAATGCTAAACTCTGGGCTCTGATTGACTCAATGGAGAGAATAAGCAGTCTGTTTAATCTCTCCTGAGACATGCTGCTCCTCAGATAGAACACAGTTAATCAGACTGGCTGTTTTATTCCAGTCCCACTAACTCCAACCAACGCCCAGTCCTGCAGTTATTATTTTTGTTTATACCTGCTTTGAAGTCATTTACTTGGCTCTATTTCCCAAACACTCAGTAATTTAAGCCACATCTATTAATATTAGTAATATATTATAATATTTCCCCATTTGGGATCCCAGTCCTGATGACCTTTATACTGGTGACCGATGCACTGTTCGAGATCAATAACTTCAAGCAAAGCAAATGAAGTAATGATCAATTATCATTAGCGACTAGGCATGTACCGATATACGGTGCACCGATAAATCGTGATACAAATTTAATACGATTCGAATCGACGGAAATAAAAATGTATTGTGATTCATCTTAGTTTTTCCTAGCTGTAATTGCATTATTTAGGCAGCAGAGGGTGCAATAACATACAGTAGCAGGAATACATGTGATGTCACCGTAGGTGGAAGTAACAACACTAATGCTGCGAAAACATCTTAAAAAATAAAAATAAAAATTAACCATCTAAAATGGGAAAGAGCTTTTGTGCTGATTTACAAACAGATTCAGCAAGAAATCGGAGCAAATGGAAGTAGATAAGCAAATGGTGGTAGCTGTTTTATGTGTAAGCTTTTTTTAACTTTTAAGAAAATGTTTATTGCATTTTTTTCATTTTTAATAAAAGTTAGTAGGCTACTGTACTTTACTCTAACCTTTACAAATGTTTGTAAATAGTTAGTGTTGATTAAGAAAATGAACAAAAAGTATGGATTTTGTATTTTAACAAAAGAAAATTTTAAGACGATAAAGAATAGGAAATGTTGTATTTTGTGATCAACCTTTTTTCCCCCCAAAATCAAATTGTGAACGAATCTTGAATTAGGATCTCTTTCCCAGATCCGTACAAAATTCAGGAAAACCATGCGTTACATTTCCAAATCTGCAACATTAGCACAAGATATTGAAATGGGTTTAGCTGGTTGTAAAGTTTGCAGTCATGAAGTAGACCTGTTTGGCTTTTATTGTTATTGTTTAATTGTTAGCTAGATAATGGATATTATGCTGTTCATTTATTTATATTTTCCTGAATGATACCGTTTCTCACGGTCATCATTCAAAAAAAAATTGTATTCTGTCAAATATTTTTTACAATATTATTGACTCAAAGATTCAGAGATGCTGAGAATATGCCTGTAGAAGTAAGCATCTGTAGGGCAACTAATAATGACCTGAACATGCTGTTTTTACACACACGTTGACACAAGAACACTTGCGTACTGGCTGCTTTGATCTCGCCACAAAAACCCCCATGATGGCAGGTTGTGAACAGGGAATGGGTCGGGAGCTGCTTGATGGCAGAGGCAATCACGGACGTTTAGGTGATCTTTTATGACATGTCTGTTACAGAATTTATGTCAATTTAATTGGACTGAGTTAGAAATATTGCCATTTTAGAGCATGCCAAGTTTGACTTTTTTTTTTTTTTTTGGTTTATTTTTGTTTTCAGCCTTCAGCAATACTACCACTAAGGCTCCATAAGCCTCACACAGCCACAAATTAGCTGATAATTAACATTTTTAGTACTAAAAAAACAAAAGGTCCTACTTTTTTTTTTATCTCTTTATAGTCAGATTTAACTTTACTTCCAGCTATAAACAATCTTTCCCTCACCAGCTTCTCTTTTTTTCTCTCTCTTGAAGTAACTGCTTTACCTCTGACACGCCGCAGACTCCTGCCATAAATTAGTTAAACGTCTCCTTACAGAAAACGTCACCAAATCAGCCATTACACAAGTTTTTGAATCAGTTTATATGGATTCATGTACAAGTCTCAGGTTAAACTGTTACCATAGAAACGGCAGCCTTGACTGACATACGGCGCGTGCAGACTTTACATTTACTCGTCGTTTGTTTAGTAACTGCTATTTTAATATTCAGGACAAAATACTGAAGATCGGTTAGGACATATTTGTTTCTTCTCACTATATGCGACATATTTAATTCGAGTTATTTATAAAATGCAAAAAAAATAAATCACTCACTCTGTCCAGCGATGTTTCTCCTCTATTGATTCTCTAGGCCCTTCAGGTGTGCACTTGAAGTCACGTGGTACAACATCGCTATGCTGATTGGTCACAGGAATCTCGCCGCGATGGGAAATCTGATTCTTTTCAGTGAGTCAGATATATCATTCGGCTCGTCTCAGCAGTGAGTCGATTCTTTCGGCTCCCAAAGGGATCATCTTCGTTTATTTGTTTAAAACCGGATAAACCGGTGATTGTGTTGTTAATTTTTTTTTTTTGCCCAACTATGTCAGAAATTGTTTCATTAAATCTTTTAGCTATCAAAACAACCTTATTTTGCAGCGGATCTGGGTATATCAGGGCTCTGCACGTGCGTCACTGATGCACCATCCGCAATAATCAACAGCTCGGATGTAAAAACGGATGGATTTTGTTTTAATTTGAGTCATTAGGATGGCAGGTGATTAGTGTTTAACAAGGTGTGGTAATAAATGAACATCTCAAGGCCAGAAACTGAGCAAGGGAGAACTGTAACTGCTTCTGGTTTGAGTTAAATCACCTAACAATGTCAGATTTCATACTTTTCACACATCAGCCATGTTTGAATCCTTTATGAAATGCCAATTTCCACACGTCAGTGAGTTCTGTACATTTTCACTGAAATCAAAACGATTGAAATAAATCGAAGCAACATTCATAAATCTATTATTATTATTATTATTATTACTCATGTGTAAACAATTAAACACACTATAAAGGTGATTTTCCCATAACTCTGATATTTTTTAATTTGTGAATTACCAGTTGGTAGGTCTACTCCAGATTCTGAACAAATTTGATTATATACGTATCAGAGGACACGAAATCAACTTGCATATTATTGTAGCAGATACAGTGTTAACCTCAAATACCAAATCATTGCCTCTGGAGTCAAAATCATATCGTAACATGCACAGGCCTAAGTGTTACATTTACATTGATGTCATTTGGCAGACGCCCTTATCCAGAGCGACTTACATATATCTCATTTATACACCTGAGCAGTTGAGGGTGAAGGGCCTTGCTCAAGGGCCCATCAGCGATAGCTTGGCAGCGCTGGGATTTGAACTCACGACCTTCCGATCACTAGTCCAATGTCTTAACCACTGAGCTACCACTGCCCACTACCACAAGTGTTACACCTCTACACATTCATCTGGCATGGAAAACATTTAGTTTTTATAATATCTCATTAGATGTCCATTCCACACCGGCCAAGAAGCACACACAAAACAAACATTTATATACGTATTGTAAATGATTGAAGATTTTTGTTTCCTGTTAAATTTTTTTTGCCACATCATAGTAACCATGGTTACTACAGCATGGTATGTGCTTACAATAGTTTAACCATAATTCATATTGTTGAAATGACCTCATAGGAAAAATAAATAAAGGTTCCTACACACAAATCAGCCCTTAACTTTCACCTAAAGGAGTCAAGAGCTGCTGCTGTAATCATAAAGCTTGCCCTGTGCTCATCCCAGGAGTCTTATTTATGATCTGCTCATACTGAACACCCTGTAAACACACTCGTTACTGTTCGTCTTTACTCTTCTACACCTGAGGATTTACACCGGATCGTTAAACGCGCTACACGTATCAAGCTGACGTTTTTGGGTTGGTCTTTAAAATTCAGATCAACATAACGCTGATCTGAGGCATCAGTCCAGACGCAGTCTTTTCATCTTCAGGATGAACGACGAGGAGACTGGGTAAAGATGTAAAATATTTATTTCTTGTAAATATTCCTAAATCTGATTCCACAAACTCCAAAAAAACCCATTACACTTTTGTGTATATACTTCAAAAAAGGCTTCATTTTTGACATTGTTTACTACTGTACAGGACCGAGAAATGACAAATACTGTTAATAATGTCTGAATATTGTACAAGAGGGGGAAAATACCCAAGAAAGAAATTTCATTACAACCAGTCATTGAGAAATTATATACAATTTTGATTCATCTGAAAGTTTTTAAAAAATACATCATGCCATTTATATTACAAGCTCAGGACTTTGAATATACCAACAAAATGTAGTCCGACAAATTTTTACTTGTGCACACATCAAAAACTTCATTTCAAACCGGTAAGCAAAGTGCTCGGACCAGGTTTTGAATTCTTTATTAAGCTCAAAAAAAAAAAAAAAAAAAAAAAAAAAAAAAAAAAAAGGCAAAACAAACATCATACCATGATTTTCAACTAGTCAAACACAAACAGCATTTTTCTGAAAGTAATGTAAACAACCAAAAAAGAGCATACTTTACATTTCTTAATGTCAAAGCAAATGAGTGAAAGGCATTTAGACTTCTCTCCAAAGCTCATGGACACTACACGCGGTTACTGAAGGAAGAAAAAAAGAAGAAGAAGAAAGCAGTCCCTCGTGCTTGCTCAAGCTCCTCGAACCGGTTTGCGAGGATTCAAAAGAAAATTCACAGCGCACTTCGTTTGCTGATTAACACGGATCACATTCGGTGCGTAACTTGATCGCAAAATTACAAGAAATCAAAACATTTAAAAAGAAAATTAAGGTACAGAATATTCTTCAAGTGGTCAGAATTTTAGACAATATTCACTCTACATTCTAAATACAACAAAAATACTCTGAATTCATTTCTTTCAATTTTTTTTTTTTTTTTTTTTTTTTACAGATTCTGTACAATTTTATACAACACATAGACTCTCAAAATCCAAACCAAATCCTGGCATCCTTAAATACTCTTCTTTATTTATTTATTTTTTTTCTCCATTTCATTTTTTCAAATCGAGAATCAAAAAAATCACCCAAAAACAAATAGCTCTAATGAAGTTAAGGTAGCATTTGGTCAAATATTTCTAATTCATTTTTTTTTTCTCAAATTTTAGACGGATATATACATATTTTATAAAGTAACATGTCCTGTTCAACCTGCAGCCTTCTGAAGCAGCTTGACGTTCTTCGTTTTTTTTTTTTGTCGACATTCTTAAAAAATAGCTTCGATTCATAATAAATACAAAAAGTCGCCTCTTATTTTACAGAAATCAAAAACGAAAAGGAAAAAAAAAAAATAAACTGACTCATGGAATCAAGTATTTTATTAAACCGTATTTTTTTGTTGTTGTTTTAGTGCAAGTTAATAATCCCTTAGCTTTATCCCTAAGGAAGTCTTCTCAGTACATTCCTTGTTCAGTGGTGTCTACATTTCTGTATTTATATCTCTCTATATAATGAGTATATCTGTATAGAATTTCTTTTTTGAATCCAGAGGACCTGCCTCTTTATAATCTAAATAAGGCTGTGGCCAGCACCATCACTTCCTGGTCAGCTGGTGAGACTAATTTCTCTCACCGAGCCTCTTTAAGCTCTAATCGCCGTCCCATCAGAGTAAAAACCACGCGAGCCGTTTCTGCAGAGGGACCTGTGTGTGTGTGTGTGTGTGTGTGTGTGTGTGTGTGTGTGTGTGTGTGTAGCCTGGTTTTCACTCCCGTATTTTAACCCTTCCCTCACCTGGCTATTTTTTTTTTCTTTTTTTTTTGGAACCTGATCTCCGTTAATCCTTACAGTTCTGCGGTCTTATTGTCTGCCCTGAAAAGTTCTTATTTTAAAAAACAAAACAAAAACACCACTTCCTGTTTCGAAACGGGCCTAAAAAAAAAACATCACAAGGAATGCATATGTGCGGAGTTGGAACGTTCTGCCTGTCCGCTCCGATTCAGTTCATCCACTTCCTGCAGTTTACTGCGCCACAGTGACAGGGGATCTTATGCTGGTCGTCTTCGAAGTCGAATTTGTAGTCGTAGCACAACTAGGGAGAGAGGGGAAAACGAACGGGAAAGAAGAAAAGGCATGAAATTAAAACCAGAACTGATTCGTTTCGGCTCTGCGTCGTCGTGTCTACCACTTTACTGCAGTCGGTGTTTTAAAAATGAACAGGTTAGCCTAGTGTTTCTCGTACCACTAGGGGTACTTGGAGGTGATAGAAAAGCCTGAAATAATTTAATGCAATTAGAACTACTGATATAATTATATATGTGGTCACATGACGTATGTGGAGACATGACACATTTTTATTCATGTAATTATTATTACAATTATTACGCAAATTGATTGTCTGCTACAATTCCCAAATGATACTGAGTGCATTCAAACAAGCCACATTTAACTGAAGTGTTCGTGCTATTTCAGTGTTTGTCACCATGCTGACATGCTGCTTTAGTGTAGCAATAAAAAAAAGGACAAAATTCTCTCTCCACCTCCTCGACATCATCGAGTGACACGAGCCGTGTTTCCATTAACCTGCAAATTAAAATTGCGAACTAAAAAACTACTCGTGGGAACGTGTATAAAAATTTTTAAAAACCCCTGAAAAAAACTAAACGTGTTTACGCTCACATGTGGTGGTTTTTCAGACGATACGATAAAGCAATATTTTGATCAACTGAAATGGAAACATTTGTTGCATTTAAGTCACATGACATGGGGCAGAGCAAATGCAGACGCTACGTTTCTGAAAGAAAGAGCGCTCGGTAAGAGCCGTCACGAGAGGAGAAAACCCAGGTTTAATCTCGTAACGCCACAGAACATTATCAGTTGTGTTTTGGTTGAATTTTTTAAAACATCACTTTATTTTGCACAAAACCGCAACGGAAACCCGGCTACTGACTCGGTGGCACTACACAATTCAAGAAAACGAACAAACGAGCAAACAAACATTTTGTTTTCACGTGATCAGACCACGAGAAGTTCCTGCATGACTAAAACTCACTGAGAAAACTGAAACTCAGAAATATTACGCGGTTGGAGAAAAATATGGAAGGACTGCACAACTATCAGAGCATTTATCCAGAACACGTCAAACTGCACTGAATATTCTTTTCCTGGCATTAAGGGGGCCGAAACTTTTAGACAGTAAAATGAACACATGCCACAGAGTGGACACGCGTCATGGCAAGAATAAGCACCTAATTATCATTCATGTTAAACTGAATATGACGGATCTGGTGAGCAGCTGCTGGATTTGGACAGGATTGTGCTTCCTGCACTCTGCGACTCTATGCTGCTTTATTTAGCCAATAATGCATGCTAAATAATGTCGCCATAGAAACAGAATAACGATTTGTATTCGGATAATTTTGTGTTTCATAATTATCTAGGTTCAAGAAATGAACTAGCTAATAAAGTATTGGAGTTATATCACATCCCTGTAGCACCAGGGTTAATTAGGACCTACTTCTAGATAATAAACTGCCAAAAATCTGCCGGAGAAATGCAGAGAATGGAGGAGCTTTTAGTTTCAGGGTTTTACAGCTTATACCAAGCAAAAGAACAAAACCGCTTGCAGAATAAATAACGTAAGAGAACGATGTTTTGACGCTGGAGGGCCTGTAGGAGATTAACACCATTATCCTTAAAGGTACAAGCAGACGTGTTAATGAATATAAAGGAGTTGCTTTTTTAGAAACTTTGGTAGGAGCTCTCAGCGTTCAGTGCTAGTCTGGCAGACGTACCTCCTCTCCACGCTGTATCCGGCGGTTGGAGCTGATGATGATCTTGTGGCCTCGCTCGAAGGTCACGACCTCTGCGATGCAGTTTGGGGCGCAGGAGTGGTTAATGTATCTGACGGGATAAATTGGGATGAGATACGCAAGAAATCAAATCTTGTCCGGGATGAGACACATGGTCTGTATTGTGGATGATGCTGAGTGTGCTCTATACGATTTAACACATTCCGATGTTGATGATAAAAATTCGCTGACACAGAATTTTAGTGTTCAACGTACGTATAAAACTGATGAATATTCATTTGTAACTGCAATGCACTACAGGAAGTGCTGGGGGCAGAATCGCTTTCATTGTCTGCCATGACTAACGTCACCTGGTTTACAGTTAATCACGCAAGGTTTCTTTTTCCCCAAAAAATTTGTTTCAAAACAACAATTCGTTTGTGTTGTTTTCTGTTTATACGAAAATTGGAAGTAGAAATGGGGGGCATGACAGAAATATGTGCTGACTAATCAACCAATCAAAAATAAATAAGTAAATAAAAAATTCGACAGATGAGTTGACTACCAAAATAATCATTCATTTCAGCCCTCATGATGTAAACTCATATTTAATTGAAAATAGAACTACGACAATATAGCAAATGTTGAAACTGAGTAATTTCACTGTTTGAATTTGATGCCAGCAACACGTGTCAAAAAAGTTGGGACAGGGGCTTGTTTACCACTGTGTTGCGTCACCTGTTCTTCTAACAACACTGTTTGGCAACTGAGGAAAATCTAGTCCATAGTCTTTTGGATCTCTGTGAACAGAGGGAATGGTGGGAAAAGCTGACCGAGCTTTTCAAAGTCTTATTTAACTTTAAACAGGAGACTCGAAACATCAGTACAGAAATAACTACAGTCATGAAATTATAAGTAAGGAATAAGAGAGTTCATGCTGTAGAGAAATAATCAGGGATGGGGTGGGCCGCTGTTACTATAGAAACGAAACGGTATTAGAAAGAGCGCATTAATATAAACAGCTGCAATACTGTCAGAGCTGCTGTTACAGAAGATTAATCAAGACGTTCTGACCAATCAGATTCGAGAATTCAGCAGCGCCGGATTCATCAGTGCTAAACTGTAACTACTGCAGATAAATGAGCAATTCTTTACAGATTCTTAAAAGTGATGTTTATCCACTCAGCATCATCAAAACTCCAAAAACCGTTCCTACCGTGCAGGTCCTCCTGTGATTGTCGCGTCTATTACGTGCTCACTGTCGATGCGGAACATGTAAACTCCACGGTTCTTAAATGAACAACAAAAAAAAATTTGTGAAAAAAATATATAGCCAAAGCACTAAAAGCATTTAAGGAACTCCTTTAAATATGAAACAAAACGCAAAAAAGTTTATAGGTACCTGTGATTCGTACATCTTCTCTTTGCGGTTTGCCACCTCGTTACGAATGATGGTACCAATGTATTCAATCACCATGGTGTACTTCTCAATGTCTCGAGCAGCGTACAGCCCCAAGCCCTGGAACAATCACCCAAACACCACTTCGTTTCTATGCAGTCAAAAAATGATTCTACTATGTAACGAATAGCTGATAAAAACCGAACTGCAGCTAAGATTCGGTCCCAGCTGGCTGTATTTACCTGGATGCGTGAACGAGCCAGGTAGACGTTGGACTTCCACTCGGCTTTCATGCGGCGGTACTGAAAGGACTTGGAGTGCACAAACTGTTTACTGTAGGGGGCGCCGGTGAGCTCAGCTGGGCTCCCGTTGGTCTGCAGGGCTTTAGCGGAGCAGCCGCTGGTCAGTGTGTGAGGTCTACAGGAGCACACACACACACGGTCATAATGAAACACTCCACTGCTGAAATACACTCCGTTTCAGACAGTAAGGCCACGCCATTAAAAACAATTGCAGCCAATTGTAAAATTTGCCATCCGTGTTACGCTCACGACGTTCAGTGCAGGGTATACTGAAGTCCCTCAGTCAGCATGTACTACAAATACATCATGAAAACGCGCAAGAAAATCTCAACTTCACTGTTCTGAATCCTTCTTTCTGATCGGATCAAATGAACAGATCTTGTGATTGATCCAAATTGTTGATTATTTTCAAACTTCTGTTAATGTTATTTACTGACGTGTCAAATTTTTTAAAATAAACTGTAATTGATAAATTCATGGTTTTCATGCTGTTATTACATGCAAAAGGCTGTAAATGTGACGCCTCATAACTCCTGTTTGAGTGGAGATGTGATCTTTTCTCCCATATGCCATTACGACTGATGGTAATGTCAGCATAAAGGTGGGAGTATTATTCAAAATTCCCTTTTTTCTGTCCCAGTTCTCATGGAGCGACCCAGTGCCGAGAGACGTAGCAAGACTATCGGCATTCAGGTCTGGAGCCAAGAGACTAATCCAGGAGTATTCACCGAAAATCTACACTGGTTCATTAAATCCTTACTTATAAAGACCCGGATAAGTGTTGAACATGACTGAATATGGTGACAAGTTTTTAATGATGAAACCTTAGCAATCAGTTCAGTCCTACAAGTAAAAGACAGCTTATCCTGATGAACACCTCTACATAGAAAAACATCTCTTCTGAACTTGAACATGAATACAGTACACATCTATGTCCATGGTGTTTTCTTGACCTCTAGCTCTCCCTGGTCTGATGAGCTGCCTTCAGCTAAATAAATTACCTAAATGTATGTGATGGGATAAGCTTCTGCAAAGCATCTGCTACAGAAGCGGACCTCGTTCATGGTTTAAAAAAAAATTAGAGTCAATGAACTACAGGACTTCAGTTTCATCGGTTCAGTCCAGTGAAACATTTCGCTGGATGTGAATCTGGATCACGGCCCGCCAGCTGCTGACGCTTAAACTAAATGATGATCCTTCAAGCCTCCGTCAAGCATCGGTGCGGTGTGAATAAAACCATAAATGGTCGAAACTCCTAATGAACTGAGATTACCATGACAAGGAGTTGATCCGTGTGTGATTTAATCCCTGTTTTTGGATCTATGTGAAGCCAGGAAGTGGTGAAGAAGCTGACAGAGTTTTGGCATCAGCTTAAACGCTTATTTGTCTTCTGTGTGTGAGAATCTTGTTTCATGCTTCAACACAAATTAGTGCTGAAATCACTACAAGTTGCTGAGAGGCCAGTAATGTCAAATACACACGTCGAGTTTATTTTGAGAGCATGCATTCTTCAACTGAGCAACGATTTACTGATTCAGCATAAAATCACAGCTCTTCTGGCATCACCGGGGCTGAAGGACCACGCATGGCTGAAAATCCTGATGAACACAGATTACATTGGCCAAAGGACATAATACAGAATATTATCTGGCCTGAACACCTGGGTGTAGATGCTGGAGGACATGCAGGACTTGAAACAGCTGCTAACAACCCATGTAAAAAGAATAGTGTTAAAGAAACATGGAGAAATAAAAGGCTTAAATCCTACAGAATACCTTAACACACACCTCTTGACATGTGTGCAAGCCTTAGGTTCGGATCGAGCGCATCCCGAGGGGTTGATGGCCAGCGGCAGCTCCATCAGAGGATTACGGCCGTAACGGAACGTGTAACCAGCACATGCCTCCACCCCCGGCAACTGAAACGCAACCATCAGAAACAATCTCAAAAACTGGAAATGACTGGGCACATTTGTGTTTGGCTCCGTTTCATAATGTCAGTCATACCGATTCCACAATCCTGGTGACGGCGGGTACGGTCAATCCGAACAGATCTTCTCCCTTCAGGTAGACGGGGAACAGTTTAAGGATGCCCGTCTCGTTTCTCTTCTCGGCCACCGGCTCCAGAACCTTATCCCACACACCTGTACAATGAACAAGTGCCTCAGGTTAACCTTTAAAAGTGAGCTGCTTCCATTATTAGATATTTTACACCACCAGGTTAATCTTAAAGACTTTTTCACCATCAGGGTATTTGGTATCTATTTAAACGGATAATATTTTTGGAGAAAAGTTGATTCGTGGCACATTTTAAATAAATATTATTAAAGACAAAGTGCTTAATGTTTCAAAGCGTCTTTAGACCTAAAAAGATGCATTTACAAATGTACTTGGAATGCATCCACTGGATCTGGTTATTTTAAAAGCATAGGTTCCCAAGCCTCGTCATGGAGAACCCCTTTGTCCTGCACACTGCAGTGCTTTCCCCTGCTCCAACACACCCACGTTACCTTATTAATCAGCTGATCAGTTGAATCAGATGTGTTGGGAGCAGAGATGGTGCTATAATGTATAATGTAAACATGGACCAGAGTGGGAATCAGAGTGGGAATTAGCCCTGCATCCTGCTAGAACAGAACTTAAAAGGTAATCCACAAAGCATATGTACTGTTTTAATAGAAAATATTGGACTAACTAGGGAAAGGGAAAGACTTGTCAGTGGTTGTGTCCTAAAATGCTACTCAAAAGCCTCTTTGACTGCTCAATCCTATGACTTGATTAAAGTCTGCTACCTTTAAGGATGTACCAATTCTTAAATCCACTCAGTGGATAAAGATTCAAGGATAAGGAGAGAGGAGGCTTTTGGATGAAGGACACAGGTGCTTCTAGGAATGTAACGATATATCGTGCATCGATAATCCTGATACAAATTTATGACGATTTGAATAAATGAAAATATAAATGAACCACGATTCGACTTAGTTATTCGATAATGACTTCGCTATTACAAGCTACAACTGCGTTATTTAGACAGCAGAGGGCGCAATAACAGTCTCTGTAGGCGGAAGTAGAACTAATGTCGTGAAAACACAAACAGATCCTAAAACAGCTTGTGTGTGATTAACTTTAAAAACAGATTCAACAAGAAATCGGCACCATTTACAAACTGCTAAAATCTGAAGAAGAGAGAAGCAAATGGAGGTAGTTGTTTTATATTTAAGCTTTTCAATTTTTAAGAAAAAGCTCAACTTTTTTCATTTTTAATACAAATAATATTTTAGTTAAAAGGATATTATATTTTACTCAAAACTTTACAAATGTTTGTAAATAATTCCTGCTGGTTATTAAGAAAAATGAAACAAAAGAATATATTTTTAAGTTAACAAAAGGAATATTTAAGCTGATAAATAATATTTGCTAATAAAACTTTTTTTTTTATTTTTTTTTTTTAAATACCACGAACTGAATTGAATCATGAATTGGGTGTATTGTCACATGCCTAGGTGATTCTTAAGTGTAAAAGTAACAGTCTTAATCTTACATCACCAATGGGAACAAATAAATCCTTGCATGCATGCCAATTAAAATGCTTTACTTTTAAAACAATGGTTGATGGGTAGAATCTTAAAAAACATCACCATTGTAGTGTTTTAGTGTGACATTAGTAGCTACATGTGCAATAATGAAGAATAATTCAGTGTGTAATTACTGTTCTGTTTAGACTGATCTGTTATATGGTTAACACAGCTAGGAAACTTTAATAAATGAGTTCACTAAAGTTGCTTTAAAGTGACTCTTCAGTGAACAAGAACATGTCATTTGTTAAATGTTTGTTTCTTGCATTCTTTCTCCACATCTTCAGAGGGAGGAGCTAAAATGCATGTTAGGAAATCAAGAAAAGGAAACAAGGGGGCGCAATTTAACAAAGACCGAGCAAAGCAGCTAATGATTTACTGTGATCGCAATTCACTTGGCGGACTGCAGAGGGAGAAACAAATTGAGGTTTTAAAACATGATACATGACCGCAAGAATAATTAGATTTTCATAATGCCAAATTCTCCTGGAAACATCAAACAAATGAAACACAAATGGTTCCCAAGGTCATATATATGAAAATACATCAATATAAGTGAATATATTTGCATAATTAGCATTGGGGTGTGTAGCGGACGATTAGGCCCTTGCTCAACATGTCCATGTATCATCAATGTTGGAACGCATCACCAATATGTTACGTTGCAATTTCATACATTCTTCATTAGTTCAATGAAATATGAAATGTTACGAGAAGTCTTGGATTCATGTTGGTGGTGCTTACCTTTAGGGGAGGAGCCAGTCAACACGAGGTCCTCATAACCTTGTTCCACCACACGGATGGTAAATTCAGGGGTGCTTTCCTTCTCATCAATAGAGCAATGGTAGCGGCAGCGGCGGCTGGCATGGCGCATGCTCCAGTAGATCCGACTGGCCTCGTAGCCGACTGGGAATATGGCAGCTGGCGAGTGGAAGGCGTGCATCTGCTGTGGCAGAAGCTGCCCGACTGAATGAAATACCAGGCTGCCTACACGGAAGGTGTGCTCCCGCTCGCCACGCTGCATCATGCTGGCGATCTGGCGAGCCTCATCACGCTGCACATAAACACGGCGGTACACTGTGAAGCAGCGTAGCTCGTGCTCCAGTCCTCCGAATGCGGTGACCCCAGCGCCATTGCCCATACGAGGTTTGTGCAGGTGGCAAAGCATGGTCTTGTCTTTGAAGAAGGTACACTGAGACTTGAGTGCACAGGTGAAGTGGTATGCGTTGGTGCAGCGTGGTCGGTGACAACCGCTGGTCGCTCCTGTGCGCTGGCAGTAGGTGCATCTAATACTGAGGCCACGGCGTAGCGCTAGTTCCACATTGATGAGTGCACCTGCCTGGGTCTCGTACACCTCGGTGGACCAGAGTGCGCAATTCAAATGCACCCACAAATCCAGGTCAAGGTTTAGTAGTCGGGCCGGGCCATCTGTGAGGCCGTCACCCTCCTCATGGCAGAAGCAGCAGCGTCGCAGGTCTTTAGGCAGTGGCTCTGGCCGCAGTGATGCATCCAGCTTCCTCAGCAGCTCTTCCAGCTCATCCGCATTCTGCATCTGCAGCTTTCCTCTGGGTACCACAATATGGATGCTCCACTTGCGCCAACGCAGCCCTTTCCAGCGCTTTGCAGAATGGTAGCGTGGCTCATCAGCTCCATTGTGGACTGCCCGGGGCCTGGGCTTCAGTTTGACTGTGACCTTCAGGGCATCTGACTTGATCTCAGCTTTCTGTGTCTCAGAAAAAATGGACGGGAAGGAGATGGGAGGAGTGGATGGTGGAGACTGCTTGGGCTGCATCTGGGCCAGGCAGTGTACATCCAGGGTGGACATGTTGTTGCTGTATTGGTGGAGAACTTTGGGGAGGCATTTCTCTTCAGAGTCAGGCAGCATGGGTGCATTCGGCTGAGAGATGAGAACAGGCAAAGCTGAGTGTCAAACCCTCATCCAACCGTATTATAATTATTTTATAGAATTAGACCCCCTGGAACAGTAATGCCATACTTAGTAATGCAATACTCATACAAGGCTCACCTTGCTGTCTACAGGTTTATTCTGCATGATGGATGAGTAGAGAACAAGGCAGTTGCGGCTGCAGAACACCGTGTTGTCCTCAGTCCAAACCTGGCCCTCCTGTAGAGAGAACACATGTCAGGCCAGCCACCCCACATGCTCCAGGGAAGCTGGGAAATGAGGCTGTACCGCTTCACACCTCTACATCGCCTCAAATCATTATTAGAGAATAGCTCACTAAAACAGCACACATCAAAGGCTGTTTAATGTCACACCCTACAGCGATGCCAAAAGTACTTATTAAAATGTCTGTGCGGCGTCATCGGAGCGACACATACATCAAAAAGTCACCTGCTCATTTGAATGATCGCAAATTTAGTTTGTGGATTCGGGCAACTCTCACACACACGCGTACACACACTTGGGTAATGTCAGTTAACCCAAGAATTGTAGCATTTTCGTTTCCCATTAGGACTGGTTTAACCTAATTTGGTAGATAAGTCTGTCTCTTTGAGAGGAACCTTAAGGCTGGAAGGAGAGATCACTCACTGAAGAGCTCTATGGCCTCCAGTCTGAAACACTAATGGTAGCCATTTAGATACCCAGGCTGCACAGAGCCATGAGAAAACAGTCTGGGCCTCCACTCATGTTACACAGATAATCTTTCAGGCCTTTGGGGAACGAAAGGCTCCATGACTCAACTGGAGACTTGTAATACAGCCTATAGAGTGAGATCAGGTTTTCAGAATCACTAAGCAGCCCTGGCCCAGCTCAATAGGCTGAATGAGGGTTTTTAATCCATTTCAATTCAATTCGATTCGATTTGTATAGTGCTTTTAACTATACACATTATCGCAACACAGCTTCAGGTAATCCAGGTATACACACATACGAGTGTCTTCATATATGCAGTGATTAGTCTGTTGGAAAGAAGCCCTGCCGTGTTCTCCACCTCGGTGTGGGTCTTTGGTGAAAACACAGCAAGTACACTCAGGTGTGGTTAAAAAACCAAAACATCCGTGTCTGGGGCGAGGTGGTCTGTCTGCATCCAGCTGAACTCCAGAATGGTTTGATTGCAGTAAGAGAAGCAATTTGACTCTGAATTGATTTAAACGTAGGAAGTAAACAAACATGTCATGTGGTTCAGGTTGCAGCATTTTTTTGTAGATGTAAGCTGCTAAACTGAACAAAAGGACAGCGCAGTAGCTGCAGAAATGTTGTGTTCTGGAGATTTGAAAGGATGACGAAGAGAAAGACACTGGATGCAATACACAATGCTCTAAACTAGTTATGCATATAATCACCTAGTAATTTATTAATCCTCGGCTTTGTTTCACTGTGCTTGCATTTTTCATGTGATTTCTACGAAATACTTGTTTACCTTTTTCCATCTCTGACCAATGAATGAAGTTTTACATGTGTGTTTTCAAGTCAGACATGCAGCTTTTTGGCTTTGTTTAATTAAATGCAGGGTGGAAACAAACAAACATAAAAGGAAATGAATTTTCTCTTCTGGGAGACGCGGGATGTACACTATACGAGTGCAGAAGAGTAAATACAAACAGAACTAAGTGTGCTGAAAAGACTTCTAAAATGAACACAGGACAGTATTCATGATTACAGCAGTAATCTGTGTGCATGAATAAAAAATTACATCGTGTAATGCCTATTTATAGCTATTTATTGTCTTTGGCTAACATGAATAGAGGCAAGATTACAGAATTTCACCTTACTCCTGTTTATGTCTCTACCTGTTTATCGCAGGGGTCCTTGGCTGACCTGCGGACACCGTTTCCCAAAACCACCACTTTACACTGGGCGCACCACTGCAGTTTCCTCCCTGGGCTGCTTCCATCCATGTGATATTCCGGTCTCGAACCTGGACCTGCAATGCAACAAGTCGGTGACACCTATAAAAAAATCTGCAGTTTGCTGAAATCTTGAGAAACAAAAACAAGAAGAGGTGATTAAAAAAATACTACATAAAGAAGCTGAGCCAATTTCCTAAATAATATGACAAAGTTTAAAGCTAACAGGCACCGTCTTCAGGGCAAGTCTACGATTATTACTGGCTTTTGTTAACATCTCAGATCTCAGACATGGTCGATAATAAAGTGTCTGGAGAGAAAAAACAAAAAAAAAAAAAAAAAAGAAAGAAAGCCTTTCCTTGCTAGGCACCGCTACGCCATCTTGAGCAAACCTGAAATCCATTCGCTTTTATAGACCACATGGGAAAACACTTAATGACAATGACTGTGTGCCGTCCTTTTTAAAATACTAAAAAAAGAAATGATAAAAGGTATAAAGATTTCTAACCACCATGAAAGGAGTCAAGGTAAAAACCTGCGATTCACGCCACTTGAGAGAAACATTAAGAACCTAATTTAAAGCAGTTCAACCCGGGAATCGTGATTACTGACAAACACAATCAATATCTGCAATTTCTCTTCACAGTCTGCACTCACTGGTGCTGGCGTTTGGTGTGAAGTGCTGATTTGAGGGCATCATTCCTGGAGGTCTGGAGAACCTCATGCCAGACTGGGGGAACAGGGCGGCCTGGCGAGGGTCGAACCCGTGCGGTGGAGGGACTTTCAGGCTCGCCAGCATGGCCAGGGAGTTGCGTGGCTCTGGACTCAGGGTACGAGATACCTCGTAGTTGGCAGGTGCAGGGATGCAAAGCAAGTTGGAAACCGCCGCCATCACACCTTGAATGTTCTAAAGTACAAGTAAACATGGAGGTCAGAGTTCGGATGTTTGGTTATACCTCAGGAAAAGTTTCTATTGCTGTTAGGCTACAAAAATAGTCTATACCCTCAAATGTTTATGATAACCACAAATATCTCTCACTATGTTTGGAAAAATGTACAGTACATTATTCACAATGCGGCACGAGGTCTCAAGTCTATCTTCAAGTGAACTCGGTGAGAACGTGATTTGACTCGAATGCAGGAAGTGAATCGAACATGCTTTGCGCCATTTTCTGCTAAACTGAGCCATAAGACACAAACAGATCTGTTGCAGTAGCTGCCATGTGCTCTGGAGAGCTTGCAAAATAGACAATGTTTTGAACTTAATGCTTTAAACCAGTTATTTATAAAATTATCGAACAATTTATTCAGAACCAGCCCATGCTTGGGTCATTTTTTTGTGATTTCTATGCACACTTTGTAAAAGTTTTACTTTGCCACGTGTCCATATTTTTTTACCAAGAAAAATTTACATGGACATTCATTCACCTTTTTCAGCCCTAAACACATCTTTTATATCAAAATTATTAAACGTCGCTATGATTCATACCCAGGAAATGGAAAATTAGACATGAAAACACACTTAAAATACAATTCTCTCAGCATTGAACGTGGCCTGCTCTGAAACCACCAAGCCCGACTTCTCTTCAGACAGTAAATTACAGTTATTTGAACACAATTTGTATTACGCAACACTGAGATATGCCTGACACATTTAGAAAAGTGTTGTAGCTGACTGGGTAAAAATATTTATTATTACCAAAAAAAAAAAAAAAAACCGTACCTCCGCTGCAGCTTGATTAAGTGTGAGTGATACGGACATCAGTCCAGCCTTGGAGCAGGAGGAAGACTGATCAAAATGGGAGCCGAAGAAATTGCTCTGGGGTTCTTTCTTCACCTCCCACTGCATTAATTCGGTGCCTGCATCAAAGAGTCTCAGTCAGTCAGGAACTTTAAACAGATGGAGAGATGTGAATTTCAAATGTGCACAAAGAATACACATACACATGCTACTAGAGAAAGAAAAAACATAGAAACCTCAAGCTACTTAGATTTTCAGGGGATGACTTGATCTAAAAAAGAATGTCAGTTTTATGGTATCAAATTAATTAAAAATGAAAGAAAACTTTTACTACTAAATCTCTGCAATAACCATCCCTTTTTACATCCTTGCATACATATGATAAAAACCAAAAGGGAAACTAAACGACCAACTTCCCACTTGCTTTTCTTAATAGAAAGACTGGATTATTTTTGTACTGTTTTTTTTTTACACTGGATTATGTTTTTGTGCCAAACATTTCACTACAGAGCCCCCTAAGGGTCATGGTGGGAATTTTTTTTTATTATTAACCATAACACTTAGCCGTCATTGTGAAAGAACGCAAAAATTACTGCAAGGAAACCCAAAAGTAACAAAAAAACCCACACCTGCCAACCATAAGCCTTAGACGGCTCTGCATTTTACACCCTCATGACTCATCTTAATCATTTATTTATTTATTTATTTATTTACTTGGCGGGTCAGACTTTTTCAAAGAGTTTTCTAAAGACTTTTCCCAAATATTGCAAAGAGGCTGTCCAGACTTTCCCAGAAGCGGACATGGCGTGATCACGGTGGAGTAAGGAACACGATCAGGGAAAAAGAAAAAAAAAATGGAAAAGTAATAGACGGAAATGCATTTTAATCAGCGTTTTCAATCACACACTGTGACTACCCATGAATCTGTGACACTAACAACCTTAATAATGTGCAAAGTGTAAATATTTTTAACGTAGACACTTCCAAATAATAATAATATAATAATAATAATATCTTGGATGAAAGCTGACACATTGAATCATTTTTTTGTTTGAGACACGGGACAGAACTGACTGAATAATTTTACAAATGGATCATAATTCATAGCTGACATTTCCAGGCTACCAGAAGTTTTGCACACTAATAATAACAAAACGACAACAACAACAACAAGCAGCTCTGATACAAGAGCTAGCCCTATTTTAAAAGCTTACTTGTGTATATAACTGCAGTGAAAGTGTACACGTATTTGTGTTTACACTAGCAGGAGAGAAGTTGCTCAAGTTTGTCTCTCGTGCGTATGTAGCGACTGGCGTTGCTTGAAAACTGCGGTGTTTGTTTTACATGTTAGACTTTGTACTCTGTATCTTCACGGGAAGATAAACCAATCAAGCTAATGGTTAGCACCAACAATCTCAACTACTTGGATCCAAGCTTTATTTTCCTTTTAATGTCTCTACACATGTTTAATGAGAGATTGTATATGACATGATAAAATAAACCTGATTCTTCCATTTTTGTGCATCAAAACTGTAAATGAAGGTAGGAACTATGGTTGTGAGCAAGAAACTGAAGAAACGTCAGACCACATGGATTAGTCCGAGGAATTATTCAAGCCAAACCTTTAAAACTGAGAAAATGTCATGCATACATAGACAGGAAATGAATGGTCAGGTGAAGCTTGGTCACCTGCTGGTGTGAAAGCAGGGTCGGGTTTGTTACACAGAGGGAACGTGAGCAATTTGAATAATGTTTTGTATGAATTATACTGCATGTGATGTGATAATATGGTAAAGAGACCTTTTCCACTCGCACTGGACAGCATTGGGATGGTAGGAGATGGTGCAGGTGATGGAGGCTCCTCCTTTACTACAGACAGATCCGGGAATCTGCTGATCTCCATGCCAGCGACACTCTCCGGGGACGAGGACGGGACGAAGCTGTCTGGGGTGTCTCTGTCACAATGGTCCTGGACACTATAAAAATACAACAGTGGTAAGCATGCAAAAGGCCAAAAAGAAAGAAAGAAAAGAGAAAAGAAACAGACGTGTGACTCTAAAGCTCAAGCCAGGCACTCTAGTCTTACCGGAGCTCCTCCTGATTGGTGTGTGGGGGTGTTGGCAAGGAGGCAGGCACATCAACAGTCTTGGGTCCCTGAGAAATGGCCTGAGTCAGGAGGTCGTCCTCTCTTTTGAACGGGGTCGGCAACTGCTTCGGCCCCAAGCTTTTGGACACTAAGTACAGCCAGGTGCAAAATGTTTAAACTACAGGAATGTTTAACGCCAAGTAAACAGCACATGGCTTTCAAAATCAGAGAATCATTGTACTTCTCTGACTAAATGGCTTTTCATGAATATCAGCACTTTGGTGGACTACAGAAGCCATCACAGATGAAGCACATGAACTATGACAACGTACACCTGAAATGATCAGGCTTATGTTCGTTTCATTACGGCATGCGACTTTCCAATAACTCACTAATTCACACTTGGCTAGTGAGGTTTTAGATGTGTTTAGGCAGACGTTTATACAACATTTTGGTGAGATATATTTATGGTTCCTTAAGGTTGATGAATCAAAAATGTGATGGATACAAAAACCCAAAAAAATACAGCCATAGTGATATATGACAGAATTTCCAAGACAACAGCTCTTACAATGTATAACATTTCAAAAGTGGGAAAAATTTGTATTTTAATGACTAATTGAATGATTCAATACAAATTTCTCACCCTCGTTCCCACTTATAACAGCAGCCTTCCTGGCGAGCTCCTCTGCTGTGGCGAAACCATTCACCATCTTCTGCCTCACTACAGGAGGCGGGGTAGGAGGCAGAGAGGCAGGGGGCGTTGGAGGATTGCTCAGGTTGTTTTGCTGCATGGTGAAACAAAATGCAAGAGAGACATTTACTAAGCATTCAGTAAATCATTTTTTACATCTTTCCCCCCACACATCTGATAGCAGCAGCAGACCTTATAGATGAGCTGGGAGTAGTAGTCCGACACCCCGTCAAGTGTCGCACTGCCAAAAGACCCAGACAGTCTGTTCTCTGCGGTCAGCTGCCCACTGCCGTATGGAGGGAAGTGGGCAAAGTTCACGCCAATCAGGGGCTCCATGAGGGGCAACAAGGTGAGCTGCTGTAATGGGTAGAGAAGGGAAAGATGGAAGGAATTACTTGAAGTGCCTATTAATAATCATTATAAAACAATAAAAGGTCATCAGTTATAAAATAACTGACCAGTTCTGATTCTATATATGTAAGTATATCAAAAATTGCTCAACGTAGATGTGTGCATAAGGGGGACTTTTAAAAAAAAGTTTTAACTTTTTAAGGATGGGAGCAGTGAGTCAAATTTGAAGCTCGCAGGAGAAAGAAAGGCCACGTTCCTGAGTCCACAATATATATGGTCCTGGGGCACTGTTACTACTGTTAATATGTCATTCAATTATCATAAGAAACTGCTTTTACATTTGCAAATAATAATACACTGTGGGAGGAGGGGGTAATAAGATTTAAAAAACAATCTCTACCATCTTCAGCACTTTAAATAAAAATATATAAAAACTCCAAAATACTTCAGCAAAAATGGAAGTAAAAAGGACTGAAATATAAATATAAATCATATTTTCAAAGCCTGGCTTGAAATGCATAAATGCAGAATTGAAGGTAAAAAATTGCACGTTAATTATCACATGTAGCCTGTGCGCCCGTAACCAGCAGGGAATAAAAGCACTCTTGTAAACTTAATCATTGTTAATGCAATCGGACTGAATGTTTCTTTTAAAATTCTGTTTAGGCCTTTCAAGAACTCCATCTAATGCATTCTGCTCACACCTATCCATGCCAGCACTGCAATTAAGACTTAATGAAAGTAATTACTCCTTGTGATGACTGTAATTAAAGAGGCACATTTACAGGGGAGGGGAAAAAAAAATCAACATTCTGTATCATTTAAGACTCATTTAGCTTTAGGACATTTACACCTGTAATGCATTTTAGAAAACTGCCTTTCAGAAAAAATTTGGCTATTAAATTATAGAAATGTATAGTTATTGTAGTACATTGTGATTTTTGTTTCTTAATCACCCAGTACGATTCAATTCAGTGCAGTGTTTTACCTGTTTGAGTTGCGTCATCAGTGTATCAGTGGTCGGATACAAAACCTGGCGATCCTCTTGCTCTTTCTTTCTTTTCTTCCAGCGAGACTGAGGTTTCTCAGCCCCCATCTTTGGCGTTCTCTTATTGCGCTGTTTTTTCTTGCCTTGGTCTGGTAGAGAAGGCGCTAGAGAGTCCTTATTACCAGCCAGCTGGTTATTCACACCATCCTGTAGAGCATGGCATGAGTGATTTACAAACATGCATGCAATTGTTTGCCCTTCCTAACATGATCATATCTTTAACACTACTCCCTGACAATTCATACAGGATTGGTTATTTTTTAATCATTTTCTGTTCTCTGTTTGATTGGAAATATATGCATGTAGAAATATTAGTTTTTATGGTGGATTTTACAATTTTTTTTAATTGAGATTCTAAGTGTTTACAAATTTGTTCTTACCAAACACCCAGTTGAACTCATATTGACGGAGTCTTTATTTTCAGATGCTCCTTCTTCCTCTGATCGCAGGCAATCATTGGGTGTCTGGTGTGTATGGGGTGTGGTTGAAGGTGGTGGTGTGCTCTTGTTATTCAGCAAGTGTTTGAGAAGTTCATTCCCAGACTCGCCCTTGGTACTGTGTGCTGGACTTTGCCCAGCGATGCTTGGGGTCTCCTCAACCTTTACTATGCCTGCTGCCTCTGATCCCAATGCCTGATCAGCCCCCTGGCAATCACTCATGTCCAGCTTCTCCTGCTTGATCTCTTGCAGTTCATCCAAGACTCCTCGTTCAGTCTCTGAACCTACACTAGTCTGGCGTCTGAGCAGATTCCCACTACCAGAGAGCTGCCTCTCCAGCTCTGATGAAGGATGCAGACCAGACATAGAGCATAAGGAACTGGAGAGCTCAGAGGAGTCCTGGTCTCCAGGCAGGGCAGCACTGCGTGTGGGGGTGGAAGATGTGTCTGAAACGCATGGTGTCAGAGGAGCAGTGAGGTCTGAATGAGGTGTTGAAGGTGTTTTTACTGAATCTGTGTCATCATCTTTCTTCTTTTTCCGATTCCTCTTTTTCTTACCTTTCTCCTCAGGGATGATGTTGGAATATAATTGTATAAGAGACTGGCCTGACCCAGGGTAATTAGGAGGAAGCGGTGTACCTGACTCCATGCCAAGAAGAGGGCCGTCACCTCCGCCTTGGGGCATCGTTGGTGGCCGAGGTTGACCTGGCATGAAGTTGAGTCCATGCATCATTGGATTGTTTGGCCGGAAATTTGGCCCCATGTCCTGGCCTGGAAAAGCAGCACTCCCAGCTATGGGTCTTCGCTCCCCACCCTGCATGAAGGCTGGACCAGTGCCCCCAAAGTCTAGAGGTGTACTGCCCTGCTGGGGGAACATTGATCCCATCTGCTGTGGCTGCTGAGGTCTGGCAGGCTGCATGAAGTCTTGGGGCAGGTCGGTATTGTAGAAGGGCATGTGGGACAGGTTGTCTCGGTTAGCATCTGGAGCCATGCCTACACCCTGTTGCTCCATCTCCAGCCGCTGGAGAGCCCTCTGTCTTTCTACCTCTTGCATCAGCTGTACTCGCTGTCTCTCCTGTTGCTCCCGCAGTCGCTCTCGGCGCTCTCGCTCCTGGAAGCCTTCACTGAATGGGTTATTGTCATCGAACTTTACATGCGGGGTTGTACCACCAACCCCATGACCAACAGGTTCACCGCCAGGCTGGCCAGGTGGCACCATAGCAGGTGGTGGCTGGGCCTGTGGCGGCTGGCCTGAGTTGGCTGGTGGCATCTGAGGACGTATGTGAGATGGTATTCTGGATCCTCCGATTGGTCCAGGGCCACCCGGGTGCCAGCCAGGCATGCTAGGCATGTGACTGGGGTTTGGCTGACCAGGATGTGATTGCATTGGACCCATTATTGGCTGGCCCATATGGAGTCCACCAGGCATCATGCCAGGGGGTTGGCCTGGAATTCCTGGCATAGCCTGCATTGTATTCATCATAGAGGACTGCATACTACGCTGTTGCTGCTTGACACGATACTCCTCAATAAGCTCAGCATGATCCTTCTGCTGCTTGCGGATCTATGGAGTGGTTACAGAGAAAATGAGATTGACTGAGCATGCAAAATCAGCATTCTGCATGAGGAAAAAAAAAAAAGTGTAAAATAGATGAATTGACTAACTATGAACTAAATATGAATAGTTCAAGTATGAATAATATGAAATTTATTTTTACTAAAGTGCATTTCTCCATATGCATAATGTTCAAAAACACAAGCCTCAAAATGTATAAGGGCTGAATATACCAATAACGACAATATGACAAGCCTTACAGTAGGAGAGCTAATGCACAAATGTTCAAACAAAATAGACAAGCTAGTTCCTGGTTCACATAGGAGTGGACCAAACCCACTGCATTTCTCAGTTTCAAAAGAATGGTACTGCACTGTCAGGTATTATAAGTGCAGTGCATACTTACAAAGATGTGCCTCACTTTGGCATGAAGGGTGAAAGTTTGTAAGTCATGTCAAACAGTAAACCCACCACTTTCTGATGCTTTGAGCTGATATGTGCAAATTGAACCCATGCAACTGGGAGGATAGATTTAAGCTGTTTTGTATATTCCAAACATTATAAGTGACAAAGGATGAAATTTGGAGTCAACAAAAATGGCAGAATTGTGAAGGTTAAACATCCATCACTTACCTTATCTGCGAGCGGACCAGTTTAAAAACATTGGCCACTTTAATTAAATTATTGAAATGGCAGGAGTAAAAGGTGAAGAGGTTTGGTTCTTTAATGTACTGGATTAAACAAATGAAGTCCTCAAAGCAGTACAACAGTGAATAAGCACATGTTTATCTGTCTTAAGAGGACCTAAGAGCAAGTACTGATTTTCGCTCAATTTTCAAAAAATGTTTTAAACAAGCATAGTGTCAAATAGCTTAAATTCCTCAAACAGCTGTACATAGAAGAGCTATAGAACTACAACTATATATTTATATATCTATACAAATATATGAATAATTAATATCAAACATTAACCTCTGTATATCAGCAGATATTTAGTACACATTTTCTACTTACTTGAAACTGAATGCTGGTCATTACTTTTTTGGAAATAAAGTTACAAAAAGACTCTCCCTGACAAGTAAATCCTGGGAGCAAACTTAACTGGGAAAAGTTGAACACTTTGCTTGCTACTCTACCTGTTCCAGCTGCTTCTGCATCACGCTCTGCTGTTCAGTCACATGTTTCAGCTGCTCCGCGTCTTCCTCAGGGAACTCACGGCCTGCCTTTTTAGCTGTGCGCTGTTTTGCTGAGAGGGCCTTTTTGGATTTCCTGTGGGCACCAATCTGTTCTTCCAAAAACTTCTGCTGCATTTGAAGAAGCTTTTGAGTATCTTGAAGCCACTCCTCATATTGCTTTCTCTGACCATCATCTGAAAAAGGGTTTTCAAAAGTGAAAACTTGCATTAACAAGGCATCCCAAAAGAAAAAATATGCTTCCTGCTAACCTATGAAGACAAATCAACAAACACTTACTGACAAACCCAGGTCCAAAGTTAGGAGGGTTTGGCCTTGTCAGCTGGGGTACTAGCTTCCCATCCTAAAAGCAAAGTGGTGTTAATGGCTTAGCAGCTGCCATATTACAAGGGAAAATATAAGCAATACAGGTTAATGCATGTACCTGTCCAAAAACATTCTGAGGGAACCCTTGCGCATCTGGTCCATGTGCTCCAGGAATCTGTTGCATTCTATCCCAAAATAGACAAAAGTATGAGGTAACACCATCTTTGAAACTACTACCTTTATAAAAATGTAGTTCTGGCAAGAAATCTCTGAAGTGAAAAAGACCTTAAACATCACAACATTTAAAGAATTATCATTACTCCTATGGGAACAAATGTCAGTGGAGTAAATAACTGGAGTTGTAGAGTAAAATGGCTGTTTACCACACAGCTGAGGCAACAAGTTTACATACGCCTAGGCTAAAGACATTCAAACATTCTTCACAACTCCACACATTTCATGTTACCATACACTTCTTTTGTTAACTCAATTAGGCTATCTACGTTATTTCCATAAGAGGCAATTTCACAACATTAAAGGGCAGAATTATTTCTGATTTTATTTACAATATCAGATTTTCAGTGGGTCAAACATTTACATACACTTTGGTAGAATTTGAACCTGCATCAAACCCTTGGGGTTGCCTTCCACCTTTCATAACACTTTGCCAGAATTTTTGCCCATTCCTCCAGACAGAACTGGTGTAACTCAGTCAGCTTCATTGGGTTTCTTGCACTTGACATGTATGTTCAGTTTGCAAATTATCTATGCAGTTTAGGTCAGGTTTTGGGATGTCCGCTTCAATAATGTCACTCTGTTGTCTTTAAGCCATTTGTTACACATCTTCAGGTTCTGCTTCAGTATTTCTAGATAATGGTCCTTCCTGAAATGCACCAGTCTCCCTTCCACCAAAACACCCCCACAACATAATGCTGTCACCCCCGTGATTCACAGGTGGGATGGTGTTCTACTTCCATTAACAGCCAATTATGCCAACTGGACAATCAGAAGCGTCTACATGTTATTACATCAATTTCTGGAACCTTCCATTCTTCCAAAAACTGTATGTAACTTAGAATTATGATATAGTGAATAAAAGCTTAAATCAGTCTCTAATCGATTGTTTAAAAATTATGTATCTCTGATGTGAACAAAGTAGATGCCCCAAGTGTCGTGCCAAAATAAATGCATGGCAACTTGAAATATGTGAAGTTGTGACAATGAGACTGATTAGCCTAGGTGTACACAAACGTTTAGCCTCAAATTTTATGAAAGATTACTCACCTGACCATGGGGGGTGTCATTCCCATGCTATTCTGTGCCATTACTTTATTAATCCCTTTCAGGGCCACCATTTTGGCTTTCATGATTGGATCTGTAATAGCATCAAAGTCTAAACAAATAAAAAAACCAGGGAAGACACAAACAATGCAGTTACTGGAATATGCAACTTTTAGTCTGTTTATACTTGATCATTTAATTCCAGGTGGTGGTCTGAGACACAATCTAGCCACATGGTAAATGTACGTAAATGCATCTGTCTCTCCAAGCCACAGTTGGCAATCAAAACCCCTCCCATGATGTACATCTTCCATTAACGCATTGTTTTTTTCACAATGGCATGATTAATCACCCATTTACACCGCTTACACCAACTTAAATTAAAAAACAAAAAAACAAAAAACCTTTCTGTATTACTTGCCAACAGAGTTTTTAGCATGATGGTAGTCTTAGCCCAGATCTAGTAGCAAACCAGTATTAGAATATATTTACTGACAGAGACTTCAAAGCACTTAAGTAAGTCTCTTAAGCACTTAGGTAAGTAAGTCTCTCTGGATAAGGGAGTCTGCCAAATGCCATAAATGTAGATATAAATGTAAACTTACATATAAAGCAACTATAAAATGAGTAACATCAAGGCTTGTGTTCTACTAAACTAACATATAATACAGAAATTGGATTTCAGTCTGTCTGACCTGAGTTGCATTTTACTATAAGTGTGAAAGTATGAGGTTAAATTTTCATCAGCATTCAATTCTGAGACAAGATGCATGAAATGACCAGTTAAAAATGGGATCTTGCATTCCTTTGACTTTTACTGCACTGACATACATATTAATGAATGATCAACATTTAAACAGTAATATAATGAAAGCCTTACCAATATTAGGGAAAAAGGGCTCGTTAGAGCGCTGGCGAATCATAGCCTGCATCTGCCTCTGTTGTTGCTGCTCCTGCCTCTCCTGATCCAATAGATCTTGTAGAAGGAGGGGTTGTTCATCTAACAGCAGTGGCCTGTTCAGCTGGTTCTGTTGTATCGTTGGGCCTTGCTGCCCTATGGACCCTTGTGGATACATCACCTGCTGGGCCTGTGGATGGAGATTGTGGGGGACAGGTTGCTGGCCACCCAACATGGGCAAGTTTATATCCACTTGCTGGGCTGGTGAAGCTCCAAATCCTGGGCCTGATAACTGCTGACTGCCAACTGGCAATGTATTTGGGTTTCCGAGTGATGCTCCATGAGCAAGTGATGCATCCATTCTGTGTCCCACTGTCATTGCAGGGTTCATCCCATGGTCTTTGCTTTGTCCCTGCAACATCATGCCTATACTGGGCTGAAGTTCTGGACCATGGTTAGCCTGGACAAGATTACCCTGGTGAGGGGGTACTACAGGGCCAATCCTAGAGTCATCAAGCTTTTCTTTAGTTAAAAGTCTTGAGAGCACTGGAGCAGAACCAGAAGGGACCCCTGAGCTTGATAAACCAATCTGTTGAGGTGAGCCCTCAAATAGACTGGACAGTTCTCCTTTACTGTCTAGAGGCCTGTTGTCACCAACAGAGTGGTCCTCACTGATGACTGAATCCTGTTCAACCTCTATTTTTACAGTGCTTGCTGTCAAGAGTCTACCAGCACTTTCCACTTCTATGTTCTCCTCTTGTTTGCCATAAGAAGGCGGCTCACCATCCTCTGCTTTATTTGCAGTTTGATGAGATTTCTTTTCAGACAGCACCTTCTGAAGGACAGCAGTTTCCCCATGATCATCCTCTATGGGGTCACTCAGATCTAGTTCCTCATTGAACATATCCTTCTTGTCCTCAAGGTTCAGCTCAGGATCAGCATAAGCAAGGAGGTCAAATTTCCCAGATTCAATGAAATCGTCAAGGTGAAGGTCATTAGTTTCCAAATCTAGATCCTTGCCATCATCTGCATCAAGGTTTAAGTTTTCCAAATCATCATCAACCAAGTCTTTAACCTCTACGTCCTCAAGATCCTTTACTGCCGAGTCATCTGCATCTAATTTCTCCTCTATTCCATCACCACAAGGCAATGGGATCTCTTCTGTTTGACCTGGGACTGTCTCAGCCATAAGTGTTGGTTGGGTAGAATTCAGTGCTTCACCACTAACTGAATGTGTGATCGTGGTTGACATCGAAGGATGATGTGGAGCAGTATTCTCTCGCATGTTTGCTTGCTGATGCAAATTCTCCATGCTTGCTGACATTTGAAGGTGCCCAACAGATCCTTGGTGTGGTTGACCCATCATTGGAGTCAAAGACCGTGGACCCTGGGTCCCGGGAAAGGCTAAATTTTGCCCTCCCATTAAGCTGGTAGAAGATCTTTGGGAATGATTTGGATGGTCCATGATGTTGGGAGGCAGAAATGGTAGTCTGACTCTATTCTCTGGTGCCCTATGTCGAAGCTCAATAAAAGGCTGACCCATTATGTTGTGCTGTTGCACTGGAAGGCCACGTGGTGGAAAGTATTGGGGAAGGCCCATTTGAGGATTGCCTCCCATTGATCTACCTAGATCAACTGATAAAGACCTTCTCATCTGTGGTGGTACATTATCAACCACTGTTCCACCTTGCATATGGTGGGGTGGCCGGAGGAATGCTTCTTGACCTGTTGCATCAGATGGAAATCCAAACCTGTGGAAAAAAAACAAAAACAAAACTCAGAGACGTGCAAGAAAGTGAGGAAAATGAATTATGATTTCACATTCTTGGATGCACAGAAACCAATATACTTCATTCACAAGAAGAAACACCTCACCTAGACCCTTGTGGTCTCATGACCATACCACTCATATCCCTGGAAAACTGAGGCCGAGGACAGTGAGATTCATCAGGGAATGGTGTTCGTTGATCACCAGGGAAAGGTCCAGGAAATCTCTGACCTCCATGCATTGGTGCAGCTCTCACAGTTCCGGGATATGGGGGTGGAGGGCGACCTAAAAATACCTCGCCTGGTTGTACAGAATCTTCCTGTGACCAGTGCAATGACGTGCCAGGTGTAGGAGTGCCAGTGGCCTCTTGAAGTCCTTTCTCCTGTCTGATGGCACTCTTTTGCTGTTGCTGTTTCAGGATCAGCTGGCGTAATCTCTGACGCTAAGAACAGAAAAAATCATGTATAATAAGAGGAAATAGCTAAAATTTGCATCAGATTGCTTAAGAAAACAATTTATTCATAAGAGCTTACCTGTTTAAGTTTTTCTTCTGTATCCCCTAGTGATGGTTGCATTGGGTTCTGAGTATCAGAAGTAGCTGGAGCTGGAGCCAGCCTATCACCTGACTGCGGACATGGGGCCATAGGTACTTGCTCAAAAGGGTCATGTACAGGGATTTGATTAGTATTAGTCTGTGGCAAGGAAAAGTTTTCATCTGAAATGCCAAGATGTTTGGGGGTTTGAGAACCTGGGCCAGCTGGATGAGCAAATGGATCCGTCATCCTGTTTTGAGCTTGATGGCTAAATGGATCTGAGGTATGAACCAAAGGGCTTGGCCTTGGGGTTCCCGGAGGTTGAGCATATGGGTCATTGAGAACCGGTCTTGGCGTTCCAGGTGGTTGATCATACGGATCTGATTTGGTGGGCCGAGGTGCTCCAGCAACCTGTGTGTATACTTCTGCATTCCTCTGATTACCTGGAGATTTAGAGTATCTTTCTTCTGCTGCTGGTCTTGGAGTACCTGGCATTTGGGCATATGGATCCATAGTGCGAGATGTAGACTGCATGCAGCTTGATGATTGTGCCTGAGAAAATGGTTCTATAGGTCGAGGTGTAGAAGGAGGCACTGAAAAAGAATCAGAATGTGGCCTTGGAGTACCAGGAGGCTGGGCACAGGATTCATGAGGTCGTGGAGTACCAGGAGGCTGAGAATAGGGATCAGCCATTTGCGAAGCGTACTCTGGTCTAGGGGTAGATGGTGCCTGTGCATAAGGATCCCTTTGAGGATGCCTGGTCATTGGCATAGGTTGTGCAAAGTGACCACCTGAAGCCTGACGCATTATTCTGCCATCAGTGTTGAAAGCTTCTCCCAATGATGGATGAGGAGTTAGAGGTTGATGCGCATAAGGATCAGTTTGCTGACCCTGAGTAAAGCCATCTGATGATGCACGTCTCATGCTTAGCTGTCCTGTACTGAAGGGGTCTTGGAGAGGATGTGAGGGTGGCATGGGAGTTTTAAAAAGTGGCACATTGCCAGCTTCATTACTTCCAGGAATGGGTGTTAGTAGTGGCCTTGAGTAAGGGTCTGCTAGCACGGCACGTGGAGGTATTCGCTGGTATATCTCTGATCTTTGGTTCGGCCTGGTGAAATCTCCAGATGTGGTATTAGCCGACATGTATCTACCACCCTGTTGTTGCTGAAGATGCTGCTGCTGCTCTGATACAGACCCAGGCCTGAGGGGACCAAGAGGTTTCACAAATGGGTCTGCTGGCCTGGGTGTGTCTGGCGGCTTTGAATACACATCAGCATTTGCAGGTGTTGGTGAACCAAAGGACTCATGGGCTGGGGAGGGCCTGCCCCTTTCCTGCATGTCAGATACTGAGCATCTATGAGGTGTACTTGACCCTGATGGTTGGGGTCGAGGAGTACCTGCCATTTTAGCATATGGATCCCAAGGAGAAGATGGACGGGAGCCTGATGAACCTGGAGAAAACATCTGAGGAGACTGAGGCTGAGATGATGACCCCTGTGGGTACTGGGTATCCTGGGTGGGAGTTTTTGCTGCTGCTGATGGAGGTGGCAGTTGGGGACGCAAAAATACATCATCTGAAGATGAGCTTGAGGTTGGTGTCCCAGGAAGTTGGGGCCTCACAAAGGTATCCTTGATTGTCGTGGGCTGTAGAGGGGATGTATTGCCTCCATTGGTGGGCTGAAGGGTAATGGGGCTTTTACTCCCACTACTAAGGGTCTCTCCACTTGACTGGCCACTGAACTGCTGCTGTTGAAGTTGTTGCTGTTCATTTTTAACCTGCTCAAGCTTCTGAGTGGCTTCAATCTTCGCCTGCTGTTTGCTCTTTTGTCTCATTTGCTGCCATGGAAACCAGAAAGCAAATGAAACACTTCAGATGATGAAGCTATTAGTCTGAATTTTAATTTTAAGTTTACCTAATGCCAAAAATGCTTTCCCCTCATCCCTTAAATAAGTTTCGAGCATTTTAAATGAATTGTTAAAACATGCAGGGAAAATGTTAATGTGTATAACAATATCACGATGACAAATTGTTTTTAAGGCCAATACCTATGCTTTGGGTCAAGGGAAAATATACCAGTATAAAAAAAGCTTTTCCCTGTACAACTCAACCTTCTGCATGGTTTCCTGCATCATGTAAATTTGTCTTTATTGCTTCTTGGCAGATGAATGCCATAACTGTGCCTCGCTTTGGATCTTACCAGAGATTTTTTTCCACATCCTGCAGCTATAGATGCTTGGTTGGAATGTCCAAAAAGGACGTCTTTATTTGTTGATTTTATGGCTTTGCTTTTTGGGACCTTTTCCTGCTGCTTCTTAAGGGGTCCCAACATCTGATTTAACTCTCCCTTTTAAATGCAAATTAAGAATTAGTAGACTGTATGGCAATTCCAAATGTAAAGAAAGAAATAGCCACTTAACCATGCATTTACATAATATTTTGCTACAGGCCATGTTGGCTTTACAGAAAATACCCATCATGCACAGTTGAGGTAACCCTGCATAAAACTTTTGAAAAATAGGGGAAATGTCCGTGCTATGATTTTTCTGCATTCAGAACTACAGGAAATTTAATTTTAGGCTTATTTCCCAGATATTATAATAATCTAAAACAGTAACCAATTTAGTACTTTTGCTGATTAAAAAAAATTCTTCTAACTGCTGTCTGGATTCAATTGACCTAAACATGAACTTAGCTATAAATCCATGTGACAACCTGTCTTGTCCTGATCTTTAGTGACATGGTGACTTAATGATGTTAGTCAAACGGCAAATCCAAATGAAGTCAATTAAGGTTAGGGTGATGAAGCTGATCAAAATTCATAAAGCCAGAGCCTTGATCAATGGGTAAGAAACCCAGCTTAGCACTACATTATTTAAAAAAAAGAAAAAGAAAAAAAAGAGAAGAAAAGAAATCCCAGGGCTGTCAATCACCTGTCTGAATTTCCACTCCTGCTCATGTTCAGACTCCTTTTGTTTGAGTGGGTCTTTGAAGAGCTGCTCAGTGTCCATGGACATGCTTGGGTCAAAATGGTCAGGAGCCTGCTGCTGTTGCTGTCTCTTCAGTGTGTCATTAGATAGCTGAACCTTATTTATGCGAAGGGCTGCTCGGTTATCCCGAGCCATTTGCTAGAAGGTAGAGGAAAAATATAAAAACCCAACTACACTTTCTTTGAAGGTTCACAAATGTAAATCAAATCCAAATTCTAAAACAACAAGTAAATCTTACCACATATGGAGCTCTTTCCTGAGAACTAGCCTTTCTCCACAATTTCGCAATTTGCTTTACCCTAGTTGACCAATCTATGGATAAAATTCAAACAATTATGTCTCTAGAGAGTGAACTACATCCAGTTGGACTTTGCAGGAGAAACAGGTACACACCTGGAAATTCCTCCCTCAGGTTGGGAAAATTGATGTTAGTGTAGAGCACAGGTGCCACAGTGGCCATCTCTCCAAGGGTCTCCTCTTTCTCCCACTTGAGTGTACTCCTCTGGGCGTTGGACATGGCATCTGTTTCTGGCTCTGTAGGAGGAGCTGGACCAGGCATAGGAACAGCAGCACTCCAGGGACCCACCATATCACTCCCCATCTGGCTGAACTTCTTCTCCCTATAGAGATGTACCTCAAGCTGTTATGTTATCTTTTAAAAGAAAAAACAAACTCCTGAATTATCCTTTACTGTTCAATGACCAGATTTCACTGCAGTGTTTCTCAAAAGATAAAGATATGTCAGTTGTAGGTAAGGAATAATCCGTTGCTGTTCCCTATAAAAATTACCTATAAAATGATGTTATAGAAAATTACCGCACCTTCAGATTCACGTGCTATAATTTGTCTTACCTCATATTTTCAGGAAAAGGCATCCGATGAATGGGAGAGAAAGTCTCAGATATGCCAGCTCCAGTCATCATGGAATTTGTGGGAAAGGCCGGGTTCGGACCCATCATACCATTCATAACAGGTGTGCGAGGGAACATAGCATTATCACCTGAAACTGAAACCAAGGAAATTTAGTTGCTCCAACAATCATACTAAAGCATTTGAATATTGTTTTATTTTGTATAGCCATACAGCATGGAGTTAGAAGATACCTGGTCCTTGTCGTGGCACTGGCATGACTGGCACATTACGGATGGTATTGGGAGGCTGTGCTAGTTGGGATGACTGACTGGTGCTTGGACTTAACACTGCTGTAAACAAGTCTTCCACATCTTTTCCTTCTAGTTCTAAATGTAGATAGAGAATCTAGTTAACATTCTAGGCCTTCAAAATGCATCACATTATAATAATGATATAGGACTACAAACCTTTTACCAACCATATATAAATAATTTTAAAAGGAATTTAAAGAAACGCGGGTCAAAAAAAAAAAGATACTTGGTGGTATTAAGTAAGTTACTGAGTTACTAGTACAGGTAAAGCCTACATCATGGTCATGTATCTACTATAGTATCATTACTATAGTGTAATGAAAATTACCTGGAATCTGGAGCTTGCTGAGAATAGCCCCTAAAAATCAAACACAAACATCAGATTACATGGAAATTTACTCAACACTGTGTCAAAGCCAGTATATCATCCTTAGTTGGGATGATTTTCTTCTAAGCAAAAACCCAAACTGAATTGCTCTAACGCCAGAAGCCGTGATTAATTACAGGGAATAGTTGATTTGTGAGTATATGGAAACCAAGGTATACTCGGGAGCCAGTGATTAAAGCTACTTTCACATAAGTGAGTGACAAAACGACAAGGTAAGGTGTAAGAGAACGTGTACTGTTCAGAAATTTAGGTAGTACTGTATTTGATAATCATAATTTTATATACAAATACTGCAAGCATCCTGAAACATAATGCTCCAGGCTTGTATTTATTAGTCAGGTTTGCATACTAATCAGAGATCCTCACCATCAGTCACCATCTTGTCCAGTTCGGGGCTGAGAATCACATCCAGAGGTTCTTCCTGCAGTTGTCGAGGTCCCCGGACAGGAACAGGCAGAGGTGGGCCTGAGGGGTCATCAGAAATGGCCCCAATATCCAAACCAGCTGGGGCAAGAAAGGTTATGGAGTTCTCATTAGATTCATACCGAGACAAGGACATTTCCTGAACATTCAAACCCATGTGAAAAGTAAAATGTTGAGGAGAACATTTTTTTTAGAGCTGTCAAACTACGAAGGTGAAAATCAGCGTTGACAACCAATTTATTTTCTACCGCGTCTGAGTGCTCAGACAGAAAAATAGAACGGGGGAAAAGGAAAAGAGCGTGAGGACCAATCTTTCTTGTCATGGTAAAAGAATTTTTTCTACACGCTTATGTTTCTTCCCCCTCTCCCTTCCCTCCCCCTTAACTCAATTTTCTGTGAATAACAGGAACCTAATTTGTGTTGCCTGCCAACCAAGTGTGGGGAGAAAAATTGAAAGAAAGAAAAAATCCCTGTATCCTGCCATAATAAAAGAGAGGAGAACATAATCAATAAAGAATAATATGCAATTGCAGTGATTAATCCTGAAAGGGCAGAGAGTGGGTTTGGCAAATCTTGGTAAGATCATTATTTTCAGCTACTGAACTAAAAACTTTGTATAGTGAGGAGAGAAAAAAACCTCCACACTCACATTTTAAATAAAACCAAATTCTCAATACAAGTTATTTCCCCCAAAGTCAAGCTCATTTTCACACTTGTGTTTTTTTTCCAGAACCATTTGCCCTGCAAGTTTTGTATGGCTGGTGAAGTACGAAAGCTGAAATGATCCCTGGTGGTCTGGGCCTTGTCTGATGCGAGAGCTTTTCACTTTCAGACTGGTCACATTTGTCCCATTATTTCTTGTTTAGAACCTGATGGTGATGGGGAAAGTGTTATGATGTTCAGGGGAGGAGATGGAACACCATACTGAGATATAAAATCAGACTTCCAAAAGCCTGGAGCACTGCAATTAGCTCACCTTAGAGGTGCAAGTGCTGTGACTGAGAACATCATGAAACACTTGTGTTGTGTGTCAGCCTGCACGGCTGGAAATCTCCTTATACAAGTACAACTCATTTCAAGGTATTTGTGCAAAAGAGCTATTCACCACTCAAGTGTTGGTACCAAAGTTTTTTTTTTAATAAGAAAAAAACCCAATAATGAATGAACTTGGTAGCAAATATGGTATGCAAACCATGGAATTTCGCAATTGACCCAAGAAATCAAACCTGCCATTATGAGCCCTGCCCCCAAAACGAGCCCAGAATTGGTCCTGGGACGACCTGCTTGCCTCAACATACTCTTCAGCAAGGCCATTACTGCAGCGGCGAGTGTGTCCTTGTCAAATAATGGTATTGCGTACGTGTACCTGACCTTTCCTTTTCCACACCATCACCGCGTTAGCGCTCAGAGAGAAATTAATTATGAAGCTGTCACCGTAAAAGCAGACTTCACTTAGTTAATCTACCTTTGCCACGTCTCGCTAAAACATAAACATACAGACGTGACAAGGTGAAACTCTGTCAACCCTGACGTCAATCCAGTTCTCACATCAGCTTCAGAGCCAGAGTAGAGCTGCATGCTATTTCATTTCCTAAGTGGTTAGTGTAAAATAAAAAATAATAATAATAAAAAAAAAAACTCAGGAAAGCCAGAGCACAGAAAAGTGCCAGTGAATAATTGTGTATGTGTACATGAAAGGGCAGGAGAGAGGCATGCAGAGCTTGAGAGAACCAGAAAGGGAAAGGGGCGTGTTGAGTGGCCTTGAGGTGAGAGAACAGGACAGCTCTACTCTTATAGCCAAAGCTGCTCTACTACCAAGCTCTTACCGAACGGAGAGGGGAAGCAGTCCACCTGGAAAGGGCATAAATCAAGACCTACAGGAACCCAAACCAGATAAAAATCAAGGCGTTAAAATCAAAATAAAGCACAGCAAAGCCAAAAAAGATGATGCACAGAATGAAAGCAACATTGCACTGAAGCCAAACAAAATGCAGAAAATGTGTCAACAACGTGAGAGGAAACTCAAAAGAGAATTCTGCAAAAAGGTTTTGACCTTTCCATCAAAGGATTTGGGTTAGCTGGAGCATTTGCAGAAAGGGATAGGGCTGTGAGGCTTAGCCGGGGACTACGCTCGGGATGGGGGTCTACCTGAATCATGGCCTGCATCCGACAGCATCCCGATGAGATCATCATCTGAATGGAGAACCAACTCGGTTAAGGCATCCTGTGCACTGGCTGAAGATTGAGAAAACAGGGGTTTCTGAGCCTATTGGCATCTTGGTAGCTTACAGTAAAACAGACCACCACTATACCCAGGAGGAAGTGCATGGAAAATGTTCTGGATGTTAGGGGTGCAACGATACGGTTTAATTCACGATACAGAGTTCACGAGTCGATTCTCAGAATATCTGAACAAAATCTGGAAAAACTGCTTTTTTGTTACAGAATCATAAACAACGCAAAGCAATGTGCACTTTATGTATAAAATGAAATAAAATTCAAAATTGTTATGTTTGATTATTGTAACAAATTGTACTAGAGATTCACCACATCTTACAAATTAATAAATGCATTTATAAATTCTCCCAAAAATTCTGATTGCAAAAACAAAGTGTCTGACCTTAGGACTTCGAAAAAGATTCAATGAAACATAACGAGCTCCGTAGCAGAACTAGAGCTCCAAGGTCGGTTAAAGTGCCCTGTTTCTGCAGCCTCATTTTCAGGTACCAGACACCGCAGAGGCACAGGGATGATGCTTAACAGATACAGACGAGCTCTTTGTAACTCTTATAAAGTGGTTGTGTAACCATATAAACAGCGTTGGTCTATGTAATCCGGCACAATCGGTCACTTCACCAGTGCAGAAGATTTTGCAGGCTCTCCACGTAATCGCATGACCAGTGAGCGCTCTGCATATTTTAACTCTATAACGCTATATAGACTGGCGCCTCGGGTGTTCAAACAGTGCAGCTGCATGACATGCAGAATTAAAAGAATGCTGATATTGCACATTGTCACATTTTTGAATCACGATGCCTCATTTTGAGTCACGATGTATCGTTACACCCCTACTGAATGTAAAATTAAAAACATAATACTAAACAAAGATAAACAATGTTAAATCAAAGCTGTTCAGTTGAACTTAATCCAATGACACTCATGATTATGATTAGACACACAGATCTGATACAACATAAAAAAAAACAAAAAACAAAAGATCAAGCAATGTGGTACAAATTCACGGCTGAAACTTGATTTACACTGTATGAGTGTGGAGCCTCTTTAGCTGGTGCAGACTTGAGATCAGCGGTCTGATCATACATATTGCGACGTTCACTGATTTACTGCCACTGTGACCGAAAACTGTTGTGGCAGTGTGAAATATTTTGTTACAAATGTCAGTGAAATCGATCTAAAATTGACCAATAGGAGGACTGCACAGGATGATACCAAACTGCCAGCATAGCTACAAATACAGTAGTGATGAAGGCGAACCCTAAACTAGACATGCTAATGGACTGACAAAATGTCCCTACTACCTCAAGCTCACGTGAAGGTTTATGCTTCTGCAAGTCTGGATCTTGCTGATTGATGATGTTTGTTTGGTCGATCATTAAAGGATCTTCATCATATAATAGGATGTGTAAATGATCATATTATCTGTTACAGAATTTGAGTCGGATCTCGTACATTGTGACGAGTAACAATCCGGAAAGACCGCTGAAACGATACAGTGTAAAACCAGCCGAATGGGGGGGGCGGGGGGAGAAAAAACTACACACAGAGGTTAAATAAAGATCTGCAGAATGCAGACATGTGATGGTTAAAGAATAGCCTCAATTTTTTTTGTGTCTGTATCTCCTAGATACAAACAAACAAGCAGACCTAAAAGTGTTTTCTCACAATGAACACGAGCAAAGCTTTCAAAACCCGCCCTTTGATTGCAGGGGCTTTTATCCTTTCCAAAGTGGCCAGACAGGGGAACTCTGGGAACTCAGATGAGAGCTGGTAAATTGGGTTTTAAGTGCAGCTTAGGCCTGGCTAGCACTGAGGGCTCCGAGATGAGTGCTGGGCTGTGGGGCAGGATTTAAATGAAGCATGACAGAACTGAGGATGAGGAGGCACACTATACAATGAGTTGACTGAAATGAGCTTCTTCTTGAACTGCCTTCAAGAATGTACTTGTTAAGGATCAAAGAGGACAGCGCAAAAAAAAAAAAAAAAAAAAAAGGTCTAAAGCTGCATCATTTTTTTCCCCCTCTATCAAAAATACAAACAAACACATGCCCTTGTGCAGCGTGCTCAGAGATAAAGCAGTGCGCTTCGGCTTTATGCTGGGTTGTGCGAGAGAGAAGACAAATATGAACTGATAAAGCGCGTTATCCTTCCCTACAGACTTCTGAGAAGCCCACAGCAGAAAAACAGGATCTGAAGTGGCAGCATTTTGGGCAGGAAAGATATATTATTTCCCAAATTATGGAGGACTGAATATTCACAAAGAATGATTTTGTGTGCAATGAAAGTCAGAAATTTAACTAAATGAGAATGGTACTTCCTGAAAATCTATCTAAGTAAGTGTGTGTGTGTGTGTGTGTGTGTGTGTGTGTGTGTGTACATACGCAGAGTCCCAGCTTTTCCGGAGATGGGAGTGGCTGCGGCACAGAGCAGTGGGTCTGAAGACGGATCCAGGAAGCTGGAGTTGGCGCTGGGTGGTTTGCTGTCTCTGTGCGCCACCTCCTCCTCTACTGGCCCCGTCGCCAATGCCTGCTTACTCTGTTTACTCTTATCCAGGAGCTCCTTCCCAAAGAAAGCCTCCTGGAAGACACCAGCAAACACAAAAAAGCAGTGAGAACTCTGACAACTCCGAAGCTCTCTAGAAATCAACCCATCGCACATCTGTGAAGCACAGTGGTGGGAGTGCAATGCTCTAGGACACAATGTTCTGAGGGACGTCTAAGCACATTTTTAGAAAAAAGTGATTCCGGGATCTCAAAAGTTGCTGCGTCACACAGCATGAAAAGTGTCAAGCGAGAATAAACGGAAACAATCCTGCTGTTTTAGAGAACCTAATCGTGAGTTTCAATCCCATGGAAATGGTGGCGGTGTGGAAAAACAGTACAAAATACTATAAAATAAATAAATTAAACGGTGTGTATAATTACAAACATTTATACAAATATTTTAATTAAAAAATAATTATCCATTTGGGGATAAACAAACAACCTATTACATCACTTTCTGTATTTATAGGATAAGTAAATGTAAATATCATTTTGTCTCATACGAGCCTATTTCACAATTTCGGTCTAGTTTTCTATCCATTTTCTTTGCAATATGATCATCATCCGTCACGGATCAGCGCCGATTCCATCATCCTATTGTCTAATCTTAGCTGAAACCATTTCTTTGATGAAGACACGGCACTGAAGTGTGTGCAATGTTTCTTTATTTTACTCTTACGATGATAACATTTCAATCAGCCATTCATAAAGGCACATATAAACAGATGTTCAAAGTACAGTCACACTTTTATAACGAGCCGCAGAAGGAAGACACACGGGCCTGAAAATGTTAAAGACGAGCTCTCTGGCTAAGTAACTCCGTAGCACTTCACTACATCTGACAGATCTCGACTATCAATCTGACTGCTCCCTGCTGCGCTGAAACATTAAAAGCCTAATGCGCTGGGATTTAAATAATTGATTAAAGTCATGTCTCTGGTGAGGACCTTTAAGTTTAATTTGAGGCTTGCTGAACAAGAAGAGCCCAAAATGACAGCTGGTGCACTTAATGCATGGCCGGCTTGCCAGCCCTGAACACGAGCATCCTTTTGAAAGCAGACGTGTTCACACTGACGAGTGGAGATCTGTTCATGCTAATGCCAAAGCCGAGTCCTACTCCGCAGGGACGCGTAGCTTTTATACATACGATGATGAAGAGCTTTTATTTTTGCTGAAAGCTAACAGAGGATTAGGCTTCGCTCAAGAACGTTTAACATCTGAAGACGCGTGTTGATCTTGTTTACTCCTCACGCCATCTGTGAAGCACGGTGGTGGTGGTACAATGCTGTAGAGCACCCTAAGGGTCTGAGTCCTACAGTTTCAACACGAAATCGTGGTGACATGGAACAAATCAGGATCTTAAGATGTTAAGATAATGAGCCATAACAGCTTAACCCTTCGTGAGCAGATAGAATATTTTTATACTTTTACAGATGTGAGCTTATAGACCGCTCGTCTTCTGACAAGGCCTTAAGAAAGGGCTCAGGAATTATCGAGGCGATTCACCAGTGCAGCTGCAACCCAGGACTTTTGTACAGGAAATGAAACTTTAAATTAAATTAAATCCCAAGCCCGAACTTGGTACAGAATGGTAAAAAGAAGCATGATACAGTGATGTACCTGGAGATATGAAGGGAACGCTTCCTCCAGTTTGGTTTTCTTCTTCCTGTACCTCTTCTTGACCTTCTCTAAAGGTTCAGCCACAGGGAGCATCTCATCTACAGGGGTGTGTGGTTCATTCCAGCCTGGGCAACACGACAAGGAGCAAAGAGTGACTCATTCAGAGCAAAAAAGAACAAAAAAATGGAAGATACAGCTTTATTTTAGCATTTTTAGAACACGTCTATACTAAAATGAACTTTTTGTCAATTGCCATTCGGATATCCATCATACTCGCACTGTAAACTTCGCATTCATTCATTTTTCACTTCAAAAAGAAAACAAAAGTTTTCGTTTTATTGATACTTTTCTTAGCAAACATTTATAGATTTTTTTGCCGAAAAACCGAACGAACTGAACATGCACTGATTATACCTTCTACGCTAAATGACATTTATGGATCATCCATTCAAAGCACTACTTGAAATTTTCTATTCAGTACGCTGTTCTGTGGTTTCTGCGCTCTACCAAACAAAAAAAAAAATTAATCATGTAAATAATAATTAAACACGCTTCAAATACTGGGCCAAGTGTATTTGAGAAGGGAAAAAAAAACCCACAAACACAGGCTGCCAATCAGGGATGCCAGGTTTCAGTCAAATTTTCATCCGAAAACATTCCCGAAAAGGGAGACACGATTTGCATATTTTTCTCGGTCTTGAGAATCAGGCTGACTGTAGTGAAGCACAGACAGTACATCTTGTCTACAGAAATGATTCTGTACATCAGCGACAGTTTCTGCACTTACTCTATCCCTTTGTTTGTAGCAGTCTATAATTGCAAAAATGTATCAGGTTTAATTTTATTCATTTCTTTTAAAACAAGATATTGGCAGCCATGGACTCTTTTCACACTAGCCCAAAAGTAACTGACCACCCATGGACTTGTTTTTTTATTCTCCTTCTCCTTGCTCAAAAATTAGCTCACATATTGGTTGTAAAAACCACAACACTGGCAACCCTAACCCCAAGAGCTGGAACTGAAATTTGGCCTGGAATGCTGGCAGGAATTTCAACCTTACCTTCATCTTTCCCAGCGGGGTTTTCTAAGAGCGATCCAGTGGAGTCCTTCCTACTCAGGCACCGCTTGGTTTTGCCTTGCCCAGTCTTGCTCCTCTGGCGAACCATAAACCCACCAATACCTAGAGAAAGAAAGTGATGGGAGATAAGAAAAAAAAACCGAATGCCAATATGAACTCCAAACTAGGTAATGGATCCAGTCAGGAATTAATAATGCGGGACACTGATAGTGAAACGCTGACATTAATCTCTATTATTCAGGCTGATGCACGAGCTGCAGCCTGGCAGCAGGGTGATTCATCTTGGCGCTTTGCTTTGCTCTGCACTCCAGGAACTATTTCAGGTGAGCCTATTTTGAGCGAGCCAGTCTGGCACGGTCTACTCTACCACTTCCTCAACCCTTCTTCCTCTGAGACGCCAGTGAGCACTCATGCAAACTAGCATCCAGCTTGAGTTATGAATGGGAAGAGAAAAAAAATGCATTTTAATCGGAGAGATACCGCTGCAGGCCTCGAAATAGCCATAAGATAATATTTAGGATGTATAATCCAGTTGTGTAAAACAACTTGGAACTACATGTTCGTATTTGCTCATATGGTAGATGCTTTTATATCCAAACTGACAGGATACAACTGAGCAGGTGAAGGTTAAAGGTCTTGCTTGAGGAACCAACCATGGTGCTGCGATATCGGAGTTCATAAATCTTCCAATCATAAGCCTAAAGCATTAAACACGGTTCAATTCTTCAATGACTTGTTTTCTATCCCCTGGCTATAGTACATTCAAAGATGTTAATGAAAATCCCCTGACAAATGTCAACACCAACGCGATATCAATCCTCCGTAATGCCTTTGGTTCTATCGACCAGGGAAAAACACAGCCAAGAAAAAGCTCAATTAGTGAAAAGTGGACATGAATCCATTCCTTTATTTCTTATTTAACACAAAGAAAACAAATGTAACATGGCTAATAATGCCTGAAAAGCAGCCGTTCATTAGCACAGTGTCACAGCCGCTAGTTTTCACTGATGCACAGCAAGATTAGCACCACTGACTCTGGACTATTGATCTGAAGGTTGTATGTATGAATCCCAGTGCCACCAAGAGCGAAACCATCAGCACTCATCCAATCAGCTCAACTGTTAGAAGAAGCAGCCATTATTTATCACATATACACTACAGCACAATTTCTTTTCTTGGCATATCCCAGCACGTTAGGAAGTTGGGGTTGCCCCGGGAGCAGAGGGGTTAAGCGCCTTGCTCAAGGGCCCAACAGTGGTGAACCCTGACCTTCTGATCAGCAACCCAAGCCTTAACCACTGAGCCTCCACTGCCCCATTAGTTTCTTTGGATAAAAACACCTGCCAAATGTAAATGCATCCTAAATCTGATGCCACCCAAATCTGCATGAATCATCAACCAAACCAATAGCAATATATGAATCAAGAGCACCAAACTCTGGCTTCCAAGTGGCGCAAAAATGCTTCCCCTGATCACTGTGCGGTCTATACATGACAATGACGTAGTTATCCGTGGCCGAGAGTCCAAGGCAGTGAAATTGGCAGCGCTTTCTGGCTGGAACGATGGTGTTACTCTCTCCTGTCAATCAGAGCAACATTAGACAATTGCAGGTGTCGTGGATGTGGAAGAGGGCAGACAGCACTTTGGAGTCTTTATCAGTCCTGTGAGGTAACATTAGCTGCAGATTGCTAGGTTGTGGTGGCTGGCTATGAGGAGGCTACTAGTTCTGGTAGCTGCCATATGATAGGAAAGAGCTAGCTAATTAGCAAATGATGAAACTGGGAGAAAATTGCTTGTCTATTGTCGTCCAGAGATTAGGATGAAGCAGTATAACAGAAGGACCTTTTTTGCATTTCTGAACCTAATTCTTGTGCTTTACTTAAAATATCATCCGCACCTATATCATTTTTCTTCTGTCCCATATTCTCCCAATCTAGTCAAAGCCTGTTAGGTGGGGACGAGTTAAAGCTAATGACACGCTTCCTCCGAGACACCTGCTGTCAGTTACTGCACCTTTTTAAAGTGCTGTTCATGCAAGGTATTACAGCAGATGCCCATAATTAACTAGCATCAGTCTGACTGACAGGTGAAAGAGTAAAACTATCCATCCCTCCAGAGCCCATGGCTAATCATGTTCACCCTCTTTAAATTGCTGCTATACACTATGGAGTCATCAAGGTTTGAGAATATTTCATTCCAATTAAGAACAGTCTAAAACATTAGCTAATTAACGCATCACCATTTATTAACCACGTTATTAGATTTATTTTAACACATCAATTTATCCAAATATAAAGCGTAACGGAATAAAGCAAGTATGATAAAGTTTTTCGAAATTGCCCATTTTTGTGCTATTTCGGTTCTGAACTTCAGTGGATCTGAAGTAAAACAATGGCTATAAAGCTAACACAGAGAATGTCAAATTTAATTAAAGGGTATTTGCATTGAAATCAGACACACCATAAATGAATCACAGCCTTTTCTTTATACACAGGCAGGCAAGCAAAAGTAATTGGGGAAATTAGCATAATCTTTGGACAAATAATTAGTACATTGTTCCAAAAGATTTGACAGGCAGAAGACTGAACTTCATGCCAGATGCTGGGTACGTTTCTGCTGCTGTGAAAGGCCATACAGTTTTCTCAAGTTAAATGCGATGAAGTTGATGCAACTGCTCGATGTTAAACTGACAAGAACTTTTGCTATCTTGCGTTGGGCTGAAACGGGGATTATGCTCAATACGGCTGTAATTTCTACATAATGAGGATGCACAAGGAGGAGTCAAATAACCCTAATTATTTCATTTAGCACTCTTTATTGCAAACAGGGGTCAGAAAATTGCATCCGGTTTAAGATTGCAGTAGAGAATAATAGGCCATTTTTACTCCCCCAAACTACTAATGCGCTCTTTTCTCTTCTTTTGACTCACCTTCGTACACAACCCCAAGTAAAGGCTTCAAGTCTGAATCAGTGTTCATTTTAAGAGTCTTAAGGCCAATTTATACTTCTGCTTCAAATCTAGGCGAGGTACGGCATCGACACTCACGCAAGGTAAAGCGTAAAGGTAAAGTGTGCGTCTCCTCTCGTTGCATGAGACAGAATTTGCCGCCTTTACACACAGAAGAAGAGCAGAATGCGAGCTCTGCGTTCCACTGTAGGAATAATAAACAGAAATCAACACGGAAAAAATGTTTTGAAACTAATTTACTGCGAGGGGGGGGGCCTTGGGTGATTAATTACAAATTAATTATGACTGAAAGCATTTCTATCTTGCTGTATTCATCAGTATGAGCGGCTTGAAGCCAAAGTGCCACTGCACACTCACGAACGAGGGACAGAAATAACGCCAGACTGTTTAAACCACAGGATAAGTTGCAGAATTAAACTGGCCTTTATAATGATCTACAGCTGCTACAGAGCCTCACACTTTATATACTGTATTAACACAATATCGTTACAGTAGATTTACATTTGTGCCATTTGGCAGATGCTCTTATTTCTACAGCGCAGGGTAGAAGGTGCCCTAAGGTGCACCATGTGGTACCCTATGCTGTACATGTGACACAGGAGTATAAACTGGCCTTTAGTTTTCTGGAATACATCAACAGTCCTTCCCAGTTTGGTCAATCCAATTCCCACAGTCAGCTCACCACAGCTACGAACCAAAAAGGGTGACAGCTAACATGCGCTTCTCCAAAACACATGACGCATGCTGGCTGCCCCCAGGGCTGTGTGCTCAGCCCGCGCCTCTTCACTCTGCTGACTCACGACTGTACTGCACAGTATAGCTCTAACAGCAGCATCAAATCTGCTGCTGATACTACAGTAGTAGGCCTCATTAGCAATGGTGAGGAGTCGGCTTACAGGAAAGAAGTGGAGCAACTAGAAAACTGGTGTACAAGCAACAATCTGTTTCTAAACACAGATAAGACAAGTCCCTGTAGAGGACGGTGAATACTGCGGAAAAATCATCAGGACCTCTCCCGCCTCCGCCCAGGACATTTTTATGAGCAATGCTTCCGCAAGGCGTCCATCATTGTGGAGGACAATTCCCACCCGCTCAATGGACCGTTTATCCAACTTCCTTTTGGCAGAAGATACCGCAGCATCCGGATGAGCTCAACCAGACTCTGTTACAGCTTCTCCACCGAGCTGTAAGATTCCTGAACTCCCTGCATCTCCCAACATGACCAGGAGATGCCTGCACCAGTCACTTTAACAGACCCTTTTAACGGTCACTTAACCAGTCACGTTAACCAGACGCCTGATCTATGGCCTAGCTATGACAAAGTGCCACTTTACTTGATCTTTTCTAACCGCTGCATCACACACTCAGAGGAGCGCGGTATCTGCCCTCTTCTGCATACATGAGCTCACAGGTCCCCATCATCGGCTCATGTTGCTGTGATTGACAGAGGACAGAGAGTACGCCATGTGTGGCCCCTCCCGCTCAGAGAACATGGCTAGTTTTGCGCTCTTGGCCTCACAGCTTCAGAGGATTGTTGGGATTTTAACTTGTGAACTTTTAGTCTAACACAGTTTAAGTCAACTGTAACGGTGTAGTCAATGAAAAGTAAAGGTGATGGTGCTAATTTCCACTAACTGTTTTTCTCAGCATTCAAAACTATGACACATTCTAACTTCTTAAATGGAATGACAGTTTCACAGAATGGGATTACGGAATCCTTTCTGCCCCCGAAGTGCAGTGTTTAAATAAAATAACACCACTATAACAGAAAAGGCCATTAATGTTAACTATGAGCAGGATTTTCCAACTACAGTGCATTAGTGCGCGCACACACACACACACACACACACAGACAGACACACAGCCAGACAGACACACAGACAGACACACACACAGACAGACACACACACACAGACAGACACACACACACACACACAGACAGACACACACACACACAGACAGACACACACACACAGACAGACACACAGCCAGACACACAGACAGACACACACACAGACAGACACACACACACAACCAGACACACACACACAACCAGACAGACAGACACACAGACACACACACAGACAGACACACACACACACACACACACACAGACAGACACACACACACACACACAGACAGACAGACAGACAGCCAGACAGACACACAGCCAGACAGACACACAGCCAGACAGACACACAGCCAGACAGACACACAGACAGACAGACAGAGACACACAGACAGAAAGACAGACAGACAGACAGAGACACACACAGATAGACAGACAGACAGAGACACACACAGATAGACAGACAGACAGACAGACAGAGACACACACAGACAGACAGAGACACAGACAGACACAGACGACTAATCCACCGGTTCTGACATTATCACCTCATGTTTCATTAACTTGTTACATTCTGCCGTATACTTTGAGTAGCATTTTGAAATTCTACTGAGCTATTGTTTAGTTTATAGGAAAAAAGTCGTTAATGACCATTTCAATCTTAGTTTTGTCTACAAAATCGCCCTGAGCTGCAGGATACCTCGAGATATTAACATTACTGTACATTTCCATACTGAACTGAAGACCTCAGATTGACAGAGTGGCAAAAATAACCCGCGTTCTCACCAAGGGAATAATCTAACTCCACACATACCAACAAGGGCTGCTTAAGGGAGGAAAATGAGCAGAAGTGTAAAACTTGAGCACGCGTAGTTAAATTGAGCTATACTGCTACAACTACTTAAAAAATGATAAGCTCTTTTAAGAGATTACTTCTTTCCTAGAGCTCAGAGTAAGAAATCTTTTTAGAAGTGCTGCTTAGCCAGGAGCTCTGTGGGATGCTATTTAAGGTCGGGATTGTGCAGCCACATCATTTCACACTCCAGTGGAGCTGTCCTTTCCGATAAGTGCACTTCTCCATCCCTTTCTCCCCTAAACTCTTTCTTTTACTCCCTTCCTTTCTCTCTCTCTCTCCCTCCACGCCTCTATATTTCCCGCTTCCTCACCTGGCCTGTAGGGTTTCCTCTTCCTCTTCTTGATCCCGTCGAGGCCTTCAGAGCTTTTCACTTCTTCATCATTGGGTTCTCGCTCAGGGCTCGAGTCAGACTTCCCGTCACAGTCCATCAGATCCCCCTCTGCACACAGCAAAGCAGGATCTCACTTAGCAGGTTATTGTATTACACACACACACACGCTGTTCTAAAATCGCTCTCCATGTTTCCTGACCCTCAGCCTACAAGTTTGAGCTGAGAGCGAGACGATATTTCAATCCTGCACCTCCCACGTGCGAGTGCACCTGCTTCTTACCGCACACATTTCTCTCTCGACAAGCCTGCGATACTTAATGAGCTCATCCGCCCCGAATATTAACAAACACATCATTAAACGCTGTGAAGAGCAATATTTTGTATAGCGAAGACAAGAAACAGACAGATTAACCCTTTTACGCATAAAGATTGTTTAGAATTTCAAATTTTGATGCCTTTACATTTTTAAAACATAGATGGATTGGCCATGAGTTTAAAAAAAAAGAAAAAAAGAAGAACCTGAAAAATAATGCCCAAAATATTACTACTAATAATAATCATAAATACTGTCAAAAGCTTTTAAAATTTAGGTATAAAATGTGTAATGAAGACAAAATTTTGGAAAATAGCATTTCTGAATATACAAAATGTAGAGTTTGGGGCTACAGCATCATGCAGCGAGGCACTCAATGCAGTGTGGCACCAAATTTATTTATTTAATGTAAAACAGTGACAGAGCGACAAAAATTTACCTTAAATTACTGCAATGATCTCAAGTAATTTAGGAGTGATTTCCTACATTATAAAAAAAGAGACTTAAATTGACTGTCCACGAGCGTCACGGACATGAGCGTGGACTTTACACATGAAAAGGTTAATTTAAAATAAAAAAAATAATAAAATAAAAAAAGCCATGAGCGCCTGAGAAAAATTAATCGGGCGAAAAAGCTATTTATGTAATTAGGCTTCTGGTAGCGGTTTAATTCGTTTTATCTGGGTTCATGCGGGTGGAATTCATCTGTTAACATTATTTGCATATCTTGGAACAAACTTTTTAATTTATTATTTTTTTTGGAAAAGTGATGGAACTGGTATTTTATAATTAGAGATATTTACTGATGGCCGCACGAGAGTAAAAACATTAGCATTACATGTTAAAAAAAAAAAAAAAAGTAGTGTTAAATGTTATTAAACTTTAATGTGTTGACCAAATGCATTACAAGTTATCTATTCTGGGGGTCACAGTGACACACTGTCCACAGACGGGTCCTTAAATAAAGCCAGAAAACAACAGAAGTGTTGCCCTGAAGTGACTCTTGAAAATATCAGAGATAATAAAACAAAAATTTTCAAAACTACCAGTTTCTCCTGTAAATTTTTATTTATCCAAGATTAGTCCGGGTTTTCCGGACCGTAGGAACCCTGCTCAGTGCTACTGCGAGAGGCATCGGGATCCTCCAACCCTTTTCCTGCCCAGCTGATGGATGAAGCGGACATTAATTGGATGAGATCAGGCCAGGAGCTACGTGGTACGATTTACTGACTGCTGTTTTTCCAAAGCTTTTCTTCCCTTCCTAAGTCAGATTCATTACACGGTTTAGTTCTCCCAGCACCACAGCACATCATCTCCCTCCAACATTCTCCTGCTAGCTCTAATCCCTTTCGTGTCTTTAGGTAATGGGGTTTCATCAGCTCTGCTCCATCTCCGTGTGCCGATTAGACACCAGAGCGAACAGAGCACTTCGGAACAGCCATCGCCATCAACTCAACATCACATCAAGAATTAATTCCTTAAGGCGCAGATGTCTTGATTACGCTAGCCAAACAATCCAAGAAATCCCACTTATCCCCAAATAAACTCAAGAACGGTTCTTTCTTTAGCTTGCACAAGGCTCGGAAACACAAAGAGCCCAGCAGCGGTCCTTCTGTGAACAACAGACACGGTCACGATGCAGATGTATATAAACCCAGAAGTACATTAACATCTCGAGAACCAACCAGAGAAACCAACGGTGGAGAGGGAAACGTACGACCAACAAACCGGACAGTTGGAGAACTAGCTAAATATGGTTTGAGTGTCAGTGGTGATTAAAATGACCCTACTGACTCTTCCTGATGAAGTCCTGGTGTAATCCGTAAACAGAATTCTCCATCAGCCTGGAGTGGCGACGTTCCGGCACTGAACAGCTCCAAGTTGGCTAAACACTCATCTTAATAGCGCCTATCACATGATCATGAACGCTCACAAACTCCGCCCGCTTCCTAAAGAACTGACAGCGACCAGTTTGCAACCAAGCAATGGCTGGTAACGGGGAAAGAAGACGCCACCAAGACGACACCAATCAACCAGCTAACGAGTGACCGCTGAAGAGCAAGACACGCCCCCGGGGGCGGGACAAAGAGAGCATCTTATTGGGTTGGATGCAAACTGTAGAACCATTGATGCTTGGATGTCTGTTATTAGGCTTTTTATTATCCTTTATGACAGAACAGGACTACTAACATGTATGTATTTATATCCTTGGTATATTTTCCTCTAATCTGTATTTATACATCGACAGCATCTCTTGCACTGCCGGTCGGTTTTATGCCCAGTGTCACCATGTTTCCCAATAAAGCTCGTCACTGTTACAGTATCTCCAAAATCTCCAGAAATATATTTTCTAGACGCACCATCATATTTATTGGTGGTCTCTACAGCATTAATTAAGATACAGGAACTATTCGAAACATTTTAGTATTAGAATCAAATATTTTTCATTCCAGGAGAACTTAAAGAAGAACCGGTACTCCGAGTGATCTACCTCTGCTGTCGTCCACGTCGGCCTCTCTGGAGAACTCGGACTGCGGATCCAGTGGCGCCTGAAGCACGGCCACGCTGTTCTGGTTGATGATCCTGAGGCGGAGCTTGGGTTTGGCCCGCCGGCGCCGTCCAGAGGGCACGGACAGGCTCTGCAGCTGGCACAGACCCGATTCGGTCAGACACACGCCGTCCTGGGTGTACGTCTTCTGGAGGTCTGATAGGGAGAAAGATGCGTCAAATCTATCCTCCTCCTCAGAACTTTATACAACATCTGTAAAAATACAGTCTATACCAATACGGTCTCTTCAGGACCAACACTGGCTGAGTTAGGTAGCTAGTTAACTGCTAGTAAACAAGTCAGCTAGCTATTATCCTGCAGGCATGGGAGAGGTTTCAGTCTTAGGTTTTAAAAGTTTTATTATATTCTGAGCAAGTTATATAAAAAAAAAAACATGGCTGCTGTGTGTTCTCACTAACATTAGCCAGGTTAGCTAGCGTGATATGCATGTCCTATTTCTGGTTACCATGACAACCAAGCTGCACAGTAGGAATTAGCCTACCAGTCGAAGTTAATCTCTTTAACTGAGGTTAGAGTGTTAAAGAGGGTCTGAGCTAATGTATTTATTCCTGGAGTTTCTCTGGGATTTTCAAAACAGTCATGTCTGTAATTTCTTTAAAGACGCTGTGGTATTTTACCTTAAAATAAAATTTGCAGTGGAAATAACTCCAGGTAATGTATTTCTCACCTGAATTGACCCGTTAGTAAAAACTGCATTACATCTTGTGGGTTTCTGCGCTTTTTCTCCACTCCAGAAAGAACTTGATCTTTTCTAATGTCTCACGGAAAATCAGTTTAAAACCCAAAAAACTAAAGTACAGATTTCAAAAGATCTAGATGTTTAAAATGCATCTGGGACTTTTAGGTTTGGTACCGAGTTCAAGTATAACCTATATGGTCACGTGACCTAGTAACGATCAAGCATAACTTCCGTGGCCACGCCCACTTCACCAAGCTCTTATAAAAAAGAAATGTGTTTGTGTAGGATTATAATACGGCTTGTAAATGCGGCACTTTGACAGAAAAACAATTACCAAGCAAGTCATTTTTTTCCATGTTCCTAGCAAGCAGCTAGCATGGCAAACGTTAGCTACTAGCAAGCTCCAAGCTGCTAGTCATAGCTAACTGTGGATCATTTCATTTTTCTGTGCGTGTCCCATTCTAAGAAACTGCCTGTGTTGGTGCTTCTGTGTGAGCCATTGGTGCCTCGCTGCAAACCACCCAATCAGAGCAGGGCTCATTAACATATTAATGAGTTCGGGGGGGAAAGGAGAAAACGGCTTGTTTCATTCTAGGGTTGAATCGTAAGGTTGTAAATCCGCAGCTGGGCGTTTTTCACCTTGGACAAAGTCACATACATATTATTTAGACATCAGAGAACAATTTAAAAAACGGAATAAATGTACTTTACGCCACCTTTAAAGCTAGGCTTGGAGAAAGGCATGTCTGTATTTGAGACCGTGGAAATGGTGTCGCAATGTGAAATGGTTCATATTTGGATTTTTGAAAACGGGGCTCTGAAAATAAAATTGACCGTGTGTGTGTGTATACGTTTTTACACCCTTATGAGGACCACATGTCCTCACAAGGGTAGCAAGATCTTAAAATTGGTTTGCGAGGACATGTGGATGGCCCTTACAAGCAAAGGGTTCTTTTGTTGTTTATTTAAGCAGAAACAAGAGAAAATAAAAAAAACAAAAAAGTTTCCTTTTCATTACTGAGGTTCGGTTCAGGCATTAACCCTTATGCCAATGGAAGGACCTCACAAATATAGAAAAACGTGCGCGTGTGTGTGTGTGTGTGTATTTACCATACTCCCTGACTCTAGGTGCAGTCTGTATGACCACTGGTGGCTCAATGCTGACGCTCTCTGTGATCTTTGCAACCGGAACAGCTGGAACAAAACACAGTTATTCAGGTTTCCTTCACATTCGTTTGCTTTGGCTTCTTCTCCAAGCACAATAATACAGTTTGGCTCCATCGTGGACCGAACACATCCGCCTAAAGCTGCCACGTTATAAACGAGAACAGGTTGGAATCAAATTTCACATTTAGGCCATCTGCTATTTTAATATATTAAATTTGGCCGGGGAACGCGGCTGAAATGCCGACACATCCTTCTGCTGCTCGAACGCCGCCGTGAGCAGTCGGTGTCTGTGGATTATCTCCAAACCGAGACGGCCAAACCCGGGAGCTCGCTCTGTTACGCGGTTTATCTAATCGACCTCGCCTGTCTCTGGTGCTGCTGTTCCTGCGTGAGATTAATCCGTAACAGTCTGCTTAAATATGAGTATTGATTAGGCATTACCACTCGTAGAGACTTCCTTTAAATTGCATCTCGTCACAGATATCCAAGGATTAAAATTACGATAGCACCACACTTATAGCTTGACGCTTCGTATGTATCATTTCATTCTAAAAATCTGGTTAATCAGAGTCATCCATCCATCTATGGTGAAAGAAAATGAGACGGTTGCATCTGCTTGGCCCCATAACCTTCATCTGCTCGGTTATATCCGTCTCAATTGCAAGTCATTCGGAATAAAAGCGTCAGCCAAATGAGGAGAAAAATGAATGTAAACGTGAAGCTGGAGCTCAGCAGGACTCTGGAGTTCTCAAACGGCAGCGCTAATTAAAGCAATGATGGAGCAGAATGGCACAGCCAGATGCTCTTACGCATTATAATTGCATAATATGCCTACACATTAGAAAAATGCGTTCTGTTCTGCTCCATTAATAAGAAAATGTAAAAAAAAAAAAAAAAAAAAAAAAAAAAAAAAAAAAAACACCACCTCTCTTCTGAACGCTCCACAGAGAGCTCGAAACGTACCCTGGTTTGGGGGCGTCAGCATTCTGCACATCGTGCAGTCGAAGCCGTCATCCGCCGCGTTCTCCACCTCTTCATCCGAGTTCAGGCCCTGACAGGACGCGTGCATCCACCTGAGGACGGAGCAAAAGCAGGTACGTGGGAAATATAAAGAGGATGAACTTTTTAATATGCTCTAACAATAATAACAATTACTCCGATTTAAACGAAACACTAAACACTTCATAGTGTGACCAAAAAAAATAATCAAATAGTAAAACTGGCAGAAAAAAGAAAAAGAGAATAGTAAAATAGTAGAAATGCTGTAACTGTAACGTAACGACAGGATTTTCAACAACAGGAACGTTTCCACAGGATTCGACAAAGCAGTATTTCGCAAAATTGAAATGAAAATTCAAGTCACGTGACATGACGTGCGTGCACTCGAAATCACCGCGCCAACACTGTATCAGGTCCTGGAAACCCGGCGCCGTGTTGTGTCGACTATTTAAAAAAGAAATGACGTCTATTTTGAGTAAAACTGCGATGGAAACAATACAGCGAATAATTTAAAACTTCATAATATAAAAAAATTCTTTATCAGCACTATTATTCATGTCTGAACCATAGTTTTTATATTTTTAGGCTACATTATTTTGTTCCAATATTGCAAAAAATATCATTTCTTAGGATTAGGTAAAAAATAACCATTACAACTATTTATTCATTTATTCATTCATTCATAGGAGTTTGTATTTACGAGTCATATTTCATTTCTGAACTCTACTGCTGCTACTCCCAATATATATGAATATAAATCCACGACCTCTCGTTAAACGTGTATAAAGACGTTATGAAGAAATAAAGTGTAGGAAGAAACAGGAGCGAGAGCTGGCGCGAGTATCGTAGCTAGTACAGTCAGCTGGCTTTGCTAATCTGCTAACAAAGCCGGTACAAATCCGAGAATAAATCAAACAACTTTCACACTGATGAGTTTATTTAATTTGGGTTTATCTAGTTAGCCACGCCCACAAGTTAAAGCCATGAGACGAGCACGGTGACGGTTGCTAGTCTGACGTTAGGGGTAAACTGGTGTAACAGCGAGTTACATTAGACTGATGTGGCGTATTAGAGCCGAAAAAAGACTCAAACAGAAAAGAGCTCAAAAAGAAGCGTAATTGATTATCCACGTCTCGCAGAGATTTAAACACTGCCATCCCTCTCTGCTCTGAATTTCTCTATTCTCCCCCCTGACGTTCTCTCTGGAGCCAAACCGGGCACCTGTGCCATGGAGAAGTGCCCACCTGTCGCACTGCCGGCACTGCAGGATCAGCTCGTCCTCCCTGTAACTGCGCACACACACCGGGCACACGGCCAGGCTGGCACACGGACCGCACTGCGTGTAGTTATTCTGCCAATCACAGCGCAGCCCAGGGGACGTGGCTCCACACTGCGTACACGATACACACCTGGAGAGAGAGAGAGAGAGAGAGAGAGATGATTACCATCACATTGCCCTTTTACAATGAAAAACACACCCAGAGGGAGTGGCTTCTGAATATTTGACCAAAAAACATTATCCAAGTTCCTTGGACATGATACAGGCAAGACACAAACAAATTGTTACACAGAGAGTATCATCAATACAGAATAAACAAAACTGAACAAAAACAAACGACACTGTCCCCAGGCTGCGTGAGCACCGCCTGGCCAGAGAGAGGGGGAGACACGACAAACCTGGCTTCCTCAGGAGGACAGAAAGTCCTCGGGGGGGGGGACAGAGGACGAGAGACACTTCCTCACTCAACAAAAGAACTCTGTCTCAATCAAAAAGGTAAATTTCCAAACATTCAGCCAAATTATACCCAAG